>JAFIDM010000004.1:47133620-47193454 GCA_023159025.1 Thereuonema tuberculata
AAAATTTACATGAAAGATGACAAAAGAAGAAAGAAAACTGAATGAAGATAAACTTTTCATGAATATTAAAATAAATGAGTAAATTTTTTAACAAAAAAGACTAATTAAATAAATATTTAAACATAAAAACGGCAATTTAATTGATGAAAATACGAATTCGAACTAACAACATTCCACACTTGAGTCCCAGATGTTAAGCATCAAGTTATAGCTGACAACTAAGATTACATAGTTGCATTTCTAACATTTAAGCTAATATCGGAAATCCAAAGAGAACAATGCCAAATTATCTCGTACATGAGGGGGGGGGGGTTGTTACCCCCTGAAAATACCCCATTCCTACGGTGTTTGGACATCTGAATACATGGTGATAGAAGGTCGGATCGACAAATGGACATTTGGAAGTTGTTAGGGGTGGACAGACACGGAAGGGTACAACAAGACACGATGGGTACAACACGTACTCGGTCCTGCCTCAACTGCTTCAGAAGCTCGTGTGCTAGGTCTGTGTATTTACTTATCTTGTCTGCGTGAGTTTTCTGCATGTTCTTGCTGACAGGACAAACGCAATAGCTACCGTTTGGTCGCCATCACAATAGCTCCCAAATGGATCGCCAAAACATATAATTTCAATAAAAACGAAAGTAAAGAAGCAAAAGGGGATAATATCGAAAAAGAAAATTTAATTCCAAAATAATAACATGCAATCTAATGTTATGTTAAATCCTATAATACAATAAAACTTAAATCATGAATAAATATAGAAATACTAATACAGTAAAACCCCGTTATTACGCTCGTCAAGGGACCATGACCTACAAGCGTAAAAAGCGAGATAGCGCTATAGACGGGAAATGATTTATGAGATGAGATTAATTCCATTCTTATTTTTTATTATTGTTCTCAGACTGGATGAGGGATTTCCTAGAGATTCTGCGAAATCCTTCTGACTTAGTGTAGAATTCTCGTCATACTTACGGAGAATTTGCAATTTTTCACTTATAGAAAGGGATTTCCGCTTCGACATTTTGCACTAACTTACTGTATCACAGACCCGCACTTCAAAGAGTTCGAAGATTCCCTCCTACCAGGGAAAGAAAAGAATCGTTACAGTGTTACATTTCTTTTCGATACAAAATTTCCGATATAAAAAAGCGCTACAAGCGGGATTTGAAGCGTTATAAGAGGGTAAAAGTATACAGAGTTATATAGAAAATTCCAGGGACCGTATGAAAGGAGCGTAAAGAACGGGATAGTGCTATAAGCGGGAGCGTAATAACGGGGTTTTACTGTATTTACGTAGAAAAAAATATGAAATATGAACAAATCTAATCAAACTGATGGAGACTGCTCGTGGTGATAAGTATATAAATTTATTTCTATTCTTTGTTACACATTCCAGTCCTTTTATTTATTGAATAGATGTTAAGCTCATTTAATTTTCTGAAATGTTGAAAATGAAAATAACTTTCTCAGCAGAGCTCATTCTTATAAATCATGGACAGATATTTTGATTTACATACAAATCCATCTTTTACTTTTGTTTCTGCTTCATGGAACGCAAAAGAAGAATTCTCCATACTACAAATTCTATTTCATCTTATCAAGAAAAAAATCAAGAATACGAGTTGTGATAATTTTATACTATATTGAATTGCTTTAAACATGTAGCCTCAATTTTAATTCGTATTGTAGATAAAAAGAATCTAATATCTTTAAACAATTAAGAGTGCAAATGTAATATGACTATTGTTATAATAATGGTGAGTGATAAGTAAAACTCACGGTATATTCTATTATTCAATAGCTTCTCATTTTAAACATCACATGATGTGTTCCCGGTGATATCATGGCCAAAGAACTCATCAAAATTTAGAAGCTTTAAACAAGTTGTGAATTCTAAATTTTATAAGTTTGTTGTAATGTGTTCTTAGAATGAAATTAAGTTAGAATTGAAATTCCATTAAATCATTTAAGATCATGTTAATCATGTTAGTAGGTTAAGATCGACAGCTTCGAACACGAGAATTTGATAGGCTTATGAATTGGCAGTAATTAATCAGTATTGATTAATTTAGTGGCAGTGATTAATTGAATTTCAATATTTGTATGCATATGAATTTGTGTCATCTTGTTTTAAATACAAACTATAAGAGAGGAAATTAGAGATTAATCATCTGTAACGTATGTAGAAAGGCCTAATAAGTCTGAGATCCAGTGAATAGTGTTCTATTATTGCACCGTTGCAGATCAATCATTAGAAAACATATTACATTCATGCACAGCATCAGCAAACACTGATTTACGAAGATATTTAAACAATTTTATGTTTGAGGTATAAGTAATAAGAAAATATCTATTTAGATACTGCCTTAGATTATTTTTCAGTTGCAGATACAAAGTTACTGTCCTCCAAATGAGAGATGGCCGCCCTGTTTTTGTGAGATCTGCGCATGTATCATCGATTAGTCTGGTCAAGCACTTCCGTCTGATTTTATGACAGGACGCCGCCATTGTGCTAATCGCTTGTTACTTTGCAAAAGAGCATTGTATTTATAAATAATATATATTTATTTATTTATATAAATACTTATTGTTTGCAACTGGTATTGAAATAACGCTAAATAGTCGAGAGAAGTTTTAATTTGGCGTTATCAACATGTCTTTCTCAGTGAAAACAGACTACGTCGTCCATTGTGACAGGAAAACATAATTGATCAGCTACCGGAAGGGCTGCGCAGTTCAAACTTCCGCCGGTCAACTTTCATTTTGAGGACAATAAAGATACCCAATATAGACCGTGACAGGCCTTTAGGGTTGCGGGAGATAAGGCTCCCAGCACAGCGAACCAACGGGATGAAGTTGAAGCCGGGGGCAGGTACAAAGAATATTTATAAAAATATGATCTGGCAAATGTAAATTGCCGTGAAAGTAATGACATTAACTGAAGGAGTTTTTAGAATTTGGACATTTCACTTGGTGAACACTTTGATAACGTCAACAAACATGGCGGGTTACGAAAAGATGAGACAACCCGTTTAAAAGACTAATAATTGAGAAGACAACTCTAGTTGAATATCAGTAACTTCATAAATAGCTTTTTCTGATGACATCGAGGTTATTCATTAAATGAAATGGTACTTTATTGTAGTACAATTGTAAAATGGGATATGCTTAATAAATTCATTGCTTAATGATAAATGTGCTTTGCCCATCAGAAGCATTAAATCGTCAACAAAATAATTCGTTTAATACGGTACGGTATAATACGTTTAGTACGGTACTTTATTGCATTTCAAGCAATGACCTTTTCTATTTCTTTCACCGGAGACTTTTTTTCTTTTAAGAATTACTTTTGTTACTCTCACATTATTCATCCGAGTCGTCGATTTCATTATCAACAAATTATGATTGTTTGGTTCTGAAGGAGGAGTGGGACATGATACTATAAAGATCCTTTTTTTTTTGCGCCCAACTTGATGTAATTGATATATATATATACATCTCCCGAAGAAGGCCCGAGGCGCAGAGCCGAAATATCGAGATATTCTCATCCCGGAGTTGCGAAATCCCTAAAAAAAAAAGGATCTAAATAAAATTATTAAAATGGTTGTTTTTACAAATTATGATCGGTGTTATTGTTGAAATAGATTCAGTGAAAACTAAGATCGAAATCCGTTGCATTTTAATAATGAGATTCCAATTTTTTGAAGAAAAAAAAGCACACAAAATAGAATTCTTAAAAAAAAAGGCATAATATATAGTCGAATAGTTTTTAGACACTGTTTAATCTACATTAAAGAGAAAGAAGACTAGAACAATAACTTTTCAGAATGGAACATGTCTTACTGAGATCACGATTAAGTCTTAAAATAACTGATATTGAAAACATGAAATTTTGTATGTAGCTGCAAGTTGTTACAATGAAGATCGATTTTGATTGGATTCAAATCCGAATAATGACCGAAGATCTAGAAGTCAAACTTTCCTTCTGATGAAAGATATTTTTTCGGATTTTACTTTAATTTTGATTTCGAAGAATAATTTATTTTAATTGTACAATAATTTAACGTGTGTTCTTCGTATTTATAAAGGGTCATTTTTAGACCACCATATAAAAGGTTAAAAATAAAGTTATTTATAGTAAAATTCACTACCGGCTTCTCAGGTTCATTAATCTTGCCCCTCTTCATCAGGTGATACATTCATGCGTATAATGTTCATTAAATAAGCAAACCTAAGATTAAGCATCAATGGAATTAAGTCGTGAACCAATCTTAATAAGTTGTGATCATTGTAATCAAATTTGAACCATAATGAAGTGAAGATACATGAAACAGTTATGTGGAGGAGGAAAAAATAATTAATGTAGGACATATTAATAAAAGATTATTTTTCTTCTTTTAATAAACTTAATAAAAGCTGTAAATATTGTAATTATAAAAGAATATTTTACAGAATTTTTAAGTAGTTATATTTGTGCTAGCGTCGAGAGACGCAACAATTTGTTTTCTTGCTTTTTATTGTTTGTAGGGTCACTGTCAGATTGACGGTGGCTTCCACTAACTAGGTCTTGCCTTTCTGATTCGGTTAAGATAAGGCGAGGATTGGGCTGATGAGTCCGTAGCAGGACGAAACGACCGTCCCGATTCCTTCCCGTAATCTAAAATCAGAAAGGTTATTTCTTCTTTTGTTCAGGTGCTGTTTTCTTTTTCTTATTCGGTTATATTGTGCTATATTCAATAAATTAGTAAATTTAAAAAAACAAAGTCCAAAAATAAGAGCTACGAATAATATAATAACAAAAGAATATTTTTTTGAGATTTTTTCCAGTAACTTGTGTTGTGCAATATTTAATAAATTAATGGATTTCTAAGAAGTTCAGAAATGAAAAGAGAAAGAAAAATAAAAGAAGAAAATTATTTAACTGATCTATTAATAAATTATATTGCACTATATTTTGGAACAATAATGTGTCATTATAAGCATTACTGTTTAAAGTGATATGAATGGAAGATGAATAACATATTCTAATTAATGTTGTTGTTGCTTTATCTAGTATTTGAGAATTTTGTAAATCTATAATATGTCCAGTTTGTTGGATATGGATAGCAGTGAAGTAATTTTTATCACCTTTTTTTATTTCACGACCATGCTCTTTAACACGAATATGTAATGCCCTTTTGTTTGTTTCTCCTATGTATATGCAATTATAATTTTGGCACTTTAATGCATATTACATTTGTACTGCTTAGTGGATTTTCCTTGTTGGGTTTGTGAAGCTTTTAATAATTGTTAGTTTTGGCTGTAATTTGCCTATGAAATAACCTAGTCAAGATTGGAAAAAGTTTTCATGATATGGAATGGCAATGTAGGTATTATTTTATTAATCACAAAATTGTGGTCGTTTTATTAACAACAAAAAAGAAATCTGTAGATATCCTTTTATTATTACAATATTCATAGCTCTTATTTTTGAACTTTTTTTTTTCTTTTTTAAAAATCCACTATTTTATTGAAGATAGCATTAATATGACTTCTTAAAATTCTATAAAATATTCTTTTATTATTACAATGATTAGTTCTTATTAATTATTAAGTTTATTAAAGAAGAAAAATAACCTTTTATTAACATATCCAATATTATTCAATATTATTTAATTAATTTTTATCCGTCTTCCATACAACTATTTCATGTACCCTCACCTTCATTATGGTTTAACCTTGATTACGATACACACAACCTAATATGATTGGTTAAAGACTTGATTCCATTGTGCTTAAGATTAGGTTTGCTTAATTAAGGAAGATGATATCTATAAATGTATCACCTGACGAAGTATACAAAATTAATCCGAAAAACAGCTAGTAAATTTTACTGCAAATGACTTTATTTTTTACCTTTTACATGTGTGGTGGCTGAAACGATCATGTGTGATTTCTTTTAAAGTTTACGTAATACAAAGCTTCAAAAATCAAACCTCAAAATTCAAACAATCATCCACTCGTTAATACTTTCTGTAGGTTTGCTTACGTGATTAATAGTAAGGTATTCTTAAGAAAATTAGCAGATAATTACTCCTATGCAAATACACACTTTCATCAATGTTTTTACATAATCTTATTTCTTTAAATCTCTTCAGAACACTCTTAAGTAAGTCTTGGTAAGTTTTTTAGTAATTCTAGTTCGCGAAAGCTTTCAGTCAATTCACTAGCATCGATCGTTTTCAGAACTAGAATCTCATAACGGAAAAGAACTCACGAATAGGGTAGACAATTTAAAAAGTAAGAGTTCCACATCGGAAAACGTGTCTTTGAATCATAAAAATTCATTCAGCATGCAAAGTACTTGTTCAGAAAACAAATACTAGCATTCTACGAGATTATATACATTCAGATTAAGATTCTACACGAAATGAAGCCGCAGGAATGTGATTTGCAAAAAAAAAAGACGACCACCAATTACATTTCACAGGAAAGAAAGAACATCATTTGTCCTTCGTAGTTCATTTGGTGAAAACTTTAGATGATTCTTTTCAAGTCATTTAAATACAAACAAGTTCTTCGACTGCATCCATGGAAAAAGACTGAGTCTGTATAAATGCAGAGAAACCTATTTGAATGTATATGAGTTTTGCAAGAACCACAGCATTGATACAAAATATTTAATGAAGGAATAGGATCTAATAGATGGATGGGATCTAAACGCACTTTTCAATATTTACTGGGGGCGGCCACTCGTATCCGGAGTCGTCGACGAATTCTGTCCATAGAAACCTATGTTAAAAATACCAACTCCTCAGTCCGATTTTATCTTTATTTCTTAAATATCTTCTATAAATAAATTATATGCTTTTATTGTACAAATATCCTATCTATTTCAACGATATTTTCTTTTCAACAAACCAATAGTTTAGCAAAAAAAATAATTTATTTTTAGCCATGAAAAGGCCGATTAGATGTGAACAATGATTCATTGAACACAATAAAATCAAAATTTTTTTGCAATCATATTTCTTTTATTAGAAATTTAACGTCTTATTTTTCTGTAGCTTTTAATTAATATTTTAAGTTCTGTAATTTCCTTCATTTTTTAATTCTTATATTTTAAAAGTTTTCAAATATTAAATTAAAAATATTTTACCAAAATTACAAAGGCAGACGAAATTATAAAGGAAGCTCTTAATAAATAAATTTAGAAAGTGTTATTTATTAGTGTCTTATAATAAAATAAGTTAGTTTGAAAGTGCCGTGCTGGCGTGGTCGTGCGGTCTCGGCGGCAGCCAGCCGTGGCGTCCAGTGCGCCAGTTCCTGGGTTCGAATCCCGGCAAGGGCATGGCTGTTTCAATTTCCTTTCCTGTGTTGTCCAGCCTCTTCTTCACTTTCTCTCTGGTCGGACGTCATTCCTTAATGGCGTCCTGGGGGAAGGCAACGGGAAACCACCCCCAGTATCTGTTCCCTAGTTTATCTACGGTTTCTCCTAGGGGTTCGCCCATCGGGGGTCACTAGGTTCCGGAGACCGCGTAACTTCGTATATACGAAGATCGCACATCATGATGATGATGAGTTTGAAAGTTTGTATACATTTTTGTTAAATGTTTATTAAAATATTATTTCTAAACGGAGATTTAAAAAAAAATGTCTTTTATTCAGATACTACCAAAAAGACCCGTTCTTCGCTCAGGTTACAAAAAAGAAATGTTCTAATGTGGATGATAATGAAATGCAATTGCGAGATCATTTCGAAAATTTCCCGGTTGGTACAAAAAAAAACAACAACAACTCAAAGGTCTGATCTCATTACAAATATATTTCTATCCGAAAACCTCTTAGAAGTATCTTTGAACCATGTTTGCCCATCCACTCACCGCCCTCCCAGTGTACGTCCATTGTTCCAGGTTATTTGAATTTTGTAACTCGAGATTTGATACAAATCCGAATAATGACCAAGTTAATGTAACCATAATTTCCCTCTTGTCAAAGTTATTTTTTCGGATTTTCCTTAATTTTGATTTCGAAGAAAATTCTTAAAAAAGTTTACACAAGATTGTAACAGTTTATATGTAAATAATTTTCGATATCATTTATTTGTATTTTTTTTTTTGTAGAAATTATTTATCTGTATTTTATTCATTTTAATCGTTATCTATTTCCTAATTATTGATGATCTGTTTCTTTTTAAATTCTTTTCCGTTGCAGCCGTTTAATTAGTTAAATTAAGTTCGCTACATTTTTATCCAATCATTCTGTATGCGTAATTAATCCTCCAATCAAATCACACTATGTAAATATTATAAAACCAAGGTTTCTCATTTAATAAATTAATTCAGTTCACTTCCAGAACTTGACTCGTTGTCTTTAACTCCGAAAGACTAACACAAACACCATTAGAATATAGAGCTTCAAAATCAAGCCTCAACATTCAAACTATCATCCATTGGTTAATATTTTTTGAGTGGTTTGGTAAAAGATTAATCCCACTGAAAATATTTCATGTAGAATAAGTTGCCAAGACTCACATACTCATAACGCTTTCACTGTTAAAAAGTTATGAGATCTCATGTAGAGCCAAGCTCCTAACTCTACAAGGCCTAACTCTACAAGCTTTAACTCTAAAAACTCTATATCTTGGTCAAAAAGTATGGCTTGGCCGTTTCGTGGTAGTCGCACAGACAATCCCATGGAGTTATGTATATTTTGACCAAAATAGTAGGGTTTTAGAGTTAGGCCTTGTAGAGTGAGGGGCTTGGCTCTACATGAGATATGATAACTTTTTAACAGTGAAAGCGTTATGAGCATCTTGGCAACATATTTTACATGAAATGTTTTGGGTGGGATTTCATTTCTTTTTGTAAGATGAGATCTGATAACTTTTTAACAGTGAAAGCTTTATGAGCATGTGAGTCTTCGCAAGTTATTTTACATGAAACGTTTTCGATGGGATATACCAATCAGAAATATTCATATAATAAAGAACCGGAACCCCCTTTATGAGGGGTTGCAGGGTGAAAGTTACAGATTTCTTAATTTTTTTGTTGTTTGTGTGCTAAACCTAGCCTGCATACCAAATTTCAGCTTTCTAGGACTTCAGGAAGTATCCTAGAGGTTTTGATGATCATGAGTCAGTCAGTGAATCATGGACGAAATCGACGTATTTTAGATATTAATAAAATCCAAAGTATAAAAGCTAGATAAATGAAACGTAGCGTATTTCATTAGTCTGCTAATTGCATCTTATCCTGAAAATTTGAGCTCTCTAGTATTATTTAGGTCGAAGCTATGAGGGTTCGATAATACATAACCAGATCCCCCCCCTTTTATGAGGGGTTGGAGGGTGAAAATTACGGATTTCTTAATTTTGTTGTTGTTTGTGTGCTAATCCTAGCCGGCATACCAAATTTCAGCTTTCTACGACTTCAGGAAGTACCCTAGAGGTTTTGATGATCATGAGTCAATCAGTCAGTGAATCAGTGACGAAATCGACGTATTTTAGATATTAATAAAATCGAATGTATAAAAGCTAGATAAATGATACTTAGCGCATTTCATTAGTCTGCTAACTGCATCTTATCCTCAAAATTTGAGTTCTCTAGTATTATCCAGGCCAAAGCTTTGAGGGTTCGAAAATACGACGAAACGCTTCGAGAAAAGGTGCGTAGTGCCCTTCCTGCCTTCGGCTCGTCTTGGCGGGGGCACTGCCGGGCCCCCCAGATAGTAATAAGCTGTTCTTATGAAAATTTACTAGATAATTATTATTCCTATACAATTACATCACTATCATTAATGTTTTTATATAATTCTATGTTTTTTAAATCTCTTCGGAATATCTTTATGTCTCGGTTTTTTTATTTATTCGGGTTCGCAAAAGATTTCAGTCAATTCACTAGCATCGATCGTTGTTCAGGAATAGAATCTCATAAAGGAAAGTGGCTGGCGAATAATGTAGACTATTTACAAAGTAATGGTTCCATTACTATCAAATCGAAAAAAGTATCTTTGAATCATAAAAATTCATTCGGCATGCAAAGTACTTGTTCAGAAAACTAATACTAGCAATCCGCGAAATAATATACATTCAGAGAAAGACCCTACACGAAATGAAACTGCAGGAATGTCATTTGGCAAAAAGAAAGACGAACACCAATTAAGTTTCACAGGAAAGTTAAGGAAGGAACATCATTTGCCATTCCTAATTTATTTGATGGAAACTTTAGATGATTCTATTTCAAGTAATTTAAATACAGACAAGTTCTTCGACTGCATCAACGAAAAACAGACAATGACTTTGTATAAATGCAAATACACGTAATTGAATTTATATGACTTTTACGTGAAATCCAAAATTGCTACATAATCTTTAAAGAAGGACTAAGATCTAAGAGCATTTTAGCTAATTGAATTTTATGATCCCGTATAGGAATGATTTGATTTTAGTACGTTTTGTCGATTTTACCATTTTATTTTCCAGTTTTACTTAATAATTAGTAGCAATCTGATTACTTTTTAAAAAAATTGTAGTTTTAGTTGCAAACTATCTTTAATGACTAGGTCACGTGTAGTTTAAAAAAAAAATCGAAGAAAAAAATTAAAGTGGTTTATCAACTTTCATACGCTTCCCGTAAGCATTTACATATACTACTGAACTTTCAGTTTCCTTATTCGTATTCACATAACTTCAATATTCACTAATTTGTTTAAATATATGTAAGTAAGATGAATACTACATATCTGTTGAGTCCTTGTTATTACATTTTATGAAAGGTCTACATATACATTAAATATTAAGTGTGGCAATATCAATTTTTATTTCCGAAATCTGATATTAAATTTCCATGATTAATCATCGCTATTACATTTTATTTGTTTATTGTTTCAGTGTTCCAAATAATGTTCCAAATTATTTTTTTTCTTTTTTAGTGACCGTACACAAACTGGAAAAGGGTGAGGATCATAAGAAGGTTCTATCCATCAGTCCATCACCATCTCTAAGAGCCCAAACTATAAGTCTGACAAACATGTGTCATGTTTTACTGGAAAGCTTATGACTTACAGAGATGGAGAAAAATACCAGTTTCTGTAAACGATTTACGATCGCAAGGAACTGGAAGTGGCCGAAAATGAAAACTGTCGTTCCCTCTACAGCCCAGAATGCAAATTAGTCAGACATGAACGATACCTCATTGAAACTCTTGACATCCCGTAACGATAAAAAGTGGCCCAAAGTGAAATATGTACTGGGTTGATAAAATCTAGAGAACAATATGAAACACTTTAATTTTTTTCCTTCTTATTGGTGATGTTATGTTATGTGGTGAGTGTGGGTGGCAGAGAAGTAGAGCACCGCGATCTGAAAAATCTTTTGTACTATCCCTTATTGTAAATAAGGACAGACGGAGAGAAAGACTGAGAAACCCAGGGGAAATGGGAGAAAACCTGCCCAGCGCGGATCGCCACCATCAACGAAACCCACATGAGAGCCGAACCTCGGTACTCAGAGGTGAGAGGCCAGTGTCTTAGCGACAACGCCAACCGCGCGGCCTGATATTGTTGATACTTTTGCACCAGTAACAGAATCATTTCCAAAAGAAATGTATTGTTCACTATGTAAATTCCTGTTGCTTCATAAGCATTAGTTTTCAATTTCCAATGATTTATATGATGTCACTATATTTGTGCTTTGTTGGATGATAATAATTATTGACTTTCAAAATATCTGATTTCATCTTTTTTAATTATTTTTGGATAATTATTTTCGATATCTGCTTTTAATGTAGATGAAAATGCAGCTTAAATCTTTGAATAATAGGTCTATTATATTTCTGCTGCTTCTAATTGCTTCGTTAAATAGCTCGAAAATTACGTAAAAACTCAACTGTTTATATATAAACTGAAGGCGATTATTCCACAAGATATTTGTGGCGAGGAAAATAGAAGACGATTCCTGAACAATAGGACACAAAAGGCCTCGTCTATTTCTCTTTTATGATGTGGGAAATACTCCAGAGTCTCGTTTGCAGTAACTTCGCCCACAGTCACATTAGGACTACATTTGATGGATAATCACTGTTTTACAGTGTTGAGTTTACTTATTTAACACAGCACATTTATAAAATGTAATTGCATTTTCGAAGTTTATACGAAAGTCTGTAGTATTTTAAAATTTTATCTGCCTTGAGGTTGTTGATAGGATAGTTTTGATGCATATTTAAATTATGTTCTAAAGCCATTAAAGAGACTTCACTCTTTGAAACTAAGTCTGACAGCTTTGCATCCACAGGGTCATAAAAACAGAAACTACCAATAATAAGAAAAAAGTAAAAAAAACTTATTGTTAAGATCGTATTTATAATGTTCTTAATGTTCCACAAAAAAAACAATATGAAAGTCTTTACTTTATTCTCAAATACAGTGGTGCCTCGCATAACGAACGCCTCGCACAGCGAACGCTGCACACAACGAACTTCCTTTTCGTTCATTTCACGATTCATACAACGAACTTCGCTTCACACAACGAACAATGCTTCACACAACGAAGTCGCCCACTTCACACGATCACTGCCGATTTATTGCATCCTTCCGCGCAGGCAGTCGTTAGTCACTGAGCAGTACGCTTAACTTACGCACGTGTCGCAGCAATCGTTCATCATTACAACGAAGTCGCCCGATCTTCTACGATCACTGCCGATTAATTGCATCCTCCCGCGCAGGCAGTCGTTAGACTCGTTAGTCACTGCGTAGTACGCTTAACTTACGCACGTGTCGCAGCAATCGTTCTTCATTACGAATTAAATCGCACACGTATCACGGCAGTCGTCCTTTTAAGATAAACTCAACATTTATTTTATATGATGGGTTCTAAAAAAAGCAGGAAGGTGATTTCTCTTGAAATGAAACAGGAAATAATTAGAAGGAGTGAATGTGGGGTAAAACAGTGTGACCTCGTCAAAGAGTTTGGCCTCAACAAGACCACCATTTTCACCATTTTGACAAACAAGGATGCAATAAAATCAGCCAAAGTAGCCAAAGGAGTATCAAAACTATTTAATGAAAAACATAGATCTTCTTAGATACATCTTTAGATGTATCTAAATAAAAATAATAACAAAAAATTTATCTTTTTTTTATGTCATCTTACCATATTTTATGCTACAGAACGAATTATTTTTTTTAACATGTATTGTTATGGGAAAACGCGTTTCACATAACGAACTTTTCGCATAACGAACTTGCTCCTGGAACGAATTAAGTTCGTTGTGTGAGGCACCACTGTATTTGTATTAGGATTCTTGGAAGAAAATACCAGACACTGTGGGAAATAATTTCACTGTTATTGATTTACTAAAAGGTTCAAGGGAAACTTGTAATTCTGACCTAAACGAAGAAAATAGTTTCCCTTCTGTCGTCTTTTAGAAGCTCTTTCGCCGACTAATAGATGTTTTAAGTAGAAATCGTTTTTCTGCATTTCATTTGAAAATGTTTTTGAAAGCAACATAATGTCTTTGGTATTTAGGATTGTTGTCATAATCTAATGCTTTCGTCGTGCTAATGTCTTTGCATTTCTTTCCGAGTACGAAAGATTTGCTTAATCGTTTAGAACAGAAGCAAAAAACACTTTGTATTAAAATGTGTTTCTCTTAAATGTGATAATACGAAAACCTAAAAGTTTGCTAAACTTCTTAGACATTCATTAAAACTAGATTTCACCCTTTTTGGAAGTCTAATAGATGACACTGCAGCCCAAAATAAGTTAAATAAAACCACAGACATTTATTAGGCCCATTAAAGCAACAAAGTTTACCATAATCATGATGTTTTAAGTCAATGTGCTGTAATTTATAATTTTTAGGGCAATTACGGACTAATGATATGTTGAGGAATTAGCTGTTAATATTGAGTTTTTTACATAACATTTTTTAAATCATGGCTGTTCGAAAACTTTATAATTAAAAATTTTTCACATGAATGCAAAAGACAGGACAATATGAGAGAAAGAAAAATAAATATTCATTAGCATTATAAATAATTAAAATTCAAGTTGAAATAAAATTCAATAAACACACATTTTTTAAGTTTGAAAAATTATGTATTTAAGGAATTTTGTATACATTACATTCCTTTAATATTTTTCAAACTTAAAACATGTGTTGAATAAGAAGAGCAGTGGAACCTCCATGACTATAATCTAAAAACATAAAAACACATTAAAAATAAAGGAAAAGATAATCCATGTGCTTGGCTATGCCAGCCTCAAATGAATTTCTTATGGCATCAAAATAAAGAAAAAGTGCCTAAAAGATATGTAAACACATTAAAATTTGAGGAGGTGACTAGCCGTTAAATTCCGATTAAATATCTATTTCAGTTGCATCATTTTTTATTTCAGATAAATCAAAATTCAATTTTATTTTTTCTTAAATAACAGCATAGAATTGTTTTTTTGAAAAGTGTGAAGACTTTTTTCCTAAAAGTTTTATTTATAAGTTTTATTTAGTCTTTTTCTGGCCTCCACATTTGCATGAATTCTTTGAACAGTATAACGCTCTCAAAACAACACAAAAACGCGTTTTTTTTTTGTTTGTTTTTTTCATTTTCTATGAACAGTTGTTGATGCCTGTACTTGCATTCGCTGCTGAGGAAATGGATGTTAAGTTCTTCACAGACATCAAAGGACGCAATCGGAGAACAATGAAGCTTTTATTGTTAGAATTTCTCCAATGAACTTTCAACGCCCAGTGGACTTGAAAAATAGAAACTAACTTGAAACATCGAAATCTAAAATATTCATAAAGAAAGGCTTTCAAGGGAAAAATCACAGGAGAAAGGAACTTGGTAAGAAAGGAGGGAAATCTTTTAAGATCAGTTTCATGTCATTCACTTGAAATTCTGATGTCTTCGTAGAAGCTATGCATTTTTTGCCAGAGACTGAGAGCACTGTTCTTTCTCATATCTTTTTTAAACTTGTTCAAGTAACTTGAAAGTTACTTGATTTTTTACATACCTAAAGATACCACTGCTGAAAACTCTCGTCAAACTGTCTTTTCGCTCTTCAAAAGATAATACTTTAAGATTTTTATGTTCTATTACTAAATTATATTTATTGTATTTTATCTCTTTTGCCTCGAATTCTTATTTATAGAAAAACGTCTTAGTAATTATGAAAAACATATGATTTTAAAAAAACCTTCAAAACCTTCAATATTTTTTTTATTATTTATAATTGTAATATTTATAATCTTAGTCGTATAATTTTAATCAATTCGTGTATTGCTTTTAACTACTTCCTAAATTTATTCTCCGCTCCCTTTTTGTTCTTAAAATTACTGCGAAAAAAATGGGGAAAGTAAAATGAAAAATATTAATTTGAAGAACAAAGGGAAAGATATGAACGAAAAATAATTTATCTAAAAGAACTGCCGTTTCTAAAAATTCTAAAAGTTCTGAAAACGAAATTAACAAAATGTCTGTGTACATATTTAAATTACAATATTTTTCTGATACAATCAGTATAAATAATCCATTTTCTGAAAAAAGTTAATTACTTAATTAGCAACTTAAGTAAAGCTAGAATTGATCACTTTTACTGAATAAATGAATATGCGCTTAATTTATTTAGTATTTATTAATACTAATGTCAAAGATTTCAAATGTAAAAATTAAATGGTCTTAGATCATAAATGTATACATCAAATTTCAAGACGATTCATCAAATGATTTTAAAGTTAATATGGATGGCCACCCCACACACACACAAACATTTATTTAAGGAGGGACACCAGACTGGCCGGTTGATGAACTCAAATTTCCCAAAAAACGCATATTACTATCATGTTTCATTATTTCTTTAAATGACAACATTTATTGTATGAAATGAATCATGACATCTTTTACTATGAAAGTACTATTCAGCTGTTTCAAATTGTTTCATCAAAGTTCAGAATATTGCTACTCACGTCCGAATTGTTTTTCTCACTTGGGATCTTCAAAATACCTTCAATTTCTCAGACTGTCTCAGACTTTACTGTTCGAATGTTGGTAGGAAACAACTAGCGCATTATATATGATAATTTGAAGTTTATGTAAATTGCATTCATTTATATTAATAATTATTATTATAAATGACATTATGAAATCATTCATTATCAAGATATAGTAAGGGTTTGGGGGTTGGAGGACGAGACGCTGTGGTCCTCCATCAGAACTTTTATAAAAATATTGGCCCTCAGACTTCCTAAGGTGGTGCACACCTGCTCTATAATATTGATATTTTCAAAAAAAAAAATTGATGTTGATACTCTAATTATTCTCCAAAGTCCTCAGCTGAAGTCCTGCATTTCAATTAATGAAGATAAATTAACTCTGAACTGGATTTGTTTTTTGTTTTTTTCATCCATTTATTTCCAAAATCTTGATTGAAGAGTTCTAGTCTGATCTTTTTTAATGAATTCCTAGATGTCAACGTGGACACCTCCGTTTTCTAAGAATCCTTTATTTATTTGATAATTGAAATTAATCCTTTCTGGTAAGGAGACTGACTTTAATATCAATCATACTTAAGTTATTGAAAATAAAATTTCATTGCCCTTCTACAGTCTTTTTTTTATTAGATCCGAACAAGAATTCTAGGAAATTCCCAGAAGGATTCCAGAGCGAGTTATTTTTTGATAAGGTCGGGTCTCAACTCCCACAAACCTCACCAAATACCATCACTGCAATTTCGTTTGCCGGATGCAGTTGGTTAGGAATAGTAATTAAATCCAATAGAATTCTAAAACTTTTGTTTTTGCCTTCTGTCTACCATTTCTGCATCTGGAAGCTACTTCTGTTTTTCTCATGATTTATTTGCTACTTAAAATCCATTTTTTTTGTCCCTTGTCTCGAGGGTTCCTGATTTTCCGTTTTACAAAATAATGCAAAAGAAGGAGTTCCTAAAAGTATTTTCAACCAACCAATTTATCTTAAAATACTATAAATTTCATTATTTACTTATAAAAGCAATATTAAGGAAAATGTATTTTATTAAATTATAATATCTACAATCTACATTTTCTAAAAGAATCAACAGCTTTCCATTGTATACAAATCAGTTCTAGTTCCATAGATTTTCTTAAGTTGTTAACATCCAATTAATTTAGTGAAACCAAAGGAAGTTTTCATATACAGTTATCTTCAAAAGAATTCAAAAATTTGAGAATTATTTCAATAGATTTTTCTCTTCAAGGATTATTCCACTTCTTCGAATGTTATTATGATTCATACATTCATACACATGATAATTTCAATGCATGATAATTTCAGGTAAATGAAAATTCAGTTTTGAGAATAAGAAACATCCAAATCTTACTTACAAATTTACTTACAAAACTGCCAAAGAGAAATAAGAAATTCATATATTTTCGGGCGCAAGCGTCATTCTATATGAATGTGCAGATTCTCGCTCCATATTAAAAAATAACAAGGTAATTTAAGCTTTTAGACAGTGTCAAAAGCAAAGCGGTCCCATAATATGCACAATTTTATAAACAAAATTTTATCGGAAGCGATCAGATCATAGTCGGCGATATGCTTCAGCATTTCTTTCTCGTTCTCTGTCTCTTGTCTCTGACTTTGAGCGAGACCCGTTCTTTACGCGAGCGTGAAGCTTCTCGCTTTGCATCAGCATCTCGTTTTTCCGCAAGTCGAGAATTTTTTTTCAATTTCAATCACAACAATCACAGCAATGGCGTCTTTTGCATGCGCAACAATCGCATTTATAATGCAGCTCTACAACAATCACGACAATCACAATACATGCAACAATTCGCCTTTTGCATTCACAACAATCACATTTATAATAATAAGGAAATTAAAGCAATACCAGGTTTCTTGGTTTTTAGCAACCCCATTATTAGCAAGGCACTCCTTGGGGGATCAGGGAGGGTCATACAGGTCTGATTTTTTTTGGACGTGGTCACCTACTTTTGGATGCTGAACACAATGGTGAAGGTTTCATTCTAATATCTCTAACAGTTTGGCCACTACAGAGAGTGACAGAGTGTGACATCCAGCAGGCATAAATGCAAGAGCAGTCACCTATTTTTTACAGGCAAGCTGTAACATAAGGGCTGCTAAAAACTAATCAATCACAACAGAATCCAAATTACAACTTAGCCCAATAGCTTTTTCAACTCAGACAAAATGTGTCATTATTTAAAACTAAAGATTAAATGTGTAGTTTGGGTAGGTTTCTACGAAATCTCACCTGTAGAATTAGCGTTAATTTTCTTTTTCTTTCTTTTTTTTTTTTTTTTTTTTTTTTTGAAAGAAAGGATTCATAAGTACATTCTACTCATGAAATTGATGTAAAACTGGGCTTTATTTTTATAGTTTTTGTGAAAATTAGAGATTTTCTTGGAATCCCTTTGCGAGCAGCTGATGTGCACACTTTCAGGGCAACAGATTGAAGTGTCGCTATCAAGACGAAAAAAAAAAAAAAAACAACTGGCGGAAATTTAGAAATTTGCTAAATAATGAAAAGGTTCAGAATTAAATGATTAATCCTAACTACTATTATAAAAGTGAAGATCTATAAGTTTGTTTGTCATTCAATCATGCCTCAACGGCGCAATTGATTGTAATGAAATTTTGCATGCAGATAGTATAGGATACGCCGGAGGCTACTTTTCATCCAGATCGATAAGTAGTTCGCTTGGGATGAATGAAAAACTTCCCAAAACTGTCCATAGATGGCGCTAGCAGAATTGTCAATGAGTTCATTTAAAATATTCCCAAAACTGGCGATAGATGGCGCCATTGCGTTCTAATTAGCGCCACAGTTCGGAATAAATATACGATGCAGTTAATTAATATTTTGGATTTCAATATTGCACTGCCTGTATTGTTTATTTTGAATTCTATGTTCCTGTTTTTACTTGATGTAATTCGGTTTTTCGAATAACTAATGCAAGGTTTCCGAAGCGAAGCAACGTTAATAATAAATGCAAAACAAGATATTTGTAGACAGAATTGGGTAATCGAAAGAAAAATTTGATACTCCGGTAAGTACTGGGAAGTACTGACCGGTAAGTACTGTGATCCGTGAGTTAGTTGATTTAAATTCATGCTTACTACAAAATTATGTAAGCATGAATGAATGTTATACTTGAAAGACTGTAAAACTTTTACTTTTATAATTTTGAATTCATAAAAAAATATATCTTGTTAATTTAAAAAAGTTCATTCATGCCTTCCGTAGCATTTTGGATACAGAAATATAGGTTTACTGCATGCAAAGCTGTATTTATGCAGAATATCGATTTTTCAGTTTTATCCTCCACAATGACGTAATAATGTTAAATGTAAAAATTGGATTCAGTTCCCCCCCCCCTCCACATCCTGATATCAAATGCAGTAACGGGTCCCACTCCCACGTTATGATCAAAATTATTACGTGAGATTTTGACGTAGATTATATAAAATATTTTTTATTGTAGTTTATATTGAATGTAGATTTAATTATAAAAAAAAGCCTAGTTGTAAAAGGCCAATTCATATTTCTTTTTCTTTGGTCTTAGCCCGGGCCTCTTTGACGGCTGGACCTTGACGCTGAGGGACCAACTGACTCCCACCTCCTTACTGGGGGCCCTGATTGGATATCCTTTCAAGAGTAGAGAGAGAAAAGTTTTCGATATAACGAGAAATGTCAATACTGTACATATCAGTGAAAGATTATCAACGATTCAGATGACTTTATGGTTCCACGCTATCCTCAAATTAGAAATGAATTAACTGCAGCAATCATTTCCACGAATTAGTTATTACCAATTTCCTGGCAATTTTGAGCGTCCAGTAATTCAGTGGATCTCAGATAGCTTTTTTTTTCTTTTTTTTTTCTCTCTAGCAAATTTCTTAATTACAGAATGTTAATTTACTAAATTTCAAATAAAGGAATAAACATTTCCTTAAAAATTCATAAATTAAATTCTGCAAGAATTGTTGAAAAAAAACAAAAAAAACAAACTAGATTTGTTAGGAAGACATAAAAAGATCTAATATTTTAATACTAATTGAATATGTCTATAGTTTAATTTGCACAAGTAATAATAACTTACAGTTTCCATAATTCAAGCTGCTTTCAAGAATTACAAACATTTCATAATTAAAATTAATATCGTTATTTGTTAAACAACATCTTATATAAATATTTCTTTTATACCTTCCTAATAATAATATGTAGTTTAAAGGGTGTACTTCAGTTTTAAGTCAATGTGTTATACTTCATAACTCATAGGACACATTATGATTAATGATGTGTTGATGAATAAGATTTGAATATTGAGATTTTTATATTACAGTTTTTAAATCGTGGCTGTTCGTAAACATTATGATTAAAATTTTTTCAATAATGAATGCAAAAGACAGGATAATATGACAGAAAGAAAAATAAATATTCATTAGTATTATAAATACTATAAATATTATTCTAATGCAGTGGAGGCTTACTATAAATATTTAAGATATAAAATTCCGATTAAATATCTATTTCAGTTGCATCATTTTTTATTTCAGATAAATCAAAATCCAATTTTATTTTTTCTTAAACAACAGCATAGGATGGTTTTATTGAAAAGTGTGAAGGCTTTTCTAAAAGTTTTATTTATAAGAACGTAAATCTTTTTCTGGCCTCCACATTTGCATGAATTCTCTGAACAGTACAATGCTCTCAAAAGATAAAAGAAACCAGATTTTTTTTTTTTTTCCCATTTTCCATGAGCAGTTGTTGATGCCTATACTTGCATCAACTGCTGAGGAAATGGATGTTAAGTTCTTCACAGACATCAAAGGACGCAATCGGAGAACAATGAAGCTTTTTATTGTTAGAATTTCCCCAATGAACTTTCAACGCCCAGTGGACTTGAAATACTAAAATATTCAAAAGGAAAGACATTTCTGAGAATATTCACAGGCGACAGGAACTTTTAAGATCAATTTCATGTCATCCACTTTATATTCTGATAAGTCTTCATAGAAGCTATGCATTTTTGCCATTTTGTTGCATCTTTCGCTTTCAATAGATAATACTTTAAGTTTTTATGTTCTCTTATGTTTATTATATTCTAACTTTTTCTTCGAAATCTTATGAATAGAAAAACTTCTAAATAAGTCTCAAAAAACCTTGAAAAATATTTTAATATATATATATACAGCTATATAAAAGTCAAAGTTTGTAAGTTTATTTGTTCTCGAAACAATTTTTCACAAATTTTTCTCTGAACCAATTTCTGCATAGATACTACCTACTACCCTGCGGAAAATATAGGGTATCTTGAAACCCGATTAACCACTCCAAAGAGGATCAAAGGGGGAAAAAATCTGAAATAGCGCCACATATTTACCTGGTCGCGACAATGAGAACGACTGAAACATTGTTCTGGAACAATTGGGGAAAGTTTGATGTGATAGGGTTGGAAAGAAGGGGATATCTACTACTCCGGCCCCTCCCCGGGCAAAGCTAGATATTTTAAGCTAGTTAAATATTAAGTTGATATCTATTATAAGGTTTCGTTCATTTCCCTCCCTCAAAACAATGTATTTTAAATAATCTCCATTTATCAGACTAAAAAAACGTTTAAAGCGAATTCCAATTTGTAATTTCTTTCATAACCACATTTGTTTATTTAGTTATTTATGTAAATTACGCAACCGATCTGGCTGCCACGGGATACTAACACTTATTCACAAAAGGATAAAACTATTATTTCAAAAACCAAAACAACCAATTTCCGTAAATGTCAATAAAAATCCCATTGAACTATTTCTTATCGTTATTTTGCATGTCGTGTTTTCAATCTTCTATTCAATCATAATAAATTCTACGTCTGATGTAGTTGAAATACCAGGTAAAGACAAGAGAAACTAACATTTTAGCTGAAGGATTTTTTTTTTTAATTCTGGCTATTCTCCTTTATTAGTTAAACAAATTATTTATTCTGTCGATTCTCTATTTCTGCAACAACTTTTTATAATTTTTTCAGCACAGTTATTTTTAAATTAAAAGTTTTCACTTACCTTCAAGACTGCAATGGCTCATCCATGTCTGTTATTTTCTATTGCACTCGATTGTCTGATCAACCTCCTTCCTTTGTCTTTAAGGAAATCACTGTTATATTTGTAACTTTTTACTTAGTTCTGGCACCAAACCCTGCATCTGAATCTTCATTAGTAACAACTTTCCATTCGTCTTATCAAATGCAATAAAACTATCCTCCCCCTTCTTAATTTTTTCGACTGTTCCTTCACGCTCTACACCTCAATTAGTAAAAGTCTAACAGTAATAAAAACTTTACCGAAATTGTCATTCTTCTGAATTAATTTTTTAATCAATATCATCATTCTTCTTTTTCCATTGTAGCCCTAGTCCATTATCTTGCCAAGTCAGCGTTTCTCTCGTATCCCAAAGTGCTGACTATTTCACTTTCCAAATCAGCTTTACAGGATCATTTCACAATTTACCATCGATTCAAGTCATTGAACCAATAAACTACTTATTATTCTTGTCTAATAGTAATGTTTAAGTTCAAATATTTCCTTTATATTTGGTGGAGTGGAGAGGTTCCATATGTCTTTCGCGCAACTTAACACAAAAGCACCACTAGGTGAAGCACTTACTACGTCAGACATTCATTTATAACGAGAGGGGAGAAGGGAAAAAGAATTTCCGTTGGATTTAAAACTATATTTCGCTAGATAATACGTCACTTCAAATTATTATCACTCAAAAACGCAAACGAAAGATCATCATTGGAAAAAAATGGATCAATGAAAATATACAATTTAATGTACAATAAAAATTTATACAATTGATCATCTCAATAAAAATTAGAAATTCCTTGAAGAAACTTACCGCCAACTTCCATTAAAATTTACTCTATTTTTTTTTCTTTTTTAATCATGAAAATGAGAAAAATGAAAGGTCTATATTTATTTTTTAAATTATATCTGAATTTAAATAGTCTAATTTTTTCATTTTCTGAATAGTTAAATTAGCATTGTTTACGTAAATTGGCTAAATCGGATTAATTTTTAATTGAACTTGAAAATCAAGCACAAATTAATGGATTAACTTTAGTAACAATAACCATTAAGTAAGATATTGATATAAATCTATTGTGTAGTAAAAATGCTTTTCTAAAAAATTTTTTATTGTTTTTTCGAGCTTATATCTTGACAAGCACTTATTTAGAAAAGTTTCAAATATAAAAATTAGATCATCTCCAGTTCTGAGTATCTTCTGTAAAAAATATCTTACGTCAAATAAAATTGACTTATTCAATAATTATTTTTTAAAGTCAAGTTTATTTGATGTAAAATATTTTTTACAGAAGATATTGAGGACTGGAGATGATCTAATTTTTATATTTGAAACTTTTCTAAATGGGTGGTTGTCGAAAAAACAATAAAAAAATTTTTAGAAAAGCATTCAAAAAAAATTTTTTTTTGAGATACGAAGGCTATTCCGATTTATTTTTTTTAAATTTCATTCCTTTTTTTTATACGTATATCATACTTATGGACGCATTTCCATAACATTTGGCACTTTGCTTTCCTTACGATCCAACTAAAAACATAAGCACAAATACAGTCGGACCTCAATGTAAGGTCACCCCTTGGGACCTCGCGAAAGTGACCTTATAAGCGGGATGACCTTATAACCGATTCATACCCATTTGTCAATAAATAAGCATTATATAAATATAGTATAATTCTTTGTAAAATTTAATACGTACAAAAATATCAGTTTATTGGGATATAATTTTTTAATTTAGTTGAACCAATTAAAGTTAATGGAATCAGAAAGAAATTATTTTTTAAAAATTTTAATTCGAAAGAAAGTTGTATACAAATAGTACTAGTATGCTCAAGCAAAGTACTGATGTACAACTGGCCTTACTTAAAATAATGCATAATACAGGACTGTCGCGATTTTGGTTTCATCTTTTGTACAATGTTTTCTAAGTTTTGTAATTTCTGAAAATTTAACGCTCTGAGTGCTTCTGCTTGTGTCACCGCTTCACTTTTAGTATCACTGTCGTTATCCTCAGTTTCTAATGCATTGAAATCTAAAACTTGCGAAACAATTTCGGAAATCGAAGCTTGAGAAGTGCTAGCAATTTCATCATCAATTCTCACGTATTCACTTTCCCCTTCCACAGCACAGCCGCAGTTCTGAGATCTTGTATTAACACAGCAAAAAGAATATCGTCTTCATCATCTTCATCTGTTATTTCATCCACACTATTTGTAGAAAATTGAAAACCAGCATGTCGAAAGCAATTTGAAATGCATCTGTTTGACACCAAGCTCCAACTTTTATGAATATAAAAAATTGCATCTAACACAGACACGTGAAAAAATTTTTCTCATCAATTGCTGAAATCAAATCTTTCAGAAGGAGCTTACTGTGGTTCATTTTCAGATTTTGAATGACTCCCTGATCCAAAGGTTGCAAAATGCTGGTAACATTTGGAGGTAACAAGCTCAATTGATTTCAACTGAGGTATGTTGATATGAGCAGGGCAATTTTCAGAGCTCATCCATATTAGCTCCTAAAAAAATTGTCAGTCTTTTTTTACTTTTTTTTCTCCCCTATACATTTTTCTTTCTTGAAAGTAAGAATTTTGTCAGAAAAAGAAAGAAAAATTCTTGTAATTGAATCAGTGTGGCACAGATATCACAGATAAAAGTGACCTTATATGCGATTACGGCATTTAAGACCTGACCATATATCTGATAATCCATATCAAAGAATTCCTATTCAATAAGCCGGGAATGTAGAAAAGTGACCTTATATGAGGGGTGACGTTATATCGAGGTCCGACTGTATTTTGTTCTGCATCCTTCTTAAAAGTTATCCCGAAATCCCCTGCTAAAACAGCTGAACTGATTAATTAAAAATTTGGTTCAAGGCCTACTTTTGGCCAGACTTAAAATGCGATCACGATTATTTTGGCCTTCACCTCCAATCCTTACCCCGTTCTGAATTCTGACCCTCCTATCTTACAAGTTCAATCTCCACCACGAAATCTTTAGCTAAGGATATATCTAGTTCATTTCAAATCATTTCAAGTCTCTTAGATATGTTTATAGGTAAAGTAGATGACATTTTTTAGTTTTTGCTCCTTTTGTTTTTTGTGTTTCCATCTTATTTTTTTTTAAAGATTTCGTAAATGATAACAAATAACAGCACAAATAAGTATTGTAGTATAGGAAAACAAAATTAAAACATTATGATTTTATTACTGTAAAATTGATTTCAATACCATTTTGGATTTCTTTTTCTTTCCTACAAGAAATTCCTGAAAGAAATTAAAGTCTATTTTCCATAAAATATTATTACTTATTTTTTTAAATATTTTTTTGTAAATCGTGATAACAAAAAAACGAACAAATAGTATAAATTTTCCATTTTCTGAAAAACTTAATTATTTCAGCTTAAGTTATTTAAATTTTATTACGCCAATCTGTAATTTCATAGATTAAATTAAAAAGGATTTATATCCATTGTTTAAGTTTCTAATTGTATTGTAGAAAGTAGAAATATTGTAGAAAGTTTCTAATACTTTTCTATTTGAAATTTTGTCGTGTTCTCACGCTAAGTTCTTTTCGAGAGCCATTTTGGAATGATTTAAGATATAAAAATAAGATTATCTATAGTCCTTAAATTTGTATGTCAACTTTCATAAAAATCCTCCTAGAGATTCAAAAGTTATTAGGGAGCGATGCGCATGCACACACACACACATGCACACACACCACACATGTTCACACATGACTGCTTTGATAGGAAAGCCTCATTTTCCTAAAAAAACAGCTGAAGATGACCAACCAATGCGGCAGGTCGAAACTGTCCTTCTAAAGATTTTTTTAAACTTTTGTTTTAACTTTTTCACCGTTTTTTATTGTAAATTTAAATTGCTATTGTCTGTGAATTCAATTTTAACTTTAAAGTTTGAGCTTTTGTTTATTAAGCAAATATTTCGCAGGCTAAAATTGTTAATTAAAAATAAAAATACAGCACAATAATGTACAGTTAGTTTTCTCTAAACGGATATATATATATATATATATATATATGCGTTTTTTGCTGAAAATAACCGACTTTTTTTTCTGACAGAATTATCCATTACACATTAACAATTAGCAATTCATTAATTATTCCCAAACTTTAATAAAATAGTGGTTTATATTTAAATTAATTAGTACTGCATTGATACATGTAAAAACATATGATATTTTTCATATAGATACTGAAAAAAAAACCGAATGTTGACTATCAAAGCCCATAACCTTTAAAATGAGGAAGTTTTATCTTATATTTCAAAGAGCTATTAATTACTGTCTTCTAACTTCGTATCAAGTTTGAGAAAACTATTAAATCCTAACAACTAATTATCTCAAGAACAGATGACGTTTCTGGGTCATTCCACAGAAAACGTAACTTTTAAGAGACAAAAATGTTAAAAAAAATATATTGACAAACAAATCTGAAATTTATTTTCTAAGCAGTATTATTGCTTCTATGAAATATAAAATGAATTGTTACATTGTTTCTTCCTTTTTCATGAAATAAGAAATAAAATAAAATTTTGATATGGACGAGGATACACAACTGTAACAGAGTATAAGATACAGTAATGAAATCTACCATATTTTAAAAGCATAACTCATAATTTAAGTAAAATTTCAATTTATTCTGAAACTGAGTGGTTAAACAGAACATTAACTTATCGCAAAATAGCAGAAAAGAAATTTACCGATAATAATAAACAAATATTCCAAAATCATAAATATTTTAAATTAATTATTGAGATAATGATAACAAACAATATAGTACATATACTAAATCAATTATTGAGACTCATAGTATTTAAATAAATGATTTTGTACCCTCTGTTACGAAATTAATATCCTCCATTCAATGTTAATGTAACGGAGGATACATCTACGGAGGATACATTTCTGCAAAATTTCCCTAGTTTGTCATGCTTATTGTGAGGTTAGCTCGTGAACATCCTTTAAAATGTAATTGAATCGTATTTAAGAATAACTTCAACAAGTTCTATGTATTTTCTCAATGTTATTTATTTGTCTAAGTTGAGAACGGAGGATACACAAAGATTAGAACCGTCTTGAGAATCCTGAAGAAACTGTTAGATAGAATATAGTTAAACCATACTATTTTACTCCAAACACAAGATAGAGCTAAAACAAAGTGGCGTCTTTTCCTCCTTCATCCACTATTTGTGAATACCATTGCCATCTAATGGGAATTTGTTAAAATATCTTCAGAACGGAGGATACAGGGAAAGTCTGTGACAAACTTTCAAACCTAAAAACATATGTTCAAGCTAACATTTTCTCATTTTTTTTTATGTCGAACTGAAGTTCACCTTTTAATGTAAGAAATACAATGTGACTCACTTATTCAATATTTCCTTAAATTCATGAAATAATTAACCACCCTTCTGACGAAGCACTTGTGACACGTAACGGAGGTATACATATCTTCACTATTGTTTAAAAATTTAATAGAAATAAAATGAAAGAACAAAGAATACCAATGTTCATATCTTCCTTCGTTTGTATTGCTGTTTATAACCACTGAAAGAAGAACTTTGAATATTTCTTAAGTAAATAATTGCCTTGTACGTAAAAAGGTACGTTTTCTGTGGAATGACCCTTCTATAAATCTTATTAAGCCGCTAATTAAATTTCATTCGCAGTCATCCAGCATTGAAAACATCTTCTTATGAAAGAAAACTCAACTTTATTTCTTGTATATAAGATTAAAATTGGAAGACTTTGACATAAAGAAACTAATCTATTTCTGAATGCATGTCATTCAAAACTACTTATCTCCAAATTAGTAGAATGAATTTACTCAGAAAAAAACAGTAAAACAAAGAATTATCGATGGAATTGAATTCATCGAATAAAGAACTGGATGTCAATTTGATTGGCATCTCTAATTCAACGAGGATTTTCATTTAGTGAAATAATATTAAAGTATAACTCAATAGAAGATATTGGAAGAGAAAATAGACATAGAATCATTCAAAATTTATGAGATTCACAGAATTCATGTAAATGGTAAGTGGTTCAAGTTTTACCAAAAGGATGAATAACAATTTTAAATTAGAAAAATATACATAGAAAGCTTTTTATTAAAATAAAAAAATTGAAAAAATAAAAAATATGTAATTTTTAATATATTTTAAATAAATAAAGATTTATTTTAACTTTGTCGGTATTGATGTTTGAAGTTAAAATAAGAAGGTTCTTGAAAAAATTTGAAACAGTTTCCTTAAAATGTTGTACAACAAACGTCTTTTGCTGTAAACTTCTGTGATGTAAATCAGATATGAAACTCACCCATTATTAACCCTTTATTATTTATTGTTAAACTAATAGTAAATATTGTTTAATAACCAATAATTCAATAATTTTTATTATTTTTTTAAAACCCATTCCTTCGTTTTATTTTAGTAAACATTGTGATTTGTTTACTAAGGGTTATCCCTACCTTTATACCTTTATTTTAACTTTTTAATTTTAACTTACCTTTTTTAAAGTTTAAATGTGTTAAATTTTAATTGTAAATATTTTTTTTAAACTGTGTGTAGGCTGAAAAAGGACCTTTTTAAATAAAAATCGCACACGTAAAATTTATTTAATCCCTACCTTGTTTGGTTGATATTATGTGCGGTTTTTGGAGGTAAGATCAAATATTTATCAAATATTTAAGGTCAAATATTTAAGATCAATATTTAAGATCAAATATTTTTAAGGTAAGATCAAGGTAGGGATAGTGATTAGTAAACCAATCACAATGCTTCTCAACGTCTTCTGATATGTCTATGAAAATATAATTGATATTGCCTTAATTTCATTATTATTATAAATGTGATTGTTGCGAAAGACGCAATTGTTGCGATTGTTGTCATTGTTGCTCATAACAATTTTTGCGATTGTTGTTGCGATTGTTGTCATTGTTGCTAATGATATTTTAATGATACTTGTCCCCAGATAAAACGGGAATATAAGTCTTCTGATCTTTATCAGAAGACTAAAACCAGGATCTAAATTCCTGAGCATAGCTTTCCTGAGAAAAATACGTAAGAAATAAAAAGTAAAAGTGTAATTTAATATTGTAATTGTAGTTCTCAGATAATATAAATATCACATAAACTTGATAAAAATAATGTTTTTAGTAAGAATTATAGCTGAAAAATTACACACAAGGTTTCGGCAATTATAGTTGCAATTGCCATTTTCAAGTGTTATAATAACGGACATAGCAGAAATAATTGAACAATCTGAGATTCAAAAGAGATCGAATACATTATTAGGGAGGGAAGGAAACATGAGTCACAAAAACAATATAAAAAGAGTTACAATAATATTATAATAACTAGGATGTAGTATGGTATAAGGAATGTAATACAATAAATATAATCATTAAAAAGAATATATAACAAACTTTAGTCAAGAAAAAAAATCGAAATTAAAACATGGAATTCTCACGTAATAGAATAGTTATTAGACCACATTTGTAATTAAATTCATATAAAGTTCATTGTGTTTCTTGATTAGTTCACTCCGCACGTTAAAGAACGTTTAATAATGGTTGCTTTGTCTTGGTTTCAAACTTTGATGCTTGCTTAACATGACTTTAAATAACAATCACTTATTGAGAATAACTTCTTATCTTCTCAATGTATATCGTAGCAATATACTGTACATCGCAGAGTTCATTACATATTTATACAGTTCATAATTAGACACTAACTTTGGGACTACTATACATCTAGGATATTTTCTTTAGTTCTTTCTGTCCCATGGTATTCGACAACCGAGTCAAATAACAAAACATCATTAACTGCTTTAGCATGTTATTGTTTACATCACTATACAGTTCCTTATTCAACGAACATGCAATGTAAACAATAAGATTTCACATTCATATTAAATTATTATATGTTACAATTACGAATTCTTATAAAATAAAAATGTAAATATAAATCTATATATTTCAAAATTTTATAAAGATTAAATTTCAGTTTACAGTAAAGTAGAATAATATGACGTTAACAGATGGACAGTCCGGGATATCTTCCAAATGTGTATTTTTGAATTAAAATACTATAAAACAGTTCAAGAAATTTTCTGTGCAGATATAAAAATACTAAAATACCGTAATAGTCTATTTATTTTTCAGTTTTTCATGCTAGATTTTTTTTATTACACAGAACTCGTTATACTAAGTAATATATTCTTTTACCAATTGCTTTGAGAATGTAAGAGCATAAAAAATTATCACAATTCAAGACTATTTCTGTGGTATGTTAATCCCATGGTTTAAACGCTAGACGACGGATTGCAGGAGACTACGTTCAATCCTCGCTGGCGGAGGATTTTTTTCACGGTTATTTCTCCTCCGACTGACCCTAGATTGCAACAAACGTCACCAGTCATGACGTCATCAACTTGAACTCCGAGCAGTCAGTCCAAGATGGCATCGTTTTGTGATCGCATAAGCGCGACCACGAAAAGACAAACTTTGCATAGCCAAGCAATGGGAATAGTGTCGAACGTTTTTAATTATTTCAAGACCTGTAACTGTAACTGTAGAAAATCCAACAACCAGAATGTTTTCGTAACGTTTAAAAGTGTTAGTTCCGAATTTTAACAGTAGATGGCGCTGTAACGTCCTGGAAACATCAATTCATAAGGAAATTACGTCATAAAGAGCTCTTCTTTCATGAACTCAACTATAAATCTCCCGCACATTTAAGGATCTGGATGGACTGTTGCGGTACAACTTTTAACCTTTTTAAAGACTATTTCTATTCGAATTCCAGTAATCAAATGATGATTATCTCGACTGAGCAAATTACCTGAAACGAAGATCGATTCCATAAATAAATCATATAATTAATCAATGATAATCGTCTAAATACTTATGTCTAAAATTGCTAATAACCATTTTTTTATATTTATATAAAATAGTGCTGTATTTTATACATCTACACATTTTTTATATAGTTATTGACAAAAAAATGAATGTTGATTATCCAAGCTCATAACCTTTAAAATGAATTATCTGTAGCATTTATCTTAAGCTTCAAAGAGCTATTAATTACTATCTCCTAATTTTATATGAAGTTTGAGAAAACTATTGAATCTTAATGAACAAATCATCTCCAAAACAGATGGCGCTTCTATAAATCTTATTAAAATAATCGCTAATTAAATTTCAGTCGCAGTCATCGAGCATTATGAAAGAAAACTCAACTTTATTTCTTGTACATTAGATTAAACTGTATTTGACAAACGCTTTCCTGTTCAACAAAAATCTTGAAAAAAATAGTGGCAATCTTTTTCTAACTTTTTAATTAAGTCGTTCAAAAATCTCTTTAATGGCAAATCAGGAAAAGGGGAAAAATATAAAAAGAGAGAAATTAGATATTGAATGGAATTCATCAAATGAAGAAATGGATTTCAATTTGATTGGCATTTCTATTTCAAAAAATGAATTTTCATTAAGTGAAAACAATATTAGGGTAGGAAGATGAAGGAATGGAAAATAGATTCATTCAAAATTTATGAGATTCACAAATTGAATGTACGTGAAAGGGTTCAAATTTACCAGAATGATTAATAATAAGTTTAAATTACGAATAAATATAAATACGGTTAAATTTAAAAAAAAAGTTATTTTCACATAAACAGAAAACCCAAAAATATGTCATTTTTCCCATTTTTCCAAACATATCTTCCTTAGAACATTTTACAACTACTTTTCCCCACAGTCTTTTTCTGTAAACTTCTGGAATATAAATCGCATAAAAAACTATCATATTGTTATCCCTTGAAACGAAACTAGGAGGTTTGTTTCTGTTTGATATTTTCATTTCCAGTTTAAAGTTTGATTTTATCTCATTGTATTATAGTGGATACAGTAGCATTTATGGTTATCGTCTTTATTTAACCACACTTTCAAACTTAAGCTACGGTATTGTTGTTTGTTTTTTTTGTTTTTTTTTGTGTATGTGTGTTTTGTTTCCCGCGTGATATTATTAAGTGTAGAATGAAAAGAGAAATAAGGTTTTTGTTTTTAGTTCTAGAAGTCACTCTCCGACAGATTTCTTTTTTATCTCTAAAGAGCTGTGCCCCGCGGTGTCACCCGCGTTAAATTCGGCCCTTATCGGTAATGTTCGGTTCTCGTCGTGCGGCGAAGTTGACGTTTTGTTTACTGCTGCGCTCCTATTGGTCGTAGCGTGATGTTATATAGCCTATTACCTTCCTCAATAAACGGGCTATCTAATGCAAAAAGAATTTTTTAAATCAGACTGGTATTTCCTGAGATTAGCGCGTATTTCCTGAGATTATTAACATACAATCTCTTCAGCTTTATATATTAGTATAAGATATGTATTTTAGTTTTCCCTTTAAGACTATGTTGCCGAGTTCTGACTTTTTATTATGAGAATGTAACCTAAATGATCTGTAACAATCATAATTCTTAAGTATTTCATTAAAATTATTAATCATTATTTCTTTATCCACATATTTCCTCGATTCAGAGCCTGCGTTTGTAGAGGATTAGGAATGCCACTCTTTAAATCCCTCTGTACATCATCAAAGTAGTTTCCCGTAGTCAGCCTACTTTACCTTAGTCCTATTTCTAAAATGGTATCACCGTAAAAACAGCATAGCCACAATTACCAAACGGGAGCATTCTAACACTTCTAGTATAACTCTATGGGAGCATATAAAGCCGTATTCCAAGGTGATTTTCGGCGTCATTGATTAGGCATTTTCTTACATGGATCCGGCAGGTACCGTACCTTCGCATCATCGCAGATATATAATTTCTCATCTTCTACCTTATTCCCGAAGAAATCAAAGCATTACAATAAAGATTCAAAGATATTAGGTAAATCCTATCATAAAAGACTTAACTTTAACTAAATTCCCAAAATATTACTTTGGGAAATGTTACAGCCAAGAAGTGTAATTTTCAATTTAAGCTGGTGTTAACTTTGGAAAGAAAATAATGCATTAAGAAATTCAAAGGATTATCTTCAGATATTAATTTGTAGACTTATGAAATAGTGAGGTCCTAAAAATGTAATTGGCCTTAAATTGAAAGCATATTTTCAGTTTACTACTTCAGATTCTTAAGATTTACTTGTTATTTTATTGGATATTTAACTTATTTAATTCATTTAATTTAGCATTTTGTACAGAAATAGTTTGATAATTCTATTAAAATCGATTCCTGTAAAAACAATTGCTTCAAAACAAATTTATTTTTGGTAACGAACAGCATGAAATGAATTTGCATGAAATTAAGAAAACCTTTAATGAAAACGTTTTTTATTATGATTAGTAAAAAAAAAATAATTTAATCTCCAACAATTTTAAAAAACACAATTTTTATTTTTTTTTTAAATTAATTATTGCACTAATGACAAATATTTTAAATATGAATCATTATTTTACGAATTTTTTATCATTGCAGGTTTGCGTCAAATATTTTCGAGTTGAAAATACCGAGTAATATCTCGAAAACGGTAAAAAAATTGACTGTTTTTGAATTTTAATTTAATTAATTACAAACTAATCTGAAAATTAAAAACAAGAAAATATAAATCCCAGATGCTTCACAAGTTCATATTTAAATTTTGAGAAGTTTAGGTGCATTGGAAAAAGAAATATATAAAAGAAATAAAAGGTTTGCAGTCGAGTCAGGACCGTTTGAATGTATGGTGTATAGTTATAATGTTTAGTTCCACTGCGCTTGAATATCATTTGCTCTACTAAATCAACTCTTAGATTATTCTAATCCCCCACCCTATTAATTGTCAATATCGCTAATGTAACGTCGTTTATTTACAAGTTTTCGTTTTAAATTAATTTTCCTGAGTACGTTACACCCTTCATCATTTGTAAAATGTTTGCTAATTAAGAAGAAAATTATTAACTTATATTTCTTTCAAAGCTATTCCATCATTTAAGTACTTTAATTACACAAATGAAATTAGGAGCTATGTTAATAATTCAAATTATTGTCTTTTTAAGATTTTACTTATGAACTTCCATAGAACTCCCTGTGGATTTTTAGAGGTAAATTAAATAAATTTAATTTCAATTTTAAAAAAAAGAAATCTCAGCACCAGAAGGAGCTAGTCAATTATTAACAGTATTTGAGAATAATTTATAAACTTTTAAACTTTAATCACAGTCATCATTTTTGAAAGACGTGAAGCCATTAATAAGCACAGAAATAACCATCAGCACCATTACAGAGGCTTACATAAGGTTTTTTTTTTTTTTTTACCTTTTTCTTGTTGCTGCAGCTTCTATAGATTTGGAAGAATTAAAAATTATATCCATAATTATAATACAAATGCAGTCTACTGTGAGTAGTTATTGTGTCATTTCATTATTACAATATTATTATTTTTGTACTTCCTATATTTATAATAATAATTTAAATAAATGAATTGTATTTATCTTTTAATGCTTAATTGTGTAAGTTTCCAGGGGAAAATGTTGCTTGATCCAGTTTCTTCTTGATGAAGATTAACTAAATCTCAATGGCTTTAATGAATTTGGGAATTTCCAACACTTCAAGATTATCATAATTCGCGCTCTAAATGAGGGAAATAGCAAATGTTAACAAACGAAATGGAGATTTTACTTTTTCTAAATCTAATCTTATCTAGGAAGAACTTCTGCTTTCGGAATTACTCACCGTTATCTATTTATAATTTATGCATTAGAAAATATCCTTGTTTACTTTGAGCTCCACGCAACCAAAGTAATTCCATATTTTTTATTTGTGTTAAAACGAGGTAGTTTGGGAAAACTTTACAGAACACCAGCGCGAAATGGACATTAAATATGAAGCACACTCGAGATTGCAAAAGAGATACAATTTAAGCCCGGATGCGTCAATAAACTGTTGCAGGAGACTTAAAACTCTTCTTCATCGATTTCTGTTATGTTTAAAGAAGATTGCTGAATCATCTAAAGGTCAAATTCTTAGAATACTTTGTGCAACTTTTATCTCCCTGTATTAAAAATTGATTCGCTGCTCATTTCATATTGCAAAATAAAAATACTCAAATTACTCTAGTTTTACATTTTGAAAAGCAAAGAAATTTTGAGAATTTAGTTCAGCGATCAGTAACCGATGAACTTTTAACAGTTATGCTCTGTTATGGGAAATTAAGGATTCTTTATTTGTTATCTTACTTCAACAAAGAACATACAGAAATTCGGCTTTTAAAGCTAAGTATTCGCTCAGCTATTTACAGTGTAATAGGAACCGACCATGCAGAGTTCGAGAGCCCATTTTGAAGACTGGCGGGAAAAGACAAATCCGAAATAATTGAACTCATATTTTTTTTAGTTGGATGATAAATAAGCATTGTAGGAAATCTTAAAGAAATTGGATCGGCTTTAAGTGAGGAATTTAGATTATTTTTGGGGTATAGAAAGAATGGAGACCAAAATAAATATGTCTATGTTTTAAGTTAGATTCTAAATAAGGAAATATAAAATTTTGAAGTAAAACCTTTCTAAAGTTTTCGAGTGATGTCTGCGCAAAGACAAAATAAAGGAGAAAATGCTCAAGTGGAGTAGTAAGATTTATAATCTGAACTTTAAAATGAAAATTGATTACATTTTAAGATTAATTTTCAGTGCAAAATGAAGCTTAGTATACATTAAGTGAGAAGAAACATTCATATCTAAGATGATTCAAACAAATTGTTTTTATACATTACAGTAATGCTAACGTGATTCCGGTCGCAGTGCTTGGCTTCTCTGCCACCCACATTCACTACATAACATAACATAACATAACATAACATAACATAACATAATACTAATGTGATAACAAAACGAAGTAATATGCGATGTGACGACTGAAAGTACTCTCGAGGCCAAAGACGTGCATGGGAAAGTTTTCAAATAGTAGAGTTTTCGGATGTTTATTTTAATATCCCTTTTTATGCTTTGGCATTTGAATTTTATTAAAGGAATAACAACTTTATACAAGTTTAGGTTTCTTAGTAGTTCGTTGCTATTGCAGAATTTTGTTATCGTTAGCAAAAAAAGATAATCTTCAGTAGGACATGGATCAATCCGATAATAATTTTAAGAATGTACTATTAATAAAATTAAAGCACAATATATAAATTAACTTTCATTTCGAAATTAAGCACAAGATATTGAAAAGATATTAATTGCTTTAAGTAATAAATTACACAGAAACATTTTAATTTCTGTTCCAATTCCTTGGTGAATCAATTAAGGTATCTTTGCAGAAGACTTCAGTTTTGTTTAATTAACTTCGACATTTTTAATTCCTCAAGGAACTGAACGGAAAGAAGAAATTCCAAGTAATCAAAATTCATTTTTCCAATTAGCATATAAAGGATTGGATGTTGATACATTTATAGAAGGATTTCAAAGAATATTCGTAATTACACTTAATTCTGAGATGAGCTTTATTGCCAATCTCATATAGTCAAAGGAAATAGCAAAGCTGTTACTCAAATACTAATTAAACTTTCCTAAAAGGGTGTTCTCTGAAAAGTTAAATTAACTTCTGCTGAAATTAATTAACCTTTCCAAAGCATAGGAACAGTTTTCTTTCATATTAAAGTATTAACTAAGAGGATACATTCCGCTACGAATAATCTTAGTCTATAATCTATGCATATTTGTTACGGAATCTTAAGAATCTGCAATTATTATAATACATAAATATGGAGAGAATGTCCCAGAATTCTGGCATCGTAGGTAAATATACTTGTAATTATTTTAGTCTAAAATGTAGCAAATAAAGGAGATAAAATAAAAATAATTATGAAAATTAGAAATAGTAATCATATTACAGAAGTTTTGTAAATAAAAGCATTTGATTGACCCGTTTTTATCATTTTTCTTATGTCTATGGCTTAACTGACTCTGCTTTTATATCTAGACGAAGGGATTTTTTAAATTTAGTGTTAGAAAAAGCCAAAAGTTATCTATCAGAAGATGAGACAGTAATTTGCAGTGTATTGAACATATTGACAAAGCATTATGAAAATCAGAATTTGTCACAGTATCAATAAAGAATATTATGGTATTATTAATGACAAAGAACATAAAGTACTAAAATCAGATAAAGGGAATCACTTAGTTATCATGGGAATGAAGGATTATGAAAATAAAGTCAAAGATATGTTAAAATCTGACGATTTTAAAAAAATACAGTCGGACCTAAAATAATGCAACAAGATAAAAAGAGAGATAAGTAATATGAAAATATAAAAAAGATTGATTATAAGAAGTATTACGAACTATCATATTTCATGTTTACAACACCCACATTTATTCCAAGATCAAAGGTTCGCAAGCAAGGCATTCCATTAAGACCCATAATAAATTCCTACGGATCGCATACACAAAATCTTAGCCGATATTATAATACAATCATATAGGGTTTACCGTTGTATAAACCTAATATTATAATAAAAAACACAGAACAACTGATCGATAAGATAAAAGAGTCATGCAAGAATAATAAAATTCTTATTAGATGTAATATCTATGTTTAGTTCTATACCACTCCCAAAATCATTCAACACAACGGAAGAACTACGAGTTTATAAAGAAAATCAAGAAATTACAAATGGATGTAAATTATCTACTGACAAATTAATGAATCTTTTGAATTTAGTTTGTAACAACTGCCATTTAGGTTCCAGGACAAAAAGTTTCAACATATCATTATCAGTTACGTTGTGTAATTTGTATATGAATAAATTTGAGATTGACGTGGTCTTAAAATGGGACAAAGTGAATTATGACTATTTCCGCTATGCAGATGACGTGTTTGTGATCTGGAAAGGGACAAATAGGCAATTTGAGAACTTTTTCCAGTTCATAAACTCAGCAGATGAACACACAAAGTTTAGCAAGGAAACAGAAGAAAATAATACCATACCATACTTGGATATTCTTATCAAAAATAATGATATGAATTTATTATATGAACAATTTGAGAAATCATACAAAAGTGAACATATTCTAAATTTCAATTCGGCACAAATTAAGAATATTAAAAAAGCTATAATATAAAACTGTTTAAAAAGGTTAATGAAGAATACAGAGGACAAAGAACTACAAAATCGCAAAATAGAACTAATAAAGAACAAATTGGCGATAAAGGAGTCCCCAAAAGAATTTGTAGAGACTTAATATCAAAGTTCTTTCGACACAAGGAACAGCATAAAGATAATGTGTCCAGGAAATTTAATAAAGTATTGAAGTTACCACAAAGTACCTATATTGATAAAAGATGTTAAAGAAATATGCAAACGAAATGAAGTATCTATTATATAAAAGTAATAATAATATTCTTTCTATGATCCCAAAAGATCCAAACTGTGACAAGCTAAAGAAAATGGCAATAATATATAAGTTAAAATGCAGAGACTGAAACGCCATATATTTTGGAAGCACAGATAGGATCCTAAAAGAGAGGGTGAGGGAACACGTAAAAAGCAATCAAGAACAATAAATGACACATTTCAGGCTGGGCAGATCATTGTCTCTTGGAAAAACACAACCCGGACCCAATAACCGAAGTCCTTTTTTTTCAGATAAAAGAAAAACAAAACTGATTACAGAGACAGTTTTTTATAAACAGTTTTAATTCCATAAATAAGGCAAAAGGTTTGCAAGTGAATAAGTATTCAATAGAAAGTTTTAAAAAGTATTAAAAAATAAAGCTAAATTCACATAAAATTGTTAAAAATTGTAAAAGAAAAAAGCTTATTTTAAAGTGAAATTGTTTTAAATTTAGAGCTTATTTTAAAGTGAAATTAAAGAAAAAAGCTTGTTTTATAGTGAAATTGTTATGAACTGCTAAAGAAAGCAGCTTATTTTAAAGTGAAATTGTTATAAATTGTTAAAAATTGTTAAAGAAAAAAGCTTATTTTAAAGTGAAATTGTTATGAACTGCTAAAGAAAGCAGCTTATTTTAAAGTGAAATTGTTATAAATAGTTTAAAACAAAGTAAACATGAAACTGTCTGTAGAATGTTTGGAAATATCTATGTATTATTATTTATTATGTATTTTCAAATTTGCAAAGAATAGCAATAACTTGTGCCATGTAAAAGATAATAAGACCAATCCCAATCCTTGAAAAAATGGGGCATTCCTGCATTCTTGCCACTTGGCGGCAGCACATCCTTGATTGTAGAAGTGTACTTATTAAGAATGTTTCTCTTTTAGCGTTGTGCCTTTGTTTCTTACCTTTTTTTGAATTATTCAGGTACTTTAAGGACGTGTTTAGGACAAGTGCAGAAAGTTTCGAATTTGTACTCTCATGAATTGTACACTGAATTAAGTTTTACTGAATTAAGTTTTTAAGTATCCCATTTTCTAAAATTTTCTGATTAAAACCTAACATCTAAAATATAGTTTTCAAAGCTGATATTAACGTTACTCTTACATCTAAGAGCCCTATTAAAGCATATTAAGAACTAACATTTGCCAATTTTACAAATCTTACGTAATTTTGATAATGCATTTGTAATCGCAAGGATATATTTTATATTTGTAATTAATTAAGAAATAATTGTTCGTAAAATATAGGCTTCAAAGTTGTTTTAAAAAATATATTAATTACTATTGAGTAAAGTATATTGTTTACATTATTACATTAATAAATACTTCAGATTTAGACAACTATGGTATCTCAAGTACATAATATTTATGATGTTTGGTTTTTACTTACAATTTTAATGTATTCTAAAGATAAATAGCATCACAAATTATTCCAACAATATAAATTCTTACATATTCTTTTTATAATATTAATAAGCAAGTTGTTTTGATTCTTGATTATAATTCTTCTATTATATTTAACTTTCCCAAAGATAATACAAAATAATTTTAAAAAAATTAAAATAGAACTAAAAGGTAGAGAAGATACTAGATCTCTGTCTTGACAGAAGTTCTCTTTTCAGAAAATTAAAAATAAAATAATCCAGTGAAGATCTTTATACCCTTTAACTTCTTTCTTCTGCAAAGACTTTCAAGGAAAACTAAATTACGAAAACAGTTTGTATACATTTCACTTCGAGATAAGTTCACCTTATTTGAAGTGGCCATACTTGTAACAACTGATCGTCGTAGATCGTCGCACCAGATTTACAGCTCTTAAGTTATAACATGAACATTTTTTTATCTAATGGAAAAAAGAACATTTTATGAATCTGTGACTAAAGCATCACTTTATTTGTAGCTGTCTTAAAAAAGAACCCATTGTCTTAAGCAATTAAAAAACATTTGATTTTTATTTTCTTTTGCATTCAGATTTATTAAATATCTTTGGCTTTTCAGATTCTCAAAACATTAAATTTTATCTTTCATTAGACAGATGTCTAACTTCCTAATAATCCACATCTAATCATTTCATTGTTTAACTCAAATGCCGATTAAAAGAAGGTTTATGTAATTTTGAATATTAACAAACAGGATAAAGTAGTATTTCAAAATCATCAATAAATGTTTCTTCTAATCAGTGTGCGTTTGTGATTTTACCAGAGGGCTAATGGGTTCACTGCCAGAATTAAAATTTCAAATTTGTAAACCCTGCCTCCCCTGAAAACTGACTTACAGACACACAGAAACTTACATAGGGATAGTCCTAACAGATTATTAATTTATTAAATCATACTTCATATTCTATCTTGTACCCCTATTAAATTAAAAAACTCCATCTACGGATAAATTTCATTTTATTAATGGTGATATTTCGCGGAGAATGCCATCTTCCCGCTTTTTCAAACCTTTTTTAAATAACAAAAATTACTTCCACTACATTCACTGGTGTGCACGATACAGACATATTATTTACAATAATTAAAGACATTTTATAAAATCAATTATTAATGATTTAACACAACCAATTTAGATGGAGTTTTTTATTAAATCAGGATTTCTTAGAATATACTTATTGGTTTTAGTTAATTATAAAAAAATAACATTCTTTGGTTCTGGAAGTTCTGAAATCAAAATGTAATAAACTACGAGACTTACATAAATCAGTTGAAGATGGTGTTACGGCTGGTTTGTGGTTTTCCTGTTGGTTTATCCAGGGCACTATGATGTTAGACTTGATCCATTTTGTCACAAACTTTTCCTCATTGAAGCAATTTACTGGAGGACCATTTGTTGAGATAAAAAGCAGACTTGAAAGTGGTGCCATTTGTAACTTGTTCCTTTGATAAGTCAATAAAGATCAGAAGAAATAAAGACAGACAAATTCCATTCCCAGAAAAATACAAATTTTAATTTTGTTTCGGCAAAACTAAGATTTTTATCTAACAATTAAATATTTATGTAAATCTAACATATCCAGTCGGTGGGAAATAGTTATCCCTGGTAGGGATGTATCATTCGCATCCAGAGGTTGGGATAGTCAAAGCCAATGGAGGGGAAATCCCCCCATGCACCCCTGCAAATCGCACACTGCTTCTAATTAATATCATACTTAAGAATAAATATAGTGGAATGCGAAAAGAAGTAGAAAAACAAAGGCGTCAAATAAATTATTTTACAGATTGAAAATTATTTCCGAAAGGAATTGGAAAATGGACGACTAAAATTAAAACTAAATTTTTGTTTTTGTTTTGTTTTGTTTTATAGTTGTAACATAACATTCTTCGGAACCTCTTGAGAGAGGTTAGTGCTGACGTCCAATCGTCACATTTTCATGATCGGATTATATTTAATTTCTTCATTATGAAGTTGAAGTGAAAGAAGCATTAAATTATAATATTTTTCCGTCTCCGATATCTCTTGCAGATTTTTTTTTTTTTTTGCATTACTTTACAAGGTTGCATGTTGGCCTCCTTTAGCCCCCAATACAGCCTGAATTTGTCGAGGCATGGATTTCACAAGATGCTGAAAATGTTGTTGAGACATTGTGTACCATGCAGATATGAGTGTGTCACGCAGTTCCTGAAGATTTGATGGAGGTGAAGGCCTGGAGCGAACAGCCCGTTCCAGCTCATCCCACAAATTTTCAGTCGGGCTGAGATCCGGGGACTGAGCGGGCCACTGCAGCAAGGAAAAGTCATCGTCATGTTCCTCAAACCATCCCGTAGTGATGCGGGCTTTGTGCACCAGCGCATTAACCTGCATGAGGATAACTGTTAACATGTACGGTTGCACTTGGTCAGATACGATGTTTAGGTACGCTAAATAGCATCCTGACGTGCCTCCAGAGGTATCAATAGACCCAACGTGTGCCAGTAAAACATCCGCCACATCATGACACTGCCCCCACTGGCATGAAGAGTTATTGTGAGACAGCATTTGTGCGCAAAGCAGGGGTAAACCTAATAAAGTGGCCGGACAATATATATATAAAATTACAATCTATTTATATAAACAAGATCGTTGTATTGTTTTTCATATAGGTTTTGTTTCAGTCAGTCATAGTTACACGAGAACAGAAAAGCTGCATGGAAGAAAGATACGATGCTAGTGAAAAGTCAGATTGGGTTCTATAATGATCCAGTATTGGCATTGAAAATAAGCATGGAATTTGATCTCTACATTAGATTATAATGGAATCGCAGTCCTCTTATTTTTCATTTTCATCCTCATTCCGAAAAAGTTAGAAAGGCAGTGCTGAAGACATTGTAAATGCTTAATCAGAGGAGATTATTTTCAGTGTATTAAATACATTTGTACTTTTGCATTACTATAAATAAAATATGAAAGCAGTAAATAGGCCCTTTCTTTTTATATTTTGTTAAATTTTGCCTTTTTTAAAAAAATATAATTCTCCTTTTTTTTTTTGAACTTTTGAAATGTACCACACTTAACAATTTTTTATTGCATTTTTCCTATATTTTTATCTCCTCTTCTGCTTATATATAAGCTTTTAAAATATCTATGCTTTTAAATATGTTTAGAAAATTTTACTTCAGTTGCATTACAAAAACAGTAAATACACAAGCACACCATCATTGAAAAATGGATCTGATGGTGTTCAATTTCATTTAAAAAGAAGTACAGTATCTTATTCATTAAGGATTCCTTATGATTCAACAAAAAATAGTAACTAAAAAAAATTATTATTTTATGAGTATTTTCAAAAGGAATTGTATGACTTCCATCCTAAGTTCTCTGCACAATAACTTCATAATAATAAATTACTGCAGTAATTGATTAATGTAAGTGCCATTCACTACTATATAAAGTACAGTACGGGTGATTCATAAAGTACAGAAAAAATAGGCCTATAAAGAACGAAAATCGAAATATTTTTCTGTCAAATTCGCTGTAAAAAAGGTAAAATAGGGCATGGATTTCCGGATCGAACGTGCTATTCTGAGTCGGATGATGGGGTCCCTATTTTATCCTTTTTTCTGCCCCTATGAAAAAAAATGGTCTAGTTAGCACCCTTCACAACCGGGAAGAGCAAGGAAAGGGTACTTCCAGTACTTTATGAATCACCCTGTATATCGAAACATTTATTCTTTCTTTTTATTTTAAAAAATATAACTAGAAAAATTGTTATTCTATGAATATTTTCAAAAGGAATTGTATGACTTCCATCGTAATTTCTGTGCAGAATAACTTCTTAATAATAAATTACTGCAACCATTGGTTAATGTAAGTGCCATTCACTCCTATATACCAAAACTTTTATTCTTTCACATAAGTATTTGACACTGAAATACTACAGTCACTTGTTAACGCAATAATATGGAGATATTTGTAACAGAAATCAAGATGGATATCATGCATTTCTAAATTGAAAAACAGAAACTGTCAATATCTTTTCCATTTTAAGTATCCTTCTTTTAATTTATAGTTTACATTAGTTTTTAGGTTTATATTGTTTCTCCTGCTCTAATTTCTTGATTAATTTCCTTCGTGTTTAATTCTAGTTCTACTGTCTAAAAATGTATGAAATGAAATGAGTTTATAATTAATTTCATTTCAGGCACTTTTATTTCTTTCTGATTTTTATCTTTTTGCTTAGTTTTATGGTTATTCCTTGGTTTATTTGTAAGTAAGCTTGTTTTCTTTGGGTTTGTAGTTAAATTTATATTGATTACTTTTTAACGAAGTAAATTTTTTATTAACAATTTGTAATTATGATTACATTGCTTTTAATAAAAAATGAAAATTAAAAATACGGAGTGATATTTTTGATAATTTTGTAGAATTAAGTAATTATTATATTTCATCCATATATTTCATTCATATGTTTTGTTGCTGATATTACCGTATTTACTCGCATAAATTCCACTTTTTTTTCATCAATATTTTGACAAAAAAAAGGGGGTGGGGAAATTACGCGATGTCTTTCAATTTGAGGAAAAAAAATATGGTGAAAGTGTAAGGAAAACCATGTTAAACATTGATTTTTTAAAGCAAGAAATGTAATTTACAACAATTTTATTAACACGCAACATTTAAAATATAAGAAATCACATCTCAACATTTGTTTTTTCTTCAAAGTACAGTTAAGCAATAAGCATGCACGGAAGTGTGTGTGCGACTATGACGTAATTTCGTAACTCACGCAGCGCAGCCCGCCATCTTTATAGCTGCTCACTGCATGACATCAGCATCAGCTGCCTGCTAATAGAGAACTTAACTTTATTCGCGAACTTCACGTTTTCACAAAACACTCGAAATTGTTGTACTGATTCAGAAGGAGTCTGCTCTTGTACTGACCGGGGTGGGGGTGGAATCTTCCCCTAAAGTAGCGTGGGATAGAGAAATGCGATAGTAACGGTACATTGTCGCGTCGTCGTGAGTTGACCGCCAGTCAAGGTCATGTTGGAAACGCGTTGAAGTAGAGGTGGGGAAATTATGCGATAAAAATAAAAATTGAATTTTGTAATCCACAAAAACTGGGGTGGGGAAAATACGCGATGGGGGAAATTATGCGCGTAAATACGGTATATTAATATTGTGATAATATTTTGAATTAACAGTTAAATCTTTTCTGTAAATAAAGACAAACTGCATTCTGACTCCAATCTTTTGATAGCAAATGTATGAAACTTGAAGGTATAAAAACTTGAACTATTGATGCATCTTTACACAAGAGCTTGGCATGTCGCACTATGCAGATATATTTAGACTAAGTACAGTTTTGGCAGCATTTATTTTTGTTATTTGGTTTTTGCTACACCTCTGTCCTTCTTCATTACAGGTTTACAGCATTGGTGTTAGCTTTCATGGATATCAACTGTCCTAAGAAGCACTTCTGGATTTCTACTTGATTAAAAATAATGTCTCCTGGTACAGCACTGGACACTATTCCTAATAGCAATGACTTGCACTGATCCTGGCTAGATTGCCATGAGGATGGTTGTTTGCAACTATTCTCACACACATCCTACACATTGATAACAAAATAAGTTTTTAGTTGCAGAATAATTTAGCATGAGTCCTACCAGATGACTGAATGGCAATGTGTGTGCAATCCATTGGACCAGTCATCTCTGGAAAGATAGCAGTTTCTTGACAACCTAGTTTAACCTAGAATAAAAAAAAGGAAAATTATATTTACTGAAACGTAACAAATAGTTAAAAATTATGCAGAAAATTCAGGAAATTATTATGATTCTCTAATAATGAAGTGGTCTTTCATTGGGCTTGAAAAGAAAGGAAGGAAAAATTGAAAATGCGATAAGAAAGTTTTAGACTCACTATTAATTTTATTTATAACGAAGAAAAATAACATTTTATCATGGGAATGTTCTTTGATTGTTTAGTGCTTTCTTGAATATTTTCAGTGAAAAGTGTTAATTTCCTATTCGAAATTAAATACTCCATTTGTTTTGTACAACTGAAATAATGTGAGCTGTTTATTTCTCATTATGGTTTTTATAAACAAAAAGTTAACTACTACGGAAGTGTATAGGTATGCAGTGATCTACATATGCTTTGTTTTTATTAAGAGAAAAAATAATGTAAATAATAAGGTTATAAAGATAAGTTTTAACATTTATCGTTATCCAAATAAGTTTTTATTATTCCAAGCAAATTCAATGTGAAATAGGATTTATTATTGTCATTGCTAAAGAACACTTGTTTTATATCAATGATAAATATTATAAAGTTTTAAATGTGTTCACAATGAATATGATGTTTATTTAGTCATACACACAGGCATTTAGGAACCTATGAAAATAAATTTTTAAAAGGATATACTAGACAATTAATGCCGAATACACAAATGAATTAAAAAGTAACTATAATTAAAAACATTAAAATATACTATTGTACATATATTGGTTGATGGTTACTTGTTGCATCCTTCTGGTGGGGAAATTCATAAATCGTTTTTTTTTATTCTTGATTATCCGGATTCCGGATCCATGGTTGTGGAGAATACTTGATGCTTCTAACTACAGAGTTGTCTTTATGCCGCCTGGGAGTCTGCTATTATTATTACTAATAACATTTATTTTCTTTTTTGAGTAAACATCAACAGACTACCAGACGGCATTAGAATAACTTCGTTTTTGGAAGCATCAGGTTCATCTTTACTTTCTCCATTACCATTTGGATTCGGAATCCGGATAATGAAGAATAAAAAAAAGTGTATATGAATTCATTGAACAGGACTTCAATTGCTTATACAAACAATTCTGTTTGTATAATTGGCTACTTTTACAGCGTTCCTGTACGGTAGTACATTTTTAATGTTTTTAATTACACTTACTTTTTAAACCAATTGTGTGTTCGGCATTAATTGTCTACTATTCCTTTTATTTATATCTTAGGCGCACGTCAAAATATTATATTAAATAAATTTTTAAGGGAAAATTTATTTTTCTTTTACAACAAAAGTATTTCCTAATAATTATTACTGGTAATAACAGCATGAATATCTACCGATTGGCGAAATGTATTATTTAGAATTATGAAAACTTTTTAAGAAATTGAGAAAAAAAAAACCTGCCCTAACTGTCAAAAACCTTTTTTTTATTCATTATTTATCCATTAATATCTATGTTCATTTAAAATGCAAATGATAATAATAATAACATGTCTATATCCATTTCCAAAGCACATTTCACGCCTGAGTTTATTACAAAGTATTCGTTATAATTGAAGCACAAATTATGATTAGTAAATAGCATCATCTTTTTTCCTATTTTAATTTTCGTGGATAAGTATTAATGAATTGTTTACATATACCGGGTATTTAGAATACGTAAAACTTTTAATTTTTGATAGGAAATTTTAACTTTATAAAGTCTTTTATTGTTCAAAGTATATTGTTTTGATTTATCAAAATAAAAAAATAAAAAAAACAGTAATACAGTAATTTGACATGTTTAATTAAGCGTTAAGAAATAATATTTAAAAATTGTTGACTCTAAAGTCAGTTTCGGGAATATTTTAAGTAAAACGACATTTATTTACAAACAATATTTCAGTACATTTGAATTGGAAGACATTTGAATTTCAGATTTTATTAAGCCCAAATTCACAACAGCTTACACTTTCTTTATCATTTCCATTTTATAATTCTAAATAATAGTGTACATACCTGGAAAATTACTTGTTTATTTACCGGGAGCTTGATGCGATTTCAGGATTTCTATAATCCGTCAATGAGGGAAAAATGGACCACGCCCACTTTCAGAAGAAAATGGCGGGCAAAATTTTTATTTTGCTTAGCGATTGCATGTGTCTAGTTTCTTATCCAGTAGATTTCCTGCTATTTCCTAGAGGGCATCGCGCTTCAATTTTATTCTTCAGATTCCTTTATTTACTTTTTTTATTCATTTTTGATTCTTTATATTAAATGAAATTGTTAATTTATTACTTAGAATATTTTATGAGCTTAATGTATTAAAGTTATGAAAAGAATTGTTTATTTTAAATGAAATTTAAAATTACATTGCCGCCGACAGTTGAAAATTCCTACGCCTGTTGCATCAGCAGTAGCTTTCCAGAGTTTTGTCTTATTTTCTTCACCTGCAGTAGTCTTGAAGTGCACGTACACATTGTTTATAATCTGCCGTGCTTGGTTGTGAATCGTTTTCCAAGAAAAGCCATGGAAAGCTATTGTATGTTGACGTTTAATTTCCGAATCCAACCGAGAATCCATAGCTGATGCCATGTTTAATAAGTCTTAGGAAAGAGGGCGGGGCTTATGAACTGTGCCAGACACACTAACCGAGTAGTACTTCTCTCTGATTGGTGGTTCTTCTCTCATTTGACAGATTATAGGCAATAAGGCGGGAAACCTTCTTGACTGCTTTAGAAACTTTACTTTTATGAACTCCATATAGATTCCCGATAACTTGCCCGAAAGATTCCGTAGCAAAAAGGTGCGTGTAGACATCAAAAAATTTCCTCGTTGGGGAATCGTAAAACGCCATCGCCGAGCGTCCATCTTGCCTGTGCAGTCAAAAGCAAGAAAGTCAGATAATCGCGGCTTCAACGCCAGCTGTTGACCTATTAGCTATGACCATGTTTCAATCCCCACTTGACTCAAAAATCCCAATGGTTCACCGCTATCCTTTCAGTTGAGTGTTGACTTACGACTAATTCTGTTTGGAGTAACCGGCCGTAAAAGCTACTTATTTATCACAGAGAAACCTGTTACTTAGTGAAATAACAAACTTTAAGTTTCTGGTTCTTCAATTATGCCTAATGTTGTACCTCGCTTTGTTACAATTCGTTTTTCGATGCTTCGGTCCTACGACAGTTTTCAATTGTCACCATTTCCCTATTTTGCGACAGCTGATTCACGGATACAGTGCTTTTGCGACATGACGCTATCAGATACAGATGGCGCCAGTTTTCTGACGTGCTGCATCTCTTCGCTCTAAGATGAAGTGAATATTAAACGGTTTCTAATTTTCATTTGCTTCTGATTATATTTTTAGCAAATAACGTCAAGTTTAATTTAACATTACAGGATGGCGAAATCTTAAGTGTACATTGCTCATATCTTATTGCACAGACGGAAAGTCCATATATTATTTTCTAAGAAATATTACTAATTTAGAATATATAATAACGAATTATGGAGGAAGAAGAAAGTTTTCTTGTTCTCAAATGACCTGAAGAAGTTTTCTATTCTTTGAAAACGAAATATTGTGAATAAAGAAGGGAATGGTAAGAAGAATTTTCGTTGTATATCATGATTGATTATGTGTTCATTGTTTAGTTTAGTTAAAAATATTGTACTTACGTCAGTTTTGCACGAATTTGACGGTTGCAGTGCAGTACGTACGTTGATAACTAAAGGTAGTGCTTCGCAATCCGAAAATTTTCAATTCACGATAACAGTTGGAAACCAATGTGTTTAAAATAACGGGATATATCTGTACTTCATGCGGCAAGTTTAATTAATTTTTACGACCATTAATTATGATTTCATCCTTAAAGTATGCTAAGAAAGAACATTGATTTAAACATTCATACTTAAACTTGTTAATAAAAATCACTCAGATATATTTTTTGATTTTTTTTCTTGTAATGAAATTAAAGAATTCTTCAAAAAGAAACAAGCCGGCAAAGAAAAGTTTTTATCACCTACAATAACTCTACACAAGCGGAGGTGCATTCTTTCAAATATTTAGCTATCATCCTTACACAGGATCTTTCCTGGAATTTGCATGCGCAACAAGTTTCATATAAAATCTCCAAACATGTGGGCGTTATTAGAAACCTATCCTTACTGCCAACTCAAATACTTCTAAATCTGTATTAGTCCTTAATCCATTCAATCCTCTGCTAAGGTGTTCCCTTATGGGGCACCGCTTCTAAATTTTATCGAAACATGATTCTTAAAGGACAAAAACACTAACTGAGATTTGTGGACAAATAACCAAAGCAATACACGACTAAATCTCTTTGGCATAAATATAACGATATCTCTTTCTATGTCCTCTATAATCTACAGTTACCTCTTTTCACTTATAAATAAAAATATCCTGTCTTCTATCACACTAACTACTAAGCCACAGTGGTATCCTTACAATACAAGAACCATCTCAACTCAACTTATTCCAAAAATCACTTCAAACTCCCCAAATCGAGTTGTTAGCTAATCTATTTCTTCCCTGGGACAAGATTCAGGGCAGTCCCAATTTAATTCAATTCAAAGAAAAGTAAAACATCATCTGCCGCTGCTAACATAACTTCACACCTCATTTTAACCAACCACCTTCTCTCCAATCCCTCAGTTAACTCCTTGCTTTTCTAGTAGATGCTTTCTTTCTGGGTTTATCATCGAGGGTAAATCTGGCTGATGAGTCCTAACATGGACGAAACAGCTGTTCCAGATTCCCGTCGATGATCACCCAAGGCGTGAAAGCAAACTCAATGTGTATTCTTTCCATTCTCCTTTTCATCCTTACTTATCTGTTGTTGCATGTGCTCACCAGATATCCTCCGAACCTTCCCTTTCCTCTATCTTACTTAGCTATTAACTTTAGTCTTTTTTCTCTACTTTCCATCTATCTGAAATAAGCTTAACCGATTTCCCGGTTTATGACCCAAACGAAAACTCTACCTTTAGTTACTTTTAAATAATTCAGTTACTTTAAGAGGATTTTTATATATGACCAGTATCCAAATTTTACAATAGTGAATCCATCTTAACTATTCCGTAAACTTATCCATACTTGCTTTACAAATGAATTACTAATGATATATCATGGACGAAAAAGGAACAATATTTTTGTACAGTTTTTTTCCCTTTATATGCTATTTATAATACTCTCTTATTTTGTTTTTCTATAATTGACACCCTGTCTGCCTTCTCGACGAGACTACCCTTAAGGCACAGGGAAGTCACTCTGATAACTATTATATATTAGCAATCCCTTATATGATAATAAATCAATGTAAATGACCAATTCCAATTTCTTTATACTCTTGGTGAAGGTTAATCCAAAACTCAATGGTTTAAATGCATTTCGAAATTTCAATACTTCAAGACTTTCACTCTTTAACTCTTGAAATAACAAACGTAAATACAAAAGAAAGAAACATTTCCTTTTCTCTAACCATATCTAGAAAGAATTTCTACCTTGGGAATAGTCACCGTTACTTATTTACAAAATGTTATTTAATGGATAAGGAAAAATCCTTTCAGTTTCACGAAACGACAGCAATTCTATACTTTTATTTGTGGTAACAGGAAGACTCGTTTGGGAAAACTTAGCTCCAACGCGAAATCCACATTAAATATGAAACATTTACTTGACTCCGACGTTTAAGCCAACGGAGGGTCACCAGAGTTAACTTCTCTCCATCGATTTCTCAGCTGTAAACAGTTTCAGAATCATCTAATATTTCAATTCTTCTAGAATATTTTCTGCACCTTTGTCTTTTATCTCCAATAATTAAAAATGATTATTCATTTCTTATTTGAATGTGAAATTCGATGTGAGGACACAAATAGTTAAAAGGAGTGAAAGTGAGTGATTTTTCTATTAATTGTTTGCAAAAACCATTAAACAGCAAAGAAAAAAATTGGTAATCAGCAAGTTGCATTTGTATTTGTGTATTAAACATGTAATATTGCTTTCACAACAATAAGCTGCGCTTGTATATTTTGAATTTTGTAAGTTACCGTATATGCAACAATAGAGGCCCCCGGCGTTTATTTGCAAAACTAGCCTCGGTTCCCGACGCTTAATAGAGACCGGCTGCTATTAGAGGCCGGCCATTATTAACAAAAACCTTCAGAATGCAATATTTTAACACATAAATACCGGCTAATATTACAAACAGCTACTTTATTTTCCGCTTTCTGCTTGCACCTTTGTCCACTTCCGCAGACACAAGATTATCATATTGTTTCTTCCACTCTGATTCTTTTCGGATCAACACCATAATGACGAGCGCCCGCCTCACCGGAAGTTTCTTTCGCGTATTCCACTGCGCGAATTTTAAAGGCAATGTCAAATGACCGTTTCGGCGGCATTTTATAAGGCAATGTACCTTAAGGTATTATGCACTACTATAAAGATACGGACGCTTACACTAGTAGACTACCAGTAGGCAAATATCAAAGACCTGGCTACTGTTAGAGACCGGCTACTATTTCGCTGTGTCCCCTCTGCAGCCCGGCGCTTATTAGAGACCGGCGACAATAAGAGCCTCGGCGTTTATTGGAGTATATACGGTAATTCTTATTAACGATTTCAATAAAAGAGAGGTTAGAGTGAGTAAGTTTCTGTATCTCCAATTATTTACCTGAAGAAGTTCAACAATCCGCTAAATGAAACATTACAATTAAAGATGTTAATTGATATTGAAGGAATATTTGTTTATTAAACTAAATTTCAAGTGTTAAATAATGAAGGATTAAAACTAAAAAGATTTCACACACCCAAGCTTTGTGCTTTTCTTGTTTATTTTTCATTGAATTGTTAGTCATGTTAAATCCTTTATTATTTAAACTGGTTAGTTTGAATGATTTCTTTTATGATTTTTTTCAAATTCCTTTTTAGCCTAGCAGCCTGCAGGCCAGGACATCGGCCTTTGACACCTTTTGCATTATTTGTATTTTTCGTTCTATTTTCTTTGGAGAAGTCCGCTTTCGGGAGCGAGAAAGGGATCCGTAATCTTTCGCATCTTTTGCGCCTGTTTTCGATGGAGTTTGTCTGGCTGATGAATCCTAAAGAGGACGAAACGGCTGTCCCAGACTCACGCGGGTGATAGCTCGTGATTCGACATCATTTTAGTTTCTTTTGTTAAATTTCAAGTGCTTTTATGTGCGTGGAAAGTTTTTATACATCTTTTATTTAAAATAAATTGCTATAATTTATGGAGTTTTTGGTAGTTTTTTTTCGTGTTTCTCTTTAGCCTTTGGCATTTGAATTTTATTAAAGGAATGACAACTTCACACAAATTTGGCTTTCAGTAGCTTTCTTAATAGTTCGTTGCAATTGCAAGATGACTACCTTCAACGAAGAAAGACAGCTTCAGTAAGTCATGGGTCAATCCGATAGAATCTTAAGAAGATATAATTAATAAAAATTAAAGCACAATATGTAAATTAACTTTCATTTCGAAATTAAGCACAAGATATTGAAATGATATTAAATTCTTTAAGTAATAAATTACACAGAAACATTTTAATTTCTGTTCCAATTCTTTGGTGAATTAATTAGGGTATCTTTGCAGAAGACTTCGGTTCCTGTAATTAACTTTTAATCCCTTAAGGAACTGAACGGAAGGAAGACATTCCAAGTAATCAAAATTCATGTTTCCAATTAGCATATAAAGGATTGGATGTTGATACATTCATAGAAGGATTTCAAAGAATATTCGTAATTACACTTAATTCTGAGATGAGCTTTGTTTCCTATCAGATATATTTAGAGAAAATTGCAAAGCTATTACTCAAGTACTAATTAAACTTTCCTAAAAGGGTGTTCTCTGGAAAGTTAAATTAACTTCCGCTGAAATTAATTAATTTTTGGAAAGCATTAGAACATTTTCTTTCATATTAAAGTATTAACTAACAGGATACATTCCGCTAGGAATAATCTTAGTCTGTAATCTTTGTGATGATCTTTGTATAGATTTTCAACTTAATATAAATTCTTAAGCATTGTTTTTTTATGATAAACGATTTATTATGTTTCTTGATTATAACTTTTCTATTATATTTATCTTTCTCTAAGAATAATTAAAATAAAAACTCAAAAGTAGAGAAGATACTAGATCTCTTGTCTAGACAGAAGTTCTATTTAAAAACAAAACAGAAAAAGAACTTTATGTCCTTTAACTTCTTCTTTCTGCAAAGAATTTAAAGGGAAAAGTAAACTGCAGAGTAAACCTTTTTGTCTACATTAAATTTCTAGTTGAGTGGAGTTTATTTGAAGTGCTCTTACTTGTGACAGCTGGTAATATTTTATCTGCAGCGAAAATCGTCTCAGCAAATACACAGCTATAATTAAGTTCTAAAAATATATTTTTTTTTTGTAATCTATTGGAAAGAGGATGTTTTACGAAATAGTGACTAAAAAATCAACAATATTTGTAATTTGTCTTGAAAAAGGAAAGATTGACTTCAATAATTAAAAACATTCGCAGTTTTCTTTTGCATTCAGATATCCTTAACTTTTCTACGTTGAAACATTATTATTATTCTTTGGACAGGTATCTGAGTTCTTAGTCACTTCTTTATCTTTTCATTTTTTAATTCAACTACCAACATAATTCAAAAAAAGCTTTATGTAATTTTGAATATCAACAAAGGTAGTAGGTAAACACGTGCACACAGAACCTCGACAACGAATCGAGTGTTAGCCCTTGAAGATAAGATTTATAAAAATTTCTTATTCATCAGACAGAATCTTATTATTTAGTAAATAACAAACTTTTGAGCTTCTGGTTCTGTTACCTGCGTAATGCTGGGCGAACACGTACCAATATGCGACAATATTGGTGGACAATATTGATCATTATTGATATTGGCAGTTGGTATTGTGCGCGAACACACAGGTTTTCCTTTACGAGTATTGGCCTGGTTACGGCGTTGCTCACTAGGGAGAGCTAGAGAGAGTGTGTTTCCGTACAGAATTGCTATAGTATTAAACGCCGTCCCTCTGTAGAAATCAATTAAGATTCTTTCATTATCAATTGACAAAATGTTGTTGTTTGAATTATCTGTTTTGGGCCGACCCATTTTGCTGATTTTAAGCCTTGTTTCTGAAACAAAATGGCTGGCGTGAGTGAGTGATTTTCCGATTTTCAAAGTCCCGCCTTCCTTCTACGTCACCATTGTCACGTGATTTCATCCGTTCTTGTGATTCGCTCGCTCACCAGCAATATTTCTCGCCAACTAAAATTGTTCCTTTTTTTCCGACAATCGCCAATGGGCAATATTGGGCAATATTGTTCATTTTTATTGCTGGAAACGGTTGGTACCAATAAAAATGACCAATATTGTCCACCAATATTGCCACATATTGGTACGTGTTCGCCCAGCATAACATCATCTCTCGCTTTGCGATAATTCGTTTTCCGATGCTTCTGTTATACGACAGTTTCAATTCCCACCATTTGTGACAGCTGAAAATGAAACCGAGAAATTGAAGGAATAACATATTTCTTGAAAGAAGTAAAGTAGGTTTCTAGTTCCTTCGGATACTTCTTGTATACGTAGCACATACAAATTATTTTCGTTTTTTCTGAATAGCTTTTCATAAAAGCTTAAAGAACCTATTCCTAATTTAATATATCTTTATTTTCCTTTTAAAACATCTTTTCTTATTTGTGTTTACATGAGTTTGGGAAGAGAGTCAACAGCAAAGACTAAGACTAGAGTTTCTGGTTGGTTAAATATTTACGCTGTGAGATCTGACAGACAGACAAGAGAAGACAACCCTTTTTTCCTAATAAAATATGTAGAGACTGTAAAAGGTTAACCAACTAAAGCCATTCAAGAAGAAAGATTTTATGAGGAAGGTGGGCAGGCCCCTGCCCTCCTTTCTCCAATTTTTACTGACTATTTGAAATCTTACTACTTCACTTGAATATTTTTTTCTTTTGCTTATTTATTTGTTTGTATGGCTGGAGGGATTTCCGTAAAATTTGGAGAGTTAGTTATGTAGGATTAATTGAGATCTGAACCCCCTCCCATCCCTCAAAAAAATTACCCGTTCCCCAGGTTTTTGATGTTCATTCCATTGTATTCGATGGAATACTGCGATGAATTATATATAGTTTTGTATAATTGTAAAATATTAATGTGCCTTGATATGAAATGTATTTTTAAGCAGCAATGTAGGCACCAATTGGTAAAAGAAAAAGAAAATAATAAAATTAACACTCACACGTCGTTTCAGGATTCCATTTTACGAGATCTCTTTTCATTTGTTCAGTTTTTCCATTTGTTTTCCACTGTTTCAAGTGGAAAACAAGTGGAAAACAAGTGGAAAACTGTCCACTTGAAAAGAGGTCTCGTAATATGGAGTCCTGAAACGTCGTGTGAGTGTTCATTTTTATTATTTTATTTCTCTTTCATCTTATCAAATGGTGCCTACATGGTTCCTCAAAAATATAGTTTTACAAAATTTGAGAGAGTAAAATTTTATATAATACAATATATATTTTACAGTACTAATATTAATTGCTCTCTTCTGGGAAATTTTCTGGGCGTGTTCCTATTTAGTGAGCTACTAATAATAAATATCAAATAAATAAATAAATAAATAAATAAATAAATAAATAAACAAATCCAAAATTGTGAAGCTATCTATAGCAATTCGGCAGCACGTGGAATATATGATAATGTACAAATTATTAGAAAAATAATTTAACCTGCAGATGAAATATTGGAATAAGAGAACTCTCCCATCACCCACTAATATAAACAAAAACGAATTCATACTGTACTTCATACTTGTCATTGATGGGGAATCTGGAACAGCTGTTTCACCATTGTTATTGATCTTTAGTCACATTTACCCCTAAATGATAAAGATCGGAAAGCATTCAGAAAGAATCAAATCTATAAAGACAAAAAATCAGGGAAGGCTGGACTTGGGACGCTGAATAAACTATTAGATCAGTGATACTACCCGTTACTTCGAATAAAACATGACCCGAAGCACTGAGGTTGATGCTTGACTGTAAAAGTGCAAAGTCAGGTTTGTCCATCAGCAGAAAATTGTTCAAGATCGAAGATGCCTAGAGAAGCCAATGTGCCAGTGGAAGAGACGAAGTTTAATGGTTTCACATAAAGAATACAAAGTCAATCCGTTCCACTTGAACATTTTTTCTCCTTAGAGGGGAGTTTAATGCACAGAAAGTGAAACTGTAAAAAATGGTAAAGAAAATGTACTTTTCATTCTCGGGTTGAGTTATCGTCAAATGGGAATCTAGGACAGCTGTTTCGCCCTTATTAGGACTCATTAACCAGATTACTTTGTGTGAGAGCACACTTTCGGGATGGGAAACGATCCCAATTGCCTTTCACGCCTTCGAATTGATCGTCAATGTGGGTAAATCTCACTGAGTCCTAATAGGGACGAAACAGCTGTCCCAGATTCACGTTCGACAATAACTCAAGGTGTAAATGAAGTGTGCAATTTCTTTTCCCATTTTTCATTTTTACCCTTGTTTGTACAATCATTACGCTAAAACAATTGTACTGATTTCCGTAAAATTTGCTATATTGTTTATGTAGACACATTATTTTGGTCTCCCATCCCTCGAAAATAACTCCCGGAATTCTCGCTAAAATGATTGGGTTGATTTCTTTCTTTGGTATTTAGTTACCAAAGAAATTTATGATCAAACTAAAAATAGGAGCAGGATTATTTTGGTCTCAAACTCTTCCTCTACTTTAAAAACTTACATAACTCTTTATTGAGAAAACAAAAGAACTCCATCTTGGCTATATTTCGAAAGTCTCAGCGACCTTTCTTTTACGAGCCTTACACCTTAGGGAAAAGAAACATCGTCTTCTTCCCCAAATAATAAAAAATAAATTAACTATTAACAATCATAAATATGGAAAAATTCGTAACATTTGTTTTCTCAATAAAGAGTTATGTAAGTTTTTAATGTATTACTTGGAGTATTTTTGTTAATTTCTTCCTCTACTTCTTTAAATAGATCTTTCAGAGATGCAATCTCATTCCCCATGATACGATGGACAAAAATGCTATTTTAAAAATATTTTTAAGATATTTTAAATATTCTCTAAGCAGTTTGCAAAATGTAGTTCGAGGAGGAAAAAGGACCAATCCGAAGAAAAGAGTGAAAAATAAAATAGAAAATGAAGTAAGTAAATTTAACAAATTAATTTAAACTATGTTTAAGTAAGATATGTATTTAAAATTTATACTAATATTTACTTAATTTAAATGTTTCCAATCCGCTCTAAGAATTGTACTAAAATAAATTAGTATAAATAAAATTCTATCTTTTAATACATTTTGATCATTCTCGGATTTGGTTTTTGGTTTTTTCCAGAACAGATGTATTCGAAGGCTTCTGAAATTCACAAAATTTCCTGGGGAAAAAATGATAAAAACTAATGCACACAAAAAAAACTATTTTATGCATAGATACTGTTCTAACGGTGGACTATCGATCTTAATAGTTATTTCTTCCACCGCCAGATGTCGTATTGGCCCATTGCTGATCCCAGCAGGTTTTGTTAAAAAGCAACTGTATTGAAATTAAATTCTTAATTATTTATTTCTTTAACATTTCCTATATACAAAAATAAAGATCTTTACACTTGCTTTGTGGGAAATAAATTTAAGCGAAATCTTGAAATCTTGTGGAGAATCAACTACAGTCGGGGTTAACTTATGAAGACAGCATTGAAACTATTAGCAACCGAATCACTCAAATAAGGCAATCGTCTATCTAAGCACCAACCAGCATTCAATAGAATCACAGATTTTTCATGTTTATTTTTAATTACAGATGCGTTTAATTTTAATTTTTTCATTGGCAAAGTATTTTAACACAACTTGGTAAATACATAAAATTAACTTTGAATTTAATTTCAAATTTGTTAATGAAATAAACTTCAAGATTTAATGAGCATATAATTAATTTATTTTTTTTATTTTCTATATATGTCTCTTTTTTGTATGCTTTTTTTTATTAGTTTAATTTTGGTCAGTTTTATTATTAACTGACAGTTAAATGTTAATTAATACATTAGATATGAAATGTTTTAATTATAATTTTAAATTTTACCATATTTGAAATTTTTAGTTTTACATCCTCTGTTCTACGTCTATTAGACTAAAACTCCGTTCAGTTACTGTCCGTTATTTTTCGCTTCGATCCGCATAATTGATGAGCAAATAAGTTCACGAATCAGAAAACAATGAGACAACGTCAGGAAATAATTCATTTAGTGATTCAGTATTCTCCTGCTCAGTATTTCGCTCATCCCGGCAAATATTTGCTTTAAATAATACTGCAAACTTCGCACAGATACGTCTTCTCAGTTGATTCGTAAACTTAGATAGATTATCAATAGTTTTTTAGCTGTGTGAAACGAAGCGAGAAACAACGGGAGTGTTCTCTCAGTACCGGTCAAGGGTCAAGGTTTCAGTTGCAAAGAAGTTATGATTTTAACTTGTATTTAATGGAAAATGCGCAAATTTTATTTCAAATGAAGTTTCAACTGCTTCGAAAATCCTTCTGATAGTAAATAATGATGATCTGCCAAATTTTCAGATCAATGTTTCAAGAAACGCCAATGTGTACATATTTCCTGATATCTTAGAAATAATCAGTTGTACGATAATAATAAAGTTATCCCTTTTTCATCCAATTATTAGTATAAAGTCTTTGATAACATTTAATATTGATAGTGTAAGTGAGTAGTTATGGATTCTTTTCTTAAGATAGATGGAAAAATGTACTAAACTTCTTTAACTTCTACAATTCTTCCTATCTATTGCAGAGTTTATTTCTATCAGATTTCCGATACTTAAAGAATGTTAAGCCCCAACATCTTCTATGAAGCACCGTATCTTTCTTTTAAGGAACAGAAAAAGTTGGTTGTAAGAATAAAGATAAAACAAGACTGTTGGCTTTCGCACTCAAAGACATCATCGATGGGAATCTGGGACGGTCGGTTCGTTCTTATTGTGACTCATCAGCTAGATCCACCTAACGATGATAGGCTGAGAAAAGCGCAAAAGGTTATGGGTCCCTCTTCCCGCTCCCGAAAGTGAGACTCCAGAAAAGAAATAACAATAATAAAAAATAAAT
>JAFIDM010000004.1:47203454-47223049 GCA_023159025.1 Thereuonema tuberculata
CGATCTGGACCAATCTTTGAAGAATTACTCTTTAGGACCCTGTCGAAATAACAGGCTACAATTGAAACCTGGACCCATCTCCCCTCCCATAATTTAATCTCAGTCACAATTTTGTATAATTTTCAAGTAGAGGTAGGGTTACCGGGTTCAAATCCACTTGGTGGCAATCGGATTTTTTTTTTTTTTGTACTTTTTATTATTCTGTTTTATTATTCCTCCTGTTTTTTTACTTTCCTTCTTTTCTTTTCTTTTTATTTTATTAATTAGAAATAAATAATTTTCTTATCAAAATTAAACTGAAGGCCACCACACACATTAATTTTAAATACCATGGGACTTTTTTTACCAACTGGAAAAGTTTCAAAGTCATCTCACAATTCAATTTCTTCGTTATCCACATCACAACAACTCTTTTTCAACCCTAGAGAAGCACGGGTATTTCTGCTAGTATCTATACAGGGTGATTCATAAAGTACTGGAAAAATAGGCCTGTAAAGAACGAACATCGAAATATTTTTCTGTCAAATTCGGTGTAAAAAAAAGTAAAATAGGGCATGGAGTTCCGGATCGAACGTGCGATTCTGAGTCGGATGATTAGGTCCCTTTGGACCTTTTTTCTGCCCCTATGAAAAAAAATGGTCTAGTTAGCACCATTCACAACCGGGAAGAGTAATGAAAGAGAAGCGAGATTGTAATAGGCTAAGTTAAAAGGAGTATTTACTCTATTGGGTTTATTTCAAACACAAGGAGGGCAAGGTTTAATTTTATATATTTTTATTGTATTTCATAAATCATTTTAATATCATATCACAGTTATTCCGTTCGATTTTTAAAAATAGCAAATCAAAGTAAACTTAACCAGGATCTTCCAAATGATAGGGCGATCTTGCCTTTAGAGGACCCGTGGTACATAATCCTTAAATCACCTATTATAATCAAGCATTAAAATTACATTCTAGAAAATTAAAAAATCAAAGAATTACATGTATTTGTTTATATAACCATCTGAGGTTCTCCTTGAGTACTGTTTGGACATTGACTGCTCCCAAAGAAACTTCCTAAAAGAACGAAAATCAAGAAAGAAGACTTAAGAAAGAAGACTTAAGAAAGACAGACTTAGGACATAACATTTAGATCAATGATCCTCAGTTATTTAAAATAACATGACCAGAAGCGCTGAGGTTGATGCTAAATGCTTGACTTTTAAAAGTGCAAAGTCAGGTTTTTCCATCATTGGTAAATTGCTCACGATCGAAGATACCACGAGAACACAACGTGCCCCTAGCCATCAAAATGGATCTCACCTCTCCAATGCCGTTTGCTCACTACACGCTGAAACGTATATTTCGTATTTCATTTATAATTTTTATATATGTTTTAGAAATACTGTTTATTTATTAAAATTTATTTAAGTCAAGTATGTAAAACTTCTTAAAATGCCATAAATCTTCATATATTCTTTAATACTACTTAAAAATAACAACATCATCCACCTAATTTGAACTTATTAAATTGAACGTGATTGAATCCACGTTCCTTGATTGTTAGATTCTTGGATTGTTATATTATTATGTATTTAAAGTTTAGGAAAGAGATATTATTTCTCTATTCCTTAAAATTTTGTAAATGGCCAAATGAAGTCTTAAACAATAAGACGAAATAAGGTGGTTGATGTTGTTATTTTTAAGTAATATTAAAGAATGTATGAAGTCAAATATATATTTAAAATTATGAAATAAGTAAAATAAAATAAATAAAATGATAAATTTGTTCTAGTCCTCTGCAATAATTGAACTTAAATAAATTATTAAACGTAAAATTCTTCTGTGTAGACATTGTAACTAGGCCTATTTGTAAAATTCAATTACTTTAGAATTATTTTCTTCAGAAATTATCTAAAAACTAAAAAATTACTAAATTATGTTGGAAAAGACCCCTATTAAAACTAATACGTACAGAAAGAACCAAAAAGTCATTTATATGTTCCTCTTACGTAACAACTAACTCACAACATTACAAAATATATACCAACTACTACAACGGACATCAATATTTCAATCTTAATCAAAGGACTTCATCAGGATTTACAAATATTTTTAGGAAGAGAGAGCCCTTCTCCCTTTCCTAAGATCCTGTTGAAGTCTTAAGTTGTAGATTAATCCTGATGAAGTCTTTTTTGATTAAGACGAAATATTGATGTTCCTTGTAGTAGTGGTATATATTTTGTAATATTATGAGTTTGTTATAAGTATGACATTTAAAGTAATAAAGAACTAATTCACAGTCGATTATCGACTTTAAAATAGTTCTCTCTCCTACCACTAGATGTCATATTAGGCCGCGCTGTTACCAATACGTTTCTGAATGGGAGTGGCACATATTTTGTTTTTGAAATTGAAAATCACAATTAGTTTTAAATAATATTACACTCCTAGAATTCCTTAATATAAACAATAACTCCTTTAATTTCCACGATATTTCATCCTTCTTTGCGAGGGGGACTTCATCAGTGGTACCAGAGGACAAGAAACTATTCTTACATCTCTTTAGAATTCTAAATCAGATCTAAAATAAATAATATGTGTAATTCCTGTTTTGTAAAAGGTGTAAATATCAGAAAAGTAATAATCTTATTTGCAATTGAATTTGGAAATAAAAATATGGAATTCTTTTGAAGAAGTAACAAATTATATCACTACATTTCCCATTGCTCAAGAATGATAAGAATTTCTCGGCAGAATATTTATATTAGTCTACGAAGCACCATTTAAAGAATTATAAAAACTAAAAATTGAAGATAACTATAAATCGATTCCGATTACTAATACAGTAGAGCCTCTATTATCCACGGAATTGGGTGGCAAGGATACCGCGGATAGTAAAAATCGCGGATAACCCGAAAAAAGAAAAAAATGAGGTGGAAATACGAAAAAAAATATTTCAGCATAAAAACTACGTTTTATTATAAAAAAAACATAACATGCAAAACTTTTAAAATATGCATAGTACAGCAGAAACCTTTCTGCAGAGCAAGAGCCTGCCACTCATTCACAAATTCCGAGAAGGTCTATAGAATTACGATGCACAATAAACGATGTCAGTAATTTTCGACCTTCACACTGTACAGCCTCTTGTACTTTCCCTGCGTATAATCGGGGCTCTACTGTATTACATTAAGTATAAATCACACCAAAAGAACTTTTGTCAATGTTTTGACCATTGACACACTTATTGAAGCTCTTTGATTGTATTATTTGCATCTGTCCTCTTTTTATTACCAGTTTTATCACGAAAAGGCTTTTACAGCAAATTCTGAAGACTTGTGAAGAAAATGATGACAATAATTGTATCAATGATCAAAAAACAATGATGATCCTGTGATAGCAACATAATTTATATATTAAGTCCGAAAATTAGCAATATCGGTTCAAAATTATTTTTTTTTATTTTTTTCAAAACTTACAACACTTTTAAGACAAACAAATAAATAAATGGCATTTTCGTTTTAAACAAAATAAGGTTTAAAAAGAAAAATTAATAAAAATATCGATTTGTTAATAAGAATCACAATGTAGGGGAGACCGGGGCCAAGTGGTCCTAGGGGTAGAGTGGACCGTTCACTTTAGTAAATCGTGTATTCGCTAGAATGTGCCAAAAATCGGAAAGAAGGTTAGTGCCATTGTGGCGCTGCTACCACAAAAGCGTCAGTGAATTCGGCTTATTGGTGACAGTGAGGTGATCGATTGTTTTGTTTTTGTTCAGGTAAGTAAATGTTTAGTGTTGTTTTTACTTTAATATTGCCGTTCAGCGATGCATTGAATAACATGACCGTAATATTCATATTGAAGGTGGTAATCTAAAGATCATTTTAAGCTATAGTATGAATTGAATACTTAAAGTAGTCGATAGTTACAACTGAAGGAAACGCCAAAAAGGCGATGGGGCAGAGTGGACCGAACGAAACGGGGCACATTGGACCAGTGGTCCACTCTGCCCCGCTGTTTTCATAATAAAATATTTTGGCACTATACATTATATTTTTTTCTATATTATATTTATTAGGCCTATTATATTATATTGTATTATATTATGACATATTATATTTTTTTATATATTTTTTTATGTAGGCTATTATATATTGTGTGTAGCTTATATTATTAAAGGATATTACCCCTTTAGTAATTCCTCTCAGCAAGTACCGTAATAGGGGAAGACTTTGTGCGAAGGCATCTTAATCTTCGAAATAGGCCAATTTACACATTTAACTGTTATTAAATTTTAATTAAAAACTATGCAAACTGTCACGTTGTGGAATTGGCAACATGACACGATTAAAATCTTGGTCTCTGAGGGAATATATTTTGATTTTTAATAATTGTATTGTTGTAATTATGTATTTGAATTTTTGTATTTGGTAGTCTTGTATATTATTATTGTGATATTTCATGGTTAAATATTTTAATGGTTTGAGCTTATTTAGAAAACAATATGTGCGAAAGAAAAAGAAAAACTTCGAAAAAACAGTTGTGCGTTGATTGAGTGATCACGTGGTTTTATCTGTTTCTTTTTCCCGTGAACAAAAAGAGAAAAGTTAAGTACACTCTGGCGGGAAAAATCAGATCAGTTGATGAATCTGAAACACACGGGCAAAAAGTATATCCAATCAGTCTAAACAATTCAGGAGAGGGAGCGTATTCTAAAATACACACAATTACATCCCTAAGTGAACTAACACAATTTTCAGTAAGTGAAACTTTAAATTAAATATAAATTCTATACACACTTTGTTACATTAGAAAGCATTAAAAAATGGCGTAAATAACAAAATAATCTTAATAATCTTAATAGAGAACAAAAAAAAGTCAACGGCAATACTGACGGAAAATAGAAGCAAAGTCAAAGGGATAAAGAGGAAACAATTACAGATGATTAAAGTCCTCCCAGCGAAAGAACGACCGTGGACACCAGATGGCGCAATAGTACAATTTGAATCGATTGTATATGTCAGTGTTTATGGCGGGAAAGTGTTTGGCTTCTGATAGGTTTACCTCGCTTGAGAGTCGCCATTGTGAATAGTTTCTCTATACAAACTTCAGTCCTGGAATGATTAAGAGATCATGGGTGTTGTTCAAGGTCAGAGTCATTCTTTCGCTTGGAATAGTTTAGTGATGATGAAGATAATGAAGATGCTGTGTGCCTCTCCTGTTTGAAGAACTTTTAAAAAAGCAAACCATGGCAGGAGTGGATTCAATGTACTCAGTGCAAGAGATGGGCTCATAGTCCCTTCGTAGCCAGTGATATTCGGGGTTTATTTTACGAATGCCTCAACTGCAAAGAAGATTTATCTAGTGAAAGTGATTAATTAATTCAATGTAAACCTGTTTGATATTATTCATTTACGACTTTCAACTGCGTAATGATTATTTTAAATTTTCACTTGAAATCTGTAATACCTTAGGTAGTCTATGTTAAGTTAAACTTTATTTCATGATATCCTAAATGGCTTGTTATTTTATATTCAATAAAAATCTTATTTTAAATGTTGTTATTCTTACCCGGACCAACGTGCCCCATGGGGTGGTCCAGCCTGCCCCGTGGTCGGGGCAGGTTGGACCACTCTACCATTTTTGCTTTGTGAATTAATACCAATTTTATTTATGAATATAATGAAATGAAATCAAGTATTTACATTCTTGAATAGTTCCCGATTCTGACAAAAATAAATGCAATGGAAAATCTCTTTAACAAAAAAAAAAAAAAATTCAACAAAAAAAAGTGGACCGCTCTGCCCCGGTCTCCCCTACTCTAATCTTGGTCGTGGTCTAGCAAATGTTAAGGACACCCTTATCTTTACTTAAGACTGATAGTACGTAGTCTTTAAATTGACCTACACAATAAAGTATTCAATCACATTCTACTAATCATTGATTACTTAATTACCTGGTATTTGGTTAAACTAATTTTCTTCTTCACTTCCTCCTTGAAAAGGGGGGGGAGGAAGATAACTGCTCCAAATTAAAGTCCTTAAAAGTAATTGAAGTCTAGGAAAATGAATCCAGAAAAACAGTTTTGGGACAATGAATAAGAGATTAGATCAATAATCTTACCAGATAAAACAAGACCAAAAGCAATGATGTTGACGCTAACGCTTGTCTGTTCAAAGTGCCAAGTCAGCTTTTTTTGCATCACTGGTAAATTGCTCACGATCGAAGAGAAAACAGTGAGTAGAAAGAGAACGAATTTTAATGGTTTCACCTGAAGAATACAGTCTTTCTATTGCACTTGAATATTTTTCCCCCTTATTTCTACTGTCATCACGCTAAAAAGACTTTAGGCGCAAAAAAAAAACCACAAAGGAAACCTGTACCTACAAAGTAGATTTTAAGTATCCTTAACAACTCACTACATACAAAATTTCATACACACACAAAAAAAAAGGATATACACGGAACAAAAAATGCTATCAAATCACACAAAAAATAAGTAAGCAAACAAATTTATAAGTGCTCAAACACACACATACACACATGCATATACACATTTATCAATATACATACATACATTCACAGTTACTTAAATAAAACCAAAGTCCACAAACACTTATTATAGAATAGGCAGTGCAAAAAAATACCCGCAGGCCCAAACCACACCCAAGGATGGGTATGATTTAGTCGGCAGGAGCCCAACCTGAGCAGCTCGGAGACCGCCAAAGCCCTATCTACAAAGCCGGGTACAGTTCGAGCCCCACCCTCCCCATTGACCCATCCAAAGGTGCAGATTCAAAAAAAAGTTAAGCAACTAAATTCAAGATTTAAAAAAACCATCACAAACTAAAATATGTCCCATAATATGATAAAGAAAAGAAGTCTTCACGTTTGGTGGCCACTTCCAAATGACAGAAGTAAAAGTAAAAATGTAGGTCTTTCACCCTAATGTTATCAAATATATCTGTAATATTAAACAAGGCTCTTCTAATAAAGAAGAAGAAAAACTAAATATTAAAAATAATAACAATCTTGTAACCCAGAAACAATATCTGATTATTAATCTGTAAAGGCTAAAAAGACTATACCAATTTCCTTAACATTTGCTACATTGCTTTTTGGATACATTTATTTCGGTCTCTCATTCCTCAGAATTGACCCACGAAAACCTTCGTAAAAATGGTGGACTGATTTCTCTTTAATCCTCAAAAAGGACAACTACCCGATGGACAGCTGATATTCACTAGATATTCATTTTCTATTTATTTATATATTCTCGAACTGACATTTCTGTCTCTAATTGTTATATAATTCTATCTTTAATTGTTAGAAATCTATCTCCTTTTTTTAGATCAATCTTTTTCACATTAAGCATTAAGACTTAAATCAATGTGCACCACCTTTTATTAAATTATTTATTAATAATTGACCTGAAAAGAAGATATGGTATTAAGACTAATACACAACTAAATAGACAACTAAAGGACAGAAGTGTTCAAACAGAATAGTATGACATTTGTTGGCTCAGTAATAATTTGAACATCAACATTGGATTTCCGTATTTTATTGTTTTGGCGACTTTTTTTATTATATTTAAAAAAAAGGAAAAATATAATAATGTTATGACATATTGAGGAAAATGGGCTTAAATTTATAGTGCGTAAGATAAACTTCTATTTCTTTCATATACTTTCATAAAACACACAATTCTTTCAAAACTTTCTCCATTAATCGCTTAATCACAACAATATTTCGTTTCTCTAAACGTAAAACTTCATCAGGTTACATATTAGAGGAAAAGAAAGAACCTTCTCCATCCTCCTTAGAATCCGTTATAATACAGATCAAAAAATCTTACAATTGCAAGAATTTTCAATCAAAACAACCCACATATTAATATTCTAACAAAACATTCTTATAAAAATGTTACCTAAACAAATTGCAATATTGCAAATTTACATCAAAATTCAATACTACAAAAATCTTTCTTTATTTTTTATACAACTTTTAATCCAACCAAAATTCATGTCACTCATCTTTAAACTTTTATCTTTATGCATGCATGGAAACCAATTGATAATGCACGATTCTGACATTAATCTTTCTTTTTCTTCTTTAATTTAGAATATCACTTCAACTTTAGGATCCGTATTACGTTGAAGCTCTTGCAGTGGTCATTCCGATATTTTGTGTCTCTATTCCTAAACGCCCTCACGTGTTCTGATACTCTAACACGCAGTGTTCTTCCAGTGCTCCCATAATAATTTCTCACGCAATCTTTGCACTTGAGCTTATAGATAACTCCCATAGTATTCATTATATTATCATCGACATCGAAAATTTTTATTCTTTCTTATTATCCTTATAATATCTTCTTTACAAACATATTTGACTGATTTGCTTACATTAATTCCTAATGACAGTTTTATTATCTTCTTGTATTTGTTTTCAGTTTTGCTTTCTGTTTTCTTTCTTCTTTCATTGATAAACTTATTAATAATTCTATTATCAATCTTTTGGGGATTTTCATTCAGTACAAATATTTGACTCATCTTACCTTTCCATGATTTCTTATTTTCAGTATTTCATATTATTCTCTTCAAATAATTCTTAACTCTAGCTTTTTCGGTATGAACGTTATGTTCAGACAAAAAATTTAACATATAATTAGTTTTTAAATCTTTTTCGTAGTGCTCAAAAGTAATTTCATTCATTAATTCGTGGTACATCTAGAAATGGTAATTTTCCTCTTTCTCCATTGTGAATTTAATCCTTTCTTCAAATAAATTTATATACAGTGGAACCCCGCCATTCGTCCGCCTCTCTATTCGTACAACTCGTTATTCGTCCAACTTTTTTAAGTAAAATTGAACTCGCCATTCATACGCTTGCTCGCGATTCGGACAGCGTGACCTCGGTACTGGCCGCGCCACGCGGTCGCTTCAGTTCAGTATCGTGCTAGCTTCCGTACGCTACGCATCATCCACGCAAGCTTCGTGAAACTTTGTGATATTTTATTGTTAATTTTTGTTATTTTTATTAAAAATTGTGCAGCCATGGGTCCAAAAAAGATTACTGATTCAACTAAGCCTAAAAGGAAAGCAGTGAGAACGACAATTGAATTGAAAAAAAGAAATCGTTGCGAAGTTTGAAAGTGGAACTCGTGTCTCTGACCTGGCAACTCCAGTATGGCTAAATCAACCATATCGTCTATACTGAAAAAGAAAGAAATAATAATATAGGCATATATATTTATTGTCTTCATAGTTTTTAGGTATTTTAGGCTTAACATATTATTACAAAGGTTTATATAAGCAATCATCTGTGGGTCTGGAACGGATTAATCCAATTTACATTATATCTTACGTGAAAAAATGATTCGCCATTCTGTACAAATCGCCATTCGAACTGCCTCCTGGAACGGATTGTGTACGAATAGCGAGGTTCCACTATAATTAAAAACCTTTCAAATTGCCAGTACCCTTCCGTATAATTACTATCTCACCTGCATACCTAAAGTAATATATTCCATTTTGTTCCATTCTAAAATTTACCTGAATTCAAGCCACTTTCTATATAATAAATATATATATATATATATATATATATATATATATTACAAATGTTTCCGAAATGGGGGCCATCCATTGCAAAACCTTTTATTTGTCTATAAAGCGTGTCGTTGAACTTAAAATAACTGTTTTCACCTATCTATTTTAAAAATCTCATTAATGGTAATTTATCAATATGAGAATCTTCTACAATGTCCATGTTATCCTCACAAACTTTTTCTATCAATTTTAAAGTTTCTCCAACAGATACAATTGTGTACATTGCTTCAATGTTCATTGAGTAAAAACTGATTTTCCTTTTGCTTTGTTATTTCTTTATGTAATCTATAAGTTCTGTCGAATTTTAACATTTACTCCTGGTCTGACTAATGTTTCTTTAATATCCCATTAACATATAAAAACAAATTTTCCGTGGAAAATACGTAGGAATTGATCACTGGTATTAAAGGATTGCCTTCTTTTCGTGAAGAATCTTTTGGTTCGAATTTCGGTGTTGTACCCATATTCTGGCACATGTCTTTATACTGAATATATTTAATTAATTTTCTTTCTCTAAGACTTTGTACTTCTTTTTTAACTTTCTTGTATAATTTAGACGTCGGATCTTCAAGTAAGTCTTCAAATTAATTAAAAACCAACCATAAAAGCACATTTTTATACAAGGATAAAAAAACACGACGTACGTTTCGAACCCCCCTCTGCTGTGGGGTTCCTTATCAAGTCCCCCCCCCCTTGTGAAAAGAGATCCTCCTTGAATGGATTCGGTATTGCAATCAGAATCCATTCAAGGATCTCTTTTAACAAAGGGGGGGGGGGGACTTTATAAGGAACCCCACAACAGAGGGGGGTTCGAAACGTACGTCATGTTTTTTTATCCTTGTATATGTGCTTTTATGGCTGGTTTTTAATTAATTTTAAACTGCACCTAAAAATTGTTTATAACTCTTCAAATTCTTCAGTTCGAAGCACTTTCTGTTCATACTCACACTTATCCATAGCAACTAATTTATTTCCTTTATCAGATCTATTTTTATCGTTTTGTGGTAAGTTTCTTTTACCGTCTTCATGTTCCTTCATTTTATTTAAAATCTCGAAAGCGTCTCTTTTCTGTCTTTCACATGAATCTTAGCTTTCTCTACTAATAACTTTGATGGCGTTGACTCCTGTACTTTTATTAAACTCTAAACCTTTATTTAATGCTTTTATTTCATTCTTAGATAATTTATTTGCTTACATAATTGACGTAATTAGACTTACTATAATATTTTTTTTTTTAATTTTCATCACAGAAGTATTCTTGAATTCTGTGCTGGGGGGAAATCACGACTGCAGTAATTAAGAATAGAGTAAGTAGTTAGTGAGATATTCATGATATGAGCTCTTTAGACTGACAAAAGAAAACAACTCTTTTTCTCTAATAAATGATGTAGGGACTGTAACAGGTCAACCGTCTATAACCACTCAAAGGGATAAAGGGAAATTGTTTTCATGGACTTGAGCACTCGTACGTGCTTAAGTCCATGAAAACAGTTTCCCTTTGAATGGCTGTAGATGGTTGACCTGTTACAGTCCATACATCATTTGTTCTCTAGATGGTCCCCATCTCCTCTAGAATTTTTACTGACTGAACGTTAAATCAGTTCCTTTTCAGTATTTGCTAAAGTAAATAAATAAACATATTAAATCCAAAATATAGAAATAGTCTACAGCATTTTGGAACACATTTTGACACAAATACTATTCGTTGAACCTTTCTTTACCTTAACTTCTAGGGCCACCGTAATAGTTTATGAAATTAGCTTGGTTCTTTATGCTGTAAAATCACATGTGTTTTGATTTGGGGTTGGCACACATTCTCTTATTGATACTATGTGAAATAGTGTCTCACTTACATAGAACAAAAAGATATAACGTTAGAAAGAACGAAAGAATTTTATTTGGGACTTCCAATCGTGTAATCAAGTAACTTTTAAATAAATCTATTCCTTTACTCTAAGCCACCTTTGGGTAGAGTGAGCAGGGACCTTTCCCCAGGCACCGCACTTTTTGCGTCTCGCGCTCTATAAAAATTACCAAAAATATAACAAAAAAAATTGGACACAAAAACATATTTAAACAGCATTTTTGACAAAATAACAATAAGTTTAAAACGACAAATTAGGAAAAATGTTTTTTTTTTTTTTTAAAAAAAATAACGAATCATAATGTAATTTAATAAAGAATTTTTAAGTAAAATTGGCGGGTCCTTCCAAAAGGAACTTTCTTATTATATTATAAAAGCGTTATTCTGCCTGTCATAAGACTTTACGTTTTTCCAATTTTGTGACCAAACTATAAGAGATAGATTGGTCATGTAAATGGATGAAATGTAGAGCTTTTTAAGACAAACAAAATACTACAAAAATCTTTCAAAAAAAGATTTTGGTTTCCAAGATGGCGCCTTATAAAGGGTCAAATTTTGACTTTTTCTCAATTTAAACGAAAAGTATAAAAGATGGAAGAGAACATTATATTGAGAAAATGTTGGTATTTGAAAGTTCTATCGAACGATATCTCAGTTATTCACAAACGTTTCTGCATTTGGAAGAGACATGCAAAAATGAAGTGTTTTTGCTGCAACCCCCTGTGTGAGTGCCAACAAGCAATACACCTGAATTAAGCGGAGAAGCCAACAACGAGCTGGGAAGTCGTGTATTCTCCGATCTCCATAATAATTTGCTAATTAAATAAAGGTTTTTTTTTTTTTAATGCTACTAGTTGGCTACTCGTCGCTTCGCTCCGGAAGCCTCCCTTATGTAACGGAAAACAATTTTTTATTTATTAAAAAAAAAAAACACACACACACACAAATTACATCAAGGAAACTAAAACTAAAATTTTTTAAAAGCTTTTTTTTTAATTTAATTTTTGATGTCTATATTCTCTCAATCTACGACTGCTTTTAGAACCACCGTATAAATCATATATCTATGATATATTTTTATTTTTTATAGAGATTAGAATGTAGGCCTAGTGGTCTAATGGCTAAGACGTCTAACTTCTGAGCAGTATTCTACCTAATAGCAATAGTGCATCTTTCTTTCTTGACTATCTTTTTTTTTATTCCTATTGATACTTTTCAGTGGTTTTCGAGTTAGAAATAGTGATGGTTTTTGAGTTACAAATAGTGATTTTTCAGTATTCTACCTAATAGAAATAATGCTTCTTTCCTTCTTGACTCTTTTTTTATTCCAATTGATAACTTTCAGTGTTTTTGAGTTACAAATAGTGATTTTTCAGTATTCTACCTAATGAAATACTGCTTCTGATTTCTTGACTCTTTTTTTTATTCCAAATGATACTTTTCAGTGGTTTCTGAGTTACAATAGTGTTCAGTATTCTATCCAATTGAAATACTGCTTCTTTCTTTTTTGTCTCTTTTTTATTCTAATTGGCATTTTTCAGTGGCTTTTGTGTTCCAAATATTGATGGTTTCTGAGGTACAAATGATTTTTCAGTATTCTATCTAATAGAAGTACCGCTTCATTCTTTTTTTACTCTCATCTTAATTATAATTGTCACTTTTCAGTGACGTTTGAGTTACAAATATTGATGGTTTTTGAGTTGCAAATACTGATTTTTTCGGTATTCCACCTCAAAAAAAGAGTGCTTCTTTCTTTCTTGACTCTGTTTTCTTTACTCCAACATCTGGCGTGTACACCCACATATTTTTCAATATCACATAGAATTTGGTTAAGTAAGAATATTTAAAATATTGCAACGTTTCGGCAATTATCGTTCTAATTGTCAGTTTCGAATTACAAATAAACTGACGGATGTGAAATAAATAAACAATCTTGAGATTCAAAAAAAAGATTGAATACATTCCTTATTGATGGAGGAAAGGAAAGGAGATATAAGTCAAAAAACAATATGAGGAGAGTTGTAGTCCCTATGGCCTAATGGATAAGGCATCTGACTTCGGATCAGAAGGTTGCAGGTTCGATTCCTGTCGCGGATGTTTCATTGTAAAAATTATTTCTATTTTCCATTCTCTCAGAAAATTGCGCCGGACAGACACACACAGACAGAGTAATAAAAGATTTTAGTAATATAGATTTATGCAAGGGTTCCGGAGCGAAGCAACGGTATCAATCTAGTAAAAAATAATTGAGTTCTTAGAAGATCGATTCCGAGTTCTAAGTTATGATCAAAACAAAGAAAACTTCGATCGTTCGATTGGGACATAATTTATGAAGCCAGAAAATTAGTAATGTTCATTCACATTTTCTTTTTTTACTATTCCAGAAATGGAGAATAACTTTCTGCAAATTAATATTTGTTGGCAGATCTAGTGCTTGTGGAATGAGATTAATTTTATATGATGATTATTTTTTTTCCAAATCAGTGATTTGGGATCTTTAAGGACTTGACATTTTAATTAAATTGGGAAACTCAAGGAATTCATGGCAGGAATAAGAATCTAAAAATAATTCCCCTTAATAGAGAGTGAATTTGTTGTATCTATATATAAAAAGAGATAAGTTATAACATTCAGCCGAAAAATATGAAAAAACAAATTATCATTTCTTATTACATGTCTTATTATTACTTGAGCATTTTTCTATCCTTTTTTAGACGCATCACGCTAAAACGACAGGATAGATTTTCTTAAAATCTGATTGTATAAAAAAGTTTTTAATTTCATAAATCGATGGTGTTAAGCATCATTTGAATAAAAGCCAAAATAGATTTTTTTTAGATTATTGCTCCATCTACTAGCGAAAGGTGTAAACTTATAAAAAAAAATTTTACGTACAATATCTCAACATAATTCTGTGGAAAATTAATTTTGAATAATTATCCAATTGACTAATCGTAACGAATAAGATTTGCATCATGTGACTAACGACCTTTGAAGGATATTATTAATTTTGAAAATGATCAGAATCGTTCAGTGAAAGTATCATCATTTTGATATATAACACTCTTCAATCCATAAAAAATGTGAAGTAATACATAAGCTTTTATGAGTAAATCTCAAAATCGAATTTTGGCGCTTGGTCAAATGATGCGTAACACCATCCAATTTGATACTATGTAGGATTCAATTTAAAACATAAGCACCTTTATTTTGGTTGTTCATTATCCTAATCCTCAAAAAATAATCCCGAAATCACTTCTTAATACGCCTGAACAGATTTCTTTAGAGTTTAATAACATGCTTATTTACATTGCAATTTAAAATATGAGAACACCAGTTATGAAAATTGATGATCGTCTCAGTTCCCAGTATGGAACCTTGGACAACTGAGAATATATAAGGGGCGTTCAAAAAGAAACCAGCCGGAGTGTGTAATGGGCAAACCGGTGACAGAAGGATAATATCGTTGCATGTGTAACCAAGATTGGTTCCGATACGAGTGAGTGCGAAGTTCACAGCCAGCCGCTAGAGGGTCATGGGTGCAAGTCAAGTGACTAAAACTAGCAGAAGCATGCGTCAATCGTCCAACGAGGTCATTCACGTTGTAAGCAGTGAAACAGTGCAATGGAGGCGTCTAAAGAAGAGCAAAGAGGTGTTGTTCGTTTTCTGACAGCAGAAGGAGTAGGGGGAACGGACATTCATCGAAGAATGTCACAAGTGTACGGTGAACACTGCATGTCCCTTCACTGCATAGGCTTCACTGCTTAGGCTTCACTGCTGAGGCTTCACTGAATAGGCTTCACTGAATAGGCTTCACTGAATAGGCTTCACTGAATAGGCTTCACTGCATAGGCTTCACTGCATAGGCTTCCCATAGGCTTCAAATAGGCTTCACTGCTCAGGCTTCACTGCACAGGCTTCAGATAGTCTTCACTGCATGTCGGACGACGACGTTGTGAACTGGTTTTTTTTGAAATTCACAACGCAGCCCCGGGAATTTTACGAGACAGCCATTCATCGCCTTGTATCGCAGTGGGACAAGTGCCTCAACAGCCAGGGCCAATACTTCTGACATACCTGTACTGGTTTCTGTTCCTCAGCTTCCGGCTCGTTTCTTTTTGAACGCCCCTCATATAATCAGTTAATATTTTGTTGACTGATTACATGACGTCTTATTTTTTCACTTGGATATTGTTTTTGTCAGTTTGTTTGTTGGAACAGATAGTACGATGAACGACTTCCTTACAGTTTCGTACTACCGATACGTATATTTATGGTCCAATTTCAAAGCATGACTTTTATTTTCAGTTTCAGGTTTTTCCCTTATATTTCATATGATTATCTTCTTACACTATTTTTTTGAGGTAACTGAAGTAGGTCATCATTTTTCGTCATTAAAACAACTTACAATTATCAAAATGACAGATAAAATGAAAAAAGTTCAAGGAAGAACTTAACGCCTACTATTCCTGAAAATGTATTCTTAATTTATTTGATTATTATTATTATTATGTAAAAGATTCTAACCTTGGGTTTCCCCAGCAAAAACAACATGGCAGATCAAGAACCAAAGCACATATTGCCAAGTGTAAAGACCTGTGCAAGAATGATTAGGGATATGTGGGTTGTGTCCATAAATTTCTTCTTCTTATTATTATTAAAAAAACTCGTGAAAACCACAAAAAGAAAACTCGATCTTTCTTTTCAAATTATAATTGTTGAATACAAATAACACAAAGAAATGAAAAAGAAAAGAAAATTTACTTAAGTTGTACAAATCGGATTAATATGATAAATATCAAATCGCATGCGTATTAAAGAAATATCTAAGAGGATTAATACCCATCAATTAAGATATCAACACAAATCCATTATTTAGCTTCTGATACTTCCGTATTTTTCTAGGGACTTTTTTTTCGCCTTCTCGCGCTAATTTCGAGAACCCACTTATATTTCAAACGTAAATCACCTCTTGTCCTTAAACAGACATACTAAGTTTCAAGATTCCAAAGTTATTAGATACATAAATAAACACAAACACACAGACTAACTGATTTCATAAGTCTCTCTACCACGAAAAAAGCTTAAAATGACACCACAATTTTATACAGTCATCGAAAATGTTGCAACAAAACAATATTAATGTATTTCAATTACGGTAGTTAGTTTGTTCAGATTTTATAGAAGTGCATTAATGTATGGAAGATTAGTAACATTGCCACTGATATCAATTGGAAGTAATAAAAGGCATTAAACAAATTGTTACCTAATTTTCAGCTGACCATTTTCAACCAATCCAGTGTAACATGATTTAAACTTTCAGCGTAACCGCATGGATCTATTGAAACTTTGCGTGAATATTTACGGATATGAGATGATCCAAATTGCATTTCAAGATTTTGTTGTGTGGGTAGTGCTGCTGCCGAGTGGAGATGATTAAAAATTTATTAACAGAAAGCGTTACAATCGAAATTGTGGATTTCTGTTTGTCCAAAACAATGCAAATTAATACTTAGGTAATCCACTAATTTCCGTACGCTTTGATTTTATGACAATTAATTGGCTATAAACAACTTTGGTACGTAATTCGAATTTAAGTAATTTTATCAGGAAAGAAAATTTTGTGTGGTCTGTATTCAGCAGGTATTATAACTTAAAAATAAATTTCCCTTTATATTATTTTCAAGATTTTAAAAACAAAGAAAATGAATAGGAAAAAAAGAAATATTTTAAAGAAAGATTCGTGTTCTTTTTGCAAACTTCTTGTTCTTATGAGATGTTAACTTGACCTTAATATTTCTTGGAAAAGTTTGAATTCCTTACAGTTAATTCCACTGATGAATGATAATAATGCTGAATCACTTGCAATAATGATAGGTTGGAAAGAAGGTTCTCCAAAACTATTGAAAACATAAGGAATTAGTCGAAGGAACTGCGAGAATTTTTAATAATAGCAAACTTTACCTTATTCTCTTAGTTAGTCAAAATTTAATAAATTATCATTTTTTTTTGCTCTTAACTATGAAATATTCTAAAGTACATAAAATGAAATAGAAGAAAACATCACTTTAAATATTAGACATTCAAAAATATGCATATTTTTTACCGATTTTTCTTAATAGTTTTTCATAAAGAATATGTATGTTGACAACAACATAAGGCCCTTAAGAAAGTTTTTACATTTCTTTGAAAACATTCTTTGTGAGTTCTATAACAGAGTTGGGGGATGGAATCCCGACTTCAGCAACTAAGAAGAGTACCTACTGTAGATAGTTAAATATTTACCCTTTGAGATCTAACCGACTGACAAAAGAAAACAACTCTCTTGTAATAATTTATGTAGAGACTGTAAAAGGTTAACCGACTACAGCAATACAAGGGAAAACTGCTCTACAAGCTCTAGCATGTACGGGCAAGATGGGGCACTCACCCCTTTCTCCTCTGGATTTGTTACTAACTGTCATTACTATTCCACTTGAATATTTTTCTTCTCGTTTGTCTATTTGTCTGAAGGGTCGGTTATGATTTTATCCCCTCTTATTATTCGATGAAAAGCTGAAAATGTACTACAGTCAAACTTGGATAAATCAAAATTCTGGATAATTCGAATTTTTTGCTCGATCCCTAGAATTCTGCATAAAAATATGTTTAAAAAATCGTGGATAATTTGAATTTTATTTTGGATAATTATCTGTAATGAATAAATAAAGTATGAATCATTATCTTTAATGATAATAAATAATGAAGATAATAAAATTTTAACTTTTTTTATGTAGGCACATTTATTTGGATCTCATATCCACTAGAAATAAAAACGAAATTCTTCGTTAAAATGACTGGACTGATATGATGCTTATTTTATGAGTCAACTTTAAAAATATGAGTAAGATTACAAAAATAAAAACCTGCACGTAACTATTCCACGCCTTGTATTCATGAAGAGGCTTCTATTCGTCTCTACTATCTTTCTATTCCTCCTCCCCCTATGCGATGGACAGCTGAGCTCATCGACGAATCGACGTAAAACGAATCCAGCAGATAATGTAAACACGGTGGAGGGGATGCATAACAGATGTCTTATTAGACTCGTGCACGTCGCAACTCGTTTTGAAAACAACTGACACAAACTTCTTTTAAATTAAAATTTACTATTAATTTTATTTGTTTATCATTTCCTGATATTTGTAATTCCTGTTTTGGAAAAGATATAAATATAAAAAATAAAGATTTATTTACAATTGAGTTGAGGGAAACAATGCCCTTGAATTCTTTGAAGAATAACTAATTCCAACACTGTATTTCCGATGCTTAAATGATCAAAACAATGATCGTGTGATTGAGACATAATTCTTCTATGAAGTCTGAAAATTAGTAGTGTTCGTTCAAACTTTCTTGCTTTTGCTGTTGCAGAAAATGTAGACAAACTTTCTACAAATTAATATCAGTTGGAAGATGAATTCTAGGGGTTACGTCATGAGATCAATTTTATTTAATGAATAGCTTTCCAAATTAATGATTCGGGTTCCTTAAGGACTTAAGATTTTAATTAAAATGGGAATCTCAAGGATTCATGGCAGAAATAAGAATCTAAAAATAGCTCATCTTGAATAGGGAGTGCATTTATTACATCTACATAAAAATAGATGAGATACAAAATCTACCCAAGAAAATATGAAAAAAATATATCTAAGGTGAAACTACGATTTCTTATTACTTAGCACATGAAACATATCAAAACCTCCACTTAGCCGCATTTTTCTCCTCTGTTTGTTTGTATCACACTGGATTTCATTAAATATCATAGTGTGTATTTTTAGGAGACGCAGAAATCAGTTTGAACGATTTGGACGTCTAAGTTCAAATCGTTCTGCAAGTCTTAACAATAGAACTAAAAATCTGAAAATTAAAATATGATAGTTTAAATATGAATGAATCCTATTCTCCTATTCTTGATTTTTAATATGATAACTGAATTAATTACATTCATGCTCTAAACCGGCTAATTTTTCAGTTCTACTAGATTATTTTAGCTCCAAAATGCTCCCATTTATGATTCTATGAATAAATAAAGTAATAATCTAGTAATGGAATGCAACATTTCCTTTGCTTTCGCAATAGTTAAATTTAAAAAAAAAA
>JAFIDM010000004.1:47228049-47239868 GCA_023159025.1 Thereuonema tuberculata
AATGGAATTTAAGAATAAATTAAAATGTACACATTAAAAAATTAACGAAATTAACAATTGGAAGGAAATGAGGGAAAAAAATATATTAAAGCACTGCATCCATTGTTTTGTATTTTTTTAAAATCAATACTGTATTTTTTTAAATAATACTGTTCAATACAAATACATTTAAAGCTTATTTTTTTTTTGTCAAAATTATGAGAAGTCTTAAAGGTTTCCAAAAAATAAATTTAAGAAGTTATAAGAAGTGATTTTTATTTGATTTTATTTTCAGAAAAATGTCACTCAAAATTTGTATTCTTTATACAGTAGAGTCCGTTAATCCGGACTAGATGGTACCGGTCCCAGACCGGATCATCGAAAGTCCTGATTAAACGAAATTTGCCTTAAAATGCACATAACACAAGTTTTAGATAAGTAAAACTAAAAAAAATCGGCGTTTTTTCTTTCCCTAAAGCTTACTTTTAGTTTTAATACTACGTACTGTATATATAGACCTAAGTTTTTAACCTATGAACTGATATAGGATTATCGAGTTGGTCCATTGGTTGAATCAAAGCAGTAAAGTTCGGGGGCAGAAATTTCACAAAAATGTCCCTTTTCGCCATTCTTCTTCAGGAGGGTGGCACGATGCATTGTCTATGAACAACACAGCTTTTTCTGGGAGTTTTTCTCTTTCAAAAAATTCTCTTTTTTTAACATGTCTGCATTAACCGGATGTCCGGATAAGCGGGGTCCGGAGTAGGGGGACTCTAGTATATTCTTAATTCTTTTATGCCGTTCCAGTTTAGCCTAATGGTGTAGGCTGCGGCGTGTCATGAGACAGATGTGTCGGAACCTGGGTTCGAACCCTGGCGTCGGCATGGATGTTTCAAAAAAATTTTCTTTTCCTTCATTGTCTGCTTCTTTATCTTTTTCTTCAGGAAGGCAACGCGAAACCACCTCGTCCCTAGAAATTTAATGGGTTCTTCTAGAGGTTCACCAACCATAAACATCCGCTGTTCACAGAAAATTTGAGCACGAAGTTTGCACAAGATGTTCACGGTGAAATAAAAACAATTTTCATTTTATATATAATTTCATAATAATAATAAAAAGATATTATTATCTATCATTATCCCATTTTATTATTTGATGGAATTTTGCTACTTTCTTATAATTATTGATATCTCACAGCATTCTTTTATTTTGTATTTAAACTAGCAGCAAAGCCTGTCGGACGACAGGCATAAAAAAATCTGGAAAATCATGTTATTATCAACTATCAAATATAAAGTAAATGTAATCTAAATACTGTGCTAACTTGATAACGAAGCTTCTGCGGCAAAAATGGTTTTGAGTTTCGAAATCAGCGTAAACTGAGTAAGTATGCCAGATTTCATTAAAATGGATGCAGTGGTAATAAAATTATTTGGTTTTGAACGTATGTTTTGTTAGAATTTCAGTTGTCGAGGTCAGTTCCCAAGAATAAAATTTCATGGAAGCAAAATGGAATGACACAATGAACTAATATTTTCATCCAATTTGAGTACCCTTGATTCAATGGTACCATTGAGAACCGTTGGATCTATCTTAATAGTTTAATTATATCGAGTTACAGACAGACAGACAGACAGACAGACGAACTTAGCCAATTATATAAGTTGATATATATATTTGATTCGATTGATGATTTAATTTGAATTTTTTTTTTAATGTTTATCAGACCTATTTAGGTGTACTTCTTACCTGTACACCTGTAATATAGGTTCTGACAGTTTAATCTAAAGGATCATTTTCCACCCAAAAAGAAAAATGAAATACCAACCATATCTAAAGTTTAATTTATCTAAAGAATAATTATTATTTTTGGCTCATAACGCCGAAAGGCATTTAAAACTCACCTTTGTATAATCTAAATACTGCGCTAACTTGTGAACGAAGCTTCTACGGCAAAAATGGTTTTAAGTTTCAAAATCAGCGTAAAAAACTGAGTAAGTATGCCAAATTTCATTAAAATCGGTGCAGTGGTAACAAAATTATTTGGTTTTGAACGTATATTGTTAGAATTTCAGTTAAAATTTCATGAAAACAACATGGAATGACAAAATGAACTAATATTTCATCCAATTCGAGTACCCTTGATTCAATGGTACCATTGAGAACCTTGGATCTATCTTAATAGCTTAATTATATCGAGTTACGGACAGACAGACAGACGAACTTAGCCAATTATATAAGTTGATTTAAACAAAACAACTTTCCATTTATCTGAAAAGCTTGAATTAGATAGTTCCATTTCTTTTTCTTGGAATTATGAAGCTAAAGGAACATAAATTCTATTTTTTTAAAAATAACAGCTTATTATCCATTAACATATAAATTCTGGACAAACGCCAGAATTTTTTATTTGAAGTTAAAGTTATTAGTTTTGTCCTTTGGTATTGTCTTATAGTTTCGAATGTACCAAACGTAATTTCTTTCTTTCTGATGATGATGTTTTGAATGAAAGATAATGATTATTATTTACAAATGAACCTTTATGTTTATTAGTCTTTTTTAAAAAATAGGTTAAATAACTGATTTGTAGATAACTAAATTGTAGGTTATGTTTATGTATTGTTTGGATCCATGAGTTGTAAATTATTATTGGTAGAAGATGCCACGTTGTATTGTACTGTCCTCAAAATGAAAGATGACCGGCGGAAGTTTGAACTGCGCAGCCCTTCCGGTAGCTGATCAATTATGTTTTCCTGTCACAATGGACGCCCGTCGACTGTTTTCACTGAGAAAGACATGTTGATAACGCCAAATTAAAACTTATCTCGACTATTTACCGTTATTTCGATACCAGTTGCTAACATTAAGTATTTATATAAATAAATAAATATATATTATTTATAAATACAATGCTCTTTTGCAAAGTAACAAGCCTTTACCGTAATGGCGACGTTCTGTGATAAACTCATACGGAAGTGCCTGACCAGAGTAATCGATGATACATGCGCAGATCTCACAAAAACAGGGCGGCCATCATTCACTGGGAGGACTTTTTTTTTAGATTATTATTGTTAGTAATGGAAGTCATTTAACTTGAAAAAGCAGACTGATGGAATGGTCTGCGTTTTGTAGTTATAATGATATTATTGTAAGAACAATAAAGAAGAAGGAATTTGCAATAATAAATATCGATGACTGATTATTATTATTTATAATATTTATTGAGAAGAGTAGCATTTCTCAAGAAATGAATAATAGTACAGTAGACTCTCGATATGTCGAACTTCGATATCTCGAAAACCTTGATATGTCGAAAAATTATTTTTCCCCTTGATACTACTTATTCATCTAATATTAATTTTAATTCTTAAGTCGAAGAGTTTTCACTCAAAACCTTGTCATGCCGAATATTTTTCGAAGTAAAAAATGAATTTTTCAGGAAAAATCGCTGTTCAGTGTGCACTACTATGTCTCGCCAGTCATTTGTTCCATTGTTGATTAGGCGTTTTGTTCTAAATTGTTCAGAATTTACTGAGTATGGTTAAGTTGGTGCGCGAAAAACGTAAGGGAAGTTATAAAACGTTTCAGTGAATCGCCAGTTGTCTCAAAAATGGAAAGTTCCAAAGAAAAGAAAACAGTGAGCGTTTAGAATATTGTTCCGTATCTTGTGTTTTTTTACGTGAAATTTTATGTTTTGGAATGTCTTGTTATCTCGAAAACTCGCTATCTCGAATTTTTTTTAGCTTCCCTTCAACTTCTACATATCGAGAGTCTACTGAATACAATGAATAACTGCCAACTTCGAAAGGACTATAATGGTTTATGTGCAAAAAGGTAATGATACGAATTTCTTTAAGAAGATAAAAGCAACGTATTAATATATTTTAACTTTCATTGTATTAGGAGCCATCAAAAATCTGTAAAGAATATTGCAGGTTGGGAATCCAATATTAACTTTTTACATGTTGCTAAAAAAATATGAGATGTTATCTAAACCTCTAGAATATATGAAAATTCCATTGATGATTAATAGTGGATATGTAATGCAACAAACTGAAAAAAAAATGAAATGAAATTGAAAATCAGCTAAAAGAATGCAAAAAGAAGCCCTTTAACCTACAGAATTGTGAATATAAAAGTAACAAATTTATTAAGAAGGTTTTTTTCTATAAGATATCATGAAAGTTAATAGTAACAAGTATATTAGTAAATAAACATCATCTTCACAAAAAACATATTATAAAATATATTTATTCAACAAAATTTTCGGAAAGTCTTATTTTCTTTCCTTTTTAAAGTTTTTCTAAACAATGAAATAGTTAAAGAGATGTCACATAACATATACACTCTCCTGGACATAGTTAAAAACAACAATTCCTTACTCATTATTAACATTATTATTTCTGACAATCACTTATTCGTAAATAACAACTGTTATTACTTCTAACCCTTCCTACATTTGCTTAAATTCTTCAAATTTTACCAACCTTTTATTATTCACACATGATTTTACCATTTCCCTTGCCAAATTTACCAGTACTTCTCAACTTCCATTCCATCATTACCATTAATATTATTATCGTTAGTGTTTCTTATAACTATACTTTCTACTATTTTTCTTCTTTTGCATCTTTTTTCATATATAACAACTTAACTTCATCGCTAAGGCAAGGCATTTGATGATTTTGCATCTTTATTCTATGAAGATTGAAACATGGCTCGCATATATGAAAATGTGTAACATTAAATAATTGGTTAAATACAGGCAATTCCTTAGGGCATTTTTTTGCATTTTTTAGGGATAGGTCATTTTTTTGGCTATTTTTAGATCATTTGAGCATTTTTAAGTTTTTTGGAAGGCAAAGTCATTTTTTTTATACTTTGATATTTTCTGTATTATTCAGTATCTTTGCTTGTAAATTTTTCCAGAAAACAAGTAGACCTTTTTTTTTTTTTTTTTTTTTGGTTGTCAAAGTTAAAAAAGATAAAAAAAAAGTATAATGTAATAAATTCAAATGTTTTATTAGTCATTTTTTTTTATTTTTGTCATTTTTTTACTATTTTTAGGTCATAAATGTATTTTTTATTTGTCGTTTATTAGCAAATTATAGGTCATTAAATGCCTTGCCCTACTCATCACTAATACAATGCCCCAACTCGCAGCAGTGCTCAGCCAATTCCGACTTGTCCCATTGCTTCTTCTTAATATAATATATATGTTCCAGAACCCTCTCCCGAATCGTACGTTTGCTTTCTCCAAAAAAAAAATTTCACAATTCAAACATTCTATTTTGTAAATTATTTCCATATCATAGTTATTCTCACGTTTATTTAATTTGCAACATAATATATTTTTAATTTATATATTCAAAAGCTAAATCAATATCGTATTTTTTACAATTCCTTTTTAATTCAAAACTGTTTTTATTTAAATATGGAACTATTACTATTTCCTTCTTTTTTTTTGTCCGATTCTTTAAAAATATCGCACTGCAGTGACAGAACATGTCACTGGTCCTGTTGGTTGCAGTTCTTCGAAAAAGTACGGACTAATTATGAAGGAGGCGGTAAAGCCACATTACACTGTGGCCTTCAGTGGATGCAACGGCATCTGCTCAATTGCATAAGGGTTCTCAGTAGCCAAAATCCGACAGTTGTGTGTATTGACAGTGCCACTGAGATAAAAATGCGCCTCATCACTCATAGAATGTTCCAAGGATATGCATCGTCCACTTCCATTCGAGCTAGGAACAGGTGAGAGAAATGCAGTGGCGTTTCCCCATCCTCTTGAACCACTTGGTTGTTGGACTTGATTAATCCCGTAAGGGTAAAACTTAAGCACTTTGCAATGCATTTCCATGTAGTTGAATACGGCATATCCAGTTGCCTGGATACTGCTAAATCAGTGTGCAGCATTCGCTTCCACTACGGACATTGCAACAGTTTCAACTTCGTCATTTGATACCGGTTTGCATCCGCGTTCTGGTTGTAAAGATCCGGTATTTTAAAAACGTGAGATCATGTTCTCAAATTGGTAATAGTAATGGGACCTTTCCGTAGGCCCTTTGTTGTTCGGAATAACCGTAGTGCAATGAACACATTACTGTTATTTTGGTAAAAAAAATTTTTACGAGCAACATACGATCACGTAAACACAGTATTGCGTACAGCAATAACAGCACCGTCAAGGAGGTCGAACCGACTGATGCTACTCATGTTGAGGCTTTTATCCGCGTACCTGATAACGTCTATTGTCTGTCGCGTATAGCGCCATCCCCTGGTGGCAACATTTGGAATTAAGCAAAAATATCTGCGAAATCTTAATTCCATGGTCTCAGAAATATATACAATAAATTTGGCCTTTTTTGGCCCAACAGTTTTTGTTTATCGCGCTCCAAACATCTTCTGTTTAATTTTGGCCAACCGATACATTACGAACATTATGAAAAAAAAAACTACAAAAGTAAACTTATCAATCTGAACATCCAATTAAAATTAAAAGAGCAGTAATAGAGAATGCTTTATATACGATAACTGAAAATAAAATTTGTAAGGAGGAATGGCGAAAGAAGTGATGATTTAAAACAAAAACCACTATTGAATAAATATTCGAAATATGTAGATAGATGTATTAGAGATTTTTTTTTAAGAAAAGAATAAAAAAAGGAGAACAATAGATCATACAACTAAATATTAAAGTTATCTATTAATATTGAAGTCAACAAAGAAATAAGAAAAATATGTAAGGAGAACGATATAATGATAATAAATACTAAAGGGAAAACATAAAATCTATATTAGCAAAGAAAACTGAAGTAGATATATGGAATGTTATGGGGGCTCTTCATAAATTAAAATGTAGAAATTGCAATAAGGTCTAGTTTGGAAATTCAGGAAGAACACTAAAATTACGAGTCAAAGAACAAATTGCGGCGTTCAAGAAAAATAAATCTAAGGTATTGGAATGGACAGAACATTCCTTGAATACAGGAAATAAATTTAATGATAAATATATGAGATATGTAATAGAAGCATACATTAATGAAGATAAAGGTTCATTTATAAATACATTATCTTTCTTTCAAGACATAATGAGAAAGAAAAGAAAAAAAAGTTTATGTAACTGAGTTCTACAGAAGATAACTAAATTACAGGTTATGTTTATGTGTTGCTTGAACACATGAGTTGTAAATTATTACTGGTAGAAGATGGCGTATGCATTATAGATTATCATTTTTAATAAAGAAAGTCATTTAGCTTGAAAAACAGACCGATGGAATGGTCTGTGAAAGATCGCTGTAACCAGTTATTGTAAGATTATAACACGTGGAGTTGTTTACAAACAGAGTACGTGGGTGTGACAAGAAGACGGGAAACAGCCAGAAGTAAACGAGCGAAAGAGAAGAAGAAAAGGAAAATTATATCCTGTTAAAAGAAAAGAAAAAAAAAAAAAGAAAATAAGAAAAGGAAAAGGAAGAGGAAGAAAAAAAGGAAAGGATTTTAAAAAGGATTAAAAAGGGCGAAGGCACAGTTAAGGGACGGATGGGAGTAATACAGGATTTTTCTTTTTCTTATTTCGGGTTTTCTTTTCAATTTTTTGGCAGATGTTCGCTCAATTCGGACATCCAGGTATTTTAGATATGTGAGCGACCTTCTTCTATATGTTGCTACCTCCTCACATCAGGAATTGCTTACTATTTTTCAATAGAATTCACCCGGCAATACAGTTTGAAATAGAGTGCGAGAATAATAACTCAATACCTTTCCTTGATGTACACGTTTCCACTCATGAAGGCAGCTTCCATATTCAGGTCTACAGAAAACCAACCTCTTCTGGTATTACGTTAAATATCCAATCTTACTGTCCCATCGCCTTCAAGAGAAACATTGTTAACATGGCGGTCAAGCGAGCATTCTTCACATCAAGTTCTGCGTCATTATTAAACCACGAACTGAATAATATACGGAAAATCCTGATTGGAAACCATTACCCAATTGCGTTCGTCAACACAGCCATAAGGAGAAAAATGACAATTATTTACAATGTCTCAGACACTCGCACACAACAAAAAAGATTTGTTTCTGTAGACTTTCACCTAGCATGGTTTCCGGCGATTTCAAAGGTCCTGAGGCCATATAGCATCGTTGTCACCTCGTCTAGTCGTTCTACCACAGAGATATTGTTCAATGTTCATAAACCTAAATGCAATAGGATGCAGCTGAAAGGTGCCATTTATTCTCTTCAGTGTAAAAACTTCGACTGTACATACATAGGCGAAACCCGACGTGCCCTAGCTGATCGGGTGGGGGAGCACGTTACAGTAAGGTCCAAACAGAATTTTGCTTACGCCACTGTACGCCATGCCAATAGGACTGGACATTGCATAGACTACTCCAAAGTTATGGTTCTAGACAGTTCCAGAATCATTTTCTCAGGAAGTGTAAGATTCGGTTTTGATAACTACTACGGGTGGGTGTTATAATGATGGTTTCGATCCACAATATTCGTCAGTACTCCTTAAAAATTGAATGAAAGCCCCGAAATAAGAAAAAGAAAAATCCTGTTTTACTCCCATCCGTCTTTTAACTGTGCCTTCGCCCTTTTTAATCCTTTTTTAAATCCTTTCCTTTTTTCTTCCTCTTCTTTTTCCTTTTCTTATTTTCTTTTTTTTTTTTCTTTTCTTTTAACGAGATGTAATTTTCCTTTTCTTCTTCTTTTTCGCTAGTTTACTTCTGGCCGTTTCCCGTCTTCTTGTCACACCCATGTTCTCTGTTTGTAAACATCTCCACGTGTTTAGCCCTTTCAGTGTCTTAGTTACTGCAATCACCGCTAGCGGGTTTCACCTGTGGCGATCACCTTTCATGATTGGCGCCACAAGGCATCAATGAATTTTCGTAGCATCCCATTGGTTCTCCGCTTCATAAATAAGAGAGCCGGCAGCTTCGAAGACTATATCCACTGAAGAAGCCTCATCATATGGAACGCGAAAGCTCTGGACTTTTAACTTTTTTAATATTTTAGTGTTTTAGTTTTTAGTATTTTATGCTTGTTTGCAGGCCGCAATTTTTAACTATATGTTTAAGCACACGTAAAAAAAGACCTTTCCATAATTTGTCTTTGGATTTTATCTGAATGATTCTTTGTCTCAGCAATTATAATGAAAGAAGCTTTATTAACAAAAACATGAAATTCCTGTACTGAGAGATTTGTTAAATTTTCATTGGTTTCATTTAATAATGACTAGTTGACCCGTGCGAATAATTCGCAACAAAAAAAAGACACCTTTGAGAAATAATAAACAAATCCAACAGCTGTCGTGTATGTTAGTTAAACACATTGTCAATAGATGGCGCCTTCTCCATTTTTATAAAAAGGTTGACCCGTGCGAATAATTCGCATGGTATCTTGATCAATCACCGAATGGCAATGTAGAAATAAATAAATGAATAGATTACATTTATATAAAAAGAATTTTAAAACAAATTTTTTAACGATAACATTAATTTTAAAAAATTTGTTTGTTTTTTCGTCATTAGCGGTGAACTTAATTTTCAAAATGATATCTCAATCATTGATTGTAATGAAGTATTAAGGGAAAAAAAACATCTTTGAGAAATAATATAAGAGAAGTTGACAAATTTTTTATCTTTTTTTATTGTAATAAATCGTTTATTTTTATTAAAATATAAATCTTTGATTGCTTTTTATCTGTACTTATTAAATAAACGATGAAATATCATTTTAAAGTGCATTTTTATTCAAAAAAAGTATATATTTGAAGTTTAAAACGCTAAAGCATTATTTAAAATGTTGTTTCGGTTTCGAAAGATAAGTCGCTTCCGTTAAAGCGTGTTTACATTTTTATAAAAAGGTTTTTAAAATAAAGTTTTTTAATCAAAACATTAATTTTTAACAAATTGTTTATTTTTCGTCATTAGCGGGGAACGTAATCTTCAAAATGATGTGTCAATCATTAATTTTGATGAAGTATTAAGGGAGTTATGCCGTACCGACACTAAAATTCCTTTGAGAAATAATATATAAGGATAACTTGTCACATTTAATGTTTTATCTTTCGTGCTTTTACGTTCTTGAAATTTCTTTAAAATTTATTATTTAACTTTTCTTTGAAAATGGAAACAACTTTCCGAAACATGTTTTAATTTTATATTCATATTAAATGTTAAAAAAAAAATGTTAGTTTGTCTCATCAAAATTTAAAGATGGATTTTATTTTCTTATTTGAAATATAATTTAAAATATTTGAAATAAAGCAGTACTAGTACCATATAGAAACTACACAAATTTTCCCATACCACTCTGTTCGTTTTCCAAACAATCTACAGAAATCCTAACATTTCATTTCAAAAATTTCACTTCAAAATTGCCATAAACCTTGGCGAAATCTTGTTCTACAATTATTAATTATCGTTTATTTTAATAATAAAATTCCAAGTTATTTTAAAAATAACTACAAAGTTGGAAAGAGTAGATACATTTTAAATCTTTTTATGACGCTATGTTTTCTTTAGAATGGGGTAAATATGATACATACGTTAATCATTTTTGTGCTATAACAATAAAGTTTGACGTGTGTCGTAATGTTTAAGTAACTATGTGAAATAACACATGTATCCTTTAAAAAATAAAGAAATAATTACAATTAAAATACAAACATTACTATTTTCGCAGGCGAATTCGTCGGCCCTTTTCAGTTGATAACGATATCACAAATGGCAAAAGGACAGATTTGTAGAATTCAAGATAGATGAAATTTGCATAACCAATCAGGGCTGTTACAGATGTTGGCATAGCGTTAAATCTTTGTGTGCAAAGATGTTGATCTCTGTAAATCTCTATAGTTCTTGTTAAACAGATGAAAATGATCTGAAAATGTTTCTGCTTTCATGTTTCTTATTCAAAAAAAAATTGTAAAATGATAAATGGTCTCCGGCATTCGGTTTCATTCGGTTTAATAAATGCGTAGAATTGGCTTAAAAAAAATGGAATCATTAAAATCATATATGCAAACGTTTAATTGAAGTTTACGAGGGTGTTAGAGCAAGTCGGTAATGTAATTGCTTCCCGCTCACCCCCAGTCTAAATATAAGAGCGAGAATCAACTTACTGCTGCCGTACGGTCGCAGACTGCGTTAGAACAAATTTCGGATTCGTTCTAATTTCTATCAAGGGTATTCATTATTCCAAGTGCAATCGATCGATAAAAGTTAAATAGAACTACAGCAAATTCAACACAAGGCTTCCGTTCAGTTTCTTAGCTAAGGTTTGTAAATCATTTTATTGATTTGAATCTGCTCTTTTAAAGAAAGAAGAAGATTAAAAAATTATTTTGAAAAGTATTTTCAAAGCAATTCGATTCACGATACTATCCCATGGCGAAAGGTATTCAAAGCAAAAGATATTATGTTTTTTATATAAATAATACTATTAAAACCCTTTTTGTTAGATTTGCTTATAATTCGTTCGAATTATCTCAGCTGATGTTGAAATTCCGGAACATCAGATGTCCTGAGATGCTTAAAAAAATTACATGTAGGACATAATTAAAGTTCCATTTTCTGATCTCTAAGCGTGGTTGATTGAAGAATAATGAAATTCTAATATACACATTGCAAATATATTCGCTATTAAAATAGTTTCGCAATTCATCTCAATAGGGAAGTTAATCTAAAGTTCTGTATATGTTAGGGTTATTAAAATCCAAGTTCCCTATATATAAAATTGACTCAACAAATCTTACATCTCTTTTCTCAGTATTCTATATTTCGTCCTGAATTAGAGGACTTCTTCAGGAATCTTCATTAAATACAAAACATAA
>JAFIDM010000004.1:47239968-47253936 GCA_023159025.1 Thereuonema tuberculata
TTATGTTTTGTATTTAATGAAGATTCCTGAAGAAGTCCTCTAATTCAAGACGAAATATAGAATACTGAGAAAAGAGATGTAAGATTTGTTGAGTCAATTTTATATATATGATGATAAGAAGAAATACGTAAGTTCCCTATGTCGGCATTCTGAATACTTGATAACATTGAAGATTAACGTTCGAAAAATAATATGGAACAGATCAAGGTTATTTTTATACATGTTGCGTAATGTTGTTTTCAATCTGCAAACGAGTTAGTGTTCATGAGATACTGACAACCAGATTGAAGTCCAGTGATCAAGGCGGCCAAGTAAGTTAAAACTGCAGAATGCGTTCTCTTCTCCGGAGAATAAGATCTCAGCAGAGTGTTATGGTCAAGTTTCTGAATACTTGGCGATATCCAAATTCTCCTTTAAAGAAAATTTGAATTGCATAAGCTTGATTTTAAAAATCAAAACATCATTTGAATAGTGATTGTCATCCTCCAACATGAATTTATATAAACAAAATTTATTGAAAGTTGTGAACAATGAATGTAAGAAAATACGTCTTGTACTAAGATATATCATATCCTTACATTAAAATATATCTTTTGTGTTTTATCTACATATATTTCAAATAAAAGTTAGATTGTATCGCAAGAGGTCTTGCAGGCCCTGGGGTGAGCGAGAGGTTTGGGCTCCCGGCGATTCTCGACCAAAGAGACTGGTTGTGGCCGGATGGTCAGCCCGACGCCCTCCCGCCTTTAATCCCCCGAGTAAGAAACCGGGTTCCCATTTGATAGAGGGCTGAGTGAATCTAAGTTCCACCTGGAGAAGAAATAACCTGGAAAAATCCCCGCCAGAAATTGAACCCGGGCTTCCCAGTCCTCAATCTAGCGCCTAAAGCTACTACATATCTTTAGATTGAATAAAACTGAAATGTATTAGACATTGAAAGCTTAAACAAGTGAATATAATTTTGTGCTAAAGCATAAATTAAGAACGACCCATAATAATGTAATAATAATAAAAAAAAATTTTATTTTTTTAAGTAGGGTAGTCTAAGGAAAAATAAAAAACAAAGTTAAGAAAAAAATTAAAAGAAAACATTAATAAAATAAGAAAAAAAAACAAGGTAGGGATAGCGATTAGTAAACCAATCACAATGCATCGCAACGTCTTCTTTTACGTCTATAAAAATATAATTGATTTTGCCTTAATTTCCTTATTATTATAAATGTGATTGTTGCGTTTGTTGTTGCAATGATTGTTATCAATGTTGCTAATGAGATTTTAATGATACTTGCCCCCAGACAAAACGGGAATATAAGTCTTCTGATCTTGATCAGAAGACTAAAACCCATGCGGGCATTGAGTTAAAAAAATAGATATATGGATTCAAACCGACAACCTTCAGAATATGAGTCCGAGACCTTAAGCATCTTCCTACAGCTGACAACTGAAACGAGAAGGTTTCATTTCTAACATTTAAGCTAATAGCTGAAATCCAATAAAAACAATGCCAAATATATCGAACTTGGGAATAGGGGGGCGTTGGTCCCTAAAAATACCTTATTCTTACGTTGTTTCGGCCTCTGAACACGATGGAGAAGTCTGTTTGTCGATCCTACCTTTCGTTCGGGAGTTTTTAGGGGGGCTACAATGACAACAATGCCAAATATCTGGAACATAGCGAGCGTTGGCTCCTGAAAATTTCAGAGGTCCAATTCCGTCAGTTCGAGAGTTGTTAGGAATGGACAGACCACGGACTGACAAACGCAATAGCTGAAGATTTAGGTCGCTCTCGCAGTAGCTCCCAAATGTGTCTCTTAAAACATAAAAATTTCAAAAAATTTTAAAAAGTATTTAAGTGAGTACTTCTGGTTGTGTAATCTTACTTATCAAGGCGGTTGCTTGTCCAGACACGAAAGCTCCTGTAATCTATTTTTAAATTTTAATTATTTATAAGAATATTAATAGTAGCCTATTTTGTCCAATACAATTCCATACTGAGTAATCGATCAGCTCAAGCAAACTTTAAAAATCTATCGACAGGTTAATATCAGAGATTCTCAATTAATTTATTCAATCAACTAATTCAGTGATGCAATGTAGTTACTAGAGAACCATTTTTCCACTTCGTTTCAAAGAATAACGTAACTTTCCGAGATGCGGACTCAACTGATCCCGCTGGAAATGATTTTTTGGAACGCATTTTTCAAATAAATCCCCTTACTTTACTCGCTTACTCCCAAATTTACTATAGATCGAGTTACTGCTTCTGGAGGTCAGAAAAACTGCATAAGCTCCTAGAACTGTTGAGATTCTGGGAGATGCAGATAATTTTGGCTTGTTGAAACAAATTAGAAGATTTGGAATTTCAGTTTAACAAACGGTTGTATTGCAAAATAGAAGTTGGAAGAAAATTAAAAGAAAACAATAAGAAAATGCCTCTCGGAGTTTTAAAATCACTAGAAATATTTCAATTTCAATCCGATTATTTCGTAACTAAATATTTCGCCAGAATCTCTGCAATGTAAATGTTCTCTGTTTCTCAGATGTACCTGATAAGGAAGCTTTTCTTATTAAACGTTCTTTTGTGTGTATTTAAGAGATATTTCCGGAGAAAACAGATTACGAATAAGGGAAAGTCATTTTCTGAAAGTAGAAACTGCACAGATTCCAGAATTGGTTGAAAGTGAATTAATCCGTAGAATTCAATGACTCTCTTCTAAATTTTTGCGAAAAACAATCTATATTACTAAAATCTTTTATTTCTCTGTTTGTCTGTCCGGCGTAATTGTTAATTAGTAGTTTCCCTTGCTTTTAAAATTAGATTATAAAATTCTCTTTCTTTTTTTTTCGCCTTGCATGGGATTCGAACCCAGGACCTTCGTCCTCGCAGTCAGGAACGCTAACCATTGGACTACTGATGGTCCCCCAATATCCAATCCTACTTTTATTCTATTTGTATGGGCGCTATCAAATAATGAGTTCATTCAAAAAAAAAAAAATATCACTTTTTGCCATAACCGCTTGGATTAGATTCTTCTTGGATTATCTCATACTTACAAGGGGGAGACAGGGGAATTGCCTAATTTCATAAAAAAATAATAAGAGCGATTATAAATAAAATTAACATTCTTGGGTAAATATTATTTTTTTAGAAGATATTAAAAAGAGTATGTCGACTGGATGTCAATATAACATTCTTGGATAATATTATTAAACATCTTCCACGACACCAGAAATAAATGATAAAACACTACATTTATTTCAAAAAAACAGCAAATTTTCGAGGAGAAAATAAACGCCTCCTCTTTTTCAAGTCATTTATAAATAATAATATTAAGTCACGAGATTTTGAACTTACAATATTCGTGAATACCATATAAACAATACAATATTAGCATTTTAACACAGGCTATCACATATTGATAGCCTAGTCACTAAAAAAGACACGAAAATTACAGTACAACAGAGAGAACCGGAAAAATAAAAGAACAACACTATTAATGGATGCGATAACAAATACCTATCTACAATAATAGCGATTAATTGATCGTTCGATTCTCCAAATTAAGCATAATTGTCATTGCAAGTCATAAAATGGAAATTAGGCACGAAAACATATTGGAAAAAAGATTAGCAATATTATTAAAAGTCATTCAGGCCAGACACACAAATTATCTTTAAAAAAAATTTAACACATTAAAAACACGACCAAGTTTCAATCGACAAACCGATTATTTACAAGACTTGGTCGTGTTTTTGATGTGGAAAGTGTTTTTTTAAAGATAATTTGTGTGTCTGGCCTCAATGACTTAATAATATCTCGAAGTTTTTAACACACATTAAAGTTTCATACGTAAACGAAGATTAGATGAGTAAGAATTTTTTTATCTATTTTCAATTTGACTAAACAAGATATTTGTCAAATTTTGCATAAAACTGATCTTTCTATCAATTGGTATTGACATGGCTAACATTCAAATTAAAAGTAATTTAACGTGTGCATACATTTATTTGTTTATGAATAAAATGTTTGACGGCCAACCCACATAACTAGTTTACAAAGTTTTAATACTTAAAAAAAATGCACATTGGAGCACAACCGGTTTCGTCCAACACGGACTTTGACGAGTGACTAATATTCTTCTTCCAAATTTTCTTAACAAAATGTAATTGTTGCTGTAAAAATTTGCTTTTCTGAAAATAAAACGTGTCTTAGATCTGAGTATAAACCTAATGGGATTCGCCAGTTTTTTGCATCACTTATATAATTTAGACTTCATTTCGTATTACTCGATTTCGTATTATTATAAGAATATTTCAGAATTCTCGTTTCTTTTAAGGAATTCAAAAATATTTCATTTACTCGTTTCTTTCTCCTATTTCATCTGTAAGCCGTAGATCATCGGACCTGCGAAATGCCTGTCTCCTTTGTCAGGCTAAAACTAAGAATTAAAAAGATCATTCATTCCTACCTAGCATTTTGATGACGGACCGTCTGCTGCTCCATGAAGCCGGGTTATCCATTCGCGGGGCAGGTCTGGTGTTGGTATCCCCTGGTGTACGGAGGATTCGCATGTGAAGTTGATGTGACGGAGAATCGCAGGCCACCTGAGACTTACGGAGGCGAAATCCAATAAGCATATACAGACAGGTGATGACAGCCACGGGAAGGATAAAGAAGAAGAAAGTGGTTAATTCGAAGGTATGTTCCAGAGGGTTCTTGACTGTGCACGTGGCAGTGGAAGGGATCGGTTTATCACGGATCTTTAGATACACTATTCCCATTTGCAAGGCGACGGGCAGGGCGCATAGGGTCGCCAGCACCCAGATCACCAAAATCAGTCGTACGGCCCGCGAGAGCTTGGACATGGTGTGTGACCGTAGCGGATGGCAGATGGCCACGTAGCGCTCCACCGTGAAGGCAGTGATCGTTAGGATCGAAGCATTAGTCGACGTCTCAGCAGCCAGACCCCGAAACACGCAGAAACTTTCGCCGAAAATGAAGGGAGCGGGCGACCACAGCTGGTAGATCTCCTGCGGCAGGCCCAGTACCAATAGAAGTAAATCAGATACAGCCAGACTGAAGAGGTAGTAGTTAGTGGCCGTATGCATACTCTTGTTGCGCGCGATAACAATACACGTACACACGTTGCCCACGATACCGGTCACGAAGATTACCGCGTAAATGAGGGTCATGACAATTACGATGGGTAACGGCTCCGAGAGAAACACGGGTCCAATCGCCTTGGAGGTGCGATTGGGGGCAGGCTCGTATCCGGACATGTTCCTCTCCCAGGCAGCCGGTCCAAGCATCATCGCGGAATCATCGTTAGCCATTGATCGACTCACCAGCGACTCGCGTGTCTAAGAGCTTGAGTTCTCGCGCCGCCGTTGATATCCACTCATCCATCCGGGATCTGCGTGACGTCACGACATCAGTTCCCGCCCGAAAGTTGAGCAGGGAAGACGGTATTGATTTTCCGCACACACAATCGCTAAAAAGACGAGGGCCGCCAATTTCAGCGAAGTTCCCATTCAACGTGTTGCTTCAATTGAATGCGCGTTCACCACGGACCCGGAAAATGAAGGAAGGGACCTTTTCAAAGACAGTCCCTTCAGAAGAGAAGTTTTAACTGGAAAGCTAATGCTCCTCTATCTTACAGCTTTTCACCGGAAATGTTAGAGAATGCTGTTAAACTTCATTTAACATAATCAACCAAGAAAGAAAAAGAAGAAAAAAAAAAACGAAAGAGAATCAATAAAGGAAGGTGTGTTTTCTGTTCCCAGGACTTAATGAAACGAAGGAAAACTTTATATTTATATTGTCAAATAAATTCACAAATTCAATTTTAGGTTAAATTATTTTCATTAATTAAATTTATGGTAATTAATGGAAGACTTTGCAAATTGTTACAAAAAATAAGCGTAACATTTTATTACAGCATTTTTATTTTAATGGTGTTAATTAATTTACTTTAATAACTTTTCTTAATTTTAAGATTTTAGAAAAAAGAATTGATTCGACTAATTATGATTCGGTGCTCTATTAAGAAACTTACAAAAATAGATGAATTAATTGTAATTGCAAAGTTGTTGTTTTTTTGTTTTTATAATTTCTAGCATTTGTAATATTATAATTACAATATTATAATATTATAATTATAAAGCCATAATTTTATTGTTTATTTATAATATTAAAAGAGCTAAAACATTATAATATTTTATCAAGATGAACGCATCTTCTTATATATAAATTTTACATATTTTTTATTGCGTAAATGAAGCTTTTGAACCATTTTTTTTTAAGATTTTAAGTAATTACAAGTTTCACAATCTTTATATCTGTAATTACATATATAACTTTACTAGAAATGTAAACTTAACTTATTTCAAAATATTTTTGTTAATGAATTACAAAGATATGCGGATGTTAACATTAAATTTGAAGATTTTTTAAACATCTTAGTACATCTAATTAAAGAATTTTAAAATAATGGATATAATAAAAGTGATATAAAAATATAGTTTCAAAATAAGATTAAATTTTTAAGTTATAAAAAAATAAAAGATTAGAAATATCTTATTTTTTTCATATTATATAAATATATAATTTAGCATCTGCAAAAAAAAATCAAATTGAAATCAATTGAGACCAACATTAAAATTTCTTTTTCTTTCATTTTCTTCGAGGATGGAAGTTCTTGTGGTCGTTCTCGTGTCAATCGTAGTGAGCTGTCATTTCAAAATAACGATCCGCTTGGTTAACTGTCCCCTAATGATTGAAACTTTAAAGAAATTGGATAACAATACGGCTTTTAAATACAATGCACAAGTCCAATGTGATGCCCAACAAAGTAAGTACACCCGCAGGGTCCTGATTTTTCAACTACAGGGATGGATACCCAACTATCAGGGATGGATAAACTGATCATACGTTGTGACAAATGCCTCACCCGTCAAATTGACTTTGTAGAAAAATTCCACATTTTTGAAAAACACAAGATTGAAAAAGATGTTCTAAGTTAATTTTTTTAGAAGCCACGACTTCCACAACAGCCCATATGTAATTTGAATATCGGTTTATTTTATTTGTTAAAATAATATTATAATATTATTAAAATAAAAAAAAATAAAAAATTGATTTACCACTTTCGTAGTATCTTTGCCACTTTAAGGGCACATCTCATTTTCTTCCAATAAAGGTTTCCTTTTGTACACAAGCTTCGTATCCTTTTTTTTCTGATCTACCTATGTAAATATATCAATTTTTAAAACAATAAGGTAGGGAAAGTGATTAGTAACCAATCACAATGCTTCGCAACGTCTTCAGATAAGAAAATATCATTGATATTGCTTTAATTTCCTTATTATTATAAATGTGATTGTTGCGAATGCAAAAGGAGCAATTGTTGTGTTTATTGCGATTGTTGTGATTGTTGTGGAGCTGCATTATAAATGTGATTGTTGCGCACGCAAAAGACGCAATTGTTGTGATTGTTGTGCTTAATGATAATTTATCGAGATTTTAATGATACTAGTTGCGACCCGTGAAATATTCACGGAAGTAAAACAAATTCCACATTTTTGAAAAACACAAGATTGAAAAAGATGTTCTAAGTTATTTTTTTTAGAAGCCAGGACTTCCACAACAGCCCATATGTAATTTGAATATCGGCTTATTTTATTTGTTAAAATAATATTATAATATTGTTAAAATAAAAAAAAAATAAAAAATTGATTTACCACTTTCGTAGTAGCCGTTTCTCATTATGAAATATAATGAAAACCTTCTGCCCTAAAAGAATAGGTTCGTCGAAATTGAGGCAATATTAACGAAAGTATATTGCCTCAATTTGAAATATCCTGAAATTTTTGAAAAACACAAGATTGAAAAAGATGTTCTAAGCTCATTTTTTAAAAGCCTTGACTTCCGCAACAGCCCACATATAATTTGAATGACTAAGCCAAATTTTGGTAAGATAAAATAAAATAAAAAATTTATTTACCAGTTTCAACAATAACAATAACAATAACGAATGTCCAACAGCCAATACCAATAATCCTGTCTGGACAACAATGAGGGCACGTGCATTGTCATTATCGCCTACTTGTTGAATATTGAGAGAGCGGCGACACAGCCGAAATTATGTAAAAACTGAGGTTTTACAAACTCTCTGATAAATTTTGACGCATGAACTTCAAGCATTTCAGTGTAAACTTCATTTATGTGGGAAAGAAAATCTAAATACGCTGATAATAATTGTGTAATTGCGATTCGTTGTGGTGAAGTGAAGAAAATAGTAGAGACGCCATCTTTAAACATGTCATGACGTCATGCCTGAGGTCTTCCAACGCTGCACTGTGATTGGTTATTTCAAATTACAAATTTACAAAACTACAAATTTACAAAAGTACAAATTTACAAATCTACAAATTTACAAAGATCGTACAACTTTCGCCTATTAATAGGATGATTTGTCCACAGGACAGACAAAACGAGAATATTAGTCTGCTGATATTATCAGAAGACTGACAGTAATAACAATAATAAAACAATTGTTTACTTCTGTAAATACGTTTGAATGTCTATCGTAGCCATCAATGGAAATTTAGAAAACAAGATCGTATTCCAAAATACAGTAACCATCGTTCATTCAAGAACGAAATTGGCTTCAGTCTGGCAAATCTTGTATGGAATTCTTCTTCTTTCTCAGTCACAGTTATTGATCAGTTTCAAAAGATGTGTATGTGTGTGTGTGTGTGTCTTGTCATTCCTTTGCTCAGGTTTTTACATCAGGCAAGTCTTTAAGTTGACGTTATTACATTGCATTTCTGATTGATGATATGCATTGATTTTCGAGCTCTAGGGAACATTCTGTCACATTAGTCGAAAGCATTCCCTTTTTTTTTCCTCGTTCTTATTGTTAATGTTCTGTTTTCAGCAATGCGGGGGTTAGTGTGATGTGATGTGATAAAACTTCGCTGCGATAGAATTTACTGTTTTTGCAGTTAAAAAAAAAAATACTTTACTTTTTTTAATCTTTTCAAAATTTGAATTCAATCGATTATCTCAAAATTCTAGACGTTTAATACAGCTTTTTTAACCCATGAACTTTCAATTTATCAGCATCAGTTTAAATTTACGGAAAAGTGATATATTAACTGCTTGGGTCGATAGCTAAGTGGTAACACACTTGCCTGCAGACTGGAAGAGCCGGATTCGAGCCCTCTCAGGAACCAGGGATTTTTCAACGTTGATTTCTGATCCAAACTGGTCCTACGGTTTCTCCTGCTCTCTTTCTAAAAAAGACTACCGGATTTCTTACCCCAGGGTTAAAGGTGGGTGCGCATCAGGTTGACTACCGACCACAACTTACCCTCCTTGGTCCCGCAACCCCAAGGGGTCATATAGAGCTATTTTAACTTTTAATATTCACATTTCATATTGTGAAAAGAACAAAAAAATGGATGTAGATGCATCAGAAATATTGTAAAATATAGCGTCAATTTGTAATTTCAGTGCTACCATTAGCTCATTCTAGCTTTTTGTAATTGTTTAAAATAAGATATAAATATTACTTGGTCCACCTGCATTCAATACTGCCGCACCTATTAAGATAAATCAGAGAAATAAAGGAACAATGTATGGCATCAGTTAATATTTAGGTGGAAAAGATGATTATTAAAAATCTATTATTCACGGATTGCTACAGCATTAGCGTCTTGTGTAAATACTATGTCAAACAATCAATATTTGATCGAGTGCACGAGTTAATTATTCATAAATATCCGGAAATGGTGAAAGAGGAAAGATAGCGTCTTACAAATGATATGTCATTATGCAAAGTCTTAACAAACAAAGTCTTAATGCAGAATAAACATTACAGCACTCATGGGAAATTCTATTATATCCGCTATATTTTATTGCTGTGTCCATTTTACAATAATTTCGGATTCTCTAATTTCTTTTTCGCTGTTCCCTCTTCGTTCAATAATATACAATGAGAAAACTAACTACCGGAAGTTGTATCTGACCCTTTGAATTACAATGGCTTGAATAAAAGAGAACCAATCAACAGAAGTAACAGTTTAACATCTCAAACGTTTGGTAGATTTCAAAATGTACGAGGTTTCTTGTTTTGTGGGTTTATCATTAAACTGAATTAATTTGTTCGTGCTACTATGAAATGAGAATTCTTAATAAAAGCGGTTTGGCAGAGGGATTAATAAGTTTTTTTGGTGTTACATAAAAAAATAACTTGACAAAGCCTCTTGACGAGCCAAACCGTTTTTTTTTTTTTTTTAATAATTTTTAAATTGTCTAAACTTTTTTTTAACGTAATCTGGTACGTCGGCTAAACAAATATTTTTTTAAATATAAAAGAATAACTTTACTATATTACAAAGAATGAAAAAAGGTCTATTCTGGAAGGAAGAAAAATAGATGGGCCTCAGAAACTTACGAATTTAGATTTTTTTAATCCCGAATGGCCAGTGATGCATCGTATCAATTGGAATTAAAGACTATAATGCGGAATATGAAATCCCTCAATGCGAATAATTGGACAAAAATATTCTAACTATTCGCTTACGAGTCGTTGATTCTTCTCTAAAGACTCGTAAGCGAATATTCATGAAATAGAGAACTTATTGTGTGGTTTCGTACATTTAAATGATAATGCTTTTAACAGATTTTCTTTAAGTCACTATTCTCTAGTGCTGTCTTAATAGGTTTTCTATCTTAAAATTTTTATATGCATAAATAATTTGATTCTTCTCTAAATTATTTATGCATAAATAATTAAAATTTTAAGATAGAAAACCTTTTAAGAGAGCACTAGAGAATGGTGACTTAAAGACAATCTGTTAAAAGCGTTATCATTTAATGTACGAAACCACAGAATAAGTTCTCTATTTCATGAATATTTAGATCGACGAAGTAAATTTAATTATAACATTTTATATTTTCTTTATAATTAACATTTTATATTTTCTTTACAATTAAGTATTGAAATACTCGATTTTAATAGATACAGGCATAGCCCGGAGTTCACCAGACTGATGCAGTAACTCAGTTTGTTTTTTGGCTCATTTACCGATATATGTACTGTACTGCAACATATATGCATAATTGTCATAGTAAGTGAATTACTTATAACACAATAACAGAAGGAATTCCAAAGGAACCGTGTTTGTAAATAAAGTAACGACAGCAACGCCAGTAATTGGATGTCGATCGGATAGTAGCAAACTACAGCTGAAGAGCCGTAACTCTGAAATAAGCGCCGCAACTTCGGGAAATGATCAAAATGTCTTAAATCCGAAGCGCCGTAACTCGAGGTATGACTGTACAATAGTACATTTAATAAATAATTACTATTAAATTAATTAAAATTAAGAATGTTACTAAAATATCAGTAAAATTTAATAGACTAACTTTAATAGAGTTTAAAGAGTCAACATTTTTTTATGACGGTCCATTTACATATTCACAGGATCCTAACGATTTCTTTTCATTGTTTGGTTAATGTCTAAGAGTCTATTAAATTATCAACGAGTATTCTTGTAAAAATGATAAACCCTGTGTTCTGGACCACCAGAAACTTAATATGATTGTAAAAATAACATTAATTTTCAAGAATAAATAAAGTGAAATAACAACTTTTGAAATAACTACAGGGCAACTAAAATAAAGCTGAACATTAAAAACTTACTTATATTTAAAGATTCATCAACAAGACGTGCAGAAATGCAGCAATAGTCAAGAAAAAAAAAGCCAAACACCAATGTATTGAATGGTCTGTAGAGATGACAGACGTACTTAAGTGAATTGCAGAATTCATGGCACTGATGTTTAAAAAAAAAATCTGTAATATTTTAATTTATAAACTTCTCATTGGTATAAAACAAAATTTCGATTTTCGAAGTTTTTCGGTATTCGTAGGAAAAACTGAATTTCTGAGAAAACTGGGAGTACAACAGGGGATGAATTGGAAAATTACACAGTACCATTTCTGTTTTTGAAGCTTACGCGACATCAACTAATTTTTATTGTGAAGTCGCTTCCAAAGGGCTGTATGTGAATAATTTGTCAAACGATAGAGGAGCGAGCATTATAAGGTAATTCCGGGACAGATGGACCATGTTTATTCTTCGTTCTCTAGAAACCTTACATTTTACTTTTCACAGCATAGACATGTAGATGTATACTTCTTCTTCTTTCCTGGCGCTACAACCCTGGGTGGGTTTTGGCCTCTCGGACAAATCCTCTCCCTTTCAATCTGTCCATCGCTTTACTTTTCCATCCTCTAATTACCATCACAACAAGGTCTGTGGTTACAATTAATATATACTACAATATCCTAAATGCAGCACATCATAACTTTAGCGTTATAAATTTTCGAAAATGTTTGCTTTGTGGTGCAGCCCATCCGGAGTAGAGCGGGTGAAATGAACTACATTTAAATACCTAAAATAATTACACATATTAAATTTTTAAAAAAGCCTTTTTTTTATCATTACATCAATGTTATATTTTAAGGTTACATGGATTTCCTTTCATTCTTAGCATTATAAGATTGCCTTGTAAAAGATTGAATTGAAACTAAAAATTGAAAATGGTTTTATTTTAATTCCTTACAGGAGGCATTACATGCAACAAGTCATAGACAGCTTTTTTTTTTGTTGTTGTTTCTTTATTGAAAGTATGAGATATTGTTTCAGCTAGTTCCTAAGCCATAGATCTTACTTATTTAATGTATGGTCCATCTCTCCCAATCATTCGGGTGAGATGGACCCCCTTCCCGACGCTCCGCTGTTGAATATTTCGCAGCCATTTTAGGTTTCCCGAGCCTTTAACATTAAACTACATCGATATCTCACAATGCGAAAACTAAAACTGAATAACTATAAATACACTAAAATATTTGCACACTTGTAAATGTCCGACATGTCCGGTTGAAACCTGGTCGCGTCATAAAGTATTTAATGTGCTTAATTTTTTTTAAAGTATTTGTGTGTCTGGCCTTTGTAATTACCTCAATTACTAATGTTAATTTTACAAATGTTAAATAATAAACATTAAAATATTTTTCTACTTATCAAAAGAAGCAATATAGTTTATCTCCAAAACTATGATGTTTTCTGTAAAGAAAAAACTAGCACATTCTAAACACTCCGCACAGTTTGACTGAAGACAGCTACAGTAGCGCTAGTGCGGCGCGTTTGCGAACTACTTGAGTGGTCCCTCTCACCCGGTGATGCCTCTCTCCCAGACTTACCCTACAACAAGAACGGTTTGCTTTCTGCTTGTTGATCGCCATTCTAACCAATCATCATTCATATTTCGCTACTTTTGTTCCAGTCAATCGTTTTCAAATCGACTGTACTGAAATCCTTCCTAAAATTTATTCTTGTAATAATCAGGTCATCATTTGCAAAGAAGCAATGTTTACTCAGAAATATAGTAATTATATGCATCAGAATAGGTCAGGAGAATACGTCATCGAGACAATAATTTCTAACGATATTCAGTAATAAAACTGACTTATTTCAGTTGAATGGAGGACAAAGGGGCGCCGCGAATTGATCTTAGTGAATGTGAATACTTTCACGACTGATGAGTTTCAATTCTAAGCAATTAATTGTTCGCGTGCGATGATTGACTGACAAACAAACGCGTGAGTAGCCGATATCAGCCGCAGTAAGGTGATTTTCGTACAATACTTCGCTCGCGATCGTTAGTGGCATCAAAAATTGACCAAACAAGTGTGTTTTGTAGCAATGTATTCAACGAGCTTTGCCAAAATAAAGCTAGCAATATTGATTCTAAAAGGATCACTTGCTTTTCTGAATTAATCGATAATGAAATTTGCTCATCTCTTATCCTAAGAGTATTAATTTCCTGTTCTTTGTAGACTACTATAAAAAAAGCAACAACCCTCAGATAAAATCCAAAACCATGTTACCAAG
>JAFIDM010000004.1:47260972-47271308 GCA_023159025.1 Thereuonema tuberculata
TTTTTACAAAAAATGTAGTTTATAAGGAGATATTAACTTTGTAGTTGACAATTGATAATAAAATGATTTTTCAGATTTTTTTTTTTATGCCTGTCGTCCGCCAGGCTTTGCTGCTAGTTTGTTAAATAAAAAACTAACACTTTCATGGTCTTTTAGAACTGGAAATAAAATAATTCGAAGTCTATTTTCGCATAAAATACACAGCTAATAAATTCACTTTAATATCGCTATTTACAAAACCATTCTTCTTTGTCTTTAAATTTAACACTATGTTGAAACTGATTCTTTCCTCACCAAAGTCAATAGTTTTTGAACTTTAACTGAAAAAATTATCTTCTCCAATGAATTTTCTCTACTGGAAACGATTTAAATAGCTTTATATTGATATGTACCTTTCCATAGATCAAACACATTGTCTATGGAATTAATGATTCGGGTTAGAACATCATCTTGGCACTGGCCCAATTAAACTCTACCATTTTTATTTATTGGATTCTATTCTTATTTCTCGCAGCACCTGAAGAATTTGGAGTCATCACTTTACTGATGCTATTACCACTTCCTTGGAATCATTTCTGGAAAACACATCCAGCAAATCTGGTCTGATAATTCCCTTTTACATCAGACATCCAGCTTCTTCGTCGTCAATCACCAAGTCACCGTTGTTACCATTAGCATGTATTCTTTTCTCTTTGCTATTCTTTTAAACAAAGCATTTTTAGACTTCTGATGAAGATCAGAAGCCTTATTTTCCCGTTTTATCTGGGGACAAGTATCATTAAAATGTCATTAGCAACAACGACAACAATTGCAACAACAATCACAATAATAATCGCAGCAATTGCGTCTTTCGCAACAATCACATTTTTAATATTAAGGAAATTAAGGCAATATCAATTATATTTTCATAGACGATCAGAAGACGTTGCGAAGCATTGTAATTGGTTTAATAATCACTATCCCTACCTTGTTTTACTGTGAGATGGCATCACATCGTACAATCGCTTTTCACTTTTCATCTTTTAATTGTTTTTACTTTTCTTTTGTTTTAAAAATGAAACTTAAATATTGTTGCAATCACTTGGATTCACTAATATTCACTGTAGAGTAACATGCGAAGACTGTTGAGTGATGATGAGGAATGATGTTCAACAACTAATGAAGCTACAACGCGTATTACCCATAGGTGTGTTGAAATAAGTGTTTAAAGTAGCAATAGAATGTAGTTCATGTAGTTTAAATTTAAAAAAAAAAAACAAAAAAAATATACTATGGTAGAACAACTTGGTTGTGAAGGAGAAGAGGGCCATGAATAAATGATTTTCAATAAAGCACGGACAAAGCAGAAACATCAAAATTAATGTAAATCTCAGCATCTCCTGAAGAAGACTCAAGGAACCGAGCCGAAATATTGAGTAAAGCTCCCTCGGAGTGGGAAATTCCTGATGTAATAGTATATGCTATTAACAATATGTTAGTATGTTATAGTTATTCTTTCTTAGATGAGAAGGAAATGTATAACAAAACAGAAAAAAAAGTCCGATTTAAAGAAGTGAAACATTTCCAGTATGTCAATGTATACAAGGGAAAAACGATATCAATTTGAAAAGAAATTATTAGGGACAGGTCCCGACTTACGACCACCCGACGTACGATCATTCGTACTTCCGATGAAGGCCTCAAGGGTTTTCAAGCTATATCCGATGGTAAGCAGCTGTTAGTCATCTGTCAGAGATTCGCTGGCTAAAACAGCAAACCAACTGCGCTGCCGGTTGTGCGAATAATGACATTGATTATCAAATTTGTAATATTTTACAGCTATACGCAGCAAACTTTAACGTGCATGACCATGTTTTTCAAGGAAAAATAGACATAAAAACGCCATACAATTAAAGCTGCACTGAGCTCTTTTTGCAATTTTCCTATTGTGTGCGTTTTTATATTTATTTTTCATTGTACAATATTCTCATGCTCGTTAAATTTTGTTAATATCTGTATATTGCTTTACAAATTCATGTTGCTTTTATTGACTAAGCGTTGTGCTGGCGGGAATTAATTTATTGCCCGTTTTATTCTTAATTTATATTTTGATGTTTTTTTACTGAAGGATCATTGGTTTTTTATTTGTCCTTTGTTTATGTTTCATTTGCTTCCCCTGAGTTAGGAGTCCAACTGGTGAAAGTTAGGTAACAGTTGTTGGCTTTCTGGTATGAAAATTCCAAAAATAGCTCACTAATCTTTTAATTCTGTGCGTTTTTATGTCGAGTTTTTCTTGTAATGTACGATTGTTGTTGTTGGTTGGTTGGGTTTTTAATGGCGCAAAAGCAGCTATGGCTAAGCTGCGCCTAATGTACGATTAATTTTCAAAAGTGTATGTGAAAATTGCGCTGTGCAAATTTATCAGCAATTAAAAGACCCCAAACTTTTAGGATCTGATATAATTAGAATTAGCTAAAGTTTGAACAAACATTCTTTCCAGTTAATAACATGATCCGGATTTTTACGGTTTGTTAGAAATGCTATTCTTGTTCGACAATAGTTTAGAATGCCTGTAATCTTCTTAATATATAAAAATGAATGTTTCTTTTGTTTGTTTGTCCCGTATGCGTTCTTACACCATTCATCAAATTGCGATGAAAATGGGAGTTGGTGAGTTATTGTGCGCACGCCCGCGAAGGTTACTGAATTAATAGAACCATTTTACAATATCTGGTGCGCGAGTCGTTTCAACAAATGAATGTATCGTTTCAAAAATCCGGTTTCAACGTTTGCAGTTTCCGGTGCGACTCGCATTTGCAATGGCCATTAACAAAGCACAGGGATAATCGCTACAAGTGTGGGGACTAAATTTGGAAAAATCCATGCTTCACACATGGACAGCTGTATGTAGCCTGCTCACGCGTCGGAAAACCTGATTTCATTCGTGTGTGCACCAGACGGAAAAACAAAAAATATTGTGTATCCAAAAGCTCTTCAATAAACAGAATTAAATCACAAACACTTTCTTTCTTTGAGTGGCATTGCAACGCCTGCCGGTACAGCTAGTGTATAATAATATCAAGGATCATACTGAAAGTCATGAGCAACATTTTTTCAAAAATCACAATATATTAATTACGAAAAAGCAAGAACATTGCCAGTATCTATAGACTTTAGACAGTGCCATGAGCGAGTCGTGACATCATTAGCTTCCATCACGTGACCACAGACAGCTGATACAAAATGGCTGCAAGTGATTTTTGTTTCTCCAGCGTTCTGTGATTAATTTCTTGTTAAAGAGGGAACTTCCGCTGCCGAAATTCATGAGAGACTTAAGCATGCATATGGAGATTTGTGTATGGGAACCAGCAGTGTCAAACGATGGGTACAATATTTTAAAGATGGCAACACAAGCATCAAATATAAGCCTCGTAGCGGCCGTCCGCGTAATGCCTCTAACGAATGTAACAAGAGACGAGTGGATGACATCATTCAGGAAGACCGAAGTGTAACTGTGGATGACATTGCAGCTCAACTTGAGTCCAGGAGATGAGCACACAGTGGAGTCCAGGAGATGATCAAGAGTTTAGGCTTATAGGAATGTGTGCGCCCGCTGGGTTCCCCGTTTATTGACTCACGACAACAAAATTCACAGAAAAACCATTGCACAAGAACTTATTCAGCGATATGAAAATGAAGGAATATTTTTTTGACGAATATTGTGACGGTGAAGAAAGCTGGTTCCACTATTATGCATCCGAAACAAAACGGCAGAGTATGGAATGGCATCACCTCAATTCCCCAACAAAAAAGAAGGCAACACAAGTGCCATCAGTTGGAAAAGTTAGGGGCTACGTTTTCCATGATGTAGATGGCGTGATTCTGGTGGAATTTCTTGAACATGGGCGTACCATTAATGCCGCTCGGTACGTCATGACACTTCATAAGCCCCGTCGTGTATTGCGTGATAAACGTCCTGGGAAGAAGATCAACCTGTAGCACGACAACGCGAGGCCCCACGCTGCTCGTTCCACCATGGAGGAAATTCAGAAAACAGGGTGGGAATTTCTTCGCATACTGCCTACAGCCCCGACTTAGCACCATCCGATTATCATCTTTTTAGTGCTGCGAAGGAAGGCATGCGAGGCCAACGCTACGAAGCGATGGAGGACATCACGAAAGCAGTGCGTCAGTTTTTTCGCAGAGCTGGAATGGAGTTCTCCGTAAGATAATTTTCAAGCTGCCACAACGGTGGGAAAAATGTATAAAAAAATGGAGACTCTGTGGAAAAATAAAGAGAAGTCTGAAAAATAATATATTATGTAAGTTTTTCCAAAAATAAATTTATCTGATTTTGAAAAATTGTTTCTTATGACTTCCACTGCTCATGACCTCATATATTAAATTATATAAATTGTTCATGTTAAAATTCTTACTTTTTAACCACAAATGTTTCTTTTTTCTTTTGTAATTCTTCTTATTTTAAATGTTAAGTCTTGAAAATGTATGTACTATCGTAAGAAACATGTTAGCGGTAAAAAGAATAAAACACTGCAATTTCTACTTCGACTGAATTTCTTTTGGAATTTTTATAAAAATGTATGATTAATTAATTACTAATTGAAATGTTTTAGTAATGCATTTAGTTCGTGTACTGTTAAACTGTAATTTTTTTTTTCACTAATAAAAAGCTTACATGAATGTTAGCAAAACGAACTTTTCATTTCTGTAAACTTTTTAACAAGTGAAATACAACGGAGATTTTAAAAGTACTTTCAAAAGTGCTTTCAAATAACGGACGTTGTACGTTTAGTCTTTCTAGGAGAGTTTTACGATCCAATTAGAACCGAATCTACTTTATTTTAGTTCGCAGAAGAATCCTTAAAGTATTTACTTTCTTCCGATTGACTGTAGCTTTAATTGACGCCAATTCGCCCAATCTTTTCAATCTTTTTCTTTCTCACGTTTACTTAAGTTGTCTGAATACAGTTAATTGACTGATTTAACTAAAGTTTTACAAAAAGTTACCAACATTAAATCTCATTTCTACAAATTAGCACTAAAGTTGTCAAAGAATAAAAAAATAAGATTAAACTTAAGTATTTTATCAGATACTTAAGTATTTTTATCTCGCTTAGTAGTGAATTAGATGGAACATTATTTGGGAAGGAGGGTGTGGGAAGGGATATCAAAATAATCGTGCTCGTATTTTTGTAAGTTGCATTCAGTAAGTAGCATAACAGATTATTAAAGAAATCCAACTAGCAATTTAAGCGAGGATTTCGGGAGTCAGTTTTCAGGGTTGGGGGCGGTGGAGACCAAAAGCAAATGGACCTTATTTTATAATTTTAAACAAGCTAAATGCGAAATTTGATGGATATCCGTTCAGTCGTTTTAACGTGATGAGCGTATAAACAGAGAAGTAGAAAATGAACATTTTTTATTTTCTATTTCTCTGTTTGTGGGGTAGTGAGACTTCACTTACTCAATAATATTTTTTGACTATTTTTCGTATAAATTGGAAAAAAAAATAAGGAAAAAAGGTGAGGATTTGATGTTAATTTTTAAAATAAATAAGTATTTCGTAGCAATATTAAGAGACGAGTAAATCTGTAAATTTTACAGTGATATATAAAAAATTATATATTGCTTAAAAAGAAGGACAATAATTATGGCAAAACAGATATTAAAAGCACAGATATACCTCCAGATACGACAATTTGACCTACGCCCTTCCAAGTTACGACAAAAGTCGCATAAAGCTTTCACTAGCCCTTTCGAGATATATCCCACAACTGTAGTAGGATGAGTCTTTACTTATCTGCTTCTAGGCGTTCCCGCGTACCAATCCGATGAGCAGTATAATAGTACAGGACACATCTAACTTATTATACTATACCGTATGGTATTTTACAGCTGTAGCAACAGATATATGTAGTACTCTTTATTGTTATAGGTTACTGTTAAAAGTCTTTCTTTATTGCAAAAAAATATGTCATGCTGTATGCTATTTTTTAAAATTGATCTTCTATAGTTATTTAAAATACTATGTAGTATAGTATTTTCAATAACAACTACATATTTGCAGAATTTTTCCGTATTGCATATAATATACAGTATAAGAGTTAATTCACTGTATTGTACTATGTACTGTACATGAGAAGTTCGATATACAATTTTTGACTTACGATTAAATCGACTACTGACATATTGGTCGGAACTTAGCACCGTCATAAGTCGAGGTATATCTATGTGAAACAACTTGAATTTGTTAGCATTACGTCCCATTAGAATCTAGTTGCCCCATAGAAAATACATAGAAGAATAAAATCAAAATAGATAAGTCAAAGTTATGATTTCTGGAATTGTAATGTACAACTATGCTTGAGTATATTGTAATGCCAGTATATACTCAATCTCAACAAACGCTGCATTTATATTAAAAAATTACAGCACCTATTTAAGCTTGAATACTAGTGACTGATGAATGTTAAATAACTTGAAATATTTCAGAATGTACTGTTAGCAAGTACTTCTTTTTAACTATTTCTTAATACTTGTTTTGATAATATCTTTGTAAAAAAGATCGATTAGTGACAAAGTTTACATTGCTGTTTTGCATTTAAATGTTTGCTGATGAGCGCTAATAACATTGAAATAGTCGATTTTTTTATCGACAAACAGATTTCCTCATCGTGTTCAGAGGCCCCAAACACCGTAGGATGGGATATTTTTAGGGGCTAAGCCCCCCCCCCCCCAATGTTCGAATTATTTGGCATTGTTTTCATTGGATTTCCGCTGCTAGCTTAAATGTTAGAAATGCAATCATCTCATTTCATTTGTCAGCGATAGCTTGATGGATAAGATCTCGGACTCATATGCTGGAGGTTGTCAATTCAGATCCGTATTTCTATTGTCTGACAGATGGATGTTGATGATCGCGTTTGCGCGAGAATTACGGAAAACGCGAGATCTGGCCATTAGCCTCTTCAGCAGGTCTCAAGGAATTTAGTATTTTGAATGTCTGTCACTAGAAAAATGCTACCTAATGAATTTATTGTTTGTTTATTGATTGTTTTCAATTTATGAAAACCATATTAAAATGTAGTAAAAGTCTCATGCATTTCCCCGTATTATAATTCATTTAAATATTTCAATTTACTTCGCCATTTTGTGAGAAGACATGGATAGAGGCTATTCTCGCGTAAATTACGTGAAATCACGAAATTACGGGATTGTCAACATCCATCTGTCAGACAATACAGGTTGTTGTTTTCTTTTTCATTTTCCCTGACGTTAATGTACGTTTTTATTATTATTATTATTTTAATTTTTTTATTTTTTTGGATCGCTCTTAAATGTATAGTTTACTACAAAATTATATTCACTTGTTATACATTTAAAATCTGCTTCATAAGTACACTAGACAAAATTTATCTATCTTATTAGATTTTTTTTTCTAAATTTTTATCTTCTTTTCTATTGCCATTCATTTGTTTAGTTATATTTTCTAAAAAATATTTTCTAAAAAAAAAGTAAAATATAAACGTTGTTATTATTTTAAATTCTAAAAATTCAAGTAACTTTTCAAAATTTGAAATTGATATTTTCTTAGTTATTAAAAGTTATTCCACAGAGAACTCTGAAGATATAAACGTTCCTTTACACATTACATTAAATTTCATTTTTCGTCAAATCCCTGAGATTGCGCGGCTTCTGACGCTTCATTTGTGGCCGCTTTTACGAGCTGTGAAATTCATAAAAGAGAATATTTCAACCTTGAACAACTTTCACACTCGCTTTGATCTGAAAAGAACTGATTTCTTCCAAAAAAGAAGGAAAACAGTCTAATGGGCTTTTAACGCTCGTGTTGGGAATAAAAGTGAGGAATTTTTTTTAATTTCATCATCTATTGAAAATATTTTTTTAATTTCCATAGATAAAATTTTGTAATACTGTTAATATTAATGTTAACTGAACACCGAAGTCATTATACCATTTGAACATTTTAATTCTCTGTTTGCCCCCCACCCCCCCATAAAATTTTATATTTTGTTTTAAAAAAAAGTGTCAAAGTAACGTCGAGTGTGGGGTTTCTTTGGCAAGACATTGAAACATTACTTAAGTCAAAGATCCAAAGCGGGAGGGTTACTTTGACATCATTTTGATAAAAAAATTTAATATTTTATGCATTATATATGGAATTAAATGAAAAACAACGATTTTTTCCTATCAAATTGTCATCTTAAGGAAACATTTTACTTAAAATTTAAAAATTAATTTAAATTTTAGAATATTCTAAGCCGTTTTTTGGCGCTCTGTTAAAGTTGCCCCCAAAACTGTCAAAGTTACCCTTAATGTCAATTTAACTCCGTTTTACGGTAGGTCTTACTTAAAACTTAGTAACTTTGGTTTCCATCACTCCCATCCCTCAAAATCATCCGGAGTCCCTCGAATAAACGAATTTTCGTAATCTTTGATACGACGCTTATGTATGGTTCAATGTAAAATAGGCTAACTGTTATTTTGGTCTTCACAACCGTCCTCGAACTCCAGTGCTGTTCAGTCAGTTCCCACTATTTGAAGATTGAGCGTCTACCGAGTAAAATTTTACAACATTCTTTAAACAACTGAAATACTTTTGTTAATTATAATACTTAAAAAATGTCCATCACTTAGCAAAATAACAGAATCTACACAATATTGGGGAGCACGAGGTTATTAAATAGTATATTAGCTATTAGAATAAATAAATAAGATATTTTAACTGAATAAAAATGTACAGTGATACCTCGGATCACGAACGTCTCGGTCTACGAACAAATCGATTTGTGAACAAATTTTGCTTCGCTTCACGAATGATGCATCGGTTCACGAACATGAACGCACGGAGCTCATGGAGCGCACGTGATTTGCAGCGCACAAAATCTTGCGCACAGCCACCCCCCAGCAGCAACTCAGTTCGCCTAGCACGCGTGGTTGCAGTACATCCCAATTGTTGATATTTTTTTTCTTTATTTAATTAAATTTATCCATTATTATGGCTCCCAAAAAAGCAGTGGAAATTTTAAATTATAATGTAATGACCTATTTTAGCAAAATTCTCAAGCAAAGAAAAAGGCAAATTTCTCTGGATCGTTATCTTATGCAATTACCAACTGCCTCTCCTTCGAAGGAGTAATCTTCCTCCTCCCCCTCTCCACTTTCTCCATCCCCGTGTGCCAGCAATTATCAACAGCAAAGGTAAATTGTATATGTGTGGTAAAATTAGTTTTATTGTGGTAATTAAACTGCTTTCTTCTAATATTACTGTTATTTTTATTTCCTTTCGGTATTATTTTCACAAATAAAGTCATAACATGTTAAAATACATTTTTCTAAGACAAAAAACATATTATTTCGATTTACATTAATTGCAATGAGAAAAACTGATTCGGATCACGAACTTTTCGGTTCACGAACAGGGTCAAGGAACGGATTATCACTGTATTTGATATAAAAGTAGCTGAATGAAAGTGACTTTGTGTATTTGCAGCTATAATTCGTAAATTTGAATTCTAGGGGTGACTTAGAAGGTTGTCTTTTTCTTTCTTGTATTGATTCGTTTCTTTCCAGAATATAATTTAAGTTGATGTAATTGATATACTCGGGTCAGCGATTAATTCCGCAAATTACTTTGCCCCCTTGCGATGGCGAATGGAGCAAAAACGAAGACCTCATTAGGAACAAAACCTTACGAAGATTAATTAGGCTTATTGATCATTGTAAGGCTTGATTACCATCTGCCATCGACTAATAACAATAATGTTCAGTTATTGACTGATCTTGCAAACAATTACTGTTTATTCCACTAGAACATTTTTCTTCTGTTTTTCCATTTGTTCGCACATAACTGTTTTAAGCTAATCTGATTTCTTTTAAGTTTTGTCTAATTTATTGTCCAACTTAAAATCTGAGCGCTATTAATTTGGTCTTCCAATCTGAGAATTAACCTCCCGCTCCCTACTTCTGCTTGCTTAGCACGCGATGGATATTTCTTAAGTAAATACTAGAAAGCTTCTAATTTCATCCCTTCATTACTGTTTGTGGCAAGAATTCTTTCAGTTTCACCAGTGATTCATCATTTCAAATAACAAAACCATTAGATAAGTAACTAAAGACTGAAAAATGGATATTTCCTAGTGTTTGACAGATGAGAGAGATCACGACTGTTTTTTTTATCTAAAAAGGTGTTTAAAATAACTAAAGAATCTTTACAGACATTATTTTAGACGGAGATAGATCACGGTACATTCTTCCTATAAGTGTTTTCTAAAAAGAAAACTGGCGTTTTGATGAGATAATATACAGGGCACAC
>JAFIDM010000004.1:47280334-47326141 GCA_023159025.1 Thereuonema tuberculata
GATTAATCTCTCTAAAAATCAGTACGATATACAGGATATAAATGAATATATGCAACAAACTTCTAGGGTAAAAGGATATGGCTCCAGAAATTCACCCATGCCCTTCTACACCTTCTTTTTTACGCACTTAAATAATTTGAACAGTTTAGCATGTTTTATTTAATGCATGGCAGTAGATTGTTGCGTAAACCATTACCATTGTTATTGTTAGCACAACAAATAATGATCACGTGAAACCAGGAAGCCTATGAGGACCTTATTGTTGCGCTTCATTGCATGATGTTTATAAGATACGATGAAGTGACGGCCAGAAATTTCGATGCAAGCGTTGCAGCAAAAGTAAATGCAGTCAATTTATCTTTAAATAGAACTTCAGTAAACAATGAAAGGCAAATGAGTGTGACATAACATTTGCTGATTTCACGTGATCATTATGTGTGCTACTGACAGTAATGGTATACGCAACATTCTACTGCCCTGCATTAAGCCATTCAAAATATTGAAGTGAATAAAAAAGGGGTTGTAAAAGAAAATCATTGTGTTTTAGAGCCCATGTTCCTTATCAAAAAGTGTTCCATTTTCTCACTCCTTTTGCCCTAGAAGTTTGTTGCTTGGACCCTATATACGTAAGGTCCAACTTAAAAATTAACATTTTGACTGCATATTCGCTTCAGTCCTCAAAACGGATCTGCTCTCTTTGACCCACTTCACTCTTCGACGAACGGAATTTACCAAAATTGTAATGTAGTATTACTCAACGATGCATAGTGTAATGTATTTGGAAAATCTGTTTGTATCACATTTAAAGTTTTAAGACATTCTAGTAGAGTATATTAATAAGATGTAAAATGATTTCATGATTTTTCATGATTTTTTTTTAATTTTTATTAATTTTTGGATCTTTTTCTCAAAGAAAACCTCGATAAACACAGGCTTAGCCTAACTGTTCGCAATGATGAAGCCTTAGCAATGGACCGTAGCAATGGGCTCTTTATGACGTATGTTGTTATGACACCGCTTAAATGGTCCATGGGGCGGTTGTCTGAGGGAGCTCAATCTTCTATGTCTTCGGTAGTGATTGGTCAAGGCCTTGGTGCTCAGCAGAACCCCACAGTTTTGAATACTGACCATTTGAAAAAGGAGAGGCTTTATTGTTTCTGGCTGCTTCGCCTCAGCCGGCCGGCATTTAGCTCTTTGTCATTTTTGAGCTTTAAAGCAGGAAACGCACTGTGATGTCAGAGAATTGTAACAGACCACCTCCTGGCATTTTTTCTCCCTTAATCTCCATTGTTTCTTTAATTGGTTTATAGCATTGGGTTCGTCCTCTGTCACATCTCTAAAACTCTTGGACATCAGGACTTGACTGTTCCAACCGCTGCTATAAGCCGATTAAAGAAATAATGGAGGAACGCATGCGTTTAGAGGGGAAGGAAAGTGCCAGGATGTAGTCGGCCACAGGACCCGGCGGTTGTTTACGCTTTGAATCTTAGAAATAGTCGACCGATTTTTCGTGTGAAAATAAACAAAACAAACAAAAATCAGCCTTGAGGGATGTATTTTAAAAAGAACTGGAAAGGGGTGGAGATCAAACTGAATCTGCCTATGTTTTAACTTGTATTATAAATAAACGTACATACTTTTTAATTTGTATTAAATTTTATGAAAATCCTTCCAGCTTTTTTAACGTGATGTGCTTCAAACAAATAAACATACAAATGGAGAAATAGAGAAACAAAAGGGAAATTATCAAGTGGGTACCCGAAGAAATACCATATATGATATAAAAAAAAACCGGTATAGCTAATGATATATATTTTTTTAGTTATTATGAGTGGGATTTTTTTTTTTTGCATTCAACTAATATATTCCAAGCTCATTAAACGTTCCATTCTCATGGAAAAGTAAACCTTCGCAAGCTCTATCAATTCTTTCTAACTATTCGCTAAACAAATGATAAATGGAGAAACAGAGAACGAAAATATTCTAAATATACGCTGAGATTTCTATCAAATAGATAAGATTCAGCCTGGAGCGTAGGGACTCTCATTTTGGGGAATTGCGAGGAGACAAAAATATAGTCTAACACATTTATTTTGACGATCATGTTTGCGCGGGAATCACGGAAATTACGAGATTTGGCCATTAGCCTCTTCAGCAGGTCTCAAGAAATTTAGTATTTTTAATGTCTTGTCACTAGGAAAATGCTACATAATGAATTTATTGTTTGTTTATTGACTGATTTCAAATTATTAATACTATATTAAAATGTAGTCAAAGTCTCATGCATTTCCCCATGTTATAATTCATTTAAATGTTTCAATATTTTGTGAGAAGACATGGATAGAGACTATTCTCGCGTAAATTACGTGAAATCACGAAAATACGGGATCGTCAACTTCCATGAGTTTGATAATACTCGTACTCGTTTTTTAGAGTTCGAACTAAAAATAAGAATCATAAGAAATTTTATGGAAATCTTTTTGAATTCATTTTAACGGGATTAGAAACAGACAAATAAACAAATGGATAAAAATGTTCCAATTCCAAGCTTAGAATGCTCAGTAAATAGTATAAGTTTGTTCTTAATAAATGATCCTTGAAAAAAATTCATACAATAGGTGTAAGGCCGCGGTACAGCGGATTGTATTCACTGTCCTATTACAATAAATAAATAAATAAATAAATAATAATAATAATAATAATAATAATAACACTCACTTATTAAGAACACGGTCCCATACTACATGTACACACTACAAAGCGTACTAGAGTCACCCTCATATAAGCTGTACTGGGACCATCCCATTCACACAGACAAAACTATACATCACAACAGACCTGACATCACACTTGTTGATAAGGCCAACAAACAGATCTATCTCATTGATATTGCAGTTCCCATCAGCAAGAACATGCAGAAAACTCACGCTGACAAGATAAGTAAATACACAGACCTAGCACACGAGCTCCAGAAGCAGTGGAGGCAGGACCGAGTACGTGTTGTACCCATCATCCTGTCAGCCTTAGCACACTAGGACTTCATAAAAACACTTATGCACAACTTCAGAAGGCTGTGGTACTCAACACAACACGCATAGTTCGGAAATTTATGGACACAAGCACACATCCCTAACTATTCTTCCAAATTTTTTTTTTTTATTTTTTTTTTATTTATTTTTTTAATACACTTGGCAATATGTGCTTTGGTCCTTGACCCGCCACATTGTCTTAGCTGGGGAATCCCATGGAACTTTTTCGATGTAATAATAATAATAAGCTTTAAAGAACCTGAAGCCAGAGTAGCTTTACGTTAACAATAAAATCCTTTTGTTTATTTTTGGAGAAAGCAAGTTTTAGAAATATGTGATTAATAAATTTTTTCAATGAAGTTCTGCAGGTCACATCAAAAAGACTTTATGCATCTATCTTTACATTCTTAGATGATGATTCTTATATTTACCTGTCTCTTGTTTATACTTTCTTTGATATCACTATCAAAGAAAATATAGACAAGAAGCAGGTAAACATAAGAATAGTTCTTCATATAAAAAAACATTAAAAATAAAAATTAGTTAGGGTAATTACTTAACCCTCGCTAGTCTCCTTTGATATCACTGAGCTGCACTCACTGGGTGAATCCAACTGAAGAAAGGTAATAACTTTAAAACAGGCTGTCCTGGATTCCCGGTGTCAAATATTCCAAAAGCACCTCAGTGATTTTTATCTCTTGTGCGTTTTTATCCCTTTTTATTCCTTGTAAATTCTTGTATGCACGTTAAAACTAACATTATGTAAAAGTGGAACTTTGTATAACAAACGTGAAAGTATCCTCATTTAAATTTTAAAAAGGCTCTTAATTATAATTGATAGTTTTAATAAATAAATATTTATATTAACAATTAAAATATAAAAAAGAAACTAATTAAAATTTATTTAACTAAAAAGCATTATTTATTTTCTCAATATTTATTCTTAATTAAAATTGATGTTAAAGATCATGATTTTTTTAATTTTGAGAATTTATTGAGATCTCTTCTTAAATTATAATAAATTTATAAATCAGGAAGAAATAAAGGATTTCTAAATTGCCTCACAATTTTTAATTGCCAAAATTCTATGAGTTTCTCAATTACCAAAAAAAAATTAATATTGTTATTCAACGTTGGAAATTATTATATTAAAATTACCAATTATAATTCCTAATGCTCTTTAAAAATTAAAATTACAATGATTTACTTTATATTTTCCAAATTTTCAGATTTTTAACTACAATAGTATTTGAAAGTGACGACTAGAATAGTAAACAAAATTAGTACAGGAGTGTTAATTTAGTTTTAGTTCTTGATACAAATTCATCAACTTCCGCAATTGTTGAATAGCAGTCATAGTTTGGAATTCGTGTACTTCAGTTTTCTCTGCAAAGACGTAAACAACGGCTGAGATAATGAGATCAAATTCTCCGATCAGTTACAAATGGTTCAGGTCAGGCATCTTTTTTTAATTATTAGTTGCATATTAAACATTTTCTAGAACACGATATATCACTAGCCTAAAATATCCTTTTTTTCAAAAAAAAATATACAGAATCAATGACGTAAGTTGAAAAGAGGGGTGAAGGAAAGATAGAAGTTGCAAAGGAAGGGAGGAGGAAGTGCAGTTTTATAATTATTATTTCCACGACTGTTTTTTCTTCCAACCAAAAAAAAAGCCCCTCGGACCTTGGAACTTCATTTTCGTCACCGCCACTGCCCCCCCACCTCCCAAAACAAAAGAGGAAGAAAATGCTTTGATAAGTGGCTACCTTGGAAATTGGTTCATATTTTCGTATCTCGTCTTATTAAACCCAAACTTTCCTATTTCTCGCGATGTGTCTTAATGAAAAGGAAAATGTTTCTGATATATTTTTTTTTTAAAGTAAGGAAAAAAAAAACCCAGAAATTAAATAAAAAAAATTCAACAAATAAAAAACTTTGTTACATTTCATCTATATTTTATATACATTTTTAATTTTGAATCAACATCAGATTAAAATAAAACAGGAAGACATAAGATATAATCGTTTCAGGAATTCGAAATAAATTATTTTAATATTACAAAATCAGAATCAAAAGGAATTAATACAGACGACAGAATCTTTTCATTTTATATTCTTACGTATTTTTTTTTTTTTTAATTACTTTGATATCTTCGTAATGAGTGTTACAGATCTTAGAGGGTCGTCTTGAAATGAAAAGAGATGCCTCTTATTCTTTCTTCTTCATCTAAATGAAACGAAAAAAAAAAAGGATTAAACATAAAAGTGAATTTAAAAATATAGTCTGTTCAAACAGTAATTTGACACATAAATATCACTGACATTATTCCTGTCTCTATCTTGAACATGGTGATAATCCATCTTTCTTCATTGGATTTCTACGGCGATTGCAATTTTCAGGCAAAGAAAAATAATTGCTAACTTTTACTCAGCAGTGGAAATTGAAAAAAAAAGGAATTTTAATTCTTTTATCTTCATTGGTACTGCAAGCCTTGGAGTTCAGCGATGCAAATACCTAAGTTATGATGTCGTATCATTACTACAGTTCAGTTCATGAAAGAAGAGCTTGTGATGACGTAATTTCCTGATGGATTGATGTTTGCAGGACTTAACAGCGCCATCTATTGCTAAGATTCGTAACTGGAAACATTACAAAAACAATCTGGTTTCTGTAGTTTCTACAATTACGAATAAATTTCTATATTATTGTTATTATTCTTTTAATAATTAAAAACGTTCCAGACTATTCCCCTTGCTTGGCTACGCAAAGTTTTTCCTTTCTTGGTCATGCTTATGCGATCACAAAACGACGCCATCTTGGACTGATGGAGTTCACGCTGATGACGTCATGACTGGTGACTTTTGTTCCAGACAAAATCGATCGCTATGTAATGACCATATATGGCAAACCCTTCTTATGGAAAACCATTTTATACGTTGTAATACATTCCAGTCTGGCCTTTGAAATGAAAATTCATTAACATATAATTTTCTTTGTGAATAACTTGGTGCAGTAACGAAGTCAAATTCAACTCATGTACATTCGTAAGAAACTATCTACAACTCCAATTCTATTTGCAACTCCTCTACAATTTCTGCAATTTCAATTATCTACGATTTCAATTATCTACGATTTCAATTTTCTACAATATTTTAATTTTCTACAATAACAATTGGATTTGCTGCAAAAGTTAAAAAAAAAAAAACAAGAAAATCTGCTTTTTGAAGTTGCAAGTCTGGCATAAAAGATTATTTTCATTACTTTCTTATCCATTGCTGTGCAGGATTACTAGAAATTCTTAATTTCTTTGTTAGCTCTAATATTAACTGACAGATTAATTAAAACTTAACAAATCTTACCATCATCTTCATTATGCCTTGACCACAATCACAAGATGTCTTGATACTGTTGTCATCCATACCCATATCCTCCTTAGCGAATTCCTTGCAGCGTTTGATATGTTCATCCTTGTTTTTCATTACGTTGTCCATAGCACATTTAACGTCCGAAATGACATGCTTCAAAACCTTTTTAAAGAATTTTTTGGCCATTTCCACCATTTTTTTACCATCTTCTTTGCAGTCTTCCGCTGTATCTTGCATGAACTTCATGGAGGCATCCATTGCTTCACAGGGGCATTGCTTGGCCTGGGTTATATCAGCTGGCATCAGTGCAAGCATTTTATTCATAAATCCTACAGCCTTATCAATTTGTTCTTCTGTTATCTCTGCTGAGTTCTAAGTGGAGAATAAGATTCAATCAAACAATTACCTAAGAGTCACCTCAAAGTATATGGGTAAGGGGCTAGTAAGTATTATATGATAACAGTAAAATAAGTAAATAACTAAACAGAAACTTAAAGTAAGTCTTAAAGCAAGAAAGATTTTCTTATTATTCAGCTTTCTTTTGCTAATTTAACAATCTTTGATAATAAATTGCAGAATAGTTTCTTAACTATCCTAAACTAATGTTAAATATTCTGTGTTACTTTAAACAGCAACAAAAGAAACAATGAACACTTTTACTTACAAACATCTGGATGCAAGGTGCAACCTATAAAAGAAAACGAATTTGGAAATATTAGAAATTTTCATCCATTTTCTATCTTATAAATTTATTATTTTTATAATTACGTAATATAGTCTGCAAAAATCGTAATACATAAGATTGATTAATAGTTAAGTTTCAGAAATAGTAATTTTAATTCTTAGAGCTTAAGAAAAAATTAATTCACATAATTTGTAAAATGTCTTCAATTTTTAACATTTAAACATTTATATACAATTCCCGTCCTCAGCTATATTGAAAATCTAGTATGATAATTCAAAATAACTGCTTAAAATGTACTTAAATTTCACAGGGCTCAATAGATATCCCGGATTATATTTGGTAGGGCCCCGAATACTTATATAACAAAAATACTTATTTTATATGAAAATTAGAATTAAAAACAAAAGGACAATTGCAACTCACCTCTTTGGGCAATTTGTTTTGGCAATCGTCACTTATCTTCTAAAGAAAATAGAAATAAAAGAAAAACAAATTGTAATTTGTTTCCTTCAAATAGGACATAATTAAATGGTAATCACTGCACAGATACATTTTGTTGGTAGAGCACGAAAAAAAGAAAAAAAGGAAAAAGTGACGAAATTATTTTAATTATATTATTTTAATTATTTTAATTATTATAATTATTATTTTTTTTTAACATGACCAATGGCAGGAAAACCATTTCTTCGTTACTTGGCCAGCACGCCATATTTAATCGCGTTATCAACAAGAACAAATTCCATTAAAATATTTTTTTAAGGAAAGTTTATCAATATATATACACACACACACACTGTTCGGTTTTGTTTACGAGAGCCTTCAACGCTTTTACGCATGCGTCAGGTCTCCTTCGATTTCTTCAAAATAGGGAGCGGATGTTTGCTTTTTATCAGTGCTAGTTTACTAGTAGTTGCGTTCTATTTGCGCTTTTCGGTAAAGAATTATGGAAAGAATAAATACTATTGCAAAAATGCTCCTCCGTTATTTTTTTCTTAAAAGCGAAAATGTCCAAAAGAATTTCTTAGGAAAGTATCTACCTCAGCGTATCACCCCTCTGCGGAGTAAAATCGTCCCGCAATGGTAGCTCTGCCATTCAGAAACGGACAGTATATAAATATTGATTATATATTTTATTGATTATCTTTGAATAAAAAAATCAGTCATTTAAAAAAAATGTTCTGATGTAATTGATAATTTAATATTTGGTATATTAAACTATTTTTTTTGTTAACTTAAAAAAAATGTAATCAATCACATAAAAATATAATACAATTTGAAATGATAAAAAAGTTGATAAAATAAAAGCAGAAATAAAAGCAATACAATTTTATTACTTATTCTTTTTTTCTTTGGTTGTTTGTTTTTGTTGCCTATTTTGATAATGTCTTATTTGTATTTTAATATTTTTATTGTTATTTAACTGCAAATGTAATGGCCAGTTAAAAAAGAATGCAAATTAAAAGTTAAAAAACAAAATTAATTTTAAAATTAATTGTGAATAAGAAAAGAAAAAAAATCTTCAAGATTGGTTTAAATGCAGATCCAAAACAATTACATTCGCATCACTTTCATTTGATAAAACTTAGAACTTACTCCTTTGTTTTCTGCTGTTTCTTTTGCACATTTCTTGCAATCTGCTTTAGCCTAAATAAAAAACAATAAAGATTTTTGAATTTTCAATCAATATTTCAAAATACACTTACTCATAGTTATAAGCTGCCGTGTTAGAAAAAATAAGAGAGATTGGCTTTTTATTTTCGTTCACTACACTATAATTATCACGCTTTGTTTTACTATGATCGATTATTCTTTTCCTTATCATCGTTATGAAATTAAGCCGTTTGTAAAGTTTGTTAATAATATTTGTAAAGTTTGTCCAGTTCTTGAGTTATACATTGTGTATTCGGAATGGGCTCTCACTAGCTGTAATACTGTTACAAAGTTAGATATAGATAGTCAAAACTGGTTGAATAGACTAACCATTCTTACAATACTCCAAGTCTAAAGAGTTGGCTTGATTGTCATCCGTTTCTATCTTTATTGCCAGTTTCAGAGATAAACCGACACCAGCGCACCTAGTGGCGATAAGAACTGCTTCAAAAATGGCGACACCAAGTTCCACTCGAAAGTTCAGGTCTCCCTAGTCGCCTTTCGATCCATATTTCATCCACCATCTTCTGTCCTTTATTTTTTTTTTCAATAATACTACAGTTAAATTAATCTATAAATGATAGCAAAACCCGTCCTTCATCACTTCGCCAACACGCCATGTTTAACACGCGTTATGAAGAGAACAAAACGTGAAACTGAAAGTGTCCCTGACATTGGATGAAACTGAACAAACAAGAGCATTGTGGGAAAGTTTTGTAGCCCAAAGCGGCTTTAACTCTAGCTCTACTCTCTCTTTCATTCTATATCTTTTTTTTCTTATTTTACAAAAATGAGTGACAATGAGTTTATTCTGAATAAGATTATGAATTTGTATGAACAACGTATTTCTTGTTATTAATAACTAAACAAAATTTACTTACACCGTCCTCTGAGCAAAGTTTGTCACAACCGCAGTCAGACACCTTATTAAACATTTCTTTCATTTCTTTTTTATTCATCTAAAAAAAGAAAACAAAAATAAGGAAAGTTGGAGTATAAAACACACAAATAACACAACATATAATAATTTAAACTTTGGTATTTTGGAAGGTTCCAAAACGCCATCAAATACTAACGACAGCATAATAACAGTACGTAGTTCACGAAACAAAATTCAAAAACAGATATTTAATTTTTTAGTGGCCTTTCTTATGGAAATAAAAATCATCCATCGTTTCATTTCCTCCTCTAATAATTTTTGAATATGTGAAAGATCTTCTTCGAACTTGACATGCATATTTACAATACGATTTAACTTATGAATTTGTTAATTTTTAACTGTGTGGATTGCGGGGACGAAATTTCCGCAAAAACTTAACAAAAGTATCCGCAAAAGAAGTGTGTTAGAAGTTAAAGAATTTCTAATCACTAAAGCATGTTAATTCGTTTGTTAATCTACTATCATTTGCGAGTGCTGGGATTTCATTACAATTAGTTAATCATATAAGTATTTGAGGATGAATTCATTTTCAGTAATGAGAAGATATACAACCTAACCTCTTTCTTTGGTTTTCTCAGGACTTTAAAAAAGCAAGAAAAAAAATAATTTAGGGAAAATATACATTAAGTTCTTTCTGAAACTTCCTGTTTTATTATTATTACTACTCTTTCATTAACTCACTATGGCTTCCGTGTCAAATCTTGTAATCAATTTTTAAATCACTTCCCATCGGTCAATCATCTAGAAATTTTCCACACTTGCTTACACCTGATGACTATACGATAATATACTGATATATTGATATATCTATACATTTTTTATTAATTATTAATATATTAGTATATCAACTCCGAGCGCCGTTAGTAATGAGCCCAGCCCTCAGGCAACTTTTTAGTGCATTTTCGATAAAAGGGTGATTTTTAAAAGTTTTTTTTTATACATTTTATTAATTCTAAAATCTTGAAATCACAAACAAAATAAATGAATGAAAAAAATTAGAGTTAGGTAGTACCTAAGTAAAAATCTTTGTAACTTTTACAAAATCTCGGTAATTGATGGATAAAATAAACGACTGTAACCCTAAAATGTTTTTACATTGGTATCTGATCGATGGAATTAAATTTATCCTTCAGATTTTTCTATTTAAATGAAGCTGCTTAGTAAATAAAAAGATTAATCCTTAAACTCTTTAAATTAATAATAAAGGCTCTTTTAATTCTGGTTTTATTGCGTTTCAGTTACTATATAGAAAAGATCTGCAGAATTTTTATTGTTTTAAAAATCACTTTTTTTTTTACTAAAAAGATACAATTATAAATTGCATCTTTAGGATTAAAAGCAGTTTTACGTATGTTATAGTAATCGTGGCTACATCTTTAATCATTAATTTAGCACTAACTTTAATATTCATAGAAGGGTTACCATAATATTAGAATGAGATTGGGCAGCTGCAGCGAACTCTAAATGATGATCAGAGAATGTGATAGAGGATCGGAGAAGAAATAGCTAAGAAAAAATTCCTACTACTGCCGATATCGAATCGACCTCTAGTTATAGTAACAGAAGCATTTGGAACCAATTTATAAAATCGTTCATCTGCAAAATGAAATTTGTTCAATCACCGAATAATAAATGCCAGTCATTCAAGAACTAGTTCAAGGAAAAAAATTAATAGTATTTTAATAGCAAATGGAAAATTATAAAAAAACTAATTTTACGAGAAGGTCACAAATGTTGCCGTAGAAAAGCATTAGAAGCATAACAGTGGATTTCTGCTATGCCTTGCACAGAAGGTATTTATCTGCTTAACAATCTCGTCTGCGCAAGAATAAGGAAATTAAAATTAATTTAGATTCAGATAACTTTACAAAAAAAGGTAGTGTGCGCATTCAGCAGATGTTCTTACGTTTTTCATTTCTATCCCTTTCACGGCTTTAAAATAAAATAAAAACTTAAAAAAAGAGCAAGATTTTAAGGAACGTAGACTTCTAGTTCTAAAAAGAACCTCTAATTAACTATTTGGAACCATAACTCCATAAAATAATAAGCCTATGGTTTGTATTTGACTTATTTTTTTACTAAGCCTATTTTCAATTAAACTGGATTTTCTTACGATATCCTCAAAGTAGCTATTGGTTGTAAAAAAATTAAAAGACTTACTTCGTTATTTTTGTTGTTTCCAACATTGCCGCAGTCATTGGCTGATGTAGTGGCGGCGCCCAAAGCCAAAAGCAGAGCGGCGGCTACTAGGAACTTCATGGCTACAGATGAGTGAGTGTGTGTCTAGAATCCAAGCTAGCTGTGATTCAACTGAAGTTTTAATCGATGTTCCCCAATACTTATTATCCCGGAGATTCCAGGTACAAAAGAGAGGAACTGAGCAACAGGACGTGGGCGACAAACAAAGTTCAAAAAAAAAAAGATTGCGTGCTCTGCTGACCAGACGCTGGAATGTACACGACACCAGGCAAAGAAAACAAAGTGAACTTGCTTTCCTTGGATATTTTATTTTTATTTTTGTTCTTTTTTTTTTCCTAAAAGGAATCATTGATCATTGACGTATTACCAGTTTTGAATGGTATCGCGTTAAACTGAATCTTTCATTACAAACATTCTCCAATAAAAGAATCACTTGATACAGTTGACACCAGAAGCAAAAGGTAGAGTTACAGAAAAGAGAAAAATAAAAAAAAGCAAAACAAATGAAGCAGAAGTGTCGCCATTACATTACAGAAAAACAATATGGCTCCCTTGTTTACAGGTATGATTTTTTTTTTTATTTTTCAGTGAAAATCTTGCACAACAATGAATGCAAACAGTATGATGTCAGCAAAGAAGTTTTTGTATTGTTTTGTAAATGTACCATACGAAAAAAATTCCTTAGTGTACGTAAGAGTTTTTTAAGTTATAATATAATACTTTTTTACTTCTTTTTATGATATGTTTTGAGAAAGAAACCTTGTCATTGCGATTTTGAAACGTACGTAAACGGTTTTTCGTGTTTTTTATGTATTTTTAACGCATAATTGGCGTTTTATTCTTATTTTTATTGTGTCGATGTTGTTGGCTATTTCGAATTGAGCTTTTTAAGTTGTTGTTGTAGCTTAAAATTTTTTAAGATTAATATCAGCAAGTTCATTCCACGAGGTTTTTCCTATCACAGTTAAAGAAATTAAACTCTGCAATATTAAAACAAATATTTCTTTACATTGGTTAAAATTTAATAAATCTATTAGTAATGTAGTTTTTGTTTTTATAAAAGGAAGGAATTTAATAAGCTTTTATTGAATAGTTAAAATGAAAGTAACGAAGATGACTATTAATGTTCAATTTATATGAAAAAAAATGATAAAGTATAAAGCGTGTTTCTGATTTCTATGGTAATTTTAATAACTCCAATCATAATGAATTAATTAATGTAAAATGTAACTCTGAAATATGTCCTTCGAATTTTAATTCTAAATGGTTTCCCATTATACTTTTTTCATTATAGATTAAAATGCCATTAAATTCTCATTTTTAGCTTACTTTCTTGTAAGGATGTGAAGCTTTATCAAATTAATCACTGTTTATTGTGTCCGTGTGTGTGTGTGTTCTTCGCTAATAACTTTTTAACTACAGGAAGGATCTTCTTGAAACTTAGTATCCAAATTCCAGAAATAGGAATGATTTAATTTTTGTATTTGAAATCTTTTCCATGTGAATTACTGTCGAAAAATCTGTATCAGAAGGCGATAAAAATTCCCGTAGGAAAGCGATGGAATTAACCTATTGTCCTCCAAATGAGAAATGGCTGCCCTGTTTTTGTGAGATCTGCGCATGTATGATCGATTAGTCTGGTCAGGCAGTTCCATCTGATTTTGACAGGACGCCGCCATTACGGTAATCGCTTGTTACTTTGCAAAAGAGCATTGTATTTATAAATAATATATATTTATTTATTTATATAAATACTTATTGTTAACAACTGATATTGAAATAACGCTAAATAGTCGAGAGAAGTTTCAATTTGGCGTTATCAACATGTCTTTCTCAGTGAAAACAGACCCCGTCGTCCATTGTGACAGGAAAACATAATTGATCAGCTACCGGAAGGGCTGCGCAGTTCAAACTTCCGCCGGCCAACTTTCATTTGGAGGACAGTATTTCTGTTAATCTCTCATTGTCTTAATCACCATTAAATCTTTTAATCTAATCCAGTACGAGTGGATTTGACACGATGATGTATATTTATTGACACGATGATTACTTAATTTCTCAAAAGCTTTGCAAAATAACATTTAATAACTAATAACGAACTACAAACTCAACGGCAATATTTCGTTCTTTTCAATCGTAGGACTTTAACGAGCCATTTTTACAAAAATTTGAAGAAAAGAGAACTATTTCTCTCTTTCTTCTAAATTAAACAATAATATCACAACTCAAGAATTCAAAAAATTTACAATAATAGAACGTGACACTTAAACACGTTCAAATTATTAAAGCCAAATTAATTAATTATGGATCTCATTTGAAGATTTGGTGATGGAAATACAACAGTTCAAGAATTTATATGTTTAGTAGATGTTCAAGATTAGAAGAGATTTTATGAAAAGTGTATGTATTGTATGAGTTCATTATCTCCGCGCCTGCAGGGATAGTGTGTGCAAGGGGAGAAAAGAAGAACTTAAAATCTTCTAAAAAGTTATTGGAAAGAGTTTTTAAAGAATAGGTTTATATTTTGAAGTTTTTATTAAACTATTTGGAATTTTATAAAACACAAGAACATTGGAAGATTATATCAGAAATTTTCTAAAAAACAAGGACATTGGAAGATTATATCAGGAAAGGACTTTAAAATTTTAATATTTTAAAATTTAAAGTTTTAAAAGAATTAATTTAACAATTGTTATTTGGTTTTAATAGTTTGAACGTGTTTAAGTGTCATGTTCTATTATTGTAAATTTTTTGAATTCTTGAGTTGTGATATTAGTGTTTAGTTTAGAAGAAAGATAGGAATAGCTCTCTTTTCTTCAAATTTTTGTAAAAAATGGCTCGTTAAAGTCCTGCGATTGAAAAGGACGAAATATTGCCGTTGAGTTTGTAGTTCGTTATTAGTTATTAAATGGCACGATGATATTTAAATTTAAAATTAATTAATTAATTTAAAATTAATCTGGCTGAAACCATTAAGTAAATAATACAGATTTAATTCATTAGAAAATATAAACATTTATATTGTCAATACAAATTATAATATTCAAAAGCTATTATAATTTGAATGCAAACGTAGACTTTTCCTTTTTGTTATTTTTCACAACTTTAAAAAAAATTAAAAAAAGGGAAATAAAAGAAATTTTAAGAAATAACATTTAAGGAAAGTAGGTTTTGAGTTCTCTTGAGCTTCTTTTTTACTTTCTTCAAACGATAGAAGTTTTTAATAGTATAGTAATCGTGCAGACGACATACGAATTAAAATGTTTTTTATTGTTATTTTAATCTTTAAACTTCTACACAAGATTGCATATTATGTACAAAAAAATCAGAGAATACATCTACGTTCCGCACACATTTTCAAAGTCCTATAAATTGTTTTGACTGTTTTTCGTAGGATGCCAATCTGCAAATGTAGATGTCTATGATTCTATCTTGTGAGAATCATAACTGAAAAGTAGTAGTAATTCCATCAAATTTGAAATTTAAGAATTTGGAATCATTGTCAAACTCTGATTAGATTTTGTTGTTTGTAGACCTATTTTATAGGCTACCTGATGTAAGGGCCAAAATACTGAACAGACGATATAATAGGGTCAGGAATAAACGACAGATAACATTCATATTTTATTGATAGGATTCGTTAACTTTGTTTTTGGTGTTTTTAACCTGATTATATGGACTTCTTTATGATGTAGAACTAGAAGAATAATTACTATTTATACAATGTTTCATGTTTGAGAGACTTACATAATCAAGTATATCTGATTAGTCAAGTATATCTTATAGCTGATTTGGCATAGAGGCAGAAATGTTCCTTCAAATAATTCAATATAACTTTATATTTAAGAATTTTTCACAATATTTATGTATGTTTGGATTTTAATATTTCTATACCTATCAAAACTTAAGGGACTTTTCACCATTAAACCATTTAATATGCATTAAAATTCATTTTTAGATTATAATTAAATAGTAGCATGAAGCTAGAATATTGGAATTCTGGAAGTTCGATATCTACATGTATATTACATAAATTATATATGTTACTTATTTAAGGGTTAAAACTGAATAATTACAAAGCATCTCTGACACTGCTTGGAAAAACATAACACCCATGATAAATCTTACAAAAATTATAAATAATTACAAATATACATAGCCGGACAGTGATGTGGAATTGGAAAATGCCAATACAAAAACAATAACACTGTTTCTGAGAAAATACGGCCAATTTCTCCTCACGTCAATTCCACATCACTGTCCGGCTTTATAAGTTTAGTAATGTAGATTAATTTTATTCTTATATTCTATACTTCTTCTAAATTGCAAAAGATTGATTGAAATCTTTGCTTTGCGAAACTCGAAGAGTATGTACTTGGTTGTTCGATATCTATATATAGGCATACATACATATATTAGCCAATTCTGGAACAGAATTTTATATTAAGAATTTTTTTACCTTATGTTTCCAATTTCATTTGATATATCCTTTCTGCTTAACGCATTTGTTTGATGAATTATTCATTCTTACCTTGCTTGGGATTCCCTCAGTTATCGGCCTTTTTTTGGGACGAAAGCAAAAAGGACTGTTATTTTCAAGATATTCAGGTAACATGTAATAGATTTTGCTAGTTTGTAATATTATATATATAAGTATATGATATTACAAACAAATATTTTATACTGTATATAATATATATATAGATTGATTGAAATCTTTGCTTTGCGAAACTCAAAGGCCTTGCTGTTTGATATATGCCTAATTTTGAAGTTTTATGTTTGGCATGAGTTAAAAGAAGAAGGGAAGAGACCAAGAGGGAGACCGCGTAAGCGGTGGCTGGATGATGTGAAGCACAGCCTAGAAGAGAGAGGCATCTCATGGGAAAGAATATGTAGAGAAGAGGCTTGGAAGAACAGGGAGAGGTGGAGAGGCGTAGTTAATTCCTAGACCCATAGTTGGTGGAACGGGAAAGGATATGTATGTATATGCCTAATTTTGAAGTTTTATGTTTCATGGCTTCTTATTAAGGTATTTACTTATTTTATTTTATATATTTCATAACTTTAACTCAATATTACAGATTTTGCTCTTCTTAATTTTAAGTTTAAATTTAATATGTCTTTACTGTTTCGTTTTTATTTAAATTTTTTTGCTTTTAGATCTAGATAATTTAGTTATTATATTGGTAATCTTTAAATTTTTGGTAGTTTGGCTTTAAAATTAAAATTAGGTTAATTCAATAAGTAATAAAGAACTCCTAATCTCTTTTTTGCTTTGTTTATATTTAGGGAATTTATTTATTATATTAGTAATTTGTTTTTTAAATTATAGATAGTTTGGTTATAGTTTTTAAATTTAAAAAGAGCAAAGCCTTGATATATTGCGTTTTTGTTTTCTAAATTTTTCTAAATTTTGCCGCTAAAGATGTGGAGGTAGTTAGATTATATCTCCATAGAAACAGTGATTTGTTTTTGGTATTAGCGTTTTCAAATCCCAAATCACTGTCCGGCTTTATGTGTTTAGTAATATAAGTTAATTTTATTCTTATATTCTGTACTTCTTCTAAATTGCAAAAGATTGATTGAAATCTTTGCTTTGCGAAACTCAAAGGCCTTGCTTTAAAGTTTTGCCTGTTTTATATATACTGTGTACATATATACATGTATATATACATACATTTTTGGAATAGTTACAAAAATTAAAAATTTCTCTTTCAAATTAAAAAAGGACTGTTTCAATTTATTTTTAAGAATACAAATTTTGAATAAATCTCAAATTCAGAAATGAAATTCAAATATAATTTAAAAAGTTTTTTTTTTTCTGTTTGGTACTTCTTCCTTTAAGTTAATGGCCGAAGAAGAATTATAAGTCAAATAAAATTTTCCACAACAATATAACTTGCCTAAGAAAAAATTAACATCCGGCTTTTTTTTTATCAAGTAACTTACGGAAACTTAAAAAAGTACATTGAAAATATGCTTAGAATTGTTAAAAATAAATACTTTTTATTTCTTTTTTAATTTCCCAATGAATTCCAGAAGTGAAAAATAATGTTACATAAGACACAGCTTTGGTCTTGCTGAAGTTGACACAGCACGCTACGGAGAGGAAAATAAAAACATTTTTTTCGATAAAAATAACTTAGAAATTGGAATGTTTATGCCATCATAAATGATATGAGATACGCATTTATAAAGTGCTAAATACTTGTTAATAGGCCTACTTGTTTTCTTTATTAGTATCAGTTTGAAATGCTAACAATACATTAACTGTAATAGTTTTCTAATTCAGTAAATATTAAATTTATAAGTGGTTTTTGTAGCTTAAAACCCGCCGACAGATCACCAAGGGACTTTTAGAAATAATATTTATTTAAAACGAAATTTTAATTAATTGAAAGTTGAGACCGAGATGTTATAATCGACATATGGATTTCTAAATAATATTACGAAGATATCTTAGGAACAATTTAGAGTTCTGTCATATATGTCTCACAAAACACAAAAAAAGTAAATTCTACCCATGAACTCCACGACAACACATACTTTTCTTTGCAAACAATTGATGAAAAGAGCAATAAATTAGTGAAATTATTCAAAATAAGATAGTGGGAAACATACTAAAAAACTGTGATGATGACGTGGCTAACTTCAGGCAATTATGAAGAAAAACGTACTTGAGAGTTCTAGAAAAGTTCTTTCATTAATATGTTCTTCAAATTTCTTTTCTATTTATTTATTTTTAAAGTCTGAAACCACAAGTAAGAAAATACTACGTCTGCTTTTAAAAATTATGAATGTGAACAGTAAACATTTTCCTTTTCTGAAAAAATTAATTCATTCAACTTTACTTACTTAAGTTGCTTATTTCCTTGTTAAATCTGAATCACTTTAATCATTTAATGTGTCATTAGTGGTTTAGCTAAAAGCATTAAAATACCCATTGTCAAACTTCATTGCTGCAGTTCTGTATGTTCTTCTAGGGAATTTTTGTCACTTGCTGATTTCTCATCACAGAAAAAAATTCCAAATATAAAATTATATAGTCTCTTGTTCTTAAATATGCAAACCAAGGTTTAAGAAGATCCATCACCGATTCAAAAATTATTGGGCAAGAAAGGGGGAAGGGGGAATGGAAAGGACATACAACCCATGTACATATCTGCAACAGAAACACACACACTAGCAACACACAAGCACACATAAATACCCGCGCATACACACCAAGACACACACACATATAAATACCCACACATACACACATACAAACACCCACACATTTACGCACCAACACTTACGTACAAACACCCACCCACATGCCACACATAAGCACACTTACACACCTATAAACACCCACACTAACACATATAGGCACCCATACATACACACATAAGCACCCATGCTATACACACAAACACACCCACACACACACATATATCTATACGCATAAACACACACACACTTCCATACATACACACAAAGCCATATACACACACACTCACTTACGGTGGTTCCGTGTAGGGTGTTTTGGGAGTCGGACGTAGGGTTTTAGTGAATAGGAGCCTTTTATGGCTTGAGTCTCATATTACCAATTCCTGTTCGTGAATGGTATGCATACAGGGCCGTAGCTACCACCGGGGCAGCCAGGGCAGTGCCCCGGGGGCCCCGAGCAAAGGGGGCCCCCGAACGAAGGGGGATTTTTCTTTTACGAAACCATAAACACTTGTTGCCTCGGGCAGAGCCGGCGTTAGGGGTGGCGAACTTTGAAGAAAAAGGATAAAATGGGATTATCGTTTTTTATTATCATTATTTTTTTTTTTTTTGGTTGTTAAAATAGGATTGTCAAGGGCCCCGCAAAATTCATCTTGCCCGAGGCCCCGCACCCTCCTAGCGCCGGCTCTGCCCCGGGGCCCCCAATCCTCCAGCTACGGCACTGTATGCGTAAACGCATTTCCCCCGTCCATAAAAAAACCCCACTCACTTACTGGTTAATGCGAAAAATGTCAATAATAGCTGATTGACTGAATCAGCTTCTCCTGAAGACAACAGCGATCTGTAAATAGTTGAAGGGAAATCATCTTTCAATTCGTGAATTCTGATTTGCCACCCTCATCTTACACTAATTTAGCTGTCTCTTTCTATCTCTCAATATTATCTTTTCGGATAGTCTTAGAAAAAAAACCGCATCAATCTGGCAGCAATAAGAAGAACAGATATCCTGATAGAAACCTCCACTAGTGCAGTAGGTTCGGCGCTGAACTGCTAGCTAGGGGAGCAGGGTTTAATTCTCGGTGGAAATTTTCCCAAGGTGTTTGTCCTTCAAATGGTCCTAGGGTTCACTCAGCGCTCTTTCAAATAGGGAACGGATTTCTTTCAGGGGACTAAGGCAGAAGGCCGTCGGATTTGTGATCCGATCTCAATTTCATCTTGATGGTGGAAAATTGTTGGGGCTACACTTCCAACCCCTCAAGGTTCTACATGGGATCGTTTTAAACTTCAAGAGCTGTCCCACATAAGGAAAAAACATTATAGATTTCATATCCTTCCTGTAAACTTCTCCTTTTCATTTCTAGAGTAATATACACTCATGGACAAAAAAATTAGCGCACCAAGAAGGAGTCGTCAAAATGAAACGAAAATTTACATACGTAACGACTACTTTGATACAAGTAAATGATTAGAAAATCAAAGAAAAAGGATAATTTATTTCAGAGAAAAAGGCAAAAGAACGGAGGAGTTAATACTCTGTTGGACCCCCTCTAGCACGAATGCACGATGCGATACGATCGGGCATTGAGTCATACAAGTTCTGTATGATGTCTTGAGACATTTCGTTCCATATTTGCTGTAACCTTGCCTCTAGTTCGTTCAAACTCGTGGGATGCCCAACTCGTCGTCCCAAATGATCCCAGATATGCTCGATTGGAGACAAATCTGGGGATCGGGCAGGCCAAGGAAGGGTAGTAATAGTGCGGAGACAGTCTTGTGACACCCTTGCCGTAGGAGGCCGAGCATTGTCTTGTTGAAAAATGGCTCCTGGGAGCCGTTGCATGAGTGGCAACGCCCTCTACAGGCTATACGTAATGCGCAATCACGCTGCATTTCTAATCATTTGCATATCTCCCCGACATATACCTTCATTGCAAGTTTCGTTACGATCCCGCAATTATTTCTTGGTGCGCTAATTTTTTTGTCCATGAGTATATTTACAAAAACTTAAACTTTTTGGACCTTAAATTAGGTGAAAATAACAAAAAAATAAAAATTGAACACTGTATTAAAGAATACCAAAGTGATCTCTTGTTGAATTATAAATCAGGCCACAGTTCAATTATCAAAAAGAATATTATAGAAAATTTTATAAAACGAATAGACAGAGGTACTAGCAATGAAGACTCTTATCAAGAAAAAAATACAAATAATGTCCAACCTTTTAAAAAGAAATGATTATCCCAAGAATTTCATTGACAACCAAATTCAAAATTATAACACTTTTAAAATAAAAGAATTGTAAATTATGAAAATACTAGAATTTATGTCACATATCTGAATCAAAATAGTTTATATTTAAAAAAAACTATGTTAGTCGTACAATATAAACTTATGTTTTATTTATAAGAATAAGATTAAAAACCTTTTATGCAAGAAAATTAATAGTAATGAAAATCAAAATGAAATAAAATACAAAATTGATTGTAAAACTTGTGGAGATTTTTACGTAGGTGAAACAAAAAACGTTGCTCGAATGTGTTGTTGAACATGGCAGGGCGCTGAAGAATACAATTTGGATTCATCAGATACAGCCTACCACTGTCTAGAAAAAGTGCATATCATGAATAGTAGCGTAAAAGTATTATATAAAGAACGTAAACTAAAACTAAGGAAAATTTTAGAAAGTAATCTTATAAAAAACACTAAAGAGAAAAATTTCAACAGAGTTGAAGGAGTTCATGTTGACCCTTCCACTGTCTTATTAATGAGGGACGTAATAAAAACTGATAGTAAAAAAACAGCAACAATTGACATTTTTAATTATTAAACTTTTTCTATTTGTTATGCTATTATCTTGTTTTCATTGTTTTTTAATAATTAACTAATTTCTTATTGATGTATTTTTATATAATAACAAAATTATTTGATTCACGAGTTTTAGTATTTGTTTAAGCTTCTAACTATTTTTGCCTTTATTTTGTATATATTCCATTCATGTCAATATGCTTGAAAAAAAGACAAATTAAACTTCTCGAAAATTTGCTATTTACAGTATTTTTAATAAATCTATTTTAAATACTATAATGGAGTGGAGTTTTTATAAATAGATTATAGATTTATTTTTATAGTTACTATTATTTATCAAAAGTGCTTCATAAACATTAGACCAATGTTTATATGACATTTATTCGTTGTTTTGCATGATTGAATACAACCTGTAAGTTTGGTAGCACATTTCAATTACACCCTATATATACAATGGAGTATTTCGTATTTTTGAAGAAGAAAGCTAGCGGCGCTGGATAAAATCATTAGCGCTGTTTTTTATTTGTATTAAATATTTCAATTTTTATTATGTGCGTGTTTAGTAACTCATTTCGTTTAACTAATTTATTCTTTTCCAAAACTGCGATTAAAATCGTGATATGATAATATTACTGTAGTAATAATCTATAATAGCATTAATCTTAGATTCTATTTTCGGGTTCAGTGACGTTGTTCTCATCTTCTGGATTAATCATTACTACTTCTTAATTTTCTCTGTCTCATCTATCTTTCAAGTTCTTTTTCTTTCAATTGTTGCCCCTGCACTTTTCCTTTCCTTTCTTTTTCTTGTATTGTTAGTTCTTTTATCTTCGCTTCACAACATTTATTATACTTCGCTATTGTTCATTCAACTTCATTCTTCGTTCTTGTCTCCAGTTTGTTTGTTTTTTTGTTGTTTTTTTGTTTTGAAAGCTGTCCAGATTTTTTAAATCGATGGTTATTTGTATTATTTGGACAAAAATAACATCTCAAAGTCGTAAATAACATCTCAGCGTGAAACTGACATATCAATTATTTCTTAGTTTCTTTCTCTATGGTACTTCTTTCTCAGTGGTGCTTCATGTGTGATTGCAAACGATTTTATAGATCCTGAAATAGTTTTAAATCAATACCAGTATTCTTATTTAGTATTATTATTATTATTATTATTATTTTAAAACTTCAGTGTGAATGTTGCAAAACAAATTTTGAAATCATAAATACATGAAATTTACAATTTTACTTTGAAACTAGTATACATGCCCCGTGAACAATGACGGGATACCAAAGTGACGGCTTAGTTGAGATATAGTATTTGCCCATCATCTGTAATTTATTCATTCATGTCGAAAAATATCTCTAAAGTTCAACGCTGAGGGCGAGCTTTTACATCTATTGCTCGTCTGGCCTGCGCTTGTAGTAGATTAAAAAAAAATGAACATTGAAATTTCAATTTTAATCTAGTAGACTAAAATTAATGAGTTTTTTTTTCTCTGGCTCTTCTCTCATTGAGTCACATACACAGAAGGAGGATAAGAGATATTTTAACAATAATTAAAATGTAGTCCCCGTGGCTTAATGGAAAAGACGTCGAATCAGAAGGTTGCAGGTTCGATTCTCGGCGCGAACATTTCATTGTTGAAATTAAAATTACTTTTTATATATACAGACATATCTGGAAAACTATTTAAGAGATATAAATGAAGCAACATAATAATGCAGCGGTAAAAAAAAAGTCATACACAATAATCTTCACACACCTCTAACTTGACACCTTTAAAATTAACCACATAAAAAACTTTCTCGGTTTATTGATTTTTCAAACTAAATTACAATGTGTATGAAAACATGTTTTGAGATCCACTAAACTAGTTTAATTATTTATTGAACGATGTCATTGTGTCAGTTTTGTGTCTAAACAAGTCTGTGTGTCCAAACACAGTTTTGTATCTAAACTGAACATGTCTGTTCATGTCAGAACATGTCCGAACATGTCTCTTCATCTCTGAACTTGTCCGTGTGTCTAAACTTAATTGTATGATAAGATCCTTAACACACAATTCATTACAACCTAAAAAACAGTTTACCCATAAAAAAAAAAAACCTTAAACAAAAAAATTTCCTGATTTATACCATGTTTAAACAACTAGACGTATTTCCATAAAATTTAGCATGTGGCTCATTTATGGTCCAGCTTAAAAAATTGGTACATTTATTTTGGTCTATACAATCAAAAAGAACCTTAAAATCCCTAATTTAAATGGCTGGGCTGATTTCTTTAAAAATTTGGTATGAAGCTTATTTACAGTTCTACTGAATATGTTATCACGATTATTTTATTCTTTACCCACCTTCAGTTCTGAAAACAGGCTGCAGTGCTCCAAACTAAGTTACTGAATAGTTGAACATATTCTTACTATTCTTGAACATAGTAGTAATAATATACTCAGAAAGTATATTATTACTACTTTCTGAGATATGATTATACAGTATTAAAAAAAAACACACAAAATAGAAGTGATTACGGAAGTCATTAATAAAGCCGTACATCTGAATAGTTATGCAAAATGATTTATATAAAAAATAATTTTACAATATTGCGACTAGTTTCTCCGCCGAGAGATGGTATTATCAAGTTCTCGACGGAGAAACTAGTCGGAATATTTCAAAATTAATTTTTGTATAAGTCATTTTACAAGCCGTAAAAGCCTTTTACTCGGGTGTACGGCTTTATTAATGACTTCAATGACTTTCAGTACACGTAAAATACTTAAAAACAATAGAAGTGATTACATTTATCACACTGTTAACCCTATGTATATTACAAAGCAAGTATAGCTCAGATTTAGTATCTCTAGGCCGCAACGTTAACGTTTACTCTATTGACACGGTTACTTTGTTTCAGATAGAGCAAATTTTATTAAAAGATGATATTTAAAATTTCGAGATACATATTTATTTCCAAGGGCTGTTATTAGGATTCATAATTTTCTGAATTATATGAACACGGAGAAGACTTCATTTAGTTCAATTTTCATAATGTTTTGAAAGGTTTTTCCATTTCAGTTTTGTTATATAACCTCTTTAGGTATCGTTTATTGCATTCCTTTGTAGTCTTTCTTTAGGCACTGCTGCATCAAATTTTTCTCTTACCATCATGTTCCCGCCTTTCAGAATTTTGTTGTAAAAATGTTTCTCAAGCGAGGATACGATGATGTGAGCAACCGAAACTAATTTAAATATTACATTTGTAAGAACTTGAATGATTTTTTTCCCCAAAAATTTCATCATTGACGTAAAAGTGTGCATGACGCAAACATCGACATTCCACGCTGAACGAACAACTACAGATTTTGCAATCAAAAATATTCATGACTTCAAGAGAGAACTGACAAAAAATGAGAACGCAGGAAGCTTTTTTATTTTGTGAATGAATCCTCGAATTCCCTCAAAATAAAAAATTTAAATTCAAATGCTGTTATATAACTTCCGTAAATTTTTTTTTTGTAATTCTATGATTCAAAGCAAAAAAAATACATCTTTATTTGCATTGAGTCAATAATTGTGTAATAGCAGGAAATGGGGAGAATTTGTATACTTTTTCATTTCAATAATTCTTTAGAATATACGCTTATTTTTATGGATATTTTGAAACATTAAAACAATGTTAATAAATTCCTGTATTGTCAGTCGAAAAGATGCTGCTACCATAAGTTAAAATTTGGGGAATTGCTCTGACGTAAATGAAAGTTATGTTTTCTTATAGAAACTGCTTTTGGATTCAATTTTTTTTTTAAAACCAAAAATAATAAAAAAAAAATTCTGTAGATTTCATAGTATCTAGGATTGTATAAAGATAAGTCTTGAAGTCTTGTTGATTATTTCCATTTCTCATAGAGTAAGAAAGATTAGAATGTAATAAAAAAAATTATAAATTGCAAATATTGAATTTACAACCTGCCCATCCATCTATACTCACTAACTAGTTAGCTTTGTCAAACTGAAATTTTAATACTAGATTTACATTGCATATAAACACTCTCCCTTGGTTTTTGCTTCTGATTGGACCCACAGAAATACCAGACTAAATGTTGTACTGTTAAAGATTTGTAATCTGTACAGCAAGCGGTGTGTTTGTTTCTTTATTTGTCCTGAAACAATGTCGCCATTTCTCAAGGTTCTTTATCAAATTTGGCACGGAGGTTCACATGCATCCCAAAATAATGCATGAACAATGAAAACCCGGAAACGGAATAAGGGCTGTAAATGGGGAGAGGGGACAAACATTCTTCAATGGTACGCATTTCTCTTAAAAACCTCTTCAGTTGCAAACACGAAATTTCATATTAGTGTTGTTTGTCAAAATCTAAAGTATATACATTCGACAAATTTCCGGATCCTAACGGTTGTAAGCGGGAGGGCAAACATTCCTCAAGGGTGCTCGTATCTCCGAAACCGCTTACTTGTCGAAACCTAAAGTATACACATTCGTCAAATTTCCGATATTCGGATCCTAAGGGATGTAAACAGGGGAAGGACTTTCCTGCAAGGTATGCGTATCTCCGAATCCACATGAGTTGCAAACATGAAATGTGACATGAGTGTTCTTAATTCTAAGTTTCAGCTTTTAGTTTACTTGATGTAATTTGCTTTTTTTGAAGAAATAAAGCGTGTTTTACGTTATGTATGCAGGTCTATAACATAATTTATAACTACCACGTATCTTTTTTTACCGACTGGAAAAGTTTCAAAGTGATCACACAATTACAATTTCTTCGTTATCCGTATCAGGACAACTTCTTTTTGTTACCCGCGCAAAGCATTGATATTTTTGCTAGGCAATAATAAAATTTAAAATAATTATCTTCCTTTGATATGATAACTTTCATTTATATTAAAGAAAAATGATTTTTTTAATTAATTTTGATAATAATTGAAATTTATTTTGATTCAATTTATTCAATACTGAAATCTAACTAAAATAATATTTTAATTAAATTGCTTTATTTATTGAAGTAATTCAGTAAATGAGGCATTACATTTTTATATTCATCAAAAGTTTATTCTTTAGAGCTGTGTTGCTTACTAGGTCAATCTCTAACAGATGTGTTCTATTTAAGACGAAACAGCTGTCCTAGATTCCATTCATGTGGTCAGCCATTAAACGACCACAGACCATAACTTTACGTATTGTGGGCTTGGAAAATATATACTTTTATAGAGAGATAATGTTATCATTGAAGATAATGCTTCAAATCAATATCTAGGAATTCTACTCCTGATAACATCTCCTCTGAATAAAGGAATCTAAAGAATTCCATACATAAAGAATTTGAAGTTACAGCATTAGTGAATTTAAATGACTTGCTTCGTATATAAATGATTATTCTTCATGTAGTCTTTTGAGGTGAAATCTGATTTATCCTTCTTTTTCCACGAATGTTCATTATTATCATAAACAGATTTCTTGCAGATTTGAAAGGAAGCAAAAATACAAAGGATATAAATCTTATACCAATCTACAGTGATTTATATTCATATTTGGAGAGACATGGAAATTCGATTCAAGATAAAGAAAGAATAATAAAAAAAAGGACTCGGAGTTATAGCAATGCTGTGTGAAAGGAATTCGGTTGTTTATTTTTAATTACATTGGAAATCACAATATTAATCAGATTCTGTTTTCTTGTATACACTACATAAATAAATAAATAAATAAATAAATAAATAAATAAATAAATAAATCGATGATTTTATTTAAGCTTAAAGAAAAATGTGTACCATTTTATTTAATTTAAATAAAAATTATTTTTTATGTGAAGATGTAATTCAATTTGCTGCCACTAGTGATGGACGATTAGATTATCAAATTTCCAATATTTATAAATTTGTACTCTGTATATTATGTAAACGCTATGAAAATACATAAAATCGTTTTGAAAGTCGATTTCCACATATCTCAAAACTAGTGATTTATTTGGTTGTAAAAGGCATTTTTTTTGTAAATACTAAAGATCCTAATAGTAGTAATTTATCCTTCTTAGATCTTTTCATTTCTTTTTTTTTATTTTCAATTTCGCTTCTTGATTTGTTGAGTTAATAATTCTGCTGTAAAAGAAATAAGATTGTCTCGCAATGCTGATTGTTAGGTTATTTTGAGCGTGTTCTGGAAACTATCAAATCAGAGTTCTTTTATTAAAATAACGTAATTTTAGAATTAGAATGAAAGCGTGTAGTAATTGAATAAATGTTTGTACATAATTTCATGTAGCGGAAATTTCGAGAATGGCATTTACATAAATCATTGCAACTGAATGCATAACCAGATCTAGCTTTCAAATAATGATATTACTCCTTTGAATGGACCACGTTACCGGATAAAACATATTAGAAGTTGTTCTCATTATCATATGGAATGATAGTTATATCACTTTACATAAAAGCTTTACTAGGTTTGCATTAATAAGATGTTTACATTGCTTTTCGAATGAATTATTATCTGAGAAATAAACTTTAAAAAGCCTAAAAATCCATATTTATAAAAGAAAATTTATTGAGTTTTTTTTTCTCCTCCAGCAGCATAAGACACAGAAATAGAAATAAAGTGTCAAGTATTAGTGGTACTATCGAGGATGGCTACATTTTATTTTTCATCGACATAGGTCAATCATAAGTCATGGGAGATAAGGTCAAAGGCTAAACCGTCCATTTTTGGTCGGCTTTCCTGCCACATACACACATTCATCACACACAAACACACACACACACACACACACACGACAAGCATGTGACCTGGATTCCGAGTGAAACAAATATCATAGCCTTTTAGGGTAATTAGGTGTTAGATTAGTAATAACCAAGTTTAAATAACAACGTATAATATAGTTTTTTTTCTTTTTAGCTCATAACCTACATACGTAATCAGGGTTCCATGGTTCTCTTTAATAACAGACTGACGGGGCCTTATGGAAGAATCCTGGAATTTTGCACAGATACTGATTATGAACTACTATGCATTTTTTTGTAAGTACATATTCAAATCACCGATATAAGTAACAATATAATAGTTACAAAGGCTTAGGTCTAGTCAATAATAATAAATCGTAATTAAAACCTTTTTTTTCATTCAATGTAAAAAAAAAAAATGAAAAAAGCTCATTCCTGAGAGAACCATCTAGAATTATTAGTTACGCGTATCACGTAACCGCCGAAATGTTTACGTGTCCACCTGTCCACCAAATGTTTATCTGATGAACGTCGTGCGCTGAACATTACAAAATTAATAAAGAAACATATAAATCAAGTTAAAAAGTTTTAGAGAATTTTTATTAAAAAAAAGCAGAAATCAATATTTCTATTAAAAGGGAAGAAAAATCTATAAAATGCACAACTTCGTTAGAATTGTTTGCCTAAAACGCATTTGATAATGGCTCAATGCGTTAAAGGCAAACAATTCTGACGAATTTGTGCATTTTATAGATTTTTCTTCCCTTTTCATATTACATTAATGCACGTTAAACCTTCTTTATCAATATTTCTATTATTAGAAGATAAATTTAGAACTTACATGAGGGGCTTACCTACATGAGTAATCATAGCTTACTCAAATAGAACTTCTAATATTGAGAAACTGCTCATATTTCAAGACTGGAGATATTTAGAAGTAGATTAAATAAAATAGAAGATGAAAGATTAAGGAATTACGAAGGATTAAGGAAAATAAAATTAGGGATTAGGGAATGGAAGATTAAAAATGAATGGATTTTAAGAGGAAACCTAAAATAGAGCATCACGCAGATAGAATGGAAGAAGATAGAACAATAAAGAAGGAACAGAAAGAAAATAAGATAAAAATATTCTAGAAAGGATAGAATGGCAAATTCAAAGATGAAATCAGACGAAATTTGTATCAATGAGGTAAGTCTGAATGCTTAAGACATTTCTTGATTAATAATAATTACTGCGGACAAACGACAAACTAAAGTCGCTTATCCGTTCATTTGTATATAATCACAACAAACCGAAGATATTTATTGTAAGAATCTACTATTCTGTAGCAAATTTCAGCTTTCAAATAAAGTAGTTCTCCATCTATTTTGCTACAGCTAGATCATAGAGCGAGTCTCAAGGGTTACATTAAAGCTAAAAGATTTTTTTTTTTTATTAATTGCTAGATATTTGTAATCTAACTAATATCGGCGCCATTTATTTCAAAACACCTTATTCCTATCGATCAATGAAAAAAAGACAAAAAAAAAAAGAAAGAAAAAAAATTAGATTTTATTTACCTATAAAATTTGGTAATCTATAAAATTCAAAATCCGAGTTCTGACAAATTATTTTTTTCTTTTACATTTCTTTTTTTGAAAATGTAATTATACTTAACCAAATTATCCACGAACGCCCACACGAAATTGTCTAGGGGAAGGAAATATATTGCCAAAAGTAAAAAAAAAATATAAAATTGCATGGTAAAATTATAAATGTATTAAATAAAATAAAACATCCTGTAAAACATTGAAGTAATATTTACTTTTTTTGTGTATCTGACTCTTCTACAAATTTGTATGAAAATTGTAAATTACAGGGAGAGAAGACCGTAATTGTGGACGTCCCTAATAAAACCCGAATCCAATTAGATTTTCAAAAACAAAGTGTTTCCATCTCCTTGAGAAGACAAATATAAAGAATCACTCAAAATAAAACGTCTAATTTCATTTTATGTTAAATCAAATATTTTACATACAAAACATTATTTTGCAAATTTTTTTATCATTTCAGGTTTTCTTCAAATGTTTTTTGAGTTGAAAATGCCGAGTAATACCTCAAAAAAAACACACAAAAAAAGAGTGTATTTGAGTTTTAATTTAATTAACTGCAGAATATTTTGAAAATTAAAAATAAGAAAATAGAAATTCCACATGCTACACAAGTTAATATTTAAATTTTCAGAATTTTAGGTGTACTGGAAAAAGAAATATTAAAAGAAATAAAACGTTTGCAGTCGCCTGCAGTTGCTTGAGTCAGGACCTTAAAGTATCATATATAATTTTAGTTTTTAATTTACTATTCGTTTTTGTGAAAAAATAAATCTGTTTTTTTTTCCTGCTCCATTTCCGAGGCTTTCGGAGCAAAGCGACGGGAAGCCATCTAGTAATAATAACAATAATGATAATTTATTGATTATAAAAATATTTAGAAAAATAAACAAATATAGGTTTTTCGTTTTTGTTAATTCCAGAGTTAAAAAAAAAGTAAAGAAAATTTTTTTTAAGAAATAAAAGAAAAAGGAAATAATTTTACGGAAAGTTGGTTTTAAATTCTTCTAGCTTCTTGTTTTAACTTAAAAGTTATGTGGAGATTAGAAGTTATTTGAGATGTCTTTTTAGTTTGTTTTGTTTTTTCTTAGCATTGTGATAATAATGTATTTATTAATTTTGTAAAACATTAGTTTTTGAAATGTCACTTTCCTTTAAAATTTACTAAACTTCAATCATTTAATCTATGCACGATGTTTATGCGTAGCAAAAAAAATATTAATCATTTCAAACCAATCATTTCCTTTCTAATTTACTAATGTTTACGATTTTTCAGGTTTCAATAAGACAGGATGTGCTTTGTGGAATATTGCAATTTTGTAAATTGTTTTTTAAATATATGGGTTGCGTAAATGAAAAAAATAAAATAGTTTACAAAATTCGCAAAACATTGCTTCCAAAACCCGTAAACACAAAATATATCCTTCAAAAACACCGGAATTTCAAGAAGAAAAACTTGAAAGGGGTGTAATTCCCTAAACAGGAACTGAAACTTTTGTAATCAAAAAGCATATTTACATTGGATATTTTCAAATGCTTTTTGCATTGACAGTGACACAGAAGGCGCACAGGATGGCTATTGGCAAATGCACAAAGCCATGGGAACTGTAAAGGGTTGTTTATGTTTTTCTAGTAAAAGCAGATATTAAAGGCTTTTTTCACCTAGGATTACAACATGGTATTAATATGGGATTGCAAAAGATGCGACGGCCCAGCTAACACATAGTTTCTAGCCAGCGTTGGTGCAGTAATACATTAAAAAGTAACATAACAAACAGATTGCAGTTAACGTTTAATATATTTCAGGTTAATGCATTATAAGGTAATCCCAAGTATGTTTTGCGTAATGTAATTGAATTAATCTGTAATGCATTACCTTGCAGATGATGTAATTCAATTATTTAATAACTAGTCAGGTACCGTCCCTTCGCTCCGGAACCCTTGCATATATAGCATTTAAGAAAAACTTTCTTTATTTAGCAAATTAATACTGAGATCGGAGAATATACGACGTCCAAGTCCGTGTGGCCTTCTCCGCTTAACTCAGGTATATTGCGGGTTGGCGCCACCTGGGGTTGCCTCCACACACTTCATGATCAGTTTGCCAGATTATTCCCTATCTCGTGGGAATTTCGAAAAATCAGTCTTATTCCTTATCTACATCATAAAGGGAACCTCTGTTCAAAATTTCAGCTTTCTAGGTCCAAGGGTTTAGGGTATGCGTTGATGAGTCAGTCAGTGAGTGAGTCAGGAATTTTCTTTTTATATATGTGAATTTTCATGAATTTTGTTTTGTTAACCTCATTGATTAGTTCTTTATAGATTACAGTTGGATCTATTATTTTTTATTTTCAACTCTTGTTATCCGAGATTCGTTCTTTACATATTATTCCTGGTGTTTCGATATCATGCACATTTATGAAAATATGATTTATATTTGTTTTTGTATTTCCATGAATTGTACAGTTGTTTCTTGTTGTTCCGTAAAGACAATTTTTGAAACCATTATTGCACATAAGTTTTAGGTATTTCTGTACTGCATTGTTTTTATTCATTTTGAGAAGATCTACATTTACGTCGCCAATTATTTATTATTATTTTTTCATTTTTTATGAATAGATTCTCTAATATATTCTTCAGTAAATTTACCTTTCTTTTTTGGTGGTTTATATATATGGCTAAAATGTTAATATTTTATTTTTGATAACACAAACACATTTTGGTAACGAAACATAGACTAGTAGGTTTTGTTATAAAAATTCATAATAAATAACATGTTTTGTGAAAATTCTTGAATCATTTTCAAAAGATTCCCTTGTTCCGACGTTTTAGTAATTTGTAATTTAACATTTTGCTTTTAGAATGACAGACAGAATAACGTTTTTATAATATACAATAATAATAGCCGGGTACCGTCGCTTCGCTCTGGAACCCTTGCTTATATAGCATTAAAAAATTCTTAAGGGTCATATTAAATTTGACCCTTTAAAAGGCGACATCTTGGAAACCAAAAAAATTTTTCGACAGATTTTTGTAGCATTTTGTTTGTCTTAAAAAGATCTAAATTTTTAAGCTATTGAAAATAACTTTAACGTCTATCGTTGTTGACATTATTATTAATATATATTATTGTCATTTTATTTGCGAAAAACTTGACAAACCGGAACGATAGCTTCTGCGAAATATCGTTGTGGGAGTTCGAAATTAGTTGATTTGAAGAAGTGTATTTTGTTTATTAATATATAACGAAGAATTTCTTATAATAAGTAAACTGATCAATAAGAACAAATTTAGATGTATTAAATTTCAATCATCAGTGTATATTTTTTTTCATTTAGAAATATTATAAGTTATGTAAGTGATTTGTACTACTGTAATATTACTACGCAAAACAAAATACATCAGTTTGTATATAGTTTATGGGTGTGTAGGTATAATGAAATGGTCTATCATGCGAATTTATAAATTTCGAATTTTAGATTTTAGAATTTCAAACGAATTTTCTAATAAATTAGGCTAATGAATTTCCACTATACCAGTTTATCTATCATTAGTCTACATTACGTTGCATTATGTAGTTCCACAAATTTTAATTAAACGTATAATGTATAGTTATGTTTTTCTAAGGATGGAAATTCAAGCGCTTTAAAAAAATAATAAAAGTAAAAATAAAAATAACATTTCAAATACAGTAAATTTTTAATTTTTTAGTTAAAAAATTAATTAATTAAGTTTTTAATATCGGGCTTCGGAACCGTCGAAGACAGATAAATCCTTGACCTAAATCCTAATCCCTTGAACTATACATCAATATATCCAACTTTTGTCTCAGCAACTTCTCGGAGCCCTTTTATCAAAAGAAATACTTAATATTATTAGAGCCAAAGAACCTAGTAAATATTTATAATCATAATAATTTAGTAGTTGTTTGAAAGCATAACACTACAATATTCTAAACTGAAAGAAATTGAAAGACATTCTATTTCATTCTCAAAAATTTGAAATATTCCAAGACTCACGCTCTGCATATTTGTTATTATTTTGAGTATACTGAATTATCAGTTTAAAAATAATTAATTTTATCTCTAATAAAACTTTTCATTTTGTCTGTTTCCTGTAATTGTAATGTGTTATTTCAATTGAGACAAGAAAGACAAAACCAGACGAAAGTTTCAGATTTGATTTCCTGAGAATACTGGAATGGAAAAATGTTGGAATCAAATGAATGGAATGAATAGGAGGAAACCGAATCAAAGAAATAGGAGTTCACCTCCTGAACACAATGAATTCCTCTTTGCGATGATTTGACAATACAAAGGAAGACGAGACACTGATATTCAGTGATAGGTCATATTCAAAGTTACATTTAGATCAGAATAGGATTTCAAACCATTCAATTCGTTGACAATATCGCCTTTTTTGTGTGTCGTATTATGCACATGCGAAGTTCAGAACCTACACCTTATATTACTGGTTTTGTGTAACTGACCTTCGTAGGTAATGTAAAGACGAAAGACAACAAGGAGTCCCCGAAAGAAGTTAGAGCTTCTTTCCTTAAATAGCGGCGTTTCTAATTTTATTTTTTGCTTTTCCATTTATTTATCAGACATTTATCTAGATTGAGATAGTAAACAAATGGCACTGAGGAGTCAGGTTCGATACCCAGAGGAGGTCGGAGATTTTTTCTCAGATGAATATTCTCCAAACAGGTCTTAGCTTCGTCTTAACCCTCTGTGAAATCGCTGCCTAACTTTTTTCCTGGCGGGCGAGCGTTGGACTGACCACTCTCAGCCCTGGGTACGGGACGTCCTTCCTAACAATTTTTGAACCGCTAGATAGTTCTTCTTGAAACTTGACATTCACATTTAAGGATTACAGACGATTTTATTTGAAACCTTATTTGCAAGAGCTAAAAAATTAGCGCGTTAAGGTGACAAAAATTCCGATAGAAAACCACCACAACAGAAATGTCCGTTAAATAAACGTAAGATTTTCGTTTTTTTCGCTTTCGACATTTAAAAAAAAATAATAATAAAATAATTTTAGGGAATTATAATGTGACCCTACATTTTCTTTTTCTTTTTCAGAATTGAGTAAATCAGCATTATTAAATTAAACAACGTCAATAAAAACTAATTAATTAACAATATGTCAGTAAAAAGTGTAACATTGTTTGTTAAAAACGAAAAGAAAAAAAAAACATTTTTTCCCCTCTAATGCGTTTCTATGGGAATGTTTGTCAGCCTCACGCACAAATTCCTCTTCCAAATTCTCACGAGGAAAAATTTTCGGATTTACGAGATCGTCTCTTGTCCGTAAATATGCAAGCCAGGTTTCAGAAAGATCCATTCACAGGATCAAAAGTAAGTAAGGGGCATATTCTTTGGTAAGGGAGCACAGATATTCTGCTTTTTTTTTTAACCCTCCTTTTCTTAGAAAGCAGGCTAAAGATGATAATGGAAGGAAAATTAAATATCTTTAATTATTAATACAAATAATCTAATAATTTTTCTAACATCATTACGACAACTAAAAATTAAGAAGTTATAATTTAAATTTCCAGTTAAGCTTTTCAGTTATTTCCAGTTATTCGATGTAATATTTTTCAACTTGCATTGTACTGAATAACAGTATTCACCATTGAACAAATCGACTTTTTTATTTGAAATACAAAGGCTACTAACAAATACGTTACTGTGATTTTATCATATTCCATGAGAAGAGTTCCTGACACAGAGCTTTTCTGCTTTTAACCGGTCTTAATTCAGTTTTGTTTTCGTAGCTTAATGTGAAGAAACAACTTACACTTTACTTAAAAGTTAAAGTGTCCCACTACAGGCCTGTGTGGTCCTTGGAATCGCGGGAGGTAAGACTCCCGGCGTTCCATGACCAACGGAACTAAGTTGAGGTCGGGTGGTCAATCCGACGTCCGCCCGCCTTTAACCTCCGGGAAAGAAACCTATTCAACAGAGGGCTGGGTAGACCCTAGGACCCGTTTATAGGAGAATGGAAATAAACTTTAATATTGCATTAATTATTATCATACACACAGACTGATTGCTGGATAAGCCTAATTTATCTAGAAAAGTATACCAAAAAAAAAATAATCAGGCAAGTTAACTAAAATACGAGAAATATATGCTATTCGATAAAGCTTAAATAAAAATTTCCTAAGTATCTTTGAAGTCTGAAAATGTTAAAATAGTTTCAATACATTTAAATTCTTCGATTTTTTTTTCTCTACTCTTCTTCCTAAACTCTCCTTTCAGAACGAAGAAAGACACTTAACTTTGTAATGACTTCAAAATTCTTCCAATTTCTCCAAGTCATTTCATTTACACTTCTGTTCTAATTAAACCACTTAATTGATTTCGCATTACTTTCTTCAATTTTCTTTTCCATTTTTTTTTGGGGGGGGAATTTGATGATTCATTGAAACTACTAACTTTCTAATTATGTTTAAAGTAGAGATCATCAACAACGTATCTTAAAAAATCTGAATTCCAGAAACTTCAAGAAATACGCAGGTATCCAAAAGAATAACAAAGAATTACAGCTACTCCTGAATTCCTACTTTTTTTTTCAAGCCCTTTTAGGTTGTATTCTGATATTGTGATTAGGTGAAGTTTAGGCAAGACAAAGCTTTCATTAAACAAAGCTCTGAAGCAGTAATTTTGTAATGATGTAAATTCTTTGCAGTGATTTAACTGGTGGAGATTTAATTGTGTAAAATGGCCTTCAAGTTTACGTCAACTGGAAAATTCCAGGAGTCGCATGTGAAGTCTCACAATTCCTCTTTTGGTTATCCAGTTGTCTGTTTGTATATTACGTATCTAGTTTAAAAGCAGGTTTAACGTATGCACGGTTACTTCTATTTCAAACGACAAAACACACTGATTATTTAAAAAAAAAAAAAACATATATTAAAAAAAGCTACTAGTTTCGCCAAGGCCTACCTGATGACACTAAGGAACCTTGGTAAAACTTTAGCTTTGTGTTTTTGAAATTTATTTTGTTTTTTTCAGTGGTTATGTATTTTTTAGAAACCTATTTGGGACCAAAATCGGCAGCTATTGCGTTTGTCCTTTCGTCCGTGTCTATCCACTCCTGGAAACTCATAACATAAGAAGGTCGCGACTCCTGATTTTACTCCAGATTTCACCATCGTGTCCAGAGGTCCAAACACTGTAGGAATGGGGTATTTTCGGGGGTCAATGCCTCCCCCCTCCCAAGTTTGAGATACTTGGCAGTGTTTTCATTGGATTTCCGCTGTTAACTTAAATGTCAGAACAATATCTGTTATCAGCTATAGTATGATCGATAAGTTCCTGGACTCATATGCTGAATGTTGCCGGTTCAAATCCATGTATCTACTGTTTTTCTTGCTTTCCTAACGTTCTTTTTATTTTATTTTTTCTAACTTTTTTATTTTTCCTTTCTTTAATGTACAATTTAAAGTACATTATTTAAATAATATATTATTTTTAATTTTTTTTTATTATTATGGATCGCCCTTAAATTTATCTTTAGCATAAAATTATATTCACTTGTTTAAGAGAGGTATCTAATTTATTCTTTTTAAACAGTTTGCAGAATGATGAAAATGTAAGTAACTTAGTTAGAAAAAGTTTCAGTACTTGGAGAAATAGATCCTGTAAAGAAAATATAAACTCACCTAAGTATTTCAAATAACTTTTCATTACATGATTTGCTTACTTCCAATTTTTTTCTTAGTCTACTTAAAAGAAATTAATTCATGTACCATTTAAAAATTTTAAACATTTTCAGTAGTTTTTAAATTAAAAAATAAAATCAATTTTCAACTTTAAAGAAAATAGAAACTCGCTAAGAAATGTGTTTGATTTTGACACCTGCAAAGTGATTGGAATATCCCAAATTTGCATAAAGATAACTTAAAGTGGCTAAAGTATATAATTCATTCATTTTCGTAGCAATATGTGCTACTACTTTATCATGCCTCGTGGAAATTCATTAACTGACAAAGAAATACGAAAAATTCATTTTCTCCTTGGTCAAGAAAAGTCAACAAGGCAAATAGCTTCAGAATTAAATCATTTACAGACTGTTATTCAAAATGTTATCAAGAAAGGTGATAGTTATGGAACCACAAAACGACCAGATAGATCTCCAAAACTCACACCTAGGAACCACGGGAGAATTCAAGATCTTGCTGCGTCTGATGAGATGTCCACCCGTGAAATTGCTCGTGTGTTGCCAAAGACTGTATCTCACCAAACTGAATGGAAAAGCTTAACTTCAAATAATCACATGAAGTTTGTAAAATTCAAAGCTAAACCCAAGCTCACTGCCACTCATCGTTCTAGCCGAATTGACTGGGCTAAGAAAACAGTGAAATGGACATCAAAGGTGGAACGAAATAGTTTTTTCTGATGAAAAACGTTTCTGTCTTGACGGCCCTGATGGATATTCCACATACTGGCAAGATGTATGAACTCCGTCGAAAATAAGATTAAGCAGACAACAAGGTGGAGTGATGGTGTGGGCAGCATTTGGAGCAGGAGGTAAGGCAGATATAGTGTTTGTGGAAGGTAAGATGGACTATAAAAATATCAGAACCTTAAATAAGACCATTTATTACCATTTGGGCCCCTTGTAGGAGGACCAAATTGGCAATATCAACAAGACAATGCTTCTATATATGCGTCAAAATCCACAAAAGCGTGGTTTAAAAAAGAGAAAATTGACGTCATCACATGACCTAAACCCAATTGAAAACGTTTGGCGTTGGATGGCAAACATTGTATAAGGCCGAAACAAACAGTATCATCACTTGAATGATCTGAAGGTTACAATTTGGAATGCTTGGGACCAGATAAAGATGTCGGATTGAAAACATTAATTGGGACAATGCCTGACAGAATGATAGAAATTGTAGAGAAGAAAGGAGGACCAACATGTTATTAATTTCAATAATTTTCGAAATATTATGTTTTGAGTTTATATTTTCTTTACAGTTGAAAAGTGATTTTTATTTTTTAATTTAAAAACGTTTGAGATGTTTAAATGGTACATGAATTTATTGCTGTTAAATAGACTATGAAAACAAAGGTCATTGTTCTTTTTTGGACTATGTAATAAAGTAAAAAAAAAATGTTGTAAATCCTATAATAAAAAGTTATTTGAAATACTTGGTGAGTTTATACTTTCTTTACCAGGTGTATGTACACCTTATAATAGACTTAAATCTTTCTCATCTTTTCACTATGTAGCCATAGTGGCCTCAGAAAACTGTGTACGTCAGCCTGTTCGTTTTCCACAAAACTGAACAGTTTTGGATGAATATGCTAAAACACGCGCATTTGTCAATTTTCTGATTTTTCACAAGAAACGAACTAAGTTTATGATAGCAAAGGACTTGCAAAAGTTTTATCACACCAATCTATTTAATGAATGTCGATTTTTCGATTGCTGCATTCCAAATAAGTTTATATTATTTTCTAAACTTTTATCTCATAATCTGTTCGTTTCATTCAAAACTTTGAAATATCGCCAATCGGATTAACGGGATTTATTACAATTCATATATCAAAATACCAAAACGATCAAAAACACAATGACAACAACAGAAGCGGCAAATTTTCAGATTATCTTCACTGAAGTCTTCTTGTGGTAGAGTATAACATAAAAGTTGATGAAAGATACAGATATCCGGAAAATTTGCACCTTATGTTGATATTATGATTTTGATTAATTATTATCTTAAGGAAGGAAACCGGAGGAAAAAAGAAGTTTACATAAAAGAATGACCATACACAAATGGTTTGACAGTGTAGATGACAAGTTGTAGTGTACTGATAGCATTACAATGCGATGGGACTGTATAGCTTTGCCGTGATCGCATTGTACGGTCACATACCAGCCTGGCTTTATTCTCTTTGTAATTTAGAATGTAATCATCAATCTTTGTGATAAATAGCTTCCTCAATGTGCATGTATTCTCTCTCTTCATTATGGGAGAAATCCTTTCATGTATGAGACTGTTTCAGTATTTGATGTAGTTATATGGCATCCGATTTCCAATGATCGAGACTGATTCTTTGAGTACATACAAAAATCATTTCTTAAAATTTATAGATGATCTAAAATTGAAATTTGTCTATCATTTTTAATTTCCCCGTTTGCCAAAATCGAAGAAGTTACAAATAGAATTAAATTGAAATTGGTTTCTTGTTGTACACGTAGCGAAACATTGCTTATTAATTTTTCAGCCACTTCCTGTGAGACTTAAAGAGACTGCTGACCGGAACTCTTGTTTTTCTCACCTTAATAAGTAATAAAGGCTCCAATAATCCGACTTAAGCTGTAGACATGGTGACATGTTTCATTTGAGGCCACTTCCACAAGGACAAGCAGACCGGAACCCGTACTCTATAGATTAGAAGGGTTCCAATAAGTCTACATGTACAGCCAGTTTCAGAAAAAGATCAGGAGTGACGTCATTGAACCAAGTTAGACAATATCCGTCAGCCCGAAACGTACTTCCACTTTTCTGTGGAACAATATCGTTCTGCAAACAGAAGATTTTGCATGATATCAAATTAATTTCAGTTTATACACTACAATCTCGTTTATCCGGACTAACTGGGACCAAAGGCAATCCGGAAAATCGAAAATCCGGATAATCCGGGTAATATGGGTAATAAGCAAAACAAATCCTTAAATTAACAGACTTACAGATAAAAGACTATGTTGTGTAGCTTCAACGCCATATGACAATCTAGTAAAGCTTTAAACTCGACAAAAAAAGCATTTTATTACCATAATTTATTGTACAATCTATGCAGGAACTGTACATTTAATCAAAATAAAAAGCGAATGTTTGGCGTATTATAGTTATGTTCTTGTTATCATAGTTAAAATTATTATCTATGTGAACATTAAATAAAAAAAAAAAGTCTACAAATCTGATCCGGATTATCCGGAGATCCGGATCAACGAAGGCCGGATAAACGAGGTTGTAGTGTACTAATATGTAAAGTTTAAAATTATTTGGGGGGGAAATTATCAGTAGTAGTAAAAGTAGTATAATCATACTATTGGTTAACAAGTTGTCGAACTATTTAATTAAAATATTTGTATATAATTTAAACAGGATTAAATTACAAATAAAAAAAAAAAAAAACTAAAAAAACTGGAGAGGGAGAAAGGAAAAAACAAACAAAAAAAGGCATGTAGGAGAATCGATCCAGCGAACCTTAGCATGAAAGACGGATGCTTAGACCATCTCGCCACCACAGGATGGAGATTCCTACGCCTGACGTCATGCCCGTCTTTTTCTGAAACTGGCTCTAGATAAGTCTGTAGAGATAGTGATGGACGGACACAACCTTCTTAAGAGCTCCTCCCTCCCATTTACACTTTGTGTACAGGGTGGCTATTAAAGCTCGTCAAACATTAAAATAATTGCATCAGCGACATTGCAGAGCACAGCATTTTTCTTTTAAAAACATCGTTGCAGGTGATATTGATGAGCTTTTCTTTAAAAAAAAAAGTGAGTTTTACATTTTATTTTAAAAAAATGACTTTAGAGTAGTAGTCGTTGGTTGGTTATTGGTTAGTAGATTTTAAGGGCGCAAAAAAAAAAAAAAATATTAGTCATTACCTTTAATGGTTTAAAGTAATTGATTGACATGAGAAATCTTTCTATTCCATTTTTCTTGTTTGTTTGTCTGTTTGCATGCACATTACACTGAAATAACTTCATACATTGTTTATTTCTGCTATAACAGGAGCAAGTTATTTGTCCAATTGTCTGTTTGAATGTTTGAAGGATGGATTCATCTTCAAACATTATCCTCGAAATCTCTCGCTAAAATGGCTGATTTCTTTTAAAATTTGGTACCATTCTTATTAAAATATGAAAATGATTATTTTCGTGTATTTCCCGTCCTTCTCCTTCCTGTCCTCAAACATTGCTCCAACCCTAGTACTTCAGGCTCAGATATAACTACTCAACGAACATTTGCACAAATAACTAATTTTAAATGTATTCGTGGGAAATTCCACCTGTTTAATAGAATTGTACGACAGAAATAAAAGAAGCAGTAAATTCAATCAATTTGTAATCCCATGGATATATTAAAGCAATAACAATTCGAAAATTACATCACTATCTGATAGGTGGCAGAGCAATAAACAAAAATAACACAATTCTATTCAAAAAGAATCTTAAGCTACGTAATTTCTAATTGAGTTATAATAATAGCTTATAATAATAATAATCTTTGTCGATATTGTTTTTCAATTTTATATGATGTATGCTATTTATTTACTATTTTATTACATTTTATTCATTATTTTATTAGTTTTATTATCATTCATTTTTCATAACTTTTGATATTTGTAACTAAATGTTTTGTATTTTTCTTTTTAGTTTTATTTGTTAATCTTCCTGACGTTTTCGGCTTCAAATCAGAAAGATTCAGTCTCTTTGAAGTACATTACATGTTTGATGGAGATCCCCAAAAAACTAATTGTAAACAAAATCTCAGTCATTATTTTTTTTTACAATGGGAAAGAAGAAGAAAAAAAAGTCTCCTTCGTTTTTATTTTCTTTTTTCTTTTCTTTCTTGTTCTCTGCGAGTTCAACTTTATTTGACAATTTTTCATCTGTTCTTCTTTGGTAACAGCTGGTTTGATACTGAACATCGCCTCAACTCAGTTTTGAAACCTTTAACTTCTAAAACCTGTTCTGCGCATTTCCCTGGTGCTGTCGGCAAAAATCACAGGAAAGTTTTCGATTGAAGTTTCAAGACAACGTAGTTTTTTTTAACAGTTAAAAGTGAGATCCATTTAACAAAAATAGTAATCTCTCAAGAAAAAAGAAAAAGTTCTTAAAACTCTTGTCCTTATCGACAATATTAATGGAAAAGAAATATTTAAATCTATTCAAAATAAAATTGTATCAGCCACCGCACTTGGCTAAAAATAACTAAATATTTGCAATAAAACTTCCTGCTGGCTGCGACCAAATTGCGGATGTCCAATCCTCCGGTGTCCAATCCGCAATTTGGACGCAGCTAGCAGGGAGCGTTTTATTGTAAATATATTTTAGTCTTTACTTGTTTACTATTTTTAGTCTTTTTAGTCTTTACTTGTATCAGAAGACTTGTATTCCCGTTTTGTCGGGGACAAGTATCATTAAAGTATCATTAGCAACAATAACAATAATCGCAACAATTGCGTCTTTCGCAACAGTCACATTTATAATAATAAGGAAAATAAGGCAATATAAATTATATTTTCATAGACGTATCAGAAGACGTTGCGAAGCATTGTGATTGATTTACTAATCGCTATCCCTACCTTGTTTTATTTTTAAACGAGTGCGGTGGCTGATGTAATTTTATCTTAAACTACTTCACACACGTTAACCTATTATGCTAATCTATTTAAAATATCTTATAAATATCTTATATAAAATATCTATCGAGGATCCGATCCACGAACGAGGATGGGAGAAAGTAAAGACTCCAACGATTTTCAGTTAATTTCTTCTTTTACAACCACAACAATCTGGTATTAGAATTATATTTAAACCAACCCATTTATTAAATTATTATTAAATGACTATCATACTGTTGCTATTACAGTACTTGATAATGAAGTTAATAATACAGTGGAAACTCGATTAACCGTCACTCTCTGTTATCCGTCATCGATCGCAAAACTACTTCTCCGTAAAATACGAGACGTTGCAGCGAAAAAAGCTCGAACAGAAGATGACTGATTAGAGCTTCAACATATGAACCTTATTATCTACACTCGGCGACACACTAACTTCCAAGCATTACAAGTGTTAGCGCCGCATCACGGAAGGGAAAAAAGTATTCCTACGCGGTGGGCTGATTTAAACTTCATATGGGGGAAGCTAACAGCTTAGATTTAATCCGTTAATTGCAAGGGAGCAAGTGGTTTATTTTTTAAATATTTAGGATCTATACTATTTGTTAATTTCAATGCTAAATACTCTATAATATTTTCGCATTCTACTCCGGGGAACTTGACTTGACAGCCGACAATGGCTGACCAACGCATTTCGCTTTCTTTCTGATCCCGAAAATTTTGGAGGAACTTACTCCAGTAAAACTGCTTGTTAGCTCCACGATAGCACGAATGAAATGCGAAGGATTATCAGTACGCAGTTTGCAATAAACATTCAATAAGATTTGCTTCGCTTGACTGTTCAAAGCTTTTCCTTGACCAGGACGACGAAACAATTTTGGCGGGGACGCCATTATTGAATCCGTTAAACTGCACATCGTATCTGAGCATTATGTAAATTTTTATCTGATATTAATTCACATATAACATAATGTTATAATTATACCACTTTTATGTTAAAATTCACTAAATAAAGGTATTATTAATATCTTAGTATTTACTTAAATGAAGATTTTTGTTAGGGATTCTTTTCTGATGCGTAGTGACAAACCGTCGCACACGCTCCTATCTCTGGCAATGCTTCAAAGTTAATGTGTCGCCGAGTGTAGTAGGCCTACTGTTTTATGTTTCTATTATTATCTCGAAAAAGTTTCAAACCATGGGTTTCCCCAGCTACGACAATATGGCGGGTCAAGGACCGAAGCACATATTGCCAAGTGCTATATTATTATTATTATTATGTTTGCATGTTTCAAACCTTGGGTTTCCCCAGCAAAAACAATATGGCGGGTCAAGGACCAAAGCACATACTGCCAAGTGTAAAGACGTGTGTGAGAATGATTAGGGATGTGTGGTTGTGTCCATAAATTTCCTAACTATGCGTGTAGTGTTGAGAACCACAGCCTGCTGCAGTTGTGCATAAGTGTTTTTGTGAAGTCCTAGTGTGCTGAGACTGTAGTGCAATGTGTGAGGCACCAGACCAGTGGCAGACAGAACGATGGGTACAACACGTACTCGATCCTGCCTCCACTGCTTCTGGAGCTCGTGTGCTAGATCAATGTATTTACTGATCTTGTCTGCGTGAGTTTTCTGCATGTTCTTGCTGATAGGCACTGCAATATCAATTAGATAGGTTTGTTTGTTGACCTTATCAACAAGTGTGATGTCTGGTCTGTTGTGATGTATGGTTTTGTCTGTGTGAATGGGGCGGTCCCAGTATAGTTTATATGAGGGTGACTCTAATACGCTTTGTGGTATGTACTTGTAGTACGGGACCGTGCTCTTAATAAGTGAATGTTTGTGTGCTAGTTGTTGATGAACGATCGATGCTACCTGATTGTGTCGGTGGAGGTAGTCTGTTTGAGAGAGAAGGGGACAGCCTGATATTACGTGGTCGATCGTCTCATGCGTAGTGTGGCATTTCCTGCATTTGTCGTCATGTGTGTTTGCATCGTGTAGAATATGTTTCTTGTAGTTGCGTGTGGAGATGACTTGGTCCTGTATTGCGATCATGAACCCTTCGGTCTCCCCAAACAGCTCACCACTCGTCAGCCATCTGTTCGACGCTTCCATGTCGACATGAGGCTGGCTGAGTTCGTGATGATGTCTGCCATGGAGTTCCTTACGAGCCCATGATTCACGCAGCTGCTGAGTGTGGGTGTCAGGGGTGGTG
>JAFIDM010000004.1:47340274-47370708 GCA_023159025.1 Thereuonema tuberculata
ATATTCCATTCTATTATAGATACATAGACGACATTATTTGTTATGCCAAAGAGGATATAATTTTGGGCATAATGGACATTTTTGCTCAGATTCACCCTAATATTCAGTTTGACATTGAAATGGAAACTAATGACAACATTCCATTTCTTGACGTCATGGTTACACGATCAGATTTCGGCTTTCACACCAGCGTATATAGGAAGCCTTCGCACTCGGGCATAATTATGAATTTCGGCTCTTACATTCCTCTGGCCTTCAAAATTAACCTTATCTCAATGTTCGTCCGGAGAGCTTTCCGTTTATCAAGCACTGAAAGAGCTTTCATTTCTGAATTAAGTATAATAAAAAGTCTACTAATGAACAATGGTTACCCAGCTGATTTTATTCAAATGCATTATAAAAGGGTCATTAATAAGTGCTATAATAATATTCCATCCTCGGACCCTAAACCTAGACAACACTTTGTATCCATCACGTATCACTCTAGTTTGTTTACAAAACTAAAACGTATTTGTGCGCCATACCGGATCACGATCACATCGCCGGCCAACAATACCATCGGGAGAATGCTAGCGGTCCCAACAACTGTTCCTAAAGAGGAAGCCACAGGACTGGTGTATTCCATCCCTTGCAAGGACCACTCTTGTGTTTACCTAGGCGAAACGGGAAGATCTTTAGCAAAGCGAGTGGGAGACCACGAAAGGGCGTACAAGGCACGCAATAAAGAATATTTAACGTATAAACATTCAATAGAGCAGCAGCATCACATTCTCTTTGAAAACTCTAAGGTTTTGATTAAGTGTAATAAACAATTCCAAAGAAAATGTATGGAAACGTTGATGATCTTGTGCACTCCCAATGCTTATAATACTTATTTAACAGTACCCTCCATGAATGAATATGATATTCACAAAAGAATCCTAAATAAAAATAAAAAATTAATAAATTATTAACGCAATTGGTAGGTCTGCTCACTTCCAATTTCATGCTTCTCTGTATTATACAATCCTAGTAATTTATATTGGTAGTTAATTTACACAATTTCTAATTTGTATAACAATAATAATTGGTTAAAACGTATTGGTTCTTCAGGATCTCGTAATATGGCACGTTCCAAGTTTTTCATGATACTGATATTTCTTTGTTATTTTAGACCTACTGTTTCATTCTATCAGTTTAGTATAAAATAATGTATATTCTTGTAAGGATCAACGTTCTATAGATCAATACGTTCTTTCATTTACTTTAAGTTTATCTTAGACTTTAATAGAATTTTATATAAATATAACATAATCAAAAAAAATTCAGTGTTATATATTTTATTCTTTCATTAAATTCATTCCTGTTTTAATAGAACTTTATATGATTATAAATAATAATGTAATCTTTTTTAAAATCAATGTTCTATAAATCTACTTATTCTATTTTAACTTTATCCCGATTTTAGTGAATTTGTATAAATGTATAGAATAATATAAATTCTTGTATAATCAATGTTGATCATTGTTAATTTTAATTAATTTACTTTTCAATTTTATCTCAATTCATTCCACTTGATTGCTTTACTTAGAATTTCATGTTATTTTATTTTATTTTATGCAAATTTTTTTTTTTTTACTGCCTTTTAATTTTATTTTATTGCTATTCATTTATTCTGTCACTTAATTTCTGTCTACCTGATTCGATTGTTTAGTTTTTAGTTTTTTAATTTTTAGATTATTAATCAAGTATGTCAGCAACGTTTATTCAGCAAGTACATGAAACTTATTGACACAAGGAACTTCAGCCTAATCCCTCTAGGTGGAGCTGAGCCATTCAAGACGTCATCGTATGCTAATTACTTCCGCAAGAAAATTTCCATCATAGCCATTTTGTATAAATACTTCCACAACTTGTCACTTCCATGTACTTGAAGATGGTTAGAATGTAACCGAAACCGGGTTGTACTATATTTTATTTAGTTATTAAATTGAGTTTAATTTAATCAGGTGTGCCGGCTTATTCCTTTGATCCACAGAAAGTCATAGAGAGCTTTTTTTTTTTGTTTCTTTATTGAAAGTTTGAGATATTTTTAAGTGTTTCAGCTAGTTCCTAAGCCATAGATCTTACTTATTTAATGTATGGTCCATCTCTCCCAACATCCGGGTGAGATGGACCCCCTTCCCGACGCTCCGCTGTTGAATATTTCGCTGCCATTTTAGGTTGGTTTAGGCTACATCTTTCAAAACAACATCGATATCTCACAATGCGAAAACTAAAACTGAATAACTATAAATACACTAAAATATTTGCACACTAGTAAATGTCCGACATGTCCGGTCGAAACCTGGTCGCGTCACAAAGTATTTAATTTGCTTATTTTTTTTTAAAGTATGTGTGTGTGTCTGGCCTTTGTAATTACTTCAATTACTAATTTTAATTTTACACACATTAAACAATAAACATTAAAATATTTTTCGACTTATCAAAAGAAGCAATGTAGTTTAAAACTATGATGTTTTCTATAAAGAAAAAAACTAGTACCTACTAAACACTCCGCACAGTTTGACTGAAGACAGCTACAGTAGCGCTAGCGCGGCGCGTTTGCGAACTACTTGAGTGGTCCGTCTCACCCGGTGATGCCTCTCTCCCAGACTTACCCTACAACAAGAATGTTTTGCTTTCTGCTTGTTGATCGCCATTCTAACCAATCATCATTCATATTTCGCTACTTTTGTTCCAGCCAATAGTTTTCAAATCGACTGTACTGAAAACCTTTCTAAATTTATTCTTGTAATAATCAGGCCATCATTTGCAAAGAAGCAATATTTACTCAGAAATATACTAATTATTGTCCTCCAAATGAGAGATGGCCGCCCTGTTTTTGTTAGATCTGCGCATGTATCATCGATTAGTCTGGTCAGGCACTTCCGTCTGATTTAATGACAGGACGCCGCCTTGACAGGTAATCGCTTGTTACTTTGGAAAAGAGCATTGTATTTATAAATAATATATATTTATTTATTTATATAAATACTTATTGTTAGCAACTGGTATTGAAATAACGCTAAATAGTCGAGAGAAGTTTTAATTTGGCGTTATCAACATGTCTATATGAATATGCATCAGAATAGGTCAGGAGAACAGGTCACCGAGACAATAATTTCTAACGGTATTCAGTAACAAAACTGACTTATTTCAGTTGAATGGAGGATAAAGGGCGCCGCGGATTGATCTTGGAGAATGTGAATACTTTCACGACTGATGAGTTTCAATTCTAAGTAATTAATTGTTCGCGTGCGATGATTGACTGACAAACACACGCATGACCAGCCGATATCAGCCGCAGGAAGGTGATTTTACTACAATGCTTCGCTCGCGATCGTTAGTGGCATCAAAAATTGACCAAACAAGTGTGTTTTGTAGCAGTGTATTCAACGAGCTTTGCCAAAATAAAACTAGCAATATTGATTCTAAAAGGATCACTTACTTTTCTGAATTAATCGATAATGAAATTTGCTCATCTCTTATCCTAAGAGTATTAATTTCCTGTTCTTTGTAGACTACTATAAAAAAAAGCAACAACCCTCAGATAAAATCCAAAACCATGTTACCAAGCTATAGGGAATCAGCTTTAATGGTTGGGCCAAGGGCGGTCAAGTAATTTCATCTCCAACGGCGGTCATCATTAAGTGAAGCAAAGGTTCAGATGTCATTCTAGAATTCAATCCAATAACATTTATGACACTATTACTTGGCTTTAAGATTATAAGATGTAATAACATTTACGACAACGGTAAGTAGCTAATATTAGCAGTGCTAATCGTGATCAAAAATTTTAGAAAATTATAGGATTATTATGGATAGAGGACAAGAAGTTACCTTCTTTCGAAAATCACATTATCGTAAAGTTTTCATAGATTGCAATCAAAAGAAAAACAATTCTTGATTCCATCGAAAATTAATATCATTACAGTCATGCGCAGCTTAACGTTTGCACAGACACGTACCCGAAATGGAAAGGGGAAGGGGTCCATTACATTAAATTTTTATAAGTGATTTTGCTTTCTTTAAATGAAAATTTAAAAGTAAAATGATCTGAATACTAAAATGGAAGGCGAGAGTAGACTCTTTGAGTTTCATCATTTACACATAAACACTAGAACATACACACTTTCTTTTCTTTTCTTCTTCGCTGCTACGTGCATAGTTTGCATATATGTTCGAGGTTCGATATAGTCGAAAAATCCTGGTCGGCTAACACGTTCGCTAAATGTGACCGCAGCCGGCGTACATACAGCCTTACTGTACTGTACTAATAAGCTGGAATACAGTTCAGTATTTTGGCTATTTTGGAATTACAGTATAGATACAATATAGTGTACTGTGTTATTTATAAAGATGTTAGCACAACGTCAAATTCATTGTAATGTCATTGAACGGAACGTCCAGACCTGTCCTTTTATTATGACCTTTCCTTTTTGCTTTCGGGGTTTTTTTTGTTTTGTTTTGTTTTGTTTTGTTTTTTTTCTAATCACTTTCTTAGAAATCTGAGGTTAATGAAATCAGTCGGTCTGTACATGATGTAGGAACATTTGGCTGCTGGATGGATCTTCTTAAAACTTAGTAAGCATATTTAAGGACTAGAACTTTTACATTTCAGGGGAGTCACTGTCAAATTCAAGAGTAGTCGACAAAATTCCCTAAAGAAAAAATTATTGGAATCTAAACAATGCCTCCTACCGATATCTTGAACAACGAGTGTTAATCCTAAAGCTAATCAATTACTTTGGGTGTGAGTGGATTAAGTAAAATTAATCAACTTTAGATAATGGAAGTAAATAACACTGATTTAATTTATACCTAACTTTCAACTTACGACCTTGCAGACTAATACATGCGCAAAAAATAGGTTTAAAAAAGTTAAAAAGATTACAAATATAGACAGACAGTTTCGTTCTGAATATGTACAGAACTTCCTCAACGTATATATTCAGAACGAAACTGCATGTCCTTATTTCTAATCTTTTTAACTTTTTTAAAACCTAGTTTTATATTAGTGAGCAGGGCCGTGAATTAAAAGTTAGATTATTTATCAATGCACCTAAAAATCTTATATAATTTATACCTCTTTAAAAAAAAATATAAATTTATATTCATTAAATATTAATAATTTGAAATAGAACGTAGTATTTCAATAAATAAACATCATCTTCACCAAAAATATTTTATAAAATATATTTATTCGACAAATTTTCGGAGAGTCTTATCTTCTTTTCAATTTCAAGTTTTTCTAACTAACTATTTCATTGTTTAGAAAAACTTGAAAAAGGAAGGAAGATAAGACTTTCCGAAAATTTGTTTGAATAAATTTATTTTATAATATAATTTGGTGAAGATGATGTTTATTTACTAAAATGACAATAAGTAGAAAGGAAATTAGAAAGAAGTATGGAGTTAAAAAGTAGCATTTCGTTTAAACTTTTTTATACCTTAAAGAATAACAACAATTTTAAGGAAAGAGGGCTCTATGTTTTTTCATTAGCTTTTGTTATGAAAGAAGTTTTGTTTTTTTTCCGTCAAAACTTAAGTTGGATATTGAAAAGAATAATTTATGTTTTTCTTTAGGTTTCCCCTAATTAACTATATTGATTGAACTTCAGAAGGCTATTGATTTATTTCATATTTTTCTATGGTGCTAATGGTAGAGTAATAAAAAATGTTTGCTTCGTAAGATTTTCCGAATATAATGATATTCGGAAAAATTTAGCTTCTGAAGTGTGGTTTTTTTTCTTTCTACATTCTACAATGGAAATGAATGAAAAAAAAAAAAAAAGATATTTTCAGAACTAGTTATTTATCAGTTTCTAAAGACGAAATGAAATGAGAATTATTAATTTTTATAAAAAACAAAAGCTAAACTTTCGTTTCAATATGTAGAATAACACTTTTTTTTGCAAAAATAGTTCTTAAAAGTTAAAATTTTTCAAAAACTCATCTGCATCGTCTTTTCATTCTAAAGCAATGTTTAAATACAGATACTTCTTCGGTATACTTTGTTATACGTTTAATATATCTTGATTTACGTTTTCGATATATGTTGTAGTTACGTCCTTGCACGAAATAAAATGAAACGATGTATACCGATTTTTTTTGTACTATCTGTTACGAAGTACATGTTCCAGACCAACTAAAATATCGAATTTATATGCATCTGAATAGGAAATATTTATTTTTATTACACACTAAACTGTAATATAATATAATGACCAAATAATAATTAAAAGATACACTATGAATTTATTCTAAAATTATTAAATAGTATTCAATCACTTTTGTAAAATTTATTTCTTGTATTTAGTATTTATTAAAAACACTTAAAATATTGTAATTAGAAACCTGTCCTTTACCGTGTGGAATGACATTTAGAATTATGAAATAAATCTCCACACATAATTAAAAATGAATTATATATACAATTAAAATCGTTCCCTTCTAGATTCGTCCAGAATGCCTACTGGACATTCTCCATCGATGCGATTTTAATTTTACATATAATTCATTTTTAATTATGTGCGGAGGCTTACTTCACAATTCTAACCTTATTATTATACTTATGTGTTATTACATACTGTATATATCCATATATATTTTAAAACTTACGAACTTAAATACAAAAGGAGAAAGAGAAAAAAATACATGGAAAACAAAATGTACATGAAAAAGAGATTGAGAAACCAGTAAACCTGAATGTTTCTGTTGTAACTACAACAATATAGTTAATGTATACTAATAAGAACTCTTCTTCATACCTTAAAGTATATCTTTCTTCTTTAATATCATCTATAAAAAATCCGTACTATACAACGATATTTCGCTGAATCTATCGTTCTACTTTTTCAAATTCTTTTTCGCAAACAATAGCAAAGTCTTAAACATATTAAATCACCTAAGCAACATTAGGTGATGAAAAACAAGGAAGTCATACTCAACGTATAACTTACATTCTTCTTTCTTTTAACAAACTGAAATAACTTCACAATAAACTTAAACAAACTGAAATAATTGTATAATAAAATGAACAATTCAAAACCATCTAAAACACACATTATTTCATTTTTCGTCTCTATTTTCGCAATATATCCTGAAAAAAGGATAATGTGTTACCTGTTTACGAAAGAATCTTTCAGATTCTACGTATAATATGTGTTTTAGATATTTTCGAAATGGATAGTTTATTATTTAAGTTTATTGTAAATTATTTCAGTTTCTTAAAAAGAAATATGTTAGTACTTTATTATTGTTGTTTTTATTGCGAAAAACGAATCTTGAAAAATATTCTGCGAAGTATTGTTGTAGTAGTACGGATTTTTTATAGTCAATATATATTAAGCGACGTATAGTAATCGACGCATATCGAGGATTCATTATAGTGAAAACTTTACAGTCTATGAATCCCAATATTTTGGGATTTGTGGTAATGTAAGTTAAATATATTTCTTCTTTAAAGTTATTTCCAAATTTCATTCAACTATAAACGATTTTTCACAGACGCCATCGTTCTGTTTATTCAAGTTCTGAATTTCGCAAAAATAAAATAACAATAATAGGATCTAATAACAATATCAACAATGTATACACACTGAAGTTATATCAATGGCTTAAAAACAAGAATAATAAGCCATATCCTTTAAAATAAACAATTTTGATACCAATTATTTAAATTTATCCTCTTTATTCCGCATTAAGTTCTGGAAATAAGACAAGATGAAATATCGTTTGTAGTTATATGACATTTGGAAATAACTTTAAAGAAAAAATATATTTAATAATGTAAGTTATTAATTTTTTATTATAATTTTTTCTTTAAATTTTAAATTGTATTTAATCATTTAGTATTGTTTTCTCTGATCTTCTCCTGCCTTTATTTATTCTGTTTTTGCCTGAGGAAAAACATTTCGCACTGAATATTAATATAATAAAGGGGATTTCAGAATTAAGAGCTGCAATTGATTATTAAATGGAAGGGAAAGAAAATCCCTTAACAATCGCCTGAATCCATTTTATTCCACGAGTTAAGAGGCTTCTTTGATCAACGATGAATTGAATTTCATCGAGGAAACGCGGAAATTTGATTTCTGTTTGTAACAGAAGTCAATCTTTCCTGTAATTGGCTTTCTGCCTCTGAGCCTTTTTATAACATTCTCGAACAATCGTATTCTGAAATTGCGAAATATTTGATTCCACATTATGTTTGACGAGCTGTGCCCAGCGGTTTCACTCGCGTTAAATTCGGCCCTTCTCGGTAAATGTTCGGTTTTCGTCGTGCAGACAAGGCGCCCCGTCGCCGCCCCGGTTGGTTGACGTTTATGTTTACTGCTCCGCTTCTATTGGTCGTAGCGTGATGTTATATAGCCTACAATCTTTCTCAATAAATGGGCTATCTAACGCAAAAAGAATTTTTCAAATCGGACTGGTAATTCCTGAGATTAGAGCGTTCAAACACACAAACTCTTCAGCTTTATAATAGTGATATAGATTATATTTTTTTTAAAAATTGGTCATTTTAAGCAAACAAGTTCCTATGAGGGAGTGTCCTACTCCGAAGGGTTTCCGAGATAGAGCTATTCGAATGTACAGTTTCAAAACGAATGACAACAAAGAGATACTACATACTGTAAAAGCATCCATTATGTAAACGAGCAATTCATCTCATGTATTCACTCTATGTCTGTAAACTTCACTCTTCATCCAACCCATAAACAGAAATCTAAGGGGGTTAGGTCAGAAGATCTTTAGCGCCGTGCGGAAAGAGAAGGAAAACAACGGCCAGCAGGAGCAATGACAATTGAACGCCAAATTTCAATTATCTCCGATACCATTTGGAATAGGACACTCGTTCATAGAAACAGTTTTGCTTAAAATGTCCGATACTATCACCTCCCGAAATATTAATCTTTCCTCCTGGGGACACCCTGTATAATCTACAACCAATTATATTAAAGTTCAATATATTTAAAGTTTGCGAGCGGTAGTCAAGTGGTAAAGCGCTTGATTGGGGCTGGAGGAGTCCGGTTCAATTTCTGGTGGTGATTTTTCCACGCTAAATTCTCTTCCAGGTAGGTCCTAGGGTCCACCCATCCCTTTAAAGAATGGATATCGGGTTTGTTTCGCGGGGTTGAAGATGGACGGGAATCAAGCTCATCATTTAGTCTCAACTTAATCTCTCGGTGGTCAGAAACACAGGGATCTCCGTGACCTCAAGGGCGACACAGGAGTTGCGCAGTATATTTTGAACATTTAAAGTTTCATGTTTTTAGTAATTAAATAATAAGTTTATAAATATATTAGTTATTTGCTATTGTACAAAAAGTAATAAAACAAAAAGTAGACAAATAAAATAATACATTAAAATTTCTTTTGCCTCATCAGATTATCTTTTCAAAAAAAAGAATTTGTCAGTACTTTTTAAGTTACTTAAAATAATTAAAAAATTAAAAAAAACCTCCGACTGTGCATTGTCAGATATTTTTTTTTTCATGTACTCTCTTAGATGTCTGTTCAAAACGCAGGTTGAATATGACTGATCCAGAGAATAAAGTAAAAAATGTACTTGTACAGGATGGTCCTGAAATGGTTGGCCAAATTTGAAGGCTCGTTGCAATGCACAAAATAACAACATATGAAAAAATACGAATATGGGTGCGGAAATGCATTATTCTGTCTTGCATAATGATTAACACGTATATAGGCTATGGTGTAACCATTGTTAGGTGAGGTGTTCGAAGTGGCCTCCACATGCCTCATACTATCGTCGTAAGGATTGCTTGACACACTCAAACATGTCAGGGATGCCCTGAATAATTGTACACCTATCCCCCAATGCGGTCACGCAATGTTGGTACAGTGGGAACTGGTGCAGCGTTTTCAGACAGTCCCTGAGAAAGAAGTTCAGAGGATTTTGGTCGGGGGGAGCGTGCAGGCCAAGCTTTTGGTTCTCCTCTGCCACTTCGAACACTGCATCGAATAGTGGGTACACCATAGCCATTGTTCGTGTTAATCATTCTGTAATATCTGAATAAAACATTTTTACACTAATGTTAATAAGGACTTTTTCCTTTATGTTGCTACGTCACATCGGGACTTCAAGTTTGGCCAACCATTTCAGGACCACCCTGTACACAGCAACTCCTCGTAAGACAAAAACGTTATTTTACCTAAGGATTATTGAAAGTGTTTAAAAATATATTCGTCAGAATCATCAGACACTAATTCTGTTATAAGTGTATTACAAATAGTGCATTTCCAGTAGTCTATTTTCATAGGAAAGTGAGACTAATCGAATCCATCAGTCTGTCTCTGTGTGTGTGTGTCTGTTCCCCTAATAAATTTTGAGCAGTTGCGCCATCTTCGAATTTGTTTTGAATTTGAAATATTTTTCAAATGGGTTCTTGTCGAGGAATTACTGATAGAAGATGACAAAGAATTACTATAGAAAAAGCTTGGAATCTAAACGAAGGATTTCTATCCAATTCCTGTAATTTTTCTACTACAATTTGTGCCTTAAATTCTACGAGATATATTACTATACATTGTTTCGAAGTTAATCCCAAGAAAACACTAAAAATAAAAGTTATAAACACTTTAACATTAATTTAATTACAAAAAAAAGAGGCAGTGGAAGAAATTAACAAGAGATGTGAAACGGTCATTGAAAGAAAACGGATGAATCTTACGTAAATAGTACAGCAATGTGTAGGTAACTTCGGGTATTCCTCCAATGTAAGTTTCAATGTGTTTATAAGTCGGTCGTAAATAATGAAATCATTAGAAAACGAACAAAAATAGTCAACCAATTTCTAACTCCTGAAACATAATATTACAGAAAGAATAACAGTATTTAATATGTAATAGCAACATTTAAGTTTTCACATAATATCTCTTATGTGATGAAATGTCCGCGACAGGAATCGAACCTGCAAACTTTTGATCCGAAGTAAGCCATCTTATCCATTAGGCCACAAGAACTACATTCAACTTATTGTTAAATATCTCTTATCTGTGATCTCTTACCTCTGTGTGTGTGATGCAATGAGAGAAGAGTTAGAGAAAAAAAACCTCATTAATCTACTAGATTAAAATTTAAATTGCAGGTCAGACGGGCATTGGATGCAAAAGCTCGCCCTCAGTGATAACTGAAGAGTTGTTAGGCCTATTTCTCGACGTGACTGAAGAAATAATATTTAAACACAGAAAAAACATCTACTTAAAATACTCTATCTCAACTAAAAGCCGTCACATTGTTCTCCCATCATTGTTGGCGGGGCTTAGACACTAGTTTATTTACAATTTTCAATTAAAAAAGATATCAACCTTAGGCGCGAATTATTATCCAAAACAGCTATCAATTTCCACCTTGTCTAAAATACATGCCGTACAATTTCTATTTAATTGAAAATTACAGGGATGTCCTGAACTTACGTCACTTTGGTTCACGAAGAACAACATAAGTTGAAAATGGACATACCTTGAACCTCTGCCTTATTTTCATTCATTTGATCTATGTACTTCATACATATGTATATATGCGTCAGTATAACTGAAATAAACACTGTACAGTAATAAATAAACAAGAAATAAAAATACATGCAACGCAAGTAAGAATACAAAATTTGATTCAAGCAACTACTGTAAAATATTTTCATTTTCCACATTGGGATTTGCTAGCATAGAGGCCTTTACAATTCTTCAATTCGATAGAACTGCCCTATAAAAAGGTGTAGAAATAGTAGAATCCGTAACCTTGACTCTTATTTAGGCTAACAGATGTTTTTGAAGACGGAAGAAATGGCGATGCAGTAAACGTTAATCGTTCGTAAGTTCTAAGCAAGCTGCCACAGTATCGTGATTCGATTTCTAAAATGTAAAACACTAAACTCCATGGAAACAAATATTTGATCCTTTGACCAAACATTTGTTTTTGTTTTGCTTTTCTTTTGATTGAAACTAGCATATTGAAACTCAACATGGCATTAACTGATCTTTAATCGTTTCTTGATAAATTTTAGCATTACTAAAACTAACAAAAAAGCCTGCACACACTATTATGACCACTTTTATAAGCAGTGCTTTTTCAGCTTTATTCCTATGCCAGATCTGACTAACGGTCTCTTGAGTTAAAAAAGTTAAAGCAAAGTTTTTGTAATTTTTCGCCAGAATGAGTAACGATACTCTACCTTTTGCTAGTTTCTTTGCATTTTCTAAAGTGTTCTTATACTTCTTAGAACATCCGAAGATAATTAGGATAACTAACTTCAGGAATTCACAGGAAATCTTTATTTACCTTTCTTACAAGCAAGGTTTCTTCTTGTTTTCAAGTTCAAATGTGTTCTGGTATGAAATTGGTCAATTTACGAATTTATTTGATATGATAACAGAAAGCGTAATAATTTGCTTTGTATTATTCCAGGAGGGTCAGTTCAAGAACGCAGCTGTTTCACCAGAATTCATTTCACTCGTTTTGCCTCAAGGGTCCGATGGCCTAAGCAAACAGATACTTCGCTTCTAGCACTTCTGATTGAATTTTCAGGTAAGGGACTGTTCAAGTATTACGTAAGCATTCAAAAGGGAGAGAGGGGATTCAAGCTTTGTTTATTTTTGCTGACCAGATAGAGGGGAGATCAGAGCAATGCTTATGTAAGACAGACAAAATTTTTTTTTCCTCGATATTTCAGTATTTCAGTGGCTTTTACTGTTATGATTAGGCATATCTTAAGTAATCATAGGGGATGGAGGGTCAGGCGTCTGCTTAGAAGAGGGAGGCGGAATCTAAAATGATGCTTACTTAATATTTGAATGGCCCCTAAGTTAAAAACGCTTCAAAGCTAAAATATCAAAAAGAAAACACGGTATTCTGAAAAGAATTTTTTTCAGAATTAGGTTAAAAGAAGGAAAACAATTAAGAATTAACAAAACAAGAAAGGATTGTTAATAACAGTAATATATTAAGCTCTAGTAAGTAGAAGAAAATTCCTTAATTCTTTCCATTACAAAGATCAGTATACTTTAAAATTTAGAAAATTAGTGGTCGAATGTTGATTATCAGAAGTAAATCATCACCGTCCAAAAAAAGGAGTCCAGTCTCTGCATTTATTGCCACTTATATTGAAATTTACTACTTCCGCTTATTCATTCCTTTTCAATTATTTATTTGAAGTTATACGAGGTTAGTTACAAACACTCTTTATTTGTCAGAAGTTAAAAATCATTTCCTAAGTATATTAATTTTTATAATACCAATACTAGATGTTTTAAATACAATAGTAATTTTTTTCAAATATTAATTTCATTCTTGGTCTAATCCACTTTGTTTCGCACAAACTGGATATTCTCATGTACGCTTGAGGATCCCAGATATCTGATTATTCCAATTATTATTAATATATTAACTGAATTAACATTGGTACTCATTATTTTGAATAATCAACGTTCCACTGTAAGATAATCGTGCATATTACATTGCATGATTCTCATTATTTTCAATTCTTATTAATGTTTCTGTTATGATAATCTCCTGGTCAGACCACTGTATTATTTTTGAGAACTCTCTAGAAATAAAGAAGTCTTTGAAAGTATTATAAAATGTCAGTTTTCTACAAAGGCACATATTACGATTAGAATGGTTGCTATAATGATACACCCACAGAAACCCATTGAAAGTAGCCTACGGCATCGTCTCATGCACTCTTACATAAAGTCTTCGTTCATAGACACGAAGACTGTATTTCCTTTACAGCAAGCGAAATGTTGAGTGATTTTTTTATTTCAGTGCAATAATGTAAGTAATAAACGGATTGCTCATACTTTTATTTCTGCAAAAAAACATTAACTTCGAAAGCTAAGCTGAACTTAACATCAAAGAAATTCTTCTGCTTATAGTCCTGAAACAACGTTCTACTACCTATTATTAAATTGATTTACGAAAGGTTGATTCACATTTATTCGGTCGATTTCAAGGGCGAGCGCTATCTTTCACGTGCACGTGACGCAGCATTGTTGCATTCGAATCAGAGGTCGTAGCTGTAGTTGATTATCTGGTAGCTGGAACTGTGCTGCATTCTAAATATGTCGCCAAAAATCCCAAATTGGTGAGAGGGGTACATAGTTGCCCTTACCGATGCTAAATATGCCGCTTTACAAATTGTGGACATGTGCAAACGCCAAAATTTTCATGTTTGCAAGTCCACCGTCAACCGGATAATAGCAGAAAGTCGTATGAAACCCATCAGCAAGAGCGGGATAAGCCACAGGCCCGAAAACAACACTCACGATCGGCAGCAACTCCTAACGTTATTAAGAAAGTGAAGGCTATGATTGTCGGCGAGAAGCCTAGCACCCAAAGGGCGGTTGTCCAGGCTGTAGGGGAGTTTCTAAACCAAGGATAATTAGCGTGATTTGCAATTACAAAAGCATCATGAAACTCACGTTCATCGCCTACTTCCTCGACACGTTGCTGAAAGGAAGACCAACAGCCAAAAACTTTACGAGCACCACTTATGGAGAGAAAAATGGAAGTACGTCACTACTTTGGACGAGGCATGGATCTACCTTAGTGATTCCAAGAAGGGCAATATTTTATCGCCCTTTTGATGCCATAGGACGATCCGAGTGGTATCGCGAATGCAAAGAAAACAAAGAGTATTCATGATTGTTGCGGGTTAAAGCTACAGAGGAAAGTTGCCGCTGAGGAAGGTACCTGCAAAGGTCAAGATTAATGCTGCCTTTTACCGAGAAACACGTTGTAGAACCCTTGTATCGTTACGATATTCCCGCATTGTACGGCAGCGACAAAAGGAAAGTGTGGATTCATCATGACAAAGTGTCGAGCCATACAGCTGGAGCGATCCAGCTGTACATGGCCAATATGGCAACTGAAACCGGAATACGACCACTTCCATACATACTTTAGACTGATAAGAAAGTACAAGGAGACCAGTATCTACAAAGCAGATGTTTGGTCTCCAAAGCACTTCTATACAGTAGGATTCCTGTAAAATCTCCCGATGCATCTCCAATGGACTTCTGCGGGTTCGGATTACTTAAACGGGCTCTGAAAATACGACGACCGAAAACAGTAGAAGGGCCTTGGAAAGCTTGCAAAGAGGAGTAGAACAGGATCCCCCTCGTCTATCTCCAACACAGCTTTCTTCAATGGAAACAACGATGCAGAGCCATTGCCAGAATGCAATGGCACACCATTGAACACAGCCGATGGTGGAGAAAAAAAGTTCTGCTAAGTCTATGACGTGATCAAAATCGACCGAATAAATGTGAATTAACCCTCCGTATTTTCTGAGAAAAGATTGAGAGTTCAGCCCTTAAACATTGTCTAATCATTCCCAAATTTGATAACACACCTAAAATTAGTGGTCGACCAAGAAAATTTTATTTTTATATAGTACTAGCCGGGTACCGTCGCTTCGCTCCGGAACCCTTGTATATATAGCATTTTTTTATTTAGCAAATTAATATCGAGATGGGAAAAAAAACGAGTTCCCAGCCCGTTATGGCCTTCTCCGGATAACTCAGATGTATTGCGGGTTGGCGCCACACACCTCCTTATCGATAAGGCAACTTTAAAGCGAAAATATAAATCTTCTTTTTTCCCTGTCCCGTGGGAATTTCGAAAAATCCGGCCTTATTCCTTGTCTACATCATAAAGGGAACCTCTGTCCAACATTTCAGCTTTCTCGGTTCAGGGATTTGGGCTGGGCGTTGATGAGTCTTTTTATATAGGTAGATGTTACGACTTTTTCGAATCTCATTACGCTGGAATAAGATGTTGGGAAAAAAACCCTCCCCCCGAAACAAGTCCAAGGGCTTCAAAGACATTCACAGTAACATCACAGAAATGTTCTATTTTCAAAACTAATAATTGTCGCTACTGAATGGATCCAAGTAATTCAAAACATCAAGAAAACAAAGATTTAATATTTTGAAATTCTGATAAAAAAGTCTCAGATAGGATACGACAATAGTCCTTACAAAGATTATGTTTATTTCGGGTCTACGTTTTATTTAGGAACATCAATAAGAATAACGAAAGAATATTTGGAATACTTTAAATATATACAATAACAAGATCCATAAGACAAATAAGATCACAGTGCAGAAATGCCATATTATGTCTTATTAAAGTGCAGGATTAAAATGTCAAGGTTGAAACATGATGGCAGCATTTAAATAATAAATTTTATTTTAAAAATGAATGAACAACAGTTACAATTCTAGAAAGTTCATTCGAGTTAGACGCTGAAGTTTGTCAAATATATCTGAAACTGATCTAGTTGTAATGTAGTGTGGGCTTTAAATAGTTATTTTGCTTTGATTACCTTGGTGCATAATAATTTACTTTAATATTAAAAATAACATTCCTACAATTATACGAAAACAAGAAGACAAGAAAATAAGGAATTCATCAAAGAAATAATTTAATAACAATGGAATATTTGGAATACTTTAAAGTATACATTAACGTTATCACGAATATGTTTCTCAACGTTTTCTGAATTTAAAAGCAAAAGTTGGCTGTCGGTTTTATAAATTCAATTTGGTACATTTGACCTGTTATTTTATTACAAATAGATGGTTGTGTTTAGCCTTAGACATGAATATTTATTAATCGAATAATCAAATAATCATTATTACAACTTATTATACAACCTAAGTCTTAATTATCAATGAATACATCATCATTTGTAAAGTCACAAAATTTGTCGTCTTGCTCAATACATATCTTATTCAAAATAGACGCGAAGACTATTATTTTCGATATGAAATGCATTTGGATCATATCTAAGTATTTCAATCGGCAAATCTTGATTTAAGTTTTTCAATTTAAAATTTAATTTTCAAACAAAAACGGATTTGTATTGAAAAACTTCTTATCCATTGTCCTAAAAAGAGTGCATCAAGTAAGTTTCTAAGGAATTACATTAATCCTCAATTAAGTTCAGGTTCCCTGGTAAGTAAGCAGAAGGATTATTGATGAGCTTGCTGCAGATGGGGCTTTTTGCCAAACTCAAGCATCATTTAATGAGTCTGGCCATCCAGCAAAAAGATCAATAAACTTCTGCTTATTATCGAAGATTCCCTTCAAAATAATTGCACGAAACTTTTTCTTGAGAAGAAATAGTTATTTTCAGCACAGAATTCACGAATTTTAATCCACACGTGTAACTATATCTTGAAGACCATTTCTTCTCAGCACTAAACTTCTTAATATTGTTTTAAGATCATCACCTCTTGGTCACTAGATTATCTCGTCAACTCTGCTACTCAATACATCACCTTGTTTTTAAACATGGAATTTTGCCTATTCCAAAGCGATCTCAGACACCACTTTACGATTCCTGATTGCTTAACAACCAAAATGGAAGGAGAAGGTTGATTAGGCCCTTGACTGGTTTGATGGAGTCGTAACTCCCATCCGAATATATTGCCAACGGAATTAAATAAATAGGTAAATAAATTGTTAATCATTACAATACAAAAATAAAACAACACATCACGAGAAGTGAATGCCTTTAATGATTACTGTAATTATAATGATTTAATATTTTAAAAATTTCTTTTTTATTATTTATGAAAGGATGCTGTATGTAAAAGCTTCTTAATGTAGAATTAATAAAAAACATAGAGTTTCAAAACTGAACTAGTTGGATGTATTTTAATTTAAAGCATTTTTTCGGATTTCGAATGTTATTGCCAACACGAGTAGGAATGATTTCCGATTTTCAACTTTTTTTGTGGACTGGGATTTTGAAACGTGTGCTGGCTACGAATAGTTCTTCTTCATTGCATTTGCATTTTCGACGCTCCTTTCACTGATCGCATTCTTTTTCTTGTAAGTGCACACTGTGCAGAAAAACAGAAGAAAATGTAAATAAGATAGAAGAATATCTATAATGTCGTGCACCATTTTGCCCTGACTGAATGCTTGTTCCTTAGATGCAGACTGCATCGCTACAGTGCCGTCATACACTATAGTACATTAACGTTATGCAAAACTTCGGAGCGCCACTACGAAGACAGAAGACAAAAGCACAAGGATCACAAATGCCATATCCACAAAATACTTAAATACAGAAATGCCTTATCCACAAAATACTTAATTACATAATTTCCATGTAGCTTTACGAATTACATCTTATCCAAAGCCTAACTCTGTACATGGTTGAATTGTTGATAGATACATGTTAGATATCCGACTTGTCAGATCTAGCATTATTCACAGTGCTATCCAAAATTGTAAATTCTCATAATTCTTAACTTGAACATTTAATACTTCAATAAACGGGCGAAGATTATACAATTTTCCTTGACTTTTTTTTAGCATAGATATTCTGATGAATTGTTATCTTCAACGATCAGCTTTCACTCTGGTATCGCACATATCATTGACCCTTGAAACAAGAGATCACGTATTCGGAGTGACTGTCAGCTATCATCCACACCCACATCCACCCATAAACAATCACTTAGTGACAAATTATCTCTCGATCCTCTAAGCTTTCCAATCTAGTTTCAAATATAATTAGAAAACTCATCAGCTTTCCAACACTGTATCAGAGCTTACCAACTTTTTTGAGATATATACCGAAATCAAATGCGCCACAATAAATGTTAATATTTAGTATATAAAAATCAGTATATACTATTATTTAACAACTTTAATATGATACTGTGCTACATCCACTAAGGCTAAATTTTCAAATTACATTTATAATTTACTGTAATGGCCAAATAATGGCCAAAGTTAACTGTAGTTCAATTAAAATATACACTATAAATTTATTCTAAAATAATTGAATGGAATTCAATCAGTTTTGTAAAATTTATTTCTTGTATTAAATATTGAATAAACACTTTTTACTGTAATTAAAAACCTGTCCTTTAATGCGTGAATGAAATTTCGATTACGATCGAAATCTCCGCACAAAATTAAAAATGAATTATGCGAGGGTGATTCAGAAAGTAAGGTGATTCCTTCATTTGTGTGTGACAGATAGCACCGATACAGGTATCAGTGGAAAGCTTGCAATTCAGCTACAAATGGTGGCATCATTTTTCAAGATTGTCCCTATTATGGGCTATATACTTGCGCCAACGCGAAACACGGTTTTGCATGCCTTCGGCGAAGAATTATGATGGCTGCTGTTACCACTGTCGAACTGCTGCTTCCACCTCCGCGTCACAACTGTAGCGTTGACCCTTAAGGTGATCCGTAAGTTTGGGGAAGAGCCACAAGGCGCAGGGCGCAAGATCCCGACTAAACTGCAGTCATACGGCGATGAATGTTGCTGGGCGCACAACCTTCCGCAGTCAGCAATTCAGTCAGAAATATTGAATCCATAGAGCGTAACGGTTAACATTCACTAAGATTTTTATTGTAAATAACTCATATTTTTAATTTTATTAAATTTTTATCGGCTTTTACCTCAAATTTTGTATTATATGTAATTTGATTTTTTTCTTTTTTCTGCGTTTATTTTCTTCTTATTAGAAGAACTTCTAATATTGTACAGATACATTTTAATATCTTGGGGGTTGGCCTACATTTTTAACTATTACTTCTGTCGCTCGTTAGTGGCCACCGAACGTGAAGACTTCTTTTCTGTGTAAATTGGGACATTTTTATTAACTTGTTGTTTTTTACTTTGATCGCGTTCTTTTTTGTCCTGTTTTGTGTTTCTGGCAAGTGTGGGTCAATGGGAAGGATGGGGTCCGAACTGTACCCGGCCCCTTGGATAGGGCCTTTGGCGGTCCTTCGAGCAGTTCGGGGTGGATCCCTTCCGACCGCTTCATACCTTCACAAGGCGTTGGTTTAATTTTTTTTTTAAATTTTTTTTTTAAATTTTGTTTTTGTTTTTGATGTTTTCTGTTCGTTTATCTTTGTTGTTTTGTTAAGAATCCTAAAACCTGCATTGTTGATACAGGATTTCTTTGTCTGTTTATTTCTATGTATCAACTTATATATATATATATATATATAAAATCTACGAGCCCGGGCATTTGTAAAATATATATATATGTGTATTTCACTTAAGTCAGCAATTCAATGACAGCCATTTTCATTGAAACCGCATTGTTTCAATCGGACATCACCACTGGATGTCATGGATTGCTCATTATTCTGGAACGAGAAGAGATAGGAAGGGGCAACAAGTGACATTCTACAGCTTAAACATCAGTGCATTAATGATAAAAAATTCAGATTGTTTGCAGTACTATTGGCCAAGTAGTGGGCTGGAGGCATTAATTTCTGAATGCCCTTCGTATATACAATTAAAATCGTTCCCTTCTAGATTCGTTCGGAATGCCTACTGGACATTGTCCATTATTCATTCCTTCCTTTTATCGAATTTGGCCAACTAGGGACCACGTAACTAGCTCAACCTGACAACGTCAGGGCGAGGGTAGTGAAATTCAAGAAAGGGGGGACGAGAATTATACCCCGTCCAGGATAACCCTGAGATAGTAAGTCCCAGGTGGGAAACGGACGAAACACAGAAGAAGAAAGAAACAGCCATGCCACCACCGGGATTCGAACCCGGATACTGGCGCATCGGCCACAACGGCAACCCGCCGGCTAAACCGCACGGCCACACCAGCCCGTGTCCAGTATTCATTATTATTCATTATTATTGTTAAATTAACAATTATAATTAAATTTATGATCTTTATTCCGCATTAAGTTCTGGAAATAAAAGGTATCAAAATTATTTATGTTGAAGGATATTACATTTACATTTACAAAATTACATTTACGATTTTGCCGAGATGTTTCATACTGTATTTTGTAACAAATTTGAAATACAGTTGAGCCCCGATTATCCGCGGAATTGGGTGGCAAGGGCTTCGCGGATAACGAAAATCGCGGATAACCCGAAAAAAGACTAAAAATGAGGTGTAAACACGAAAAAAAATATTTCACCATTAAAAACTACGTTTTATTGTACAAAAAACATAATATGTAAAACTTTTAAAATATGTATAGTAAAGCAGAAACCTTTGCTCTACGTTTGCATTCACAAATTCCGAGAAGGCCTATAGGATCACGATGCACAATAAATCTGTCAGTAATTTTTGACCTTCGCACTGTAGGGCCTATTGTATTTTCCCTGTTGTTGGCTTGGATTAAAATTGGTTTTTCTCAGATTCGTAATTAAAAAAGTTTTTCGCGGCACTCGCGGATAATCGGGGCTCTACTGTACTACAATGAGTTATTGCTGGGCTGAAATGACAAAAACGAAAAATAATATATTTTTATTCAAATTACAATATCTATTGAATATCAATAGTAAAAATTTTCAAATTTCTGGAAAATATAGTTATTCGAATTGTTTACTTTCATTGTTCAAATCGGAATAATTTATATTGCATGAAGTTGAGCTCAAATTAATGGATTCAGGACGTAATATTCATTCCTGAAGATAATGAGATATTAACATAAGTAATTAGAAACCCATTGTTCAGATTCCAATACTCTAGATTCTCAGGAAATTCTTAACCTGCTAATTTCTCGCCAAGTATCCATTTGGATAAGATTTGAAATATAAAACTCAAATTGTCCCTAGTCCTCTAATATCCATACACTTTCAAGAAGACCCTTGCAGTAGTTCCAACATTATTTGGAGGAGACATATACAGAGACTCAATAATGTAATGAGTCTCATTTTTCTATTGAAAATTAGGCTAAAAAAAATTTTTATCATCTAAACATTTTCTTTACATTTACTTAACAGTGTTTGATTAAGGACTATTTTTTGACTGGCAATGAAAAATCGTAGTTTCTGAAACTCCCTCAACGCCATCCCGTTAATAAGACACGAATTAGAATATCGTATAAGGGAGTAAATCTTTCTTCAAAAACATTCTTCAGTTTTTCGTGATAAACTTTTACTTAAATATGCTTCACCAAGGACACGAGTACAATCTCTGTCGACGGCGCCATGGTCTGGCGGAGACAGTCACAGTCCTGTTTAAAAAACATGATATAGAAATACCATGAACGCTTTTATTAAAGATTGCATGAACTCTCTTGTCATTTGCTGCTTTTGAAGTCAAATCTCATCTACTGTAATAATAAAATGTGGTATTTTATTATTAAAAATTTCACGTCAAATTAAAAATAAAAATGTTGAACCAAACCAGCATTATTGTCATGGTAATCCAGAAAAATTATATTTAATTAATTAAACGGGCAATCATAGCTCCAGGATGTTTTACGCATAGTTTTAGCCGATCATAAAAATTAAATTCTAATGAGGAATTAATTGAAACTTACTATATAAAACTCTCAATTAATGAAGTGTTTTTAATTATTTTTTTAAAGTTGTGATATTTTAATTAATGCTTTAAAGGAAATATAGACTTACAGGATTAATATCTTATATTCATAGTCGGAATCACAGTGGCGCCTCAAAAGTGAAAAAAACAACAACCAAAAAAAACCGAGTAATAAGAAATTGAGTGAGAAAATCCATATGCCCACAATCCATCGGCCTCACATGAATTTTCTCAATCATATTTTATTAGTTTTTTTTTTATTAATAATAAAAAATGCCAACTACAAATAGCACATGGATAACAAACATGATAAAAAACGGGAAATAACTACGTACGTTTCGAACCACGTAGTTACTTCCCATTTTTTATCATTTTTGTTATCTATGTGCTATTTGTAGCTGGTATTTTTATTATTCATAATTTTAGCAAGTTAAAAATTTCCTCAATAAGGGTTTTTTATTGTTAATTTTTTAAGGCCTACTGCGATTCTGATTATTATTCACAACAGCCTTTGTTTCGAGACCTTGGTGTTTCCTGGTGATTGCTCCTATCTGATAATCGCCAAAGAGCCTGAAACAGCTGTTCTAGATTATCACTTAATAAACACTTGGTCTCACCCATCATTGTTATCTTATTACATGTATTATAATCTTAATAACTGCTAGATCAACTTCTTCTTACATGAAATGCATATTTGTGGAGAAGAGGCGATATCAAAATAGGTATTTAAAGATATGTCCTTTTTTTTATTCCTGTGGATACATCTGTGCTTGAAGATTACAAAGAATTGCTAATTAAAAATATAGGAAATTAAATAATTAACTGTCACTGACGATAATACCGACTAAGCATTAATACGGTTTGTGCTAATCCATAATCCACAACGTTTAATCCTATCAAAGAAAGAGCTAATCCACTGCCGCTTGCTTTGATTTGATTAAGATTATTGGATTAACGCAATTTCTTAAATTTGTTAAATTTATCAATTTTTGAAACAAATAAAAATATTTTAACAATAGCTGATTTGTATACCCATGCATTTGATAATTTACAAATATTCATTTGCATTGTAGAAATAAAGCTTAACGTGCATTGCAAGTATTAACAAAACAAAACAAAATTGTAATGCACCTAAGTAAATAAGGATTCTCACACTCCGAGCCTTCGGGATTCATTTGCATTTTTTTTTTCCTTCTTAAAAATATAACAAGAAATCCCTGAAAGAAATTAAAGCCTGCTTTCCTGAAAATTGTATTTATTAAAATTTCATTTTTTATTTATTTAGTAAAATAGTAAAATAATATATATGTCTTTATTATCCAGCGTGTGCATTCTCTTGCTTTATATATATAATAAAAAATTAATTAATTTCCCACCGACCGTTTCAATCTGCCATGGGGGCAGACCATCTGCAAGGTGAGGACATGACAAGAAAACAGAAATGACACTAACATGTGGGTGAGGAAATGGGAGAGAATGTTAATGTCATTTCTGTTTTCTTGTGTCATGTTCTCACCTTGAAGATGGTCTCCTGTGGGAGATTGAAACCTTCGGTGGTTAATTAATTAATTTTTTTGGTTTTTTGTATATATATATATCTTTATTATTATTATCCACTTTGTGCATTCTCTTTTTTCTCATTTGCGAATTTTTACTCATTGCACGTTAGAAAAGTAATATTTTAAGGAAAATAGATTTTAACTTCGTTCAGAAATTTCGTGTTAAATCTGAATAAAATACCGTTCTTTGATTTTTAAAGAAAAAATTATTTAATGAGTTTATTTGTTTCAATTGTATATATGGGTCATTCAAATGAAAATGAACCAAAGGGCTGCTTAGCAAGAAAAGTTTCATCTCCCGCAATGATTCTATTGATTAAATAGCGACTTTCCTTTTACTATCGCAGCAAATGTTCCTTACGAATGTCTTCTTGCACAGAATCCAAGTTGTGTGGCACTCACTAAGTGCAAATCTTCCGGTATTGCAAGCGATCTTTCAAAATGGTTTAATACCGCAATAAACCCCTTCGGCATTTTACTATATCTGTTGACTCGTTTGTATATAAAGATCCATTATACATATATATAAATATATAACAATAGAGAATTTTTATATTTTTCTGATTTAGCTAATTCCATTGTAGTTCATTCCATGTTTCGTCTTCTTTTGCTGACTCATCTCAATTCACTCAGCCACGTTTTAGTTTCTGAAATTCCCCACTGTTTTTTTGTTTTGTTTTTTCTTTCGTATTTCATTTCTTAATTTCTCTCGCTCTTTTGTTTTGTTTCTTCTGTAGGACTTCCAACTCCTAGTTCTTGTTGTTTGTTGTCTTTTTTTTTGTTTTCTGTTTCTTTATTTGGAAAATTCTTTCAACGTCATCATCATCAACCACAATCCATGGACCTTAGAAAAACCCTTGCCACTTCCAACGATTTGCTTCCATCTTAGTCAGTTTTGTGGTTTCAGGTCTTTCATAAGACCACTCAATATAGCATTCGGGGACTTCCCAAGGAGCAATTCTTGGTCATCTTCCATCAACGTCTTGCCGTGTCCCGCCTATTAAAGCCTTCTGCTCCGCAACAGTTGTCTAAAAGGGACATTTCTAATAAATGTGCCAATTTATAATGTCGTACATTTCCATAACCGACTCTTTTCTTAAAACCAGTTAATATACCACAATGGCCGATAATTCTCATCATGTTCTTCTCAAAAACATTCATTTTTCTCTATGATTCTGCGTATTATTCACGTTGCATCTTCTTATTTAATCAGGTTTTTCAATTCAAGACAATTCGATAAAGAATTTTATTAGAAATAACCTGCCATACACTTTTAGTAACTTTTTCACCGTAATACAGTACGGAGTATGATTTTAAGGATACGTTTATGTTCAACTCTTAACGATAATATTGACTTTTTTTTTTTTTTCAAGAGAGAAAAGTCCTTTTTGTACATGTATCGCTAAAAATCATGATGCTCAAATTTTAAGCAATAATTATTGTTTTTTATCGATTGACTTTTTCATTTTATATGCTACGATATTTTTAAAAAAAGTGCGGAAGAATGGGTTAGGGATGTGTGGTTGCATCCATAAATTTCCTAGCTATACATTATTATTATTAGTAGTAGTAGTAGTATTGTAATCCTAACAAGACTATGTTTTGTAATAATTAAAATAAATAAAAAAAATAAATGAATGTTATTATTTTTTTGTCGTTGGGGTGACATTCTAATCACTCGTCCCGGACAAAAAAAGAAAAAAAGTGCTTTGATGGTTTGTGATTTTCATATTAGTCTAAAAACTAACGCTTACTTGAATTTCTCTTTCTGATGTGAATTTAAATGAACAACCAGCTGTAACTGAAAGGGAAAGAGTTTAAAATACAGAAAGTTTTTCAATTATGCTAAAGAAAGTTAGGTTTTCACTTCAACTACTTTGAAACTTAAATGGACCTTAGACCCGCATCTTATCTTTGGAATCTTTTTAATTGTCATTTTCTCTGTTTGTAACTATAACTACTTTAATAACCACAACGTAACATAACGATTCTATATAAAGAGAAGAAGATATTAAAAGCAGTTTTATATTTCAGAATGGAAGAACTCCCTCAGTTACAAAGATGAACTCTCAAGACTGGCAAAAAAAAAACAATTCTGGCCAAAAAAAACTAGCAGAAATTTATGTTTATACAAACATAAAAACTTTTTACTGTTTAATCTTTTTTTTGTTCTTTATAATAATAGTATGCATATCTTTCTATTTTAATATAATATTCGTGTTTCTTTATTGTAATACTCAAGTTTGTGGTTTTCTATTATAATTTTTCCTTTGTATTCAGTTAGAAGCAGGTTGCTGTGAAGTGCGCTTTTAATCCACTCTTAATCCGTGGATTATGAGAAGGGGGCTCCAAGGGGTAATTTTAATCCCGCTTTTCCATTCTTGTTTGTTCTCTTCAAAAATCATAAAATGTTAAATAACAATGAACAAAAACAACAATAAAAAAGTAAGAAATGATAAAAGAAATAATGGAAAAGGGAATCTCAATTACTAAGGATATGTTAATAAAAGATAAGAACAAAAGAACACGATGCAGAAAGAAGTAAATGAAAATCAGAAAACCAAAAGATTTGAAAAATGAAGCAATCACAAGAGAAAACGTATAACAAAGCAGCAAACAATAAAAAATACATAATCCTGAAGTGGATGGTTATAAACTGATCATAAAAGATTTCTTCCCATCTTTATAAATTCTTATCTTCAAAAGCCTCATTACTTTGTTTTAAAAAAATATAATTTATTTCCGTAAGTTTTAAACTCTTTATACCCACTTGGACTTAGTTCCCATAAAATATTAGAAGTTAGGTGTAAAGTTTATAATTACTTACAATAGTCGTCGCAGACAAGGGTTGGAATAAATTTTTTTGTTCTAAGATGCGATTTAAATTCGAAATGCTAATGTTTGTTTTTGCATCCCTCTATTACAATACCTCAAAAACTACATATCCTAGATATTAGGTGCGAGTCAAAACTATCTAATCTATCTAACTATAAATCAACGTACAATATTTATCCGAGAACTTAATAAAAAAAAATATTTTAGATGCTCATATCCGTGCGGGTATTCGAAAATTGACACACTAACTAGATCTTGATTATAATAAAACTAGTTTTTTAAGTTGTTCAGAAAGTTTTCCATACAATCAAAAAAATGCTGCTCTTTAATCTAGAAATTATTATTTAGAATCTAAATAGAATTAAAGTAACAGCTCGGCTGAACCTTACTGAGACATTTAACGGAACTTTTCAACTTATATCCTAATTATATTTATACCATAGAAGAATACGAACGGTTGCTTAACATTTACAAATGTTAGCGTAGGGTTAATTATTTCAGGTATATAGCAACATCTATTGTTGAAAGTAGGAAAGCTGTAAATTGTTCCTGAATAAATGAGAAAAGAAAATGTATTTTTGTTTTTATTGTAATGCTCTATATCTTGTGCATGTCTGTATTATTATTATAGAATATTAAAGTCAAATATCCTTATATATTACTTCTCAAAGGTGTTTTTGTGTCGGTACACCATATCTCCCTTAATACTTATTCAAAATCTATGATTGAGACCTCATTTTGAAGATTATGTTCACCGCTAATGACGAAAAATAAACAAAGTGTTGAAAATTAAGGTTTTCATTAAAAAAACTGTATTTTTAAAACCTTTTTATAAAAATGGAGAAGGCGCCATCTACTGACAATGTGTTTAACTAACATGCACGACAAAAGAAAATATTTTTCAAAGATGGTTTTTTGTTGCGAATTATTCGTACGGGTCAACTAGTTAATTTAAATTTTTAATTACCAATTTCATTTTCCTTGATATGAGAATGAAAACAATTGATTTTTAACGACCCCGTACACAAAGTATAAAAGGGGGAAGTTATTAAGAAGGTTCTGTCCTTCTGTCCGTCCGTCGCCATCTCTACAACCCAAACTAAAGTAAGTCAGACATGAGTGATACCCTGTTGGCAAGCTTTTGACTTGTAAACGTCGGGGAAAATAATACTTCCGGTCTACAGTCTACGGAAAATAATACTTCCGATAGTAGAAAATGAAACCTGTCGCCATCTCTCCAGAACAAAATACAAGTCAGACAGACCTTATTGAAACCTTTACGACTCGTAGAGATAAGGAAAAATATGAATTCTGATCTACGATTACCTTCTTTCTGGCCAAAAGAAAATATTACGGGCTCGCTGTCGTCTCGTGCATAATAGAAAATCAACTTTTTCCTTGCTGCATTAATATTTTGAATAACTTCCAAGTATGGTTTAGAGGCCATTTCTGTATATGGCAAACTTTCTTTTGTGATAGCAACTAGAAAGTTAAATACTATTACGATAAATACAGAACAAAGACATACATTATCCATAAATTTAGCAGCCATTAGCGAATCGTTTGACCTCTTAAGTCAAACGCAAATCGAGCGTAGTTCGCCAGCAATAAAAGTAATTTATCATTACGGTTATGAGTAGGTTCAAAAGGTGGACGCTGCAGCAGAAGCCGAACCGTAATGGAGCTGGTATCGATGATTGGCCTTTTATGAGATGATTTATTTTTAAATTACCTACGATTTTCAGTTTTCATTGGTTTTTAGCAAATTGAGGATCATCACGGTCTGCGTGCTCTTTCTTACTAATTTTTCAGCAGTTGATGGAACTTCGAGAAACTTGGCATTAATATTTAAGAAACAGAAGGTCTAACTTTTGTAATTTAAAACTATTTCAAGTGGCTGCTTATCGCGAAACTAAAGGCGACAAAATTCTCACAGAAACTAAAAACAGGTTTTCGATGTCTTAAACAGTGAATATTAATACTTTTAGTAACTAGGCCATCCCCCTCTCTCCCCCTGGTAAGTATGAGAAAATCCAAGAAGAATCGATTCCAAGCGGTTATGGCAAATAGTGATATTTTATTCCTTTTTTGAATGAACTCATTATTTGACAGCGCGCGAACAAATAAAATAAAAAAAGATTGGAAATTGGGAACTATCAGTAGTCCAATGGCTAGCGTTCCTGACTGCGAGGACGAAGGTCCTCGGTTCGAATCCCATGCAAGGCGGGAAAAAAAAAGAAAATTTTATAATCTAATTTTAAAAGCTCCAAATACGCCCATATTATTGATTTATTTTTATTCTTTTTTTTTTCAGAAAAGAAAAATTTGTACTAATTGTATTCGACAGTTATTAGAATTTAAAGAAAAGGCTTTTCATTTGAAACATCTTCACGAGTTTAAAACAAAAACAAAAGATGAAAAAATGGAGATAAAGGAAATTTAGGGAAAACCATTTTTACATTGTTTCAAGAACGTATTGTGTTCATCTATTGCCGGAGACAAAAATAGTTATTAATGATGTCGAGGATTAACTGTCTGAATCTACAGTTTCAAAAGAAAAAGAAATGTTGAATTTATTTACAAACTCTATAGTTTACCAAAAATTAATCATACAATAAGCTAAACAATTAGAAAGATTTTAAGGAAAGTAGGTTTCAAGTTCTTTTAACGAACTTTTTATGATTATTTGTAAATATTTGTTATTATTACAGAAGTAGTTATTGTCAAACAAATGTTATTGATAGCATTTAGTTCAACGTAGATGCAAAATTATATAGAAATGAGAGTAGAATATTTATCTTAGTATTTGAGCGAAAATCATAATTTTTTTCTTTCTCTTGAATCTGTGAGGGCAGTTTTAGTGGCCATTGGTTTGGAGGCAGTCCAAATTCTATTTGGCAGGGAAGAAAGCCAGTTCCATAAGCTGTAATTTTTATCCTACTCAAAGCAAATGACTGAATCCTTTCTCTTTATTTTATTTTCATTTCAATTAGCATGTTGCTAAGTGCAACATAAATTTATGAAAATATCGACCCTAACGTGACGAGTGCTTGCAGTCTAATTTCACAAATTGAAACGTTAAATATTTGTTACTGAAAATGGAGTTTTCACCTTTGGTATACAGTTGGGAAACGATAATGAAAGTGATGTTGTCATCGCTTTCCAATTTTAGAGATCACTCCAATTCTCGCAGTAAAATTCATTCCCCCATACAATACCATTTTGTTTTCTGTTTTTAACAGACAACAAATATTAAGTGGAATAAATTTTTATTGAAAGATTTTTATTTTCAATTTTTAATTGGTTTTTGTTGACTTAATTGAAAAGAACTATTTTTTTTTTTCAAAAAAATTATTTGTTAATAAATAAGTACAGCTGCTAGTTTTACATTTAGTAATCGGATAGCATTGCATGCTGATACTAGAGATATTAAGGAAGGTAAAAAAGGAAAAACATTCAAGATGAACAAATCTAAGTCAGTACAAATAATGTAAGAATGAAAAAACACGTTAGGAGAAAATACGACGAACACACACACACAAAAAAAGCAATTTAGGAGAACGAGATGGAAAAGTAAAGCTATTAATATTTCGAGGGAAAAAAATCTTTAGCGGAAATTGAAGAAATGGTACTTGAAAACATTATCTTCCAAAGAGGCCCAGAAAAACGTACAGAGAATAAACATGTATACATATTTAATTACTAAAGACG
>JAFIDM010000004.1:47406574-47429308 GCA_023159025.1 Thereuonema tuberculata
ATTGTATATTTAGAAGATATAAAATGGACTGTGTCGACTGGATGTCTAAAAATATTCTAAGATACATTTTTTTTAACTTTACTGAAGACTCAAATTGTTCTTTTCAAAGATTTAAAGAGTTGTTGTTGGTGGTGGTTTGTTTGTTTTTTGTTTTGTTTTCCTTTTGTTTGTTTTTAAGGAAGAAAATAGTAAGGTTTCCTGCTTCCTAAATAAGTCAACTAAACAGAAATATTTTTTGTAAATCTTGAGACAAACTTCTTCTACTAATATTTATAACATACATATTTTAAAATACAATATTTCCACTGTAAAATTTTCTAGTCAGCCTCAGGTGTAATTCAATCCAGGTCCGTTGCTGAAGAGACAAGTAAACAACATAACAAAGTATGAGTTAATTTAAATAACAATGAATAAATATAAAATTGTGGAAATTAATTAATTACATCCTGGAAGTTTTTAAGAGAATGATGTTAAAATATGATAGTACTAATGCTTAATTAATTGTTATAAGTTGTTTGATTTAGCTTAATTCTTACTTTGTTATATATTGTGTTTTTTCTTTATTTAAAATGATTCTTATTTTGTTACACTGTTTGTTTATTTTAAATTTAGCCCTTACTTTGTTATATTGTTTATTTGTCTCGTCAGCAAAGGACTAGGAAGACTGGAAAACTTTACAGTCGATATACTGTACGTTAAGATATATGTTATAAACATTACAATAAGTTTATATCAAGATATATAATGTATGTATAACTTGTGTATTATATTAGAAAAAATTAATGTTAATTCATTTACATTTATAAACTCAATTTATTCTCAAATATGCTATTTAGATACTATTTCCAAGTCAGAGAAATATTCCTTAATCGTGGTAAATTGTATATTCAATTATATATTCAATTTATCTACTGTTATGGTAAATGTATTTATTGAATTGCCGAGTAAATCATCTACTTCACGGAAATGCAAGGTATGTTTAATAAACTAGCAATGTTATCAATATTCAGGCATGTTACGCATATTTGTCAACTAGATAATGCTAGCTGAAGACATTTCTTTCAAAACTTGCTGATTAGAGTAATTTGCATTCAGTTAATTTATTTACACTAATCAAATTTTTCTCGATTTTCTAGCCTTATATTTGAAACTACAACAGGACTCATGTGCGTATTTGCAGAAATACACTTTTTTTTATTCTCTTTGTGCTTTACTGCAGCTGCGACAAAATTACAACTGACAAAAGAAAGACAAGTCCAATTTATTTGGGGTAATAAGATTTCACACGCGATAAAGACAAGAGACAAATAGTAAATGTGGAAAAAAATACAAAATAAACGTTGCCTGCAAATGATGGGCTAATTTGTTCATCTTGAAGAAATTCAGCAAATTTTAGAAAACGTCAAAATATAACATTTGACACAATAAAATATACCATCTTGAAAATAATGAGTTTTCTTATTAGTTTCTTTTAGATCTGTAGTAACCAAAAGGATTCTCAGAATAAAATCTTTCTGTAAAAAAAAAAAAAAAAAAAAAAAAAAAAAAAAGCAACGAAACGAAAAGCAAAAAATGAAACGATAATGGGTGAAGATTGGAAGGGAGTTGAGCAACTACGCTGTTTGGAGCTTTCTTAGCCAGAATAATCACTTATTATATTTGACCCAACATAGTTCATTTATGGAAAAAGCAATAACAAAATGGATTAGTCATTCCAGTTATGTAAGCGACATCTAGTGTTGAAAAACCTTCATTAAATGAATGTAAACACAAGGTTTTGTTGTTTTATTATTGCAGTTGCTTATAACATACTCTTGTAAACTCAAGTGTTTGGTTAATTATCAACTTTATTTATTAATTCAGTTTTCTTATTCATATTTTGAATTAAAGCTGAAAGTTGAACTTCTAGGAATGACTAAGTGTTACTGTGATGAAATTCATTAGTCATGATAATGCATACGAGGGACAAATAAAGTACTCAAATGATAAGAAGGATGTCGCAACAATGTAAGACCTACTTATAATTTGAAAAGGTTCTTTCTTAAAACTCCTTTTAATAAAAGAAAACCAAGTGCAGCACCTGATCGAAATAAAAGAAAAGAAAAGATAATTGCCTTTCTGATTCGATTATGGGGAAGGAATTGGGAACGGTCGTTTCGTCCTTCAGCGGACTCATCAGCCCAATCCCCGCCTTCCCGATAAAGGAATCAGAAAGGCAAGATCCTATTAGTGAAGGCCACCGCCAACTTGGCAGTGATCCCACAAACAAGAAAAAGCAAGAATCCTTTATCGGGGAAGGCGGGGATTGGGTTGATGAGTCCGCTGAAGGACGAAACGGCCGTTCCGAATTCCTTCCCCGTAATCGAATCAGAAAGGCAATTTTTTTTTTCTTTTATTTTGATCAGGTGCTGTACTTGGTTTTCTTTTATTAATTATTATAGCACGTTAAATGTTTCTATTACTTTAAAACTCATTTTCTTCTGATTTTTTAACTCATAAAAATAAATAAAAAGCCTAAATTACTTTTCAAATCCTATATGAAAATATGACTTGAAATTGTACCCACCATTCAAGAAAATTAAAATTTCATAATTGTCATTTCCTGCTCAATTCCTGTATAACTACCTTCCCCCAGGCTGTATCTTTACTCGTCAAATTTCTTTTTTAATTTTTGTATAAATTATCTTTGTGCAACATATTCAGGTGTATGGCTTTATCAATGATTTCAATGACTATACAGTTTCAAATAAATAATTAAACCTCCGTTATTCACTTAAGTTCCTCAAAATGCCTACATTTTTTAATCTTATCAAACCAGCTCTAATTAATGAGTTAGCTAAAAGGTTTGGGTAAAGCTTCCGCGCAGCGAGCCAAACATCAACGAGTATATTCTGCTGATGATTCCATAATAAGGATGAAACAATTGTACAGAATTCTCGTTGATTTTGGCTCAATGTGCGAAAGCATATTCATTGTCCGGTTGACGATTTTCTCTCCATTTATGAATGATTACGTTCGTTAAAATTGCTTTCTATTGAACTTATTCTTTCAGATAATAAAACACTAATAGACGTAGGATAGAAATCTAGTGTTTAAATTCCAATGATTTTGACTTTTGTCTTCTCTAGCTAATTTCTCAACAAGGACCCATTTGGAAACGTTAGGTCGACTCTAGTCCTCAAATATGCATAACAAGTTTCAAGAAGATCAGAAGTTATTGGAGGAAGGGGTGCGGGGAGAGATACATACACATAAAAGAGAGATCTCTCATTTGTAGTTTTATTTTTTTTCAGAAAAAAAGAAAAAAAGAAGAAAGTAAATTGCAAGATGCTACGAAAGTAAGATTTTATCGAAAGTAAGCTTCAAGTTCTTTTACGAACTTGTTGTATAAAATATACAATACAATGTAATATAAAATATACAAATATAAAAACCTGACAAGGACAATTTCTGCTTCTTTTGTGACACAAAGCAATCTTCAGCTTTGAATATACATATATTTATTTAAATAAATTTTTAAGTTTCTAAAATAAAATGATCAGGACACACATTAAAATTCAACAGGTATATACGAGTATACATAAAGCTGTCCCCAAACAGGCCCATGGGTGCGCGGGAGGTAAGGCTCCCGACGTTTCTTGACCAACGGGACTAGTATCAGGTCGGGTGGTGAGGCCGACGCCCGCCTGCCTTAAACTCCCGGGAATGAAACCCGGTACCCATTCTACAGAGGGCTGGGTATGGCCTAGGACCCGTTTGGAGGAGAATTGAGCGCCGAGGCCGTAAATCAAAACCTCCAACCCACAGCCAAGTGCCCTTACCCACTCGGCTACCGGGCCCATATATATATATAACTTTTAAATTTAAATGTGTGTCCTGATCATTTTATTTTAGAAACTAAAAAATTTTTATTGTCTCTCATTAAAATTCTAATACATACATATTTCCAGGGCACAATATTATGTTAATCCTTTCATTATTTTCAGTCAATTTGGAAGACGTCTAAAAGCGCCGTCACTGTCAACATTGGAGAATAATACGAGATTTTCCATTTAATAATATGTTAAAAAAAACTGCTGACATTTCTGAAGATATTCATTGGTGCTTTTAACTTAGCAATTCAGTTAAATAAAGAGAAACTTAAAACATCGCCAGGAACAACTTAAATATCGAAATACTTTGAAAACTTTCAAATTGTCAAAAACGTTAAAGGGCTGATCGCACTATTCCGTCTCCGTTGTGTTTATGAAACGTCTTTGTATCCGTCATCGGCAAAATCGTCGCGCACTTTCACAGAGCACTGACGTATTCCTACAAATTTTCAACATGGACATCAAGTTGGCCGGCGCCATTTTGTTCGCCGCTTCGATGGGATCGAAGGTTATTACGAATTAAATATCACATTGAGGAGATTATTTTTCGAAAATAAACAATAATTTTACTGAAATAAATTAATGCTATGCGTCAGAATGTGCAGATGTCACCTTTGTAAAGAGATTTTGCATGAACAATCGAAATCGTCGCAAATTACGTCAAGCGGAAACGGAAGTAGACCGAAAGAGGAAACGGAAATTCTTCTTCTAATTTTTTAGCGGCATTTCGATTGTTCTTTTCCATTATGATTGAATTTGCTTTATTTTGTCGTGAATAGCGAGACCCTACGTTTTCTTTTTTGGTTGGATAATGAGCCGCAGAATTGTATCTGTTCCGAGTTTATTGAAATAGCAGGCCTTGAATAGCTGGAATCTGCAGACTTAGATTCGAAGAATCTGCTTTACTATACACTTTTACAAACAATCAAGTAAATGGCAGAAGTAGTAGACATGGGCTTGTACTCTATTGCAGATTGTAGTTATCATAAAAAAACAAAAAAACAAAAAAAAACGAAGAAACATTAATAGTTAACAAGGATATGTGAAAAACGAGGAACGTTACAATGTCTACTGGAGAAAAGCTTCTGATTTTTATTAACCATTTTATTAAAGGATACAATCAATTTTCAAGCTTCTTGAAGCAGAAACATGTGCTATCCTTCCATAAATCATCAGCACAATATTAGCCCAATCGGCTGAGTTGTTTCAGAGAGATAACTAATGTCATATTGAAAAAGTTCTTTTTTAAAAACATTTTTATTGTATTTTAATATTTTTAATATTTATTAGGCGTAATTTACATTTAAATTTATATTTGAACATGTTCTTACTTTGCATACAGTAAAATGAAAATAATAGTAATGGATAGAAATAGTAGTAAAAGGTATCAAAATGAAATTATACTATTTGTGTTATTTTACACATTGACTTTAGGTCGAAGCATTGTTATCAATTACTGTATTTCTTTGATTTCTTTGTTCAGGGAGATGTCATACGTTGTCGAAAATGATATTTTCGATTAAACAAAACAAAATAATCAATAGTGCGCAAAAAATAATGCGCAAATTAAACTCAGAAAGATTTGGGAACTAAAAATCAAAATTGATCACAATTTAAATTTGATAAAATAAATTATACGAAATTTTGTCTTCGAGGAACTGCTTTTAGTGAAATAACAAATAAACGGAATTCATTACTTATTTCAAAATTTCCATTTTAAATTAACTAAATATGAGGAAAAAAGTTAACAGCAAAATATGGAATAATTTATACGGAATAATAAACTAAATAATGATTAATAAAGTAACTAATTTTAGTTAATGACATACGTAAACTGTTAAGTCAGCGGTAAAGAGTTGACCGAATGGTAAAGAAGCCCTCAAGACAAAATGAAAACATAACACTGTAAACATCAATTCGTCGTCCCCATCGGGATGAATCCAAAAAGGTTCTAGTAAAAAGTGGTTCCTGCAAACAAACAGAAGAAAAAGGTCAATAAACAGAAAAAATTGTTGACCTCTTCGTTTCTTATCTTATCATTTCCGAATTTCTCTCCTCTTTCCAAAAATAAAAACCTCTGACAAACAGAGATCTATCTTTACAATACACTTGGGGAAAAGTCTATTTGTTTTTCCATCTCATATATATGTTTTTTCCAAATATTTATTACATCAAAAATATGATGAATTATTCACTGCGGTACAGAAATGAATAAGCCTTGCAGCCTTAACAAGAAAACTTGGAATTTATAAAAAAAAAAAGTTAACACAGATAAAGAAACTCAAGATGATCAAAGCAATTCTAAATGACGTCGTCTTCCCCCAGAGGCACCAAATGGTAAATCAAGTTTTCCACTCAAAAGTAGAAAATTTCCAGGAACGGTATGAATTGTGTTCGTACATTTAGAACATAATGGATACACATCTTGGATGGATAATGCTGAGTTATGGTATTCCTTTACGATATAACTGATATTTAATTATATATACCGATGTCAATTTTGGTTTCTGTCTTTCGCTATGGTTTGTCTTGCCCAATGCTCTAATTATTTATCAAACAATTCTATTATCTCATTTCATTCATTTGCCAATTATTGTTATCAATTTCCGAAAAGTTGAAAATTCCAATTAAATCTCTATTATTAAAAGTTGATTAGGATCTTATTGATCGATTTACCTGAAACATTTTTGTACCCCTAAAAGGTGATGACTCGAAACCACGTGCTTGCGCTTCATAATGGAGCAGTTGCAACGGAAGCAGTTAAGGAAATGGAGAAAAAAAAGAATAAAAATAAAACACCACTTCTTGCCGGTTTAATTTAAAGCCTACTGAAGATCTGAAAAAAGTGAACTACAAAAATTATTTTTATAAAAGTTCTAACATTTACTTGAGATACTGAAAATATCAATTAAGATTTGCAAGACAGTGTCTTAATGATTCTAAATAATTCTATAGCTGTAAGTTTGTATTACACTTGTCTGTTAAAATTGTATATAACGTTAGTTCATTTCTTGTGGCTCTCAAACACCTGAAGTTTATCGTCTGTGGCTTTTACATTCAGCAATTTCGCTCACCCCTGATAAAGAAAATCAGAAATGGAATTTTAAAGCTGTATTTCATTGGCAATCTACCCTGATCTCTTGAAAACTACAGAAAATTATACTGAAGCTTATAGGACTAATATAGATTATTTCAGCATTATATTATACACTGCAAAAACTTATATTTTCTTAATAATATACACAATTTTAATTTTATCACATTTTATAACTAAGAAATGTTTTCACAATAATTTAAATTTTGTTTAAATATTCAAAATTACCACAGTCAATACGAATATTCGAGAAAACATTTGTCATCAACTGATCAACAAATTTAAAGGCACAAGGCAGAAGAAATGTTTCTTGTGGTATTACCATCCATACATTTCCTCCACTGTTTGCTGTTTATGATTTTAAAACACGTTTTTTCAAGCATCCAACAAAAAGAATCCAAAGAGTGTTGAGCTAAAGAATCTGTAGACATTCCCATTTAAGAAGTATCTAATCATTAGAAACTTCATTGCTGAGATAATCCCTCACTGGCTTCATAATGTGGGGGTGCTCCATCTTATTGAAAAAAAAGAAAGATCACCGATGTTTCTCTAACCCTGTTTCTAAAATTTAAAAAAAAAAAAATCCTGAAAGAATTTAAAGCCAACTTTCCAAACTTTGTTCATTGAAAGTATTTAAACTTTGTGAAAATATAGACTTTAACCAATGTAGTTTACCAAAAGTTTACGTTTACATTATAATACAAACATTCCATTCCTGTAAAATTAAAAAAAAGAAAAAGAAATTAAGTTCAAGTACTTATTAAAGTTGTCTAAAACGAATGTAATTCTAACAAACAACATGCAACTTAGCTAAAATATTTTAAATCCCATTCTTCAGATTCCATTGCTTTTCTGTGGAAATTCTGGTCTCCTTCTAGAGTTAATTTCTCGGCAAGAATCAACTTGGAAAAGATTTTCAATTATTAAAGTTAATTCGTCTGTAGTCCTTAAATATGCATATCAAGTTTCAAGAAGATCCATCCAGCAGTTCGAAAGATATTAAGGGAAGCACACATGCAGACTAAGTGATTTGATGAACCTCCTCTTTCTAGGAAAGCAGATTAAAAATAGTAATTTAAAAACTTCAGTATTTTCATCAAAATATAATTATTTTACTGAAAAAATTGTTTGAAAAAAATTAGAGCTGATATTTAAGTTACTTAAAAGAAAGGTCCTATATTTAGCCATTATCCATTTACGCATTAAATAAACTTAGAATTTTCCTTTGAACAAAATTTTCCATGGTAAAAAATGAAATTTCTAAAAAATACGTTTCTGGGAAGTAAATGAGAGCTAAAACTAAAAATATATCTACGTCTAAGAAACGGGATTGAAAATATTTTTAAAAAATATAGAAATAAGATTTCAGACTCATTCAGCTTCAATTCTATGGCCTCTGTTATTTTATTGAGATACGAATCAAGGATACGTACCAAGGTTGAAACCTTAGCAGAAAGACAAGTTTCTAGAACGAAATTAGAAAACCTGTGTATGTGAGGCTTCGATCATCATCTGCTTCGTTGGCGTCTACATTATATTATTGTCTGTACAACAATTTTTCAGGTAAATCGATCAATAAGATTCTAATCAACTTACAATAATAGGAATTTAAATGGAATTTTCAACTTACTTTTCGGAAACTGATAACAGTAAGTGTTATGAATGAAATGAAGCAATAGAATTTTTTGAAAAGTAATTACGATATTAGGCAAGACAAACAATAGCGAAAAACAGAAACTAAGATTGGGATCGGTATATATTTAATTTGTATTTATCCGTTATTTAGTACAGGAATACCAGAACTTAGCAACATCCATACAAGATGTGTATCCCTTATGTTCTAAATGTACGAACACAGTTCATACCGTCAGAAAAACGACTGTCTCATCGTATGGCAGTAATGTGTAACCCTCTCCTTGAGTTCCAGAATAGTATTCGGTGAGTTAGTGCTGAATACCCGCTGCTTCAACAGCCCCGAAGGCTATGGAAATTCTGCGAACCTTGAGATGACACTGCTAGGAAAGTTTTCATGAAGAAACTGTCTGCACGCTACAGCTGCATGGCAGATAAGTACCTGTTCCAAGAAACAGTCGTGATTCTGTTTATGTTACGGTTCCTGTCCGTCCCGTGCACCCTTTGTGCAGTGACAGCACAATACCTGTACATGGGAATTTTTGGATAATGTCAAGAATCACACTGTCACTTGCCTCAAGTTTCCGAAACATAAGCTGAAACACATATCCAAAGCTAGGTCCTTTTCGTCCGACAACACATGAACCGTAAGTAATATTCGACTAAAAATACCTTTTCTTCCGTGCTGAGAGCCACTGTTGCCTATCTTATATTATATTCAAATAGATCTTGACATTTGAACATATCCTCTTATCGCATGGGGAAAGTTTCACTACTGTTTGTTTTGCCCAATACAATAATACTTTATTACGCTACTTTCCAATAAGAAATAAGGCTCATCAATTTACTAAATGCGTAAATATGTGAATGAGTTTTATGTGTGTACGTTTTACCTTCCCTCCAAAACCAAAATAATTTTAAATTGTTGGATAGATCTACATGAAACTTTGTATTCCTATTTCAGCAGTACAGACTACCTAATTTTTACGTATGAAATCTTTTCAAAGTGGTTCCTTGCCGAGAAGACAACATGAATTCCCAGTTGAAAACCATTGGAATCTAAACAATGAATTTCTATCTTATTCTATTAGTATCTCATTGTCTTTAAAGATGAATATGAAATCCATTGCGTTCGGTTTCTAGCAGACTTATAGTATAATTTAAGTTAGACCAAAAATAATCAGCATGTAAAATTTCAAGCAAATCCTGTCCAGCCGTATTAGCATAATACACGTACAAACAGTCGCACGGAGAAATAAACCAACAGCTTGTTCAAATAGAATATTAAGAAATATGCGAATTCTTACTATTCCATTAGCAATGTGGGACAGCTGTTGAGTCTTACTATTCCACTAAACATCTGTCTTCTCTTTTTTGTCCATTTGTCTATTTGTATGCGCATTACGTTACACTACTAATTTTCATAAAATTTTGAACGTCTTACTTAAAATTAAATACCACTGACTTTAGTTTCGATCATTCTCATCCTCAAAAACATCCCCGAAGTCCCTCGCTATGATGACTGAACTGACTTCATTAAAACTTGAATACGATGTTTAGTCTACATGTGATCCAACTTACGACCAAAGAACGTATATATACGTTCTTTGCTTACGACATGAGCAGTTTTACCCACCCCAACCCCAGTCTTCAACATTGCTCCTCATCCTCTAGCACTGTATGCTCACTTCTCACTTTATTCGTTGTTAGCTTCGTATTATTATTTACTTTTCTTTAAAAGAAATGTGTTAGCACTCTTATTAGAAAAGACATTTACATTATCAATAGAGTTTCATGGAAAAAGTATCGATTAAAAATCTGACAAATAAAAACTAACTTGATAATTGAATCCTTAACTTCGTATGCGAGTGGCAGATGAAACCACAGTGTTTTTTATTCTGTGATCAATTCTGTAATGGATTACGTGCAGTGATTAAGTGATGACACTGAGGTGCTAGTTCTCTCTCAATACATCAGAATGATAATGGTTTCGTAACGGAAAGGAAAACTTGATGATGTCATAAAGAAAAAAAAGTAACATTGTATTGTCCTTCAACGCTTCTTACTCGTTAAAAATATCACTAGATTAATTAAAATCTATCGCAAATATGTTAATTTGCAACACTGTAAGAATATCAAAGCTTCTCTTTCAGTTTCGTCCAATGAATAATACAATAATGGGGAATTCCTACAAATCACTTTGAATTCAGAAAGCTGTACTTGATAGATAAGCGCTATTATTAAGGCTTACCAAATCTTAAAGAAATTTGGTACAGATCTTACAGGGATTGTGGGAATCATCTGAAATAGGAAGAGTGAAAGTGCTTATGTTTGAAGTGAACATTAAATAAGCTACATGCCAAATTTTATGGAAATCGTAGCCGTTTCATTGTGAAACGCATAAAAAGAACAGAGAGTAAAAATGTTCAATAAAATTGTAAGATTTTGCGTGATAAGTTAATTTAAAAAGAAATAAGTGTAATAATGCCTAAACAGGATTTATGTTTTTAACCAGATTTCTTAATTTTGGAGCTCTAACATTAACGTAGACAAATCAAAGAAACTGTTCTTAATTTTCATAAAAGAAGAAATGAAACGGCACATTTATTCATAAAAAATTACTTTACACATTATTTAAATGCTGTTCAATTCATTGTTTGTTTCACAACCTCATATCCGTAATCGTTTCCCAAGGCATAAGTCGTTCACCTCTGATATCTGAGACTTTTTTTAATCTCTTTGGAGAAAGAAAAACAACCTTTTTTTAATTGTTAAGCTATTGTCAGTGGAAAACAACCGAAGCAGGCAGAAAACGAATTCAGAAAATGCTCAGAAAGTTCTTGTAAGCCTTCTAAGATATAGACTAATGATTCGAACATTAAAAGCAGTGTAAGAAATATAAAAGAAACAAAAATGATAAGTATAGAACTAGATATATTCTCAGCTTAATTAAATAATGGTGGAGATGGTTCTCATTGAGATCTCGTTGTTTACTGGTGACTAATTTCAGCTGATGATTCGTCAAACGGCGAGAAACAGCTGTCCTGGAATGTCACTTACTAAACATTTGGGACCAACCATTGTTTACTTTGGGACCAACCATTGTTTACCTATGTGGGGTTGCTAGTCCCCCATTAGGCGCCTCCCCAGGTGGCGGATCGGGGAATGCCCCCCAGATATGGGAGGTACCGGGGAAATAAAATACCCGGGGCGGACCAAAACTAGCACTACCCTTGGTTCTTGGGGCCCTTGGGTTAGTATCAGCCCCAACGTATAACAATGGATCTACATATTGGAGATAAACTGCCATGCGACCTGATTGGCCATCAGCGTGCTCCGACGTCCTGCATGGTCGGACATGGGAAATATGCTACTGCAGGAACAACCACAATAGCAACATGGAATGTTAGAGGTCTCAACAGAGTTGGGAAATTAGCCAACGTTATGAGAGAAATGGAACGACTGAAGGTGGACATTCTTGGAATATCGGAGACCAAGTGGAAAAACGACACATTTCAGGAATTTGTCAGCTCATTACCAAATGGAAAGGAGTATACGGTCATGAGTAGTGGAGGGAATGAATCACTGAGAGGAGTAGCTTTTATAATTAATAAGAGAAAGGAACACGATGTATAAGTTGTGTACCGGAAAAAAGGACAGAATCATGGCAATTGTCATCAAGGCCACACCGAAACATATGATTCTGTTGCAAGTTTACGCCCCCACGAGTAATCATAATGAAGAAGAAATTGAACAATTCTACGAAGACATTGAATCAACAATCAAGGAGGTAGGCGGAATTAAAGGACGGGTACTTTGCATTTTGGATGACTTTAATGCCAAGGTAAGGAATGAACGGATATTATCGGAGTGCATGGGTCCCTACGGCCTGGGACAAAGAAACGAACGTGGTGAACACCTACTACAATTCTGTGCAGAAAACCGCCTTATCATCGGAAACACGTTCTACGAACAGAAGACATCAGCGCGTCATACCTGGGAATCACCGAATGGCGATTACAACCAGATAGATTACATCTTGGTTAACACACGCTACCGTAATGCGATACGGTCGATAAAAGTTATGCCAAGCGCTGACTGCGGAAGTGACCACAGATTACTAAGAATGGTAATTCGTGTTCGACTAAAAAAATTAGATAAACTGGCTAATAAGAAAAGATTGAATTTTGAACAACTTACAGATTTAAACATACGGAATAGCTATAATGAGGAAATAACACGAATATTAAAATCAAACGATTACGAGAGTCGGAACTGGGAAAAACTGGCAAATGCCATGGTGCAAGCGGCTGAAAAAATTATTCCACCTCTTCAAACAACCAAAAGGCAGCCATGGATGACAAATGAAATCATCGAACTGATAGATCGCCGACGTAAATGGAAAAACCAACAAACAGCTGATGAGAGGTTGAAGTATAAAGAAATTGATAAGATTATTAAGATGAAATGTCGAGAAGAACGAGTAAGATGGCTTAACAGCGAATGCGACAAAATTAGCAGTCTCTATGAGAGTCATAGGATAAGGGAAATGTACAATCGAATCAATTTGCTGAACGGGAAGAGGAAGCACACAACAACACGAGCAATACGAGACAAAAGTGTAACCCTCACAACCGATGAACATTCGACGGCAAAAAGATGGGTCGAATATCTGACCAAGCTTTATGACGATCCAGAAAGACCACACATGCCCGAGGTATCCCTAAAAGAGTGTGTGAAGGGACTGTTACCAGAAGAAATCACTAAAGTGTTACACTCGCTGCCAAATAACAAAGAATGGATAGGGTCACAGCAGAGTTTCTAAAAGCCACCGACGGAGACATAAAAGAAAAAATAGTAAATACATTCATAGACATGTATGACAAGGCACAGCTACCAGAAGAATTCACAAAGTCCAGATGTATATTGATACCAAAGAAGGCTGGAACGATGACATGCGAGGAACACCGAACACTCTGCATGATTTCTCATGCATCCAAAGTACTGCTAAAAACCATTCAAAATAGAATATCTCCAAAGCTGACCCCTGAAATAGGCGACCAGCAAAATGGCTTTGTACAGAATAAAGGGACATCCAACGCCATACTCACCTTGAACCTATTGAAAGAAAAATGTATCGATATGAACCGACCCCTTTATGTGTGCTTCGTGGATTTTCATAAAGCTTTTGATAGGGTGAAACACAAATTGCTGATGGAGACCTTAAAATCTACATCGATAGACGGCAGAGACGTTGAAATTATTTCAAAACTCTACTAGAACCAAAATGGAATACTTGTCACTAAGGACGGAGAACATCAATTTCCTATTAAGAGAGGGGTGAGACAAGCGAGAAGTAGAAAAAGTTCAAGCAGGCATATGGATAAATCGATATGCAGATGACACAAGCTTAATTGCAGGATCAAATAAGGGCCTTAAACGACTTCTAAAAACCCTTATTGAAAAGGGCAAAAGATATGGCTTAGAAATTAACAGCGGAAAAACCAAATGGATGTGTATTTCCAGAAATAACACGCAAGACACTAGCCAAATAATAATAGGCGGAAAAACGATTAAATATGAAAAATGTTACACCTATTTCGGCGAGAAGATACAAGATAATGGAAAACTAGATATGGAATTAAAATGCAGGATAGCAATGGCTAAACAGGCCTTCTGGAAAAATAAACACATTTTGAAAGGAACAACAAACACCCGAACAAATCTGCGACTGATACAGACATTAATAGAGCCCGTTTTTACTTATGCTTGTGAAACATGGACGCTAACCAAGACACATGAGGAAAAGGTGGAAGCTTTGGAGATGTATTTATATCGAAGAGCACTCATGATTCCCTGGACTGATAACATCACAAACAGGGAGGTCTTGCAACGCATGGGAACAGACAGAAAGCTGCTCAAATCAATTAAGATGCGCAAAATGAAGATGACCGGGCATATACTCAGAGTATCGGCAGACACCAATCTCTTAACCACACTTGAAGGCAAAATCCAGGGGAAACGACCGAGAGGACGGAGGCGTCTAGCGTATATGGACAACATAAAAAAGTGGACCAGAATTGGCTGTTATAGTGAAGTGAAAAGAAGAGCAGAGGAGATCTCTTGTTCACACCCTCAAATGAGAACGACACCAGATAGATAGCTAGATAGATAGATAGATTGTTTACTTATGTACCGTTTATGCTCCAATAGAACCTCCGTTTATTTGCAAAACTAGCCTCGGCTCCCGGCGCTTAATAGAGACCGGCTGCTATTAGAGGCCGGCCATTATTAATAAAAACCTTCAAAACGCAATATTTTTACACATAAATACCGGCTAATATTACAAACAGCTACTTTATTTGAATTTCACAAGCTACATAAGACTGTTAAAGACAAATGGCAATGTCTTTCTGTACCTTTCGCTGTTATTCGTCGTCCGAATTCGCAATGACGGGCGGCCACCTCACCGGAAGTTTCTTACGCGTAATCCACCGCGCAAATCTTAAAGGCAATGTCAAATGACCGTCTCGGCGACATTTTGTAAGGCTATGTACCGTAAGGCTATGTACCGTAAGGTATTACGCACGACTATAAAGTTACGGACGCTTACACTAGTACCGGTAAGCAAATACAGTACCGGATTAAGGCGGGGACAAAAGGGGGCAACTGCCCGGGCCGCAAGTCCGGGGGGCGGCAAAATGGGATCGATATGTTATTTATTATTACATTTAATAATCAAAAACAGCTACAGGGGCGGATAAATTTCATAGATCCTACACTGGGCAAATATCAAAGACCCGGCTACTATTGGGCCGTGTCCCTTCTGCAGCCCGGCGCTTATGAGAGGCCGGCGACAATAAGAGCCTCGGCGTTTATTGGAGCATATACGGTATATATTTTACACGCTTTACCTAAAATATACACATTTCTGTTCTTTCTCTGTTCTTTTTAATGTGCAGAGAAAATTCATTTCTAGCTGGCCTTCTTACTGGCACAAGCATTCCTAATTTCATTTTTTATTATATATTATTTGTTGTTCCTTTTTAATTTCAGGATGTGTCAAACTCTTTCTGATTATATATTCTCATCTATTCATCGTCTAGTGGGAATTAAGCGTGCAGGGCTTGAGGGATGGTCAATTTTGGAGACTGAGGGTAGGAGAGTGAAAGACCGAAATAGTTATCCTCGTATTTTGCACTGCACTGAATCCTACCAAATTTGAAAGAAATCCGTTCCAGCCCTTTTACCAAGGGAGTTTTGAATACTGGTAAGGTGATACACCAATATAAATATGCCTATAGGATACAAATAAGCATCAAATCAAATATGATGAAAATCCGTGTAGCCATTTTAGCGAAATGCATGGATAAACAAAGCTGAAAAATGTTAAAGTGGGATGAGTGGGATTTTGAATACTCAAAATAGTCAAAATGTTATTTCGTTGATATGGGATATGGAAGAGAACAAATAGCATTGTCACAGCTGAGGGCAGATAGTTACTTCATTCTGAAGAGAACTTGAGAAGACAATAATTAAACCATTCTGAAGTCAGAAAGTATTGAATACCTGAACTCCCGCCCACCACTTATTTTCCGCTTCTCTTTTATTAATTTCAATACAATTCATTTATTTATTTATTTATTTTAAGAACTAACCGACATATATATGAATCATCAATTTCATTTACAGTCATGTAATTTAGAAGATATAAATAAAAATGACTGCGAAACTTTCTCTACATTAAAGAACTGTAGTCATTTCCGAAATTAAAATGTTTTATTCATCCAGAATTTTGGTACTTAATAAAAATAGCTCTTAACAGTAACATAGATAAGCTAAAATCTAATAACATTTCCCTTTACTACAAATGTATTCTAAAAAGGAAAATCACATTATTTTTGCAACAGAGCTGTAAGTAGTGCATTAATTAGAGCTATAAAAGGCAACATTGCTTCAGCTTAAGAAACTCAACCTTAATAAATCATCACCAACAGTTAATTAGTTTCTACGTAATAAGGTTAAACTTCTACTTGAAATTGAATGTAAAATCAATGCATTACTCTTTGAGCTAATTACAAACTCAACTTTCAGTGGCGTTTGGTTTTAATTCTGAGGTCTGAAGAGAAGGGAAATCCCCTCTAAAATAATTGTACTCGTATTTGAAGTTGTCCAATAGCAGCATCTTTACAGAAATCAATTTATAGATATTTTATGGAAATCAACCCAGCCATTTGAGGAAGGATCTGGGAAGAGTTGGGGCCATTGTTGAGGAGACCAAATTAAATAGGCCTTTGTTTTAGGTTCACAATAAATAATGTCCCAAATTTAACCCTTCCAGCTGTTCAGCGTGATGTCCTTGCAAACAGAAACTTGGATAAAGAGAGAAAAAGATTCTGAAATAGAAAGATTTTGTATGCTTTGTATCCAGCTCAGTCAATTACTGAAGGCATATATTTTATTACTTAATTACAAGTGACCCCTAAGATAGCTGTGTCTAAGCCAAAAATCAGAAAGGTGTACACAATAATACGAAATTCTAAAATACAAATACGTTCAGTACAATGAGGACTCAACATCTAAGATTGAGGAGGGGCGAACTTCCAGGAATGGTGTCGGGGAGGGGGAGGATTAATCAAAACAATTCTGCTCATCTTTCACAATGGATCGTAAATAATCATCGTATCACATTTTAAAGAAATTCATCCAGCAGATAAGTAAGGGATGGAAGGCTTGGAAACTACAGAAATCCGTTCAGCCGTTTTATCGTGATGCACGTTCAAACAGAGTTGAAAATGCTTAAGTGGAATAGTGAGATTTCGCATTCTCAGTAATTGATATTACTTTTTTTAAGAGCCCAATAATTTTGTCCTTTACGTTATTATTTCGAATTGCCCACAAATTCGGTATTTGAAATATGCTTTATGAAATGTGAGCTTTATGGGCAATTAGAAATAATAATTATATTTTGATATTTGAAATCCCTAAAATAATCAGGTATGGATAATAACTTAAATATAAAGTTAAAGAACATACACTAAATTTCCTGTAAGTCTTTTTAAATACTTACATAAAGTAAAGCCTTATGTAAACAGGTCCTTAAGCTGGATATTCCAAAATCTAATGAGATTTAGATAATGATACTATAATCATAAATATGAAATTTCGCGTAGATCGATTAATTAGTTTTTGGTATGTAATCCCACTCGATTAACAACAAAACCTTCCTTCCTTTAATACACAGACAGTCTCCTTAATATGTGACAATCAATTTAGAATATTGAATTGTGGTAGTTATCATTTTTCCTGAATATGTTCTTGCAAGTATTAAAATTAGCATTACAGCAATCCCATAGCCAAGTGAAAATTAAAGAGGAAATGTTTTGCTGTGTGTCAGATCGAAACCATAATCCCTAACCTCAGGACGGTGGAACTCAGTTTACAGCAGTTCTCGAAATCGTTACAGAACAGTGACGTAACAGTAGAAGGTTTACAATGTCGCTGTATCTGTATTGAATAGAGGCTGGCATACTTCAGCAAATGGGTTGAAAGATACCTAATACTTAAATGCTATCATTAAAATATGTAAGTTTCCTAGCTTTCCATCTCTTGGTGGGGACTGAGGGTGTGGGAGGGTTGAGACTAAGCTAGAAGGGCTGTGTATGTTATAAGTTGGATATAAGTTAGCCATGTTCCAAATTTCATGAAAATCCTTGCATCCGTTTTAACGTAATGCAGATACAAACGGCCAAACAGACAAATGATGAAGCAAAAGAAAATTTGCTTCCAATCAATGAAAGGATGAAGAAAAAAAATCAAGAAAAAAATAGCATGCAACTGAAAAATAAGAAAATTACATTTAAGTTACGTAAGTTCACAAAAAAAAATGCACCAGAACTATGAGTTTTGCCATTGTAACAACAAAATTATTTGCAGGATTGTGTTCTGTTACGTCAATCAACCTTTTCAAGCAGAAGAATTTCCCATCAAAACAGCTACGCAAGTATTCCAAATGAATAGATATATTATTATCTGTCCTGCATATTATCTCTTGAAAACACCCGTTTTCTTTTTAGAAAACACGTATAGGAAGACTGTTAATTAATTAATTGGGACGTTACGCACCGAAGTGCGAGCTTAATAGCGAAGCATCCGTGTTCCAGGGAGCGCTAGTGTTCCCAATATGGCGAAACCCTAGCAGACTCCCGAGAATTTCTAGGAAAGATACTGAGGTTGTTTCCCGTTTCTTCCTCAGAACGCCATTATGGAATGACGTCAGACTTGAGGGGAAAGTGAAGAAGAGGCTGACAAACACAGGAAATGGAATTTGAAACATCCATGCTCTCGACCGGGATTTGAACCCGGGTACCGGCATACCGGCCGCACGACAGACCGACGCCTTAGACCGCACGACCACGCCGGCACGGCAGAGGAAGACTATAACGTGATATATCTCCGTCTAAAATAATTTCTGTAAAGATTATTTGGTTATAATGATAAATTTAACGTGCGTAGAAACATTTCACAAGTAATAAAAAGGGATAAAAACGCACAACAAATAAAATCACTGAATTACTTTTGGAATATTTGACATCGGGAATCCAGGACAATCTGCTTCGAGGTTATTACCTCTCCTCAGCTGGATCCTTTATAAGCCAGCAGTTGACTGGCGGGGATTAACTAATTGCCCTTTTCTATTTTTTATTTAATTTTGATGTATTTTTATATGAAGGGCCATTCTTATGTTTACTTGTGTTTTTGTTTATATTTCTTTGATATCACTGAGCTGCAGACACTGGGTGAATCCAGCTGAGGAGAGGTAATAACCTCGAAACAGACTGTCCTGGATTCCCGATGTCAAATATTCCAAAAGTAGCTCAGTGATTTTATTTGTTGTGCGTTTTTATCCCTTTTTATTACTTGAAAAAATTCTTTGGTTACTTTAAACACCTTTTTAGATCAAAAAGCAGTCGTGATCTCTCTCATCTGTCAAACACTATCAAATATCCATTTTTCAATCTTTAGTTACTTATCAAATGGTTTTGTTATTTGAAATGATGAATCACTGGTGAAACTGAAAGAATTCTTGCAACAAACAGTAATGAAGGGATGAAATTAGAAGCTTCCTAGTATTTACTTAAGAACTATCCATCGTGTGCTAAGCAAGCAGAGGTGGGGAGCGGGAGGTTAATTCTCAGATTGGAAGACCAAAATAACAGCGCTCAGATTTTAAGTTGGACAATAAATTAGACTAAACTTAAAAGAAATCAGACCAGCTTAAAACAGTTATGTGCGAACAAATGGAGAAACAGAAGAAAAATGTTCTAGTGGAATAAAAAGTAATTGTTTGTAAGGTCAGTCAATAACTGAACATTATTGTTATTAGTTGATGGCAGATGGTAATAAAGTCTTACAATGATCAATAAGCATAATTAATCTTCGTAAGGTTTTGTTCCTAATGAGGTCTTCGTTTTTGCTCCATTCGCCATCGCAAGGGGGCAAACTCATTTGCAGAATTAATCGCAGACACGAGTATATCCCTTACATCAACTTAAATTATACTGTGGAAAGAAACAAATCAATACAAGAAAGAAAAAGACAACCTTCTAAGTCACCCGTAGAATCCAAGTTTATGAATTACAGCTGCAAATAGACAAAGCCACTTTCATTCAGCTTCTTTTATATCAATATAGTGATACCTCGGTTCACGAACATAATTCGTTCCTTGACCCTGTTCGTGAACCGAAAAGTTCGTGATCCGAATCAGTTTTTCCCATTGCAATTAATGTAAATCCAAATAATACGTTTTTTGTCTTATAAATTTTTTTTTTACATGTTATGCTTTATTTGTGAAAATAATACCGAAGGAAATAAAAATAACAGTAATATTAGAATTAAAGCACTTTAATTACCAAAATAAAACTAATTTTACCTTACATATACAATTTACCTTTGCGGTTGATAATTGCTGACACACGGGAATGGAGGAAGTGTAGAGGGGGAGGAGGAAGATTACTGCTTCGAAGGAGAGGCAGTTGGTAACTGCATAAGATAACGATCCAGAGAAATTTGCCTTTTTCTTTGCTTGAGAACTTTGAGGAAAAAAAGTCATTACATTATCATTTAAAATTTCCACTGCTTTTTTGGGAGCCATAATAATGGATAAATTTAATTAAATAAAGGAAAAATATCAACAGTTGTTGTTCGGATCTACTGCAACCACGCGAGATAGGCGAACTGAGTAGCTGCTGAGGGGGGGGGGGGGCTGTGCGCAGACTTTTATGCGCAGCAAATCACGTGCGCTCCATGAGCTCCGTGCTTTCATGTTCGTGAAGCGAAGCAAAATTTATTTGTAAATGGTGTTCGTAAATCGATTTGTTCGTAGACCGAGACGTTCGTGATCCTAGGTATCACTGCATATTTTTATTTGGTTAAAATATTTTATTTATTTATTCTAATAGCAAGTACACTATTTCATAACCTCGTGCTCCCCAATATCATGTAGATTCTGTTATTTTGCTAAGTGATGGACATTTTTTAAGTATTATAATTAACAAAAGTATTATAGTTGTTTAAAGAATGTTGTAAAATTTTACTGGGTAAACGCTCAATCTTCAAATAGTGGGGACTGACTGAACAGGAGTTCGAGGACGGTTGTGAAGACCACAATAACAGTGAGCATATTTTAAATTGAACCATACATAAGCGTCGTATCAAAGATTACGAAAATTCGTTTATTCGAGGGACTCCGGATGATTTTGAGGGATAGGAGTGGTGGAAACCAAAGTTACTAAGTTTTAAGTAAGACCTAACGTAAAACGGGGTTAAATTGACGTTAAGGGTAACTTTGACAGTTTTGGGGCTACTTTAACAGAGCGCCAAAAAACGGTTTAGAATATTTTAAATTTTAAATTAATTTTTAAATTTTAAGTAAAATGTTTCCTTAAGGTGACAATTTGATTGGAAAAAAATCGTTGTTTTTCATTTAATTCCATGTATAATACATTAAATATTAATTTTTTTTACTAAAATGATGTCCAAGTAATCCTCCCGCTTTGGATCTTTGACATAAGTAACATTTCAATGCCTTTTCAAAGAAACCCCACACTCGACGTTACTTTGACACTTTTTTAAAACAAAATATAAAATTATGTGTGTGTGGGGGGGGGGGGGGGGTTGAATTTCTTATACATCTAATAGCCAAAGACACATTGTTCTATTGGAGCAAAAAAGGTTGGAATTTAGGATGTTCAAAAAAAGGTACCTACAAAAAACTTCCAAAACATGTTAAAATAACCCCATTTTACGGTACCAAATATGTATTAAATACTGATGGAAATCCTACAAGCCATTTTGATGTGATGAGAGTCAAACCAAATAACAAATAAAACAAACAAAGAATAAAAATGTTTAAATGGTGTAATGACTTCGGTGTTAAGTTAACATTAATATTAAAAGTAGTATAAAATTATATCTACTGAAATTAAAAAATATATTTTCAATAGATGATGAAATTAAAAAAAAAAAAACTCATTTTTATTCCCAACACGAGCGTTAAAAGCCCATTAGACATTTTTCCTTCTTTTTTAGGAGAAATCAGTTCTTTTCAGATCAAAGCGAGTGTGAAAGTTGTTCAAGGTTGAAATATTCTCTTTTATGAATTTTACAGCTCGTAAAAGCGGCCACAAATGAAGCGTCAGAAGCACGCAATCTCAGGGATTTGACGAAAAATGAAATTTAATGTAGTGTAAAGGAACGTTTAAATCTTCAGAGTTCTCTGTGGAATAACTTTTAATAACTAAGAAAATATCAATGATTTGTCAGAATTTGAAATAATAACAATATTTATATTTTATGTTTTTTTTTTTAGAAATGTTTTTATAGAAAATATAACTAAACAAATGAATGGCAACAGAAAATATGATATAATTTAGAAGAAAAAAATCTAATTTGAAAAGTTTAGATAAATTTTGTCTATTGTACTTATAAAACAGTTTTAATAATTAAAAAATGATTTTTTAATGTGTAACAAGTGAATATAATTTTGTAGTAAAATATAACTTTAAGAGCGACCCAAAATAATAAAAAAAATTTAAAAAATAATAATAAAAAAAAGTACATTAAAGTCAGGAAAAA
>JAFIDM010000004.1:47441140-47476933 GCA_023159025.1 Thereuonema tuberculata
TGAATGGGGCGGTCCCAGTATAGTTTATATGAGGGTGACTCTAATACACTTTGTGGTATGTACTTGTAGTACGGGACCGTGCTCTTAATAAGTGAATGTTTGTGTGCTAGTTGTTGATGATTATTATTATTATTATTATTAACTTTTTTTAATTATTATGAGTCACCCATAAATTTAGGCTTTAGCACAAAATTATTTTCACTTGTATTTTCTTCATATAGCAATAGAATTTACAACTATTGTTTATGGATTAAATTTTACCAATATAGTTACCTCAAAAAAATAAATAAGAATAAAGGAAGTGAAGTAAGTTTTTCGCTTGGACTCAGATAAGTTTCCTTAATGAATTAAAAAGGACAAAAACAATTCTACATTTATTAATTATCTTTTCTTCTCTTTTATTGGAAATACAAGGAAAGCACAGAGATTAAATTTTTGAATTAAGGGAAAAATCTCCTAAAACCGTTTTTCTTTTCCTAAAACCGTTTTAAAGTCAAATAATATCAACTACAAGTCTTTTAAATTACTTTAATCGATATTTTTTTCGGCGCCTTTAATAATTTTCAGGTTGTATTAGTTTTCTATTTTTTTTTCTTGGGAAGGGATTATTAATTCTACTAAAAATACTGCCTCATTAAGCATTTTCTTCTTTGTAATTTAAAATACTGTCAGTCAAAGAAATGTAATACGCCGTAACAACAGCATCAAATAAGAAATGCAAGGAATGAAAAATGGACAATTTCGTAAATGACTTGGAATTCTGCCCACGCAGCAGCAATTTTCTCCATAGCTTCAGCTCCCTCTAATTATAATAATTCGGACTGAGTTTCTTTCGCATTATTTTTCCTACTGAGAAATGATATTAAGGCGATATGAGGGCACAGATTTGCAGTTCGTCAAGAAAGGAAATCAAATTGAAAAAACTGCTTTAGAATAGATTTGCAGTGATTCTCAACTAGAAGCCACTTGGTTTCAAGAATTTTAAGAGGAGGAATTTTCACCAGGAGAGAGAAATTGGGAATGATTTTTGTTCATGAATAAATGTTAGAATTAAACTGACACACAACTGAAGCAGTGAATATGGTAGGATCAGCAACACAGAAGAAAATATAAGAAATTTGCAACAGTGGCTAAGGAAATACTTCTGGCATTTCCAACAACATACTTAGTTGAATGTGCCTTTATTCCTGTGACAGATAGTGTGAAAATGTTTGATTGTGGAGTTCTTCGGGACAAATTGACTTGTTTTTATTGTTATTATTATTACTACTACTATTAGCCAGGGATGATTGAAAGAAGAGAGAAATTCTATAGTGATAGTTGAGAAACAGATTCGAGCCCTGCGGTCAAGTGATAAAGATAAGACATTGTTTCCAAAGATGCGATGATACGTAACAAAAACACCGTAACTGTTTAAGCGAAAGTTCCACATCCCTAGTTAGTATTTTTATTAAAAATACCATGATTACTAGCTATACACTAATATATTCATCGTACAGTGCAGAATGAGTATAGTGCCCTTTTTATTAAGTTAGATAATAAATAAGCATCTTACAAATTTTTAAAGAAATCTGTCGAGTCATAGTGACTGGACCAACAAATAAACTCCCAAATGTTACATAAATTTGTTCATGAACTGGAATAGATACAAAAAGGAACTAATTCTTACTCTAATTGGCTGAAAAAAATCATAATAATAATAATTAATAATCATAATTGATAAGAAATTAATATCATTATTATTATTATTATTATTATTATTATTAGAATTACAAAATATTATACTTGATCCTCAGCATGATTGGAGAAATACTACACTACTAGGTGACATTAATATTGATTTCTTCAAAATAGAAGAATGCAGAGATAACAAATTGTATATAGAAATATTGTGTAATATTGGATTTCAAAATTGAATACATGATATTAGAAGATGCAATAAAATAGTTTTACGATTTCGTTAAGTAAATGTGGGTAATGATAGAGCCTATGCACAAACATTTGATTAATGGAGTTGTATTTATAACATTAATAAATACAATAATAAATAATAATAATAAATAAATAATAAATAATAAACATACATACTGCCGTTCCGGCTTGGCCGAGCGGTCTAGATGGCGGTCTGCCGTGTGGCCGTTGTGTCGGAATCTGGGTTCGAATCCCGGCGTTGGCATGGCTGTTTCTTTCTTCTTTTGTGTTTTGTCCGTTTCTCCCCTGGGACTTACTCTCTCAGGGAGGTGAATCTCGTCCCCATTGTTGACTTTCACTAGCTTCTCCCTGACGTTGTCAGATTGGGCTAGTTCCGTGGTCCATAGTTGGCCAAATTCGATGAAAGGAAGGAAACATTCATACTAAAATTGGAGTCTATCGATTCTCTCCGCAAGAATCATTTTCAACTGAAACGGAGGTTACAAGTTGAAAGTGGAGGCTACAAGTTTCAGTTGAAAATGATTCTCGCGGAGAGAATCCAATTTTAGTATGTATGTATATTATTTATTATTTTTCGTTATTAATATTTAATGTTGTATTTATTAATATAATAAATACAACTCCATTGATCAAATGTTTGTACATACGCTCTATCATTACCCATATGATATTAGAAGACACAATATAAACTCCATGGGTGAAACTTCATCTAATATTGATCGTGCATTCATTAACATTCCAAATCAAAAACTTCAAAGTTACATTTTGAAACAGACAACCTCGGATCACTGCTTAATTATCTTTCAGCTCTCACAACTAAATAAAACAAGGTAATTAATGCTTTTAGAAGTGTCAAAAGCATAGCGGCCCCATAATATGCACAATTGTATAAGCAAACTAATTAAAGGCAAGAGCATATAAATGCAAGACCGTTCCTTTATGTTTTACAGGCAAGCTGTGACCTAACGGCCGCTAATACAATGCTTAGTGCATCATTTGGATATGTTAAAGAATTTATGCAACAATATGTTTGTAAATATTAACAATGACATCCTGTTGGCAATTGTTAGTATTGTTATGAATGAAGCATCAGTATTATTACTGTATTAATTATTATCATTATTACTAAAGCTGCTATGGAAAACGTTAATTTGGGAGGTCAGGGAGTGGTCCTACAGATCTGATTTTTTGTACTGGTCACCTACTTTTTTGATGCTGAACACATTGGTGAAGGTTTCATTCTAATACTCTAACCGTTTGGCCTCTACACAGTGTGACATGCAGTGTGACAGCCAGACAACACAAAAGCAAGAGCAATTCCCTATGCTAACTGTAACATGGGACCGCTAAAAATTAATAATAATGATAAATCATTAAGTGAAAAGCAGAACTATAAAATTGTTAGTAAAGATAAATTGAATAACAATTTGCAGAACGTATTGAACAAAATTCAAAACAAAGAAATTACAGACTAAGGAACATTATATAACGAAATATTACCAGAATGTAATAACTCAAAATTAAAAATAAATAACAATATAAGAACAAGAAATAAAGAACAAAAAAACTTTAAATAAACAATATAAGACTTTTTAGAATCCGAGAAAACTTATAAAAATGAAATATAAAAGATTCCAAAAACAGTGGATTACAGATGACCTCATTAAAGATATCATAGAAAGAGATAGGCTATTTAAAAAATACAAAAGTAATAAAACTAACGTCTCTTATTATGAAAACTACAAAACTTTTGAAAATATTTTTTTATTAAATTATAATAATTTAACTTCAATAATCGATATATATGAAAGCAGAGCTGAGTAAAATAAAATCCATTAGTAAGTTCAAAAGTCCATACGGTATTGTTTTTTAATTAAACCTTCGAATAAATACAGGCAACACACTAATAATAAAAAGACCTTACTGGTTTTACTTCTTTTCTAAAATTCAATAACAATATCTTAGTTGTACTTTATCCATTCCCATAATGTGTAGACAATATTTATCTTTTTCTGCTATCGCCTTGTTATCACAATATTAACTTTCTAAGAGTAAACTTAACACTTCCGATGAAAGCCATTCAACTGTTTTAAAGTTTATAATAATCAGTTTCTGATGTAACGCACAGAAAATTCATTCAATGCTTAAAATTATATTTTAACATAATCGTAACACTCATAATAGTCCTTATTTATTACTATTGCAAACACGGTGCATCTAAACTTCATTTTACTTGATAGTCATCTGATGAACTCTTCTTCTTTAAATACAAAAAGATAAAATTAACTTACTTTATCTTTTCATAAATGGTATCCAAAACCTAGGAGGTAAACGTTAACATCTAGTTCACTGATTCCACAATTTGCGTATGCAATGAATGTGATACTTTGACGCAGACATGGCGCCGATCGTTCGATTGGTGATTCTCATGAACATCGCTCAATTTCTTCTTTTAAATCCTACAAATAAAACTCAAAGAATAACACGATCTTAATGCTTAGAATCCTTTAACATTTCAGCATTAATATTTCACTACTTGTAGACAAGAAGATTATTGTTCTCACACATAACGTAGAATACCATTTTGAAGAATATCTTCCCAAACTATCATCGTAGAAATTATTGTCCATCCATCTTGAAAAACAAAGCTCTAAAAAAAAAAAAACAATATAACTTCATCTCCAGCGTGACCAAAACAAAACAGTCCTCTACACTATCTTTCTTCTGATAAAAACAATGACAATATCATATCATCTTTCCTTATAGTTAAACAAAAATATCATCTATCATATAAAAATGTAATACCAACAAAAATTAAGATCCTTATTTACTAGGCATTATTTGATTCCTTGATATATTACGGGATAAATACCTGAGCTAATACAAACAATATACACCTTGATCACGTTAATTTCTTAAAAAACTTACAAATTAACGTGCTTAAATTATTTTTTTCAAAAAAAGTTTGCAAAATTTATATAAATGAAGTTATAATCTAATAAAGTGTGAAATTTTATTTCCAAAACAAAAATTTAAATATAACATAATAATGCAAAACTACTTTAATATATTACCAATAAAGACTAACAGTAATCAAAATTATCATCTGAGACAAAACAATAAAATAAAACTAACATACCCTCCAATTTTTAATAGTTACGGTCAAAGAAATATAAACTTCAATATAGAAAGAATCTTACAGGATATGATTTTAAATATACTAGCCGGATACCGTCGCTTCGCTCTGGAACCCTTGCATATACAACATTAACAAAAAAAAAAAACTTTATTTATTTAGCAAATTAATATTGAGATCGGAGAATACACGACTTCCCAGCCCGATGTAGCTTCACATCTTAAGTCAGTTGTCCTGCCACACACCAGGAGTTGCCGCCACACTTCATGGTCAGTTTACCAGATTATTCCCGATCCCGTGGGAATTTTGAAAAATCCGTCAATTAATATAGTTGGACAGTTGTTTAATATATTTTCATTTTTTATGAATAGATTCTCTAATTCTTCAGTAAATTCACTTTTAACAATTTGTAATTTAAATTTTTGCTTATTTCTTGATCTCGACAATGCGACGCATAATTGTCCATGAGAAAAAATAGGCTCATTCAAAATTATTCCAACATGATCAAATGTTTGACCTTATGATTTGTTAATTGTCATGGCGAATGCAGGAATTATTGGAAATTGTCTACGTTTGAGAATAAAAGGCAAATTTGAATCGCTTGGTTTTGGAATTGTTACTAATTCATATTTGTGGGATCCATTGATAATTTTTGTACAAATTAAATATTGATGACATGAAGTTACAATTAGTGTTGTTCGGAATTAAATTTCTACAACATGACTATTATTCCAGCATTTTTACGTGCCTTCACAAACTTCTAACAATAGCCAACATGCAATTTTTCATATTTTTGCATGCATCTTGCAAGCACAGAAACGTTTGTGAATGACTGATATCTCGTTCGATAGAACTTTCAAATACCAACATTTTCTCAATATAATGTTCTCTTCCAACTTTTATACTTTTCGTTTAAATTGAGAAAAAGTCAAAATTTGACCCTTTAAAATGCGCCATCTTGGAATCCAAAAAAATTTTTTAAAAGATTTTTATAGCATTTTTGTTTGTCTTAAAAAGATCTACATTTTATCCATTTGCATGACCAATCTATCTCTTATAGTTTGGTCACAAAATTGGAAAAACTTAGTCTTATGACAGACAGAATAACGTTTTTATAATATAAGATTTTTAGAAAATTTTTAGAAAGTACTCGTGTCTGTTGTCAAAAAATAAAAACCTTAAAAAATGGCTTATTGAAAATACTTAGGAAATATCGGTTTTTTTCTCTATCTCTCTCTCTTTTACAAGACTATAAATTTTAAAACGGAAAAAAAAAACAAAGAAAAAAAAAGCTAATGTTTTACATGTGTTTTTATATGGTACTTTTATATAAAACTAATATAAGTATTAAAATATTATAAGCCTGTTAAATTATTAATTGTTTAATATTTAATTTTTTGTTTACTAAGTTGAATACCTTCAATACTAATAAGTAATCATATATTTGTATATTTAAATTATCGATACTTAATTATTTATTATTTTCTTTTTTTACAGTCTTGTAGACTAGTTATAATATTTTTCTTTTATACAATGTTCAAATGTATATTGTAAGAAAAAAAAATGTATGTAATTATCAGAACCCGTTGATAGGGATACTTCCCAAACGAGACTGTACTGAGTTTACCTATCTATGTTAATAAAAAAAAATATTAAAAAAAATATTATTGTTATCTATATATATATCAGAAAAGTTCATTTTTTTTGGGGTCCTATCTCCTTCGAAACCATAACACACACAAATACAAATAAGGTGGCAAATGTTAGGTATAGTATTGAGGATGCTCACATTTTCATTTTTACCTATGTGGTTCAATCGGATGTTCCGGGATATCCCGGAGATGCTCGCGTTTTCATTATTATCTACGTGGGTCATCCGGAAGTCACGTGAGTTACGATCAAACATGAAGTCTACGAGACGCGCTCGCGGTCACAGGTAGTGATAAAATTATCTTAGAATCCAACATCACGTGATCACAGGTTTGTTAGTTATTATTATTATTATTATTTAAATACATTTTTAAACTATTTTTCGAGTGATCTCTGTACGTATCTTTTTAACATTTATCTTACTCAAAAATCTCATGTGCCTTGTAACTCAAAGAATAACTAACGAATCTACATCAAAATCTACATCAAATTTCATATTTATGAGTAGACTGCAGTCCAAATTGGTCCTTCAGCTGTGGAGCTTAGTGTCCAAAGAATATCACTTCGTTAATGATTGCCAATTGGATTCCAAAGACCGGATCAAAAGTTGATATTTACTTTATGCTACTGAGATACTATTTACTGACGCAGTATTATTAATTTATATATAAATTCGGCGTTAATAAGCCTACGAATTGAAATTTAATGGATATAGTAATCTGTTAATTCTGTTTGTATCGTTAAAATCTATTTTACTTGATTACAGTTTTCAATTATTCATTTATCCATAATATCTGTCACTTTAAATTAGCTCATGTAGAATTACACTTCTACTGATATCTCATTTCAGTAACCGCAACACGTTCATATAATTTTAAAACCATCCAAACATTGATGCAGTTCCATCAGTGTAAAGTTAATCAATTTTAATGATCGGCCATTTTCTAAAGAATTCTATTTTGTGGTCGTAATTACTCGGCAAGTTGTAAAACCGCAGCATCAAAATATAGTTGAGAATATACGGAGAAAGATGGTATTTCTTTTAAACCTTGCCCATTTTAAGATAGAGCAGACAAATCTTAATGGGTAAGTTTTAAAAGGAATAGAATCGTTCTGCACGGAAACCTCTATAACCCTTAATTTTGGTAATGGGAAAGCTTCTAAGGGACCAATTACTTTATGGAAGAGTAACCAACCTTAGACATATTAATCATCGCTTTGAAAGGCTGTCTAACCTGAATGTAAACTTACTTAATGAAAAGTAAATAAACTTACAACTTTTAAGATTTTCAAAGCAGAGATTTTCTTAATCAATTGCAGAAAAACTAAGAGGTGATAATTTGTGATAATTGGTGAAAAAAAAAAAGATTTAAACGAAAAATGACTGATATCAGAAAAAGCTTGTTCTATTTATAAAAATATATTTTCTCATATATTTTTTTAACGTTTTCATAAGTACTTATTTACTTATAAACAGTCATACTAGTCTGAAATGTAACAACTATAGTTGCTTTTTTAGTTCATTGTTTTTAAGGCAAAAATACGCATTAAGTAATAAATGAATTGTTAACGGTTAACAACCATTCATGTAATCTATTATCTAGCTTTTCAGATCTGTCTCTATACAACGCACTTCCGAAACGCACTTCCTCTGTGCTTGGAAAATAATTTTAATTTCCTGTGGAAAATGGAAATAATTTATACAATGAAACGTTCGCGACAGGAATCGAACCTTCTGATCGGAAGTCAGATGTCTCATCCATTAGACCACGGGGGACTACATTCAAATTATTCTTAAATATCTCTTATCACTCCTCTCTGAATGTGACGAAATCAGAGAAGAGCCAGAGAAAAAAAAATAACTCATTAATTTTAGCCTGCTAGATTAAAATTTAAATTTCAATGTTCCTTTTTTCAGCTACTACAAGCGCAGGCCAGACGAGCATTAGATGCAGAAGCTCGCTCTCAGCGACGAACTGAAGAGTAATTAGAGATATTTCTCCACATGAATGAAAAAATTAAGAATAATGTTTAAACACAAAAAAACATCTACTTAAAATATTCTATCTCAACTAAAAGCCGTCACATTATTCTCCCGTCATTGTTGTTGACGGTGTAAAGTTAAGTTGTTGATTATATAGACTATCATAGAAGAGCAGTAAATAAAAAAAAAATATTTAGAAGATGAAATAGTAAGTAATTCACCTTTTTTTTACATTTTCCGCTTTGATATCAAAGGATCTGACATGAAATCAGTAAAGAAGTCTAATCTTCAAAACAAAAGAACTGGAAAAAAAGACGAAATAAATCTGTTCTTTCTTTCATTGAAATGATGTTTTTTTTTGGTACGGTTCGCACCGAAGTGCGAGCTTCATAGCGAAGCATCCGTGTTCCAGGGATCGTTCGTGTTCCCAAGATGGCGAACCCCTAGTAGACTCCCGAGAATTTCTAGGGAAAGATACTGAGATGGTTTCCCGTTTGGCTTTCCCAGAACGCCATTAAGAAATGACGTCAGACCCGAAGAGAAAGTGAAGAAGAGGCTAACAAACACAGGAAAGGAAATTTGAAACATCCATGCTCTCGACCGGGATTTGAACCCGGGTACCGGCATACTGAGCTCATGGCAGACCGCCATCTTAGACTGCACGACCACGCCGGCACGGCATGAAATGATGTAGGCTTATATAAAACTGACAATTAACTATATAATCAACAATTGATATATTATCTTAAAGTTTCAAAATTTCTTTTCTTTTTTTTTAATGTAACTCGTGTTGTGTTATTCATGTGAAATAAAGAAAAAATTTGAATTAGAGAAAATGTAAGACACTCACATAATAAAATTTAAAATGTACTATCTATGTACCATGTATGAAAAATCCATACATATACATTGGGGAAACTGGCCGTGCACGACTTCAGGAACACGAAAGGGTGACTAGAAGAATCGATAAATCCTATGCAACTGTGAAGCATTCATTGAAAAATGGACACTGCAGCAACATTGAGAATCCATCCGTAAGAGAACAAGCAGTTCATAAGAAAATGTGAAGAATCGGATTTTATAATTCAAGACTATCATTCCATTAAGAACATTGCTAAGTATAATTTAAAGAAAAAGCAGTAGGGTTTAAAGAAGAACGAAAGGATAGGAACGACAGGATAGTTTTTTTTCATCGTTTTGTTTTGTTCTCGTTTTATTTTTTCCTCTAGGTTGCCCGCATGTTTATGGAGGCAGTTTGCTGTATAAATACAAAATATTGCTCCCTTTGGATAGTGGTCCTGCATTATTCGTTTGCTGATTTCGGTTCCAGAGGTCGCCAGCAGTCTTGTGCCAATATAAACGATGTCTCTTTGATGTTCGCTTGTCTATTTCCGGCTCAAGAGATCGTCTCCTTGGTTATCCAGGATAAGATATACTTCTCTAATAGCCTTATTTCGTCGTTGAATATTTTTTCGTTTATTTGTTTAATTATAATTTTTATTATACATTAGAGTGGTATTACTGAATTTGTTCACCTGAATCAAGTAAGCAGTTTTCCTAGGTGAAATCGATTGTGTAATCTTAAGTTTTTTGTTTAGTAAATTTAAATTTTAATATGTGCATGTATAGATTTTCTCTATCTCAAAGATTTTTTCCACACGTTAAAGCGATCTTAGTTAAATTAAAAGTTATTGGTGTTGGTCGTCCCCATACAGTAAAACCTATTGGTCTGCTGTCCACCGATAGTTTAACTATCTTCTGAAACACGAAATCCTAGTAAATCACTCAATTCTCATACCTTTTGGTTACTGAAGTGTTCAATGTCAATTATTTGTAATTATTTTATTCTTGTATAAGTGTAATTAAAACAATATAAAGATCGAATTATTTCGTAAGTTATTGGTTTTATTTAAGGTAAAATTATCTAAATATTTTCATGTTTTAAGAAGTAATAAAAAAAAAGGCAGTTGCCCACACACATACATAAAGATGGCTTCCCAGAATTAAGTTGTAACTTGATGTCTTTTGATCACTGCATTAATAGAACGATTTAAACGATGACAGCGCTCGTAAACATGCGAAATTCAAAAAAAGAAAAAGAATAATGAACGAGATAAGCTCTGGGCAAAGAAGTGATTTAAGGAAGAGTAACTCTTAACGACAAGATGGATTGCAACAGAGAGTGTATTAGATCAAGAAGAGAGTTGTTGACAATATAATTGATTGGTGTAGAAGATTCTTCAAGAAGATCGCATGGGATTAAGACAGAAACCACCACAAAAGCCAACCTGAAGGTGATGGCACAGAACCAATGAAGATTCCTAAAGGATTTTTATTTTTTTATATGTAAATAATCGAAAATTGAAGTATCTAAAATTTAGTTCTGATAAAATTTAAAACGAGCTGTGATTATTGCATATAAATGTTCTACAGAAAATTATTCTCAATTCTGACTCCAATTCATATCAAAAAATTCACACAATGGATCAAAAATAGATGCAATTGTTGTTTATATTAACAGATAACTCTTACATGTTTCGATGTGTTTACATCCATTATCAAAGATGTGAACGAAAATTTCAAATATCACTCCAATAAGCAATAAAACATGAATGTAACTTTGTAAAGGTGTTTGTGGGAGTCTTTAGAAGCGAATGACAACGAGTCAAATTCTGGAACTGAAATGAATTAGTTTATTAAACAAACAAGGTAATTAATGCTTTTAGACAGTGTCAAAAGCAAAGCGGCCCCACAATATGCACAATTTTATAAACAAAATTAACATCAAGATCGGAGAATACACTACTTCCAGCCCATTGTGGGACTTATGGCCTTTTCCGCTTAACTCAGGTGTATTGCGGGTTGGCGCCACACCTGAAGTTGCCGTCAAACAGTTCATGGTCAGTTTGCCAGATATTCCGTCGGAATTTCGAAAACTCCGGCCTTATTTCTTGTCTACATTATAAAGGGAACATCTGTGCAAAGGCGTCAGCTTTCTAGGTTCAAGGGTTTGGAGTGGGCACAATAGCCAACATGAAAGTTTTCACATTTTTGCATGTATCTTGCAAACGCAGAAACGTTTGTGAATGACTGATATATCGTTCGATAGAACTTTCAAATACCAACATTTTCTCAATATAATGTTCTCTTGCAACTTTTATACTTTTAAATTGAGAAAAAGTCAAAATTTGACCCTTTAAAAGGCACCATCTTGGAAATCAAAACATTTTTTGAAAGATTTTTGTAGCATTGTGTTTGTCTTAAAAAGCTCTACATTTTATCCATTTGCATGACCATCTCTTAAGCCCGTTTTACATTTACCATTTCACTCGCCATAAATGCAAGCCATAACGCAGAACATGTCGGGGTAGATTGCGAGTGATTAGTGCACCGCTTTACACTTACCATAACGCCTTCCATCAAACGGAACATTTATACTACTCAATTGTCATCATGCCTACGTTTTATTTACGAAAAAAATAGCAGTGATTTATATAAAAACCATTTAGTCAAGGCATCAGATAGGTGAAAGAATGTCTTTAATTAATTAAAATAGGAAATATTCATGTTTTTTTTCATCGTTTTGTGTTTCTTTGTTTTCAGTTTCGATAAATAATTCAGTCTCGTTAAATCTCGATCAACGGCGATATCTTTTCGAGATCTCGGATCGCTGTCGATTCGAATTTTCAAGCCGAAATTCTGAAATGATTTTGATTAATAATGTAACATTTTATGAAAGCATCCACGAAAACATAAGGAAAAGATGCTCTCCGATCGTGAAAATCATTTTTGTAATCGGTAATTTCGAATAAATAGATACAAATCGATTGGACTTCCAAGTTCTACAATTCGTCACCAGGAGGGCTAGTGTCGATATCGAGCCATCTGATGTCGAGCCATTTCTTCAAAGATAGCCCAAGCTCTATCGCTGGACATCTCCGCGACATGTCTGATGGCGAGTGAAATGTCGAGGTTATGGTAAATGTAATACGGGCTTTATAGTTATCTATCTCTTATAGTTTAGTCCCAAAATTGAAAAAACGTAAAGACAGATTTGTTTTATAAGATTTTATCGGAAGCGACCACTTTTTAACCCCCAATTCCCGGTCAGGGAGTGGTCCTACAGGTCTGATTTTTTTGAAGTGATCACCTACTTTTTGATGCTGAATACAATGGTGCTGGTTTCATTCTAATATCTCTAACCGTTTGGCCGCTACAGAGTGTGACAGAATGTGACAGCAGGACAAAAACAAAAGCGGTTCCCTAGGTTTTGCAGGCAAGCTGTAACTTAGGGGCCGCTAAAAACAGGGGTGTGGAATCATTCTGTGGATTTTTTGGTATGAATTACTTACAATGGATTTTATTTGAATAATCCCAATTGAAAAAAAAACTTTCCAAAAAGATATTAAAATCTAGGTATTCTTGAAAGTGATCTTCAAACTTGCAAATGTATCCATTGCCTGAGCATACCAAATTAAATATTGTAAAATTTCTGATTTGCTTACTTTTTATATACTTTAAGACAAGCACAAAAATCCCTCGGTAAATGATTAGATCTAATTTCTGTTCAATTTGCTACAGATGCTTATTTCCCAGCAAACAGTTCCCACCACATGATGGATATAGTTAAACGTACAACTAATAGTTAAACGTACAACTAGTAAATAATTGAAGTGAAGTCAACAGTGTAAAATATTTGAAGGAGCAGCTAGGTTTCACTATTCCGCTGAAATAGTTCATTCTGTTTGTCTGTTTGCGCATCACACTAAAACGGCTTGACCGATTTCTGTAAAATACAGTTCTTTGCCTATTGGTGGTCCAACTTTTTAGATAGACACATTTTTATTTTAGCTGCTCCTATTCGTCAATAATAACATCGGAAATCTCTCGCGAGAAAACAGCTGGACTGATTTCTATAAAATTGGGCACGATACTTAGATTTTTTTTTCTTACTGTAGATATTAAATCCTTTGTTTAAGTCTTAGACAATTGCATTGTTTCAGTTGTAATGATTTTTTCTCTGCTAACTTTTGTTTCCGCGCTAATACCTCGACAAGAAAAAATACCTGAAGTGGTTACCGTGACGACGCGCTATTTACGAAATACTTTTAATTTCCTATCATCTGCTTTTGTTTTTTTAATAAAGAGATATTAACACATTAACAGGCGAGATCGTGTTTACAAATGACATCCCAAAACAGCAGTTTCTCGCTTGATTGGCGATCATCAGTTGAGAGTAGTCATTGTAAACACACTAAATCTCATACAGATCTCATACAAATGTTTTGGGATGTCATTTGTAAACACGATCTCACCTTTTAATGTGTTAATCCACTTTTTTAATTCCTATTTTAATTGCGCATAAAAAATTCTTAGAGGCTGCCGGAGGGCAGCACAAGAATTTTATTTGTTTTATTTTTAATGTGTATTTTGTTTTTAGTTTAGTTTTTCTGGAGGTGCCATACCCATGCCAACTTATATAAAGAGAACTTCTTTATAAATTCTTAAGAACTTTCCACAAAAACACAAACACTTAATTATTCGTGTTTTCAAAAGTTCTGTTAATTACGTAAGAGCCTGTATTTACATTTTCAAAATGATGTAAACAATTTAATTGGAACTCTGAAACACTCATAATATACTAATGAAACACTCAAAATTAATTTAATGAAAAAAAAGAATGGCAATAACACGAAACATTCATTTCTGAAATATTAATTACTTATTGTTTTTAGTAAGTTAAGAAAGAATATCAAAGTTTTCGGAATGTACAAAATATTTACCAATTAAGAAAGAATATGGAAGTTTTCGGAATGTACAAAATATTTACCAATTAAAAAGTCAAAATGACATGTATTTCTTTTATTTATAAATAACTAGCTTCACTCAGGTTCTTCACTCGGGTTACAAAAAAAATGTCATAATGTGGATGATAAAGAAATTGCAATTGCGAGATCACTTCGAAACTTTCCCGGTTGATACAAAAAACAAAAAAAAACAACTCAAAAGGTCTGATCTCATTACAAATCTATATCTATCCCGAAAACCTATAAGAAGTATATAATTTAAGCAGAAGTATCTTTGAACCATGTTATCTACTCACCGCCCTCCCAGTGTACACCCATAGTTCCAGGTTATTTGAATTTTGTAGCTCAAGATTCCTAGATATGAAATTAATATCTAGATCGGAAAATATAAGAATTCCCACCTTTCTCCCTTCTTCCTCCCGTTTATATCCCTAGTTCCAGGTTATACGAATTTGTAACGTCATAACCCTATCACTTCAAGCCTTTCCTAGTTCGTAAAAAATCATCTGCGCTCATTACAAATCTAATCTAACCCGAAAACCCGTCGCTGTTATGCATAACAATATTTGTGTAGTTCTTATTGTCACTACCAAGTGCATTTGTGGCGCTATTTCTTGGATTTCATTCCCTTGGGAAGGTATGTCCCGGTTCCAAGGTAGCCCGTTTCTTCCGAGGGTCCTCAAGCGTAATTCTGCAGTTTGGTTCAGATAGGTCAAAGAGTCTGGGAGTGTATAGCGAACAAATAAACATTCATTTTTATATATTAAGAAAAAGCAAGAATGTAGTCTTTTTATCTCACATAATGGAAACAGTTAATTTCAATATTTTATACCACAGTTATTTATCAATTTGATATCTAGAATTCTTTTTCTTTTTCTCCTACGGAACATGGAGTCCCTTTTTCCTAAAAACTACTCTGAATTCTGCTGTTACTCTTTCGTTGAATTTCTAGTAAGAGATAAAGAAAAAAAAATACTGCCATCTGATTCAAATTTGTTTTTCAATTTTTTTTCTTCCGGTTTTTTCCTTTCTTTCTTGAGAACCTTAAACCTTATCTGTTTGGTTCCAATTTTTCCTTTTCATTTTTTTGGTCAAATATCCTGTTATGATGATGGTATTTACTTATTTATTTTTTCGAGATATTTGGCATCGTTTTTCACTGGATTTCTGCTACTAGTTTAAATATTAGCTACCATATCATTCATTGTCAGCTAAAGCTTGATGGGTAATGTATCAGGATAATGTATGCTGGAGGTTGTCGGTTCGAATCCGTATATCTAATTTGTTTATTTTTCTCTTACTCTCTTTTTTTCTCAAAGTCCGAGTGTTTGTTTTTATTTTTTTCATATTTTTCCTAACTTTTTTTTATTTTTCCTTAAGTTAATGTACTTCCTTTTTTTATTATTATTATTATTATTTTTAATTATTTTTATTATTGTGGTTCGCCCTTAAATTTATATTTCAGCACAGTTATATTCGCTTGTTGATATTTTTTTTTTTGGTTTTTCCGTCTAATTATAGCTGGTAATGTATCCAATGACCAATCACAGTGAAGTTCTCTTTTTTTTATTTTCGTGAAGCTTTGAGTAAATGCCAGAGCAGGCCCCGCGGTTGGCGTTGTTGCTAAGACACTGGCCTCTCACCTCTGAAGTTCCGAGGTTCGGTTCTCATGTGGGTTTCGTGATGGTGGACGATCCGCCGTTTCCCACACCATACTTTCTCAGTCTTTCTATCAGTCTGTGGGTTGACACATTAAATCTTTCAGGTCGCAGTGCTTGGCTTTCCTGCCGCCCACATTAAATAAAAAAAAAAAAAATGCTAGAGCAACTAAAGCTTCATTTTCAGGGTAGTAACATATACAGGTCGATCACACTTTGGCGCATTACAGATGGACCCAGTCTGTTCAAATTTATCGAGTATTCTATTAATTGTTAACCTACTTGGTGAGGGTGTATCAATTTCTTCATCCTATTTCTGTCGAACCTTTTCAGCATTCTCTATCTTTCAGTCAGGTTTTATCATTCAATTTCGTTGGTAGTTAGTTACCTACCTGCCATAATTATCTGAAAAAAATCATAAACTATTTTTATTTATTTTAGGATTTTGTTTTATTCATAAACTATTTTTATTTATTTTAGGAATAAAACAATTGATTAAAACACACATAACTAATTTAAAAAGTTTTAACACAAAGTTTTAAAAAATATACTTCGAAGCACAAACCTTTCGTCCTAAACGGACTTTGACGAGTGACAACTTAACTCGTCAAAGTCCGTGTGGACGAAACCGGGTTGTGCTCCAATGTATATTTTTTAATATGTTAAAACTTTATAATCATGTTATGTATGTTGGCCATCAATTTTTTTATTCATAAACTATGTGAACACGTTAAATTAATTTTAATAAAAATAGTAAATAATAAAATAGTAGGTATGCAACTATATATCTACTTTTGCACCACCCTGTATTTAAATTTTCTGAAAATATTGTATGATCTAAACACTGCTGCAAAAAGGCACAATTTTTTTTTGGAACAAAAATTTTTTACAGCTTAAGACGGGATTACATCGACGAGGGGATTAAGTTTATTTTAGAAGATTTATATGTGGCATCTCCAGTCGTTGTGCTTATTGTCATTTGCTTCACTTAGAATGGAAGAACATGGCCAAGATACGTGACATTACTACAGATGAACTTAGGGAAAATCGACTCTCAATGCAAGATATATAGAAGAGTTTCACCACATTAAACAGCTATATCTTGATTATTTATCCATAGAAGAATAAGTTTTATATATTGATATAATCATAATAACACCCAGTTGTTGTTTTTGTTTTTTCTGTTTGTGTTTTAACACATGGAAACAAAAATGATTTGGGTTGCTTAAAAGAGTTGATTCATGACGTTTCGATGTTGAGAAATGCAAAAGAAAATTCTTAATGTATCCCAAAGTATTTGCCTAATTAGTAAGTTGTATTACGAAAAAAGTATTAGCTTTTCTTCAAGAAAGAGCTATGAAACATTTTAGTTTCATAACTCCATAGAATGAAATGACGAGAAGCTACAAAATAAGTTTTTCTTCGAAGCTTAAACCATAAATATCCTACTTTCACTTTTGAAAAGGAAAAACTTTATAATGCATTTTTCGAAAAGAATTTTCTTGAAAACTTTATTTTTTTCGAATACAAAATTGACTACAAGTGGCTTGTGATTACGTTTTATTAAACATAATATTCATTAATTTTTATTAGTCATTTAGAATAGTGATGTCATACGAGTTTAAAATTTATTATTTGCTAGATCTAATAGAAAAGGAGGACACATAACTAAGGTAAATGTTTATGTGTCCATTGATTTACCTTTCATAATTAAATTTTACTCATTTTCACTTTTTATGACTGGAACTAATTAAATGCATTTTTTTTTTGTTGCATTTAATTATGGTAAAGTACATACTTGAGATTTTTTCAACAAATATTTTCCCCCAAGAATTTAATTACATAAAATGTTTTCGAAGGAGTTTGAGAAAAGAACTTTTCCTTAAGTAGAATCTCAGAACACGAGTTTCATTTTGTTTTTATTAGCTTACATTCCACTGGGAAACGAAGCTCATCAAATCAGCCAGTCTGTGTATGTCAATTTGTATTTTTGTGTGGGTCCCCTTTGCCCCAATAACTTTTGTATCGCTGGATGGATCTTCGTAAAACTTGGCGTGCATATTTAAGGATTAAAGATGATACAACTTTTATATTTCAAATCTTTTGCAAGTGGGTTCTTGTCAAGAAGTTAGCACATGAAGACGACACAAACTTCCATAGAAAAATACTAAGAAATATATCGTATTTCTATCTTATTTCCATTAAAATTTAATTATTTTAAATATTAAATTATAATCCCTTTTTAGCTAATCCATTATCGAGGACTTTGATATGATCCACTTTATCCACTTTATATATAAAATTATCCACTTTAAAGAAAATAAGTTATATGAATTTACTTTTTTATTTATTTATTTTTTTCAGAAAACACAAAATGTTAGTATTAAAAATAAAATATGGCTAACGCACATATTCTGAGATACAAAGTTAAAACATTAAAAGGCTAAAACTACAGTGTTAAAACATTAAAAGGCTAAACCTACAGTTTCAACTCGACTTCGCGCGCCATTGGCAAATGTCACTTGCCAACGGCTCGCGGTGTCGAGTTGAAACTGTAGTTTTGGCCTTTTAATGTTTTAACTTTTTATCTCAGAATATGTGCGTTGGCCATATTTTATTTTTAATTCTAATTATTTCAAGCGCGTTAACTGGCTTTATTGCCAAAATTTTAGTGTTCAGCAAATATTGTAGTTCGAAAGTAGCACAGGGTATTGAAAATAAAATAAGAATAAATAAATAAATCTTAAGAAATCATATTTTAAGTGAAGTAGGCTTCAAATTCTTTAATCTCCTTGTTGTATATTTAACATGGGCAAGGCGTGTAAATTGCGAAAATCAATGCTTTTTTCTAAGATGAAGTACGTCCACTTGGAGTACGTCCAAAATATATATGGATTGTGGGGCCAACTCTCAAGCGATTTCGAGATATTGGATATTATTAGATATTATTATTTAGATATTATAGCTAATATTAAAGTTTGTTAAAGATTCCAACGTTTAGGCCTTTACAGGCCTTTGGGGCAGCTGGAGGGTAGGCTCCAGCTTTCGCGACCTAACGGGACGAAGTTGGAGCCGGGGGGGGGGGGGTCAGCCCGGTGCCCGCCCGGGAAAGAAACCCGGTACCAATTCTACAGAAGGCTGGGTAGCCCCTACGACCCGTTTGGAGGAGAAGGAGAGTGGAAAAATTCCCGCCCTCCGCCAAGGCCGGGAATCGAACCCGCTACCTCCAACCCGCAGCCAAGCGCCCTTACCCACTCTGCTACCGGGCCCATTAATAGCTAATATTAACAGCTAATTTTCGAGTATTATTAACTTCATTCCAAAACAAGTGTTGTTATGACACTATTCGTAAAGGTGTTAGTCTGGCGATCTAAGGAGCCAGGGTTCGATTCTGCGTGGAGATAAATAATAGCCATAAAAACAAGCTTACTTAATTCCTTCTTTTTTTTCCTCTTTCTTTAATGTAGGTTGTTTTGTTTTGTTTTTTCGTTCTTTTTTTCTAGTTATGTTAGGAATATTAAGTGGGCAAGATAAATAAACAATAAACGATTAGAAATAAATAAATAATATTCCCCTTAACTTATTTTTATTAGAAATATTTTAATTTATTAAATATAAAATAAGACGTATAAAAATAGGCAACTTAATATATATAGCCGGACAGCGATTTGGGATTTGAAAACGCTAATACCAAAAAACAAATCACTGTTTCTATGGAGATATTGTCAAATTACCTCCAACCTCTTCAGCGGCAAAATTTAGAAACAATTTAGAAAACAAAAACACAATGTACCAGACTTTGCTCTTTTAAAAATAAAAACTACAACCAAACTACCTAAAATTAAAAAAAAAAATTACCAATGTAATAATTAAATTGCCTAAATCTGAAAGCAAAAAATACTAAATATAAACGAAGCAATAAATAGATTAGGAGTTCTTTATTACTTACTGAATTAATATAATTTTATATATTAAATTTAAAATTAAAACCAAACTACCAAAAAATTTAAAGATTAAAAAAATTACCAATATAATAACTAAATTATCTAATTCTATTTAATTTTATGTATTAAATTTAAAAGTAAAACTAAACTAACAAAAATTTAAAGATTAAAGAAATTACCAATATACACCAATCGCAACAATGGCGTCTTTTGCATGCGCAACAATCACATTTATAATAAGGAAATTAAAACAATACTAGGTTTCTTGGATTGTAGCAACCCATTATTAGCAAACCACTCCTTGGAGGGGTCAGGGAAAGGTCCTACAGGTCTGACTTTTTGGACGTGGTCACCTACTTTTGGATGCTGAACACAATGTTGAAGGTTTCATTCGAATATCTCTAACCGTTTGGCCAATACAGAGTGAGACATCCAGCACAAAAACAACAACAATAGCGATTCCCTTTTTTTATAGGCAAGCTGTACAAAAGGTCCGCTAACAATCAGTAATGAAAAAATAAAATTTGTCATTTATCCTCAATAGAAAGCATCGATTACTAGCCAATTGGGATAAAGTTGAGGTCGGAGGGCCAATCAGACTATCGACCATTTTTATATGAGTACAGATACTCATATAAAAGATAGCTGGATGAATGCCTGCATTCGTATAGAGAAGCAACAATATGGAAAATCTGTTTGGGTCCTCAGTATACTGGATAAGCACCTTACCTCATCGGATAACAATTAAACAGGCACTATATCCATGTGGTGGGTAATGTATTGGGAAAAATAAATAATGTGACCCGTTTAGTCTTGTCACCAATGTGATGGATGATTTTAATGACTAAGATTTTACAAAACAGTGAAACACCACTTACATATTTCGGCAAAATTTCATCAGAAGATTGTCATTTATCGCAAACCTTATTGCCAAATGACTATCATCTGTTTCAACTCGTTATGACAAAGATGTAACCAGTAAGAAGGAGAAGTATGAACATGTCGACTGATCACTGATAAGAATAATGAGAATATTTACCTAGAATCAGGAATTTGACAAGTCAGCAGGAAAATATAAGGGAGATCAAGTAGAGAGAATATTTAACGTAAAGGCTTATTTGAGAAATATAAGGTCTCTGGATGTAATCAAACTTATTAGATTGTCAAAATATGGTCAAAATCTGGTCTGGACTGCAATCCTACTTGAAAGACATCGAACGGACAACATAAGATGAGGTGTCCGAAATACATTGTTCTAAAGACATCCCTGAATACAAAAAGATGACGAAAGCAGCAGAGTTTATGGAAATACTGAATTTATCTTTTAAACTTTGTTACAGATTTAGTAAGTTTAACTTTCGCAAATCCAAAAGAATTTGAAATAGGCTTAATATCTCAGATATCCTAATGTACATCTACTAATTTTCACCAAGTGGAATTAAAAAAGAATTTTATCAGATCTATGAAGTAGAATTATTTCAACATATTGGGTTGGCGAAAAAGTTCGTTGGATTTTTAAGTAAAAATAAATGACACTTTTTTTCATTTTCACCAATAATTTTATTGAATAACGTCTTCAATGGTTTGTTCCACTACCTTCTGCCATCTTTCAGGCAACTTTAGATTTTTTTTTGCTCAAAAAAATAAAAAAATTGGAATTATGAATTTTTTTATCTTTTTGAGCAAAAAATGTTCCGGGGTTCCTTCGGTGACTTCCGGGGAATTGACTGTTTTCGATTAAACAGAATTTTGTAAAGACCGAAATCAATGGAAATCCGGAGGTGCAATGTCTGGTGAATACGAATCGGAACTTCCCTGCTAAGCTGTAAGACTTTTTGTCTGGTCATCAAAGAAAAATGCGAACTTGCCATCTCAGTATTAAACTGACTACATGAAATTCATCAATTTTGGTCAGTTTTTGTTTTAAATGCACGCTGATATGACAGCTGTTACAATATAATCTAACAAAATGGTGTCGAATGACGTTTCAAGACACCTAAGCGCTACAAGAATCAATTTACGTAAAAAAAAAAAAAAACGAACGAAATTTTTGGCCAACCCAATACAAAAAACTCCCACTTTGGCTAAATAGGGGAATTTCCCCCCCCCCCCCCCAAATAAAAATAGTGAAACTTCTGTCATCCTCATTAATATTTCACTTAGGTCCTGTAAAATATTAGAAACGAATCATTATAACTGTGCAACGTAATAAGTGTCCAATAAAAAATATATGTGCATTAAAGTTATCTGCAATGAGATCTGCTGAACTGACTTCCAAAAGTCTGTTTATATTAAAAAAAATTATAAAAATAAAGTTTTAATTTTTATTCAATTTTTAGCGACCCATGTAAATGCTGTTGCGTTTGTCGTGTCCGTCCGTGTCAACAACCCCAGAACGGAAGGTCGGATCGGCAAACAGACTTCACCATCGTGTTCCGAGGCTCAAACACCATAGGAATGCGATATTTTTGTTTCTTGTGTGCAAATAATTTCGGCATACTCTGAGCTCTAAAGTTTTGAACTGAATCTTGATTGTTGTTTTTTTTTAAAAATTCTCTTTAAATAGGCCAATTATCACTATTTATAAGCAAACTGAAGTAGTATATTCCGTAGTGGATAGAGTGACGGATTCAAAAGTTTGTGAGTTCGAATCCCAGCCTTGAATACATTTTTCATTTTTCTTTTATTTTGGAGATTCCATGCTATGATTTTCCGTTCTCGATTGTTTGAGATAGATTATTCACATGTTCAATGTTCGAGTGGATTTTATTGGATCCCTCTTAATTTTATGCTTTAGCACAATTTAGTTTTTCTAATTTTCTTCAGGGAATATGTATTAAATTTATAAATCTCACTGATAAGCTAAAAATCGTTACTTTCGTAACAGCTGAAAGTTCTACAAATTTTAGTAAACGAAATAAAAACAGTTTACTTCCTTTTAATATGAAATTTGAAAAAAACTTTTCTAATCTTGTGGTCTTCTTTATTTCTATTCTTTTCTATGTTACGTTGTAGACAAATATCTTTTAAAATCGCTGGTGAATCACAAGCTGATCGCGAATGAGCCAGTTTTATTATTATCAATTTTATAATAGATTTTCATTTTTCTAATTTCCTAGGGAATACTGGAGTATCGGTAGGGGTAAGAGTATACAGGTAGGGGTTGTCTTGCAATTCATTCAAAACAAATGAAAGAAATTTATGATTGTGAACCTCTTTTTATTTTTGGTTGGACGGTCATCAAAATTTTTTGTAAGTCCACTTTAATCTGGAAATGATGGCACAGTTTCCGAACAGTTTTCGAATGGTTAATATCATCTTAACCCCCTCTTAACGCTAATCCAGATTGCAGGGCACATCTCTACAAGGAGACGGTAACCACTGAATACCAATGAACAACTGAAGAAAAATTTTACATTGGTTTTTCGAATCATAGCATCGAAAGAGACTTTGAGACTTTGCTTTGAGACTTACGAAATAATGAAGTTGTTTAATTATGACTTTCGAAAGTATTGTTATAAGGTATATAATTACTGTATGTTTTTAGTTCACTTGGTGTAGAAGCCAATTTGAGAAATATATAGTCTCTGCATCTAATCGATTTTATTATTTTTTTATTTAAGGCTAATATTTGCACTATCTTTATATCAATGACAAGTGAATTTTACTTCAAATTTAATTTACGAAATAAAACAAGGTAGAGATAGCGATTAGTAAACCAATCACAATGCTTCGCAACGTCTTCAGATAAGTATAAGAAAATATAATTATAAATATAATTTCCTTATTATTATAAATGTGATTGTTGCGAATGCAAAAGGCGCAATTGGTACGATTGTTGTGATTGTTATAGAGCTGTATTATAAATGAGATTGCTGCAATTGTTGCAATTGATTAATTAGTAATCAGAAGACTAATATTCCCGTTTTGTCTGTCCGTCTGTGGTCAGGTATCATTATATTCACAATAATCGCAACAATTAGTCTAATTACTAATCAGAAGACTAAAAATTTGCTTATAAAAAAAATCATTTTGTTTCCTATGAAGTACGAAAGCTGAGGTTAAATGAAACTGATCATTATACTTGCCAAAATACTTACTTTTCATTAATAATTTCTTGTTGTAATCTATCACAGCATAGCGAAAGTAAATAAGTAAATGTAGATAATAAATTATCAAATGCCAAGTTCGAGGTAAAGGGACTTAAAACGTTTACACAAAGCTTTTATAAATAGGTAATAAGTAGTTAAATTCTACATTCTATTAATTCTAGTTTAAGTTATGTAAAAGTAAATATCCCTCTACTTATTTTAATTGACTGATATATTATTAAAATATTAATAATTTATTATTTATAAATAAAATAAACTTAAAAAAGCAAAGGGGAAAAAAAGGAAAGGAAAGAGTATATGAATACCAAATTCTAGATTTCCTGGATCTCTAGGTTTGCCAATGAGTCAAAGGACTCCTTTTGTAAAGATGACATTAAAGATACATTAAAAAACATGGATTATAAACTTCTCGAAAATTTAGAAGCCAAGATTGTTGTGATACACTAAATTATTTATTTACTAGATACATGTGTGGGGTACTTGAAGAGCAATAACGTACCTAATACGGTAATTAATTGAAGAGCTCCTTGTACCGCTAAGTCAATTGGACCTTAAGAATGCGTTTAACCACGCATCCTTCTTGAATGGGTTGTCTTTCCGTTGGAATGGTCTTGAAAATCTATGAACGCTGACAAGCTGATCAGATCCAACTTCAAAATAGTTTCCCAGAGTGGGAGATACTATAGGAATCCATGGTTCTTTTTATTTGATTTTTTTTTATTTTACTTTACTTTTTTTTACTTTTTTTAAAAAATAATTATTAAATTTATTTTTTTAATATACCATGTTTTTAAAACGGACTAAAAAGCATAAATAGTTTTTCATAGCCCCATACAGATTCCTTAACCACATACAGATAGACCTGAAATTTAGTGATTGTAAATTTTTAATAGCTATGAAAATACTTATGAGATTTAAAACGAAAAACGTGGTGCACATGTAATAGATAATTGAGATGGTATGGATGGAGTGTATATTATCTTGTGCCCCATGTTTTTCGTTTTAAATCTTACAAGTATTTTCATAGTTATTAAAAATTTATAATCACAAAGTTTCAAGACTATCTGTATGGGGCTATGAAAAATTATTTTATACTTTGTAGTTCGTCTTAAAAACGCGGCAAATTAAAAAAAAATATTTTTTTTAAAATAATTATTTTCTGCTTTTTAGTCTTGTGTATATGAAATTTTTCAATCGATTTTAAGCATTTTGATGAGATTATAACAGAGACATGTGGTAAATTTCAGGTTTATTTCATTTTCTCTTCTCTTGTCTTTTTGCTTCTCCTTCTGTTGGCGTCGCTTGCGTTGGGTGACTGTCTCCTTGACCATCGAAGAAATTGTCATTAATGCACTATTCACTATTAATATTATTATTATTAAATAAAACCGTGGTAAAAAATTAAACAGATTGATATATTATTACCTCGCGTCGGCAACGCAGTGCTCTGCCGCACCGACCTGTCATTGCGACAGCTCCAGCGCCATGCGGCCATTTGCAAAAACACTGACAGCGCTCATCGGCAATGCAGCGCTCTGCCGCACCGACCTGTCATCCGAAGAATTAGGGTTCTCTAACGAACAGACAATGCTAATGTTAAGAAAGCGAGTTAATATTGCATTGTCATCCAGTTCTGAGCTACGTTTAAAGTTTCAAGTCTTTAGTTCATCGAGAAGTTAGTTTGAAATCGTGCAGAATTTATACCGAACAAACAAACGGACAAATAAGAAAGCGAGCTAAAAAAAACGTGTCAATAAAAAATACTTAAAATAAAATTTACTTTAACTGTAATTAATGAAAAAAAGTGCATTAATTAACAATTCATTGCATAATGCAATAATACATAAAACAAATGGATGACTGGATTCGTTTTTACAGGTGATCTGAATTAATTTCAGATCAGTTCTGATGGAGCCTGCTCTGACTAAAAGAAAAACAAGGATGGGCCAGAAGCGGATCAGTTTACTGAGGAACTTAACTCCATTCATTAACGAACTTTCCCAGGGGAGCAGAGTTGCAGTCAACAAGACAAGAAAAGCAGAACGCTCCAAGGGACCATCCACAAAATACATTCGCACCTAAGTGAGAGAAGAGGAGGTTTGAAAACTGCAGCAGTTTCCGATAGGAACAGGAGGAATTAGACGAGTGGTTTCAACGGGCTTATTTTTGTTAAGATCTATTAAGCCCGACTATCGCGACTTAGTGGAGACGCTGTGTTGGGGCTTCAATCTGGTAGACTGCGTCTGGTGAGAGGAAGCGGGAAATAACGGTACTCTTATGATAATTAGAACGTAAATAAGCATAATAATAATAATGTAATACGTAAATAAGCATCGTATTAAGCTTTAAAGAAATCTTTCTACCTGTTTCAGCAAGATTTTGGGAGTCATTTTTGAAGGATAAGAGGAATGGAGACCAAAATAAATTGGGCGTACATTTTAAGCAGGAATATAAATAAGCTACCTACCAAATTTTATGGAAATCCATCCAGCCGTTTTAGCGTGAGGTTTATACCAAACAGACAAACGATAAAAAAAAGTAAGTAAATAAAATAAATGACAATATTCAAATATAAGCAATTTTTCAGTCAATCCTTTATGTAGAAGGTATCTCAGAAGGAATTCAAGATATTTTTTAAATAATTCCAAATCTGCAATGACACTCCTCACAAAAATTATCTAAATGCAAACAAAACGAAACACTCCTTATAAATCAGAAAAAGAAAATGACTTTAATAATTTTTATTATAATTCAGTTTTAATAAATATTTATAATGCCTGTAAGTAAATCCTGTCAAACTGCTTTCCTAGGAATGGTAAGCTCAATAAAACATTCAGTTTGTGTCCTTCTTAATCACCGCACGGAACTTCCTGAAACTTGACGTACATATTTCTAAACAGGAGATAATTTTTGAATTTGAAAATTTTTGTTATGGGTCACGTTTGAGAAAGTAACCCACGAAGGTTCAAAAATTTTCATAAGAAAACATGAGAGGAAAACAAATAATGTTTAATTACGCTTATTGATCCTATTAATAAAACGAGAAATTCGTCCATGGTTTGATATGTTTACAAAGAAAGATATATCTACATTTCTTAAATGTCTGATTTTATTTTTTGATGCATCAACCAATATTAGTTTGTTGAATGCAAAGTGATATTAGAAGTTAGAAGGTCACATAGAGCGGAGCAGAAAACTGAAATGTGACTTCGTGTGACACAGCTAAAAATTTGTGGATGTCTGCAGAAGTTAGTCTCGAGAGGCAAACCTAGCAAAAAAAACACAAAAAAAAACAGACGATGCCCAGTCAATATCCTGAAAGCAAAGAGGGGTTCAACGAGAGAAGGGCTGTTCTTTCCCGGCCAGGCAATTACGAGGACCGTCAAAGAAGAGGTAACCTTACTTTTCTCAATTATCTCTATTTTTCTTAATTAAAGTCTCTGTTAGCTGAACTTCTTTAACCTTCAAAATAAAATTGACCAATTTTAATGAAACTTTGTAGAATTAATAAATGCGTTGACTTAATTACAATACTAATAATTGGTTCAGAATCCAAGCAGAAATTGCCTTTCTAGAAGTCTTTGTTAAATTTGTATCGAAACTTTATTACAACATAAAGTTATAAAAGTATTATAAAAAATAATAATATTAATTAATCAAAAACAGCATGATGTAAAAACTTTCTTTGATATTAATCAATTATTAAAGTAAAACTTAAAGTATTTAAAATTGTACATTGAGTCATTTAAAAATATTTTACTTTTTTTCTAATTTTGGTTAGTTCTGTTTGTGTTCTTGAGAATGGTCACTATATGTGACTGAAATAGTTTTTAGGCTTCTGATACAAGTATCAGAAGCCTTATAACCCCCTCTTTGTCCATCTGTCTGTAGACAAGTATCATTAAAATATCATTAGCAACAATCACAACAATTGCGCCTTTTGCATTAGCAACAATTACATGTATAATAAAAAAGAAATTAAAGCAATAGCAATTATATTGCCAGAAGCCGTTGCGAAGCATTGTGATTGGTTTACTAATCGCTGTCACTACCTTGTTTAACATTTGTTTCACTGACCAGTTAAATCAATAGTTTGAGACATTAAATTCTAGTGGTTTTTCTGTGATATGAAGAAGTAAAACCAGAATATTTAATATATTTAGGTGATGAATAAGAATTGTGAATTACAGATTCAGGTTTTAAAATTCTCTGAAACAAATCAATCAAAATTCTGTCTTTTGGATAGGAACAGATATAAAGAATTTTGATCATTTTGAAATTCTAGTTTATATTAATAACATCATATCACAATCATTTTGATTAAGTATATTTACTTATGTGTAATACTTTTAAAAGTTAAATTAATCCACTATTATTGGCGAAAGTGACTCTTGGGGATGCGGGATATAAGATTTCTGACGTTTCTGATCAACGGATCGGGTAGTCAATCAGACGCCGAAGGTTTTTAACTCGAGATTATTTGGGTTTATTCTACAATCTGTCTGGAGGAGAATCCAGTGTGGCAAGATGCTCAACCTCCCCCGGGGATTGACCCTGGCTCTTCCAGGCGGTAGTCAAGCGCCTAATCACTTGCCTACCAGATCCACTTTTTAATACTTTTAGTACTATACAAGCTCAATTGTCCATCACACAGTGGGGACTGTGCATGCAACGCTGGAGGAGACATTTTGAGAATGGAGGGGCAGGTTCAAAAAATCACATTTTAAATTAGATCTTAAAAAAAGCGTCCTAGTACTAAATTACAAAGAAATTAAAGCAGCTATTTTAGCAAGGGATTACTTGCGAATGCAAGGGATTACTTGAGGATGCAGATCAAAATAAAGCAGATCTGTATAATAACTTGGACAATAAATAAATATTTTACCAAATTTTACGAAAATCCGACCAACCCATGCAAGTACAAACGGACAAATATACAAAGGGACAAACAGAGAAGAAAAATAGACTACTAAAATAGTGAGAGTTCGCATGCTTCTTATGTTCAGTCATTTTAAAAACTTTTCGATACAAATTTAGTAAAAACCTTGAAATTCACATTTTTTTTTCCTAATTTTTCTTCCTGGTTAATTTTAGTAATGTAAGAACTTCGAGTTGGTTTAATAAACCCTACTAAAAATATCTTACAGTTCGTCGTTCATCATTACGTTTCTATTAGTTGCTATTCTAAGGCAAAGATATTTCTTTAATATAAGCTTTAAACAATTTAAAAGCCTGAATGATTTTCTTCGTAAGATCAGGATTTCTTTAAATTAAAAGCCAATGTCATTTTACATTCGTTAAAGAACTGTTAAGCTAGAGACAATTTGTCAGTGAAAATCAATCATATATTTAAATGAAAATATACAATCAACATAAAATTCCAATAAAATAAATTCCCAAATTAAAGGGATAGATTAAGTTATTAATTATTATTAATCCGTTGTTATTATAGATAACAGCTGGATTGAAATCTGGATGTATAGTCCAACATTCCAACATATATGAAACATCTTATTAAAAGACCATTATTATAAATCCTGTTTTAAGAAATTTATTCCCACTTGAAAACAGATTTAGCTCAGAATCTATTATTCAAACGTATTAAAGTAAATAATGTTTTTCTAAATCCCCTTGCTTTCTAATAAAAGCCAGTTTTAAATCCATTCTTCAGTGTCAGCAGAATGGGTGGATCAAAGATAAGGACCGCAAAATGGACACAAGAAATAAAAGAAGAACTTTAAAAATTTAAGAGAAATGGTTGACATTTTTGGAAGCTGACGTTGAAAGCGTGTTAGGTATAAATATTGAAGCTGGAAAATATGATAAAAGAATCAAAGAGGAAATGTAGGGAAAGCTTTGATGTAAATTTAGAGTTTGTTGCAAATCTGAATATTTATAAAACTTTAAAATATTTAAATAGTAACGTAGTAACAAAAAAAAGGAATCTTCTAAAGTAGATGGAAAACAACACTTTATTAAGACTCCAATCAAAGCCGTAGCACGAGTAATGTCTTCGCATCTGGCGCCGTATCAATAGGTTATCAAGCATTACAAAAGATGGAAATGGGTGCCCTGATAGGTTGTTGCATGTCTTGCGTTTGTATAAAAATGCTAACAATGCTAATGTGTAGTACATATCCCTACCATCAATAAAAAGGATAAACTGCGCAGAACGGCAAAATTACTTCGCACCAGGAGCCAATAGAGTTTCTTCGGAGTCGACTTCAATCTTTGGACAAACATTCCAAAATAAATGGCTGTTGAAGGTCGAGAAATTATAGATGTGAAACTACATTATGCCATCGATGGATTAAAGTTATGCAAATCTGCAGGACCTGAAAAGATTTCCCATGAAATGATGAAATGAATGGATGAGGATGAGGAGAAAATGTTATTTAAAGCTTGTATATACATGAGTGGTTGTAGTGTTGTATATTGTAGATGGTATCACTATCCGTAGTAAGATAATTTTGCAAGAGCAAGTACCTTGGTGACGACCCCCAAAAAGTTGAACTGTCTTAAAAGCGTAAGAAACTTTAGGAACAAACGGTATACAAACTAAAGATGAAGATTTAACAAACCTAGAAGAATTGCTTGGGTTACATATAGTCTTTAATGAATGCGCCTATGTTAAGTTGACTGAATTGTAAAGAATACCATTTCGTAACATTTCGTAAAATTGAGATATTTCGTTCTTAAACAGGTCATTAGTGGAACAGATATTAAACATCCGCCTCATTGCCATTGAAATGATATTTCTTTTAAAAGTGATGGGAACCTCGATTGGACATGTAAGGCGATACCCGATTTCTTACGAAAAACAATAGTTGACGTAATGTCTATTATTACAGACGAGGACATCTAAAAGAGGTAATTGGCTCCTTTCGTAAGTAAAGGAAATATCTTCATCTATATTGTCAAAGATGCTATTAATGGTATTTGCAGATTCCTGTATTGAGACAGGATCAACTGCACTGCCGCTTATGGTTTGCATTTTTGCAGTTAATAGACGCTTCCCCGCCCCTCATTTGTTATCAATTGGTTTAGTCGTTCTGTTCCTCCTTCCTAATGGTTTTGTCCATTTCTCATTGGTAAGTTTCGTAATTGTCTTCCTTTATAAACGAGACTTCTGTTCCTTTTCTCGTCAGATGAACGCCACTGAAAGGGAAGCCGAAACTAGGCACGGATGTACGTTTTTAACTTGTTAACTTTTTAGTTTAAAATTGTTTTCTCATCATTTTTAGTGAAAATAATATTAACGAAAACTCCTTTTTTCTTAATTACAATATTTGCTCAAAATATTAGCAGTAGACATTCTTTCATTTCCTGGTAAAAAATTAATTAAATTCGCAAGTGCTTTTGTAATTCGTAATTGTTGAATCCAATTCATTTTAATCGTAGCATCAAAATATAAATCGTAAACGTACAGAACTGAGTTGTTTTTGGATTCCCGAGTAACGTTCAATTTTCTTTTAATTTTAATCATTTTACAAGTCGTACAGATAAGAGGATTCTATTGATGTTTAACACATCAATAGAATCTATTGCTAACGTTCTCATTCTTTAATTGAGAGTTTCTCTTCGCATCAATTTCTCGACTCGACCTAAAAAAAATCAAATATAAAACTTCTTTCATTCATAAATTTGAATGTTAAGTTTGAAGAAGATCTAACCAGTGGTTCAAAAGTTATTTTGATAAGAAGAGAGGAACACACACACACACACAGACTAATTTGATGAGCCTGCTGTTTCAGATTTCCAGAAGATGGGTTTGATTAATAATGTAGCTTTTTTAGAAGGACGGTGAAAATATGACCTTTGTTCAGAGATGTTAATTTTGTAGCCAGAAATATCTATTAAGCAGATATACCGTATGTGCTCCAATAGAGGCCCCCGGCGCTTATTTGCAAAACTAGCCTCGGCTCCCAGCGCTTAATAGAGACCGGCTGCTATTAGAGGTCGGCCCTTATTAACAAAAACCTTCAGAACGCAATATTTTATACACTTAAATACCGGCTAATATTCAAACAGCTACTTTTTTTGAATTTCACATGCCACATAAGACTGTTAAAGATAAATGGCTGCTAATCCGTAATGACGGTCGGCCGCCTCACCGGAAGTTTCTTTCGTATATTCCACCGCGCGAATCTTCAAGGCAATGTCAAATCATCGTTTCGGCGGCATTTTGTAAGTCAATGTACCGTAAGGTATTATGCACGACTATAAAGATACGGACGCTTAAACTAGTACCGGTAGGCAAATATCAAAGACCCGGCTACTGTTAGAGTCCGGCTAGTATTTGGCCGTGTCCCCTCTGCAGCCCATCGCTTATTAGAGACCGGCGACAATAAGAGCCTCGGCGTTTATTGGAGCACATACGGTAAATGCGATTGGACTTCAAGTTTTACAATTCGAACCAGATGCGGGATTGCCAGTACACCTGAAAAGAGTTTTGATAACAAAAAGAGCCCGTCCCAACAAATTGACAGCGAAGAGAGTAATATTCCTACCATCTACCGATTGCCATCCATTGGAGATTGCTTATCTCAATGGCAAGTGTAAAACATTGTTTTAGTTAACTAGATTTCTATTGAAGTAAAGAAAACTTTGTTTTCACGAGAATGTAGGTTGTACAAGCATAAAAAACTTAATACTGTTCTATCCTTTATTTCTGAAGTGTTAATCGATTTCAAACATACCCCGAACTTACGGCAGATTAGGTTCCGGAACATGTCCGTAAGTCAAAACACCTATCAATGAATGTAATGCACTGCGATCATCATGTGAGTAGATAACTATGTAATTGAAAATAACATAACGAGATGTTATACATAACGTAATAGTACTACAATTTTTACCTTAAATTCTTTGAGATATATTATTATATTTAGTTTCTAATTTAATAACCCCAAAATAAAAAAAAAATCAATTTAATTACAATGAGAAAAAGTCAAACACAAAGAAATGCGAATCGAACCCGTCTTTGATAAAACATACATGAGTAGTAATGAAGAGCTGCGTGGGAGGCTGTGTATCACCGGAAGCAAATTCGGAATCAAAGACCGGAACTTGAGGTATGGTTCCAATACGAAGTTTAAGTAAGTTGAGAAGAAGTATAGTATCGGGGTTTGATTGTGTAATGATAAAATTCGTCAATTAATGGAAAGCAATTGAATTTAAACGAAAAATGATATTACGGCAAAGTATTTTTTTTAAATTTTTATATTAAGTTCCTTTTTCAGTGGATTAATGAATTACATTTTTAGATCAATAAATTAAACGCTATAAATCGAGCACAGGATATCTTGAAGCAAAAAAATTCAAATTTTTTTTAGAGAAATGGATTAAAATTTGTGTGTATGTTTTTTTATTAATTTGTAGTTGATTTGAAACCAATTCATATTTTTAGTAGACTGTACTCTATTTTCAAAAGAAATGGAATAAGAATCATAACTGCTTTAGATAGAAGTAAAAATATAAAAAAAAAATAAAAAAAATTATTGAGATTTATATGAACTAACTTTATTAAGGAGTCTTCAGTTGCTTTTGCAAATTGCCAAAGTATCCTTTGCTTTTTCTTCTGTGCGTGAGTTAAAATACCCCTGGCGTCGTTAGTTCACTAAATCTGGACGCCAAATCTCTGGATTGTGACCGAGGGCAATTGGACTTTCAACGGGACCAACTCTTCTCTCTCTTAGATCCTTCAGAAAAGTTTTTCTCGCAATCCCGTGGTTTTATGTGACTGTAGTTCACCATAATGGCTCTTAACGTGCTCTTTTGTTCGGGTCTTTCTTCTTAGATTTAACACGTGGGTTTCCTTCTTTCAGTTTTTATGCTTCTTGCACTGAGATGCTGTTCTTTTATTTCGAAGCTACGATCTGTCTATTCCATTTCTTTTCTTATTTTCCGAGTATTTAAAGTGAAAAAAAAAAGAGTTACAATTACTGAATGCTTACTATAGTTTTAGTTTGTCAAAGAATAACAAGTTTGAAAAGCTTCCATTTATGACCTACATGACTTTGTTATGATAATTGTATTATCAGAAAATCTTCAATTTTCATTCTCCACTTTGCTTTAATGTCAAAGTTTAATTTTAAAGTAATTGGAATCAATTGCTCTAATTACATAGTGAAGACCCAAATATGTTCAATTTAAGCTTTTCAGTATCATTACTATATTGTTAATGATTTTTGTTGAAATTATCAAAACTTTGTATAGAAATTATCCAAGAGAAGAACACAGCCTGCCACTAGCATAAAGATAAAAAACACATTAAAAGTCCAAAGCTTCGCCTCAGTAGGACGAGGCCTCTCCCTAACCAAACGGATATATCCACTGAAGATGACTCGCCCTATTGAGGCGAAAGCTATGAACTTTTAATATTTTTTTATCTTTATGCTAGTGTGCAGGCTGTGTTAATCTCTCATATACTCGAGCACATGTAAAAATTAATAAATTATCCAATTTCAGAGAAAAATTTCTATTGGGAAAGATGGCAAGTTATTTTGAGAAAAACTTAACTCCTTGTGAGCTTCATTACAAATTATGTTCACTGTATTATGTTTTAATTGTTTGAAAATCCAGGAAAATTTTAGAGTTACTTATCAGAAGACTAAATATCTCGTTTTAAATCAGTATCAATCAATACAATTTCGATCCTAACCAAACGGGTGAATTTTGATATCTCTACAGAAGGACAGAAAGATACGATTAATTAATGCATGAACTCTAAAATACTCTAAAATACATTAAAAAGTAAGCTTAAGTGAGGCATACCTGTAGAGGTATAGGCTATAGCCTTATGGACTTGCCTGAATTCAGGGTTCAACTCCGGGATCGGCATGGATTTTCCTGTCTTTCCTGTCTTCTTTCGGCTGCGTAGGACCATTCGTTCTAAAAAAAAAATAGTAAAGAAATATAAGCATGTGTATTTTAATATTAGAATTAATTAAATTATTTGTGGGTGGCATTCTATTATTTTAAAAAATCTTAGAAAATTAAGAAAACAAAGCTATTCAAGAAAACATGATCAAAAGTCAAAAAATAAAAATAGCATAATTTCTAACTATTAAAAGACTTCTTCTTCCATAAAGAGAAATGCAAACAACATACTTCTTCATCAAATAACTTCTATATTTCTGTTTTTTTATCAAAAACCTTTATCAGAAAATAAGAGGAGAAACCATCGTTCTCCTTCCTAATAACTAACAAAATTTGAAATAAACAATCATGAATGTGAAAATACAACATAAACATTTTTGTATAAACAAACAAGATAGTAACTTCTTTATTAACATCTGTTAACTCATAATCTCCAAACGACAATATTTCGTAAGCCTAATCGGCCATACTTTTTTCAAGCCTTTTTTCTTTAACATCACGGGAGGAGGGAGTCATCCTACTCCTTCCCAAAATCAAAATAAATTACAAAACAAGAATTCTAAATTAGCAGATAAAAGCCTGAATCAAAATAAATAATAAACAGAAACGTGAATCATACGTGAAGACAACGATTGGATATAAAGACTTTAAGAAAAGAAATTTATTTTTAAAGAAGATAGTTTGGAAAT
>JAFIDM010000004.1:47481933-47501681 GCA_023159025.1 Thereuonema tuberculata
AGACTTTAAGAAAAGAAATTTATTTTTAAAGAAGATAGTTTGGAAATAGTGGGCCCGGTAGCCGAGTGGTCAGCGCGCTTGGCTGCGGGTTGGAGGTCGCGTGTTCGATTCCCGGCCTCGGCGGAGGCGGGAATTTTTCCACGCTCCTTTCTCCTCCAAAACGGGTCCTAGGGTCTATCCAGCCCTCTGTAGAATGGGTACCGGGTTTCTTTCCCAGGAGTTAAAGGCGGGCGGGCGTCGGGCTGACCCCCCGGCCCCAACTTCGTCCCGTTGGTCGAGCTGCGGGAGCCTGACCTCCCGCGATCCCACAGGCTAGCCATGGCCTATCGAAGGGAGAAACTTTAACTTTAACTTTTAACTAGTTTGGAAATTTCTACGATTGGATTTAAGAAATTATTCCTTGATTTGACTGAAGAAAACGATTGTACATTTATATATTTTCAACCTACAAAAACAGAATAAAGACAGAAATCATATGATCTTCGCAGATGACATGGTAATATGGGGTGACGAAATTGTTGACGTACAGAGGGAACTGGATGAATGGACTCAGCAACTGAAACTGGTAGATCTGGAAATTAGCGAAGAGAAAAGCGAAGTGATGATGGTGGGACGGGACAAAAACCTGGAAAGGGATATCTGCATAAACAACAAGGCATTGAAGATCACGGATAGATTTACTTACCTAGGGGCCGAAATAACAAGTGATGGTAGAGTGGAGCATGAAATCACAAGGCGGTTGGAGAAAGGGGGAAAGCTATACCAGGGAGTGAGACACCTGATATGGGATAAGAAAGTCCCAAGGAAGGTTAAAGAAATAATATATAAAATGTATTACGTGCCTATAGTCACTTATGCAGCGGAGACATGGGTGATGAATGCTAGAGACTGGAGTAGACTTCAAGCTGGGGAGATGAAGTTTCTTAGAGATATAGCAGGGAAGACTAGATTAGACAGAGTGAGAAATGAGGATATCAGGGAGGAGTTGGGGGTAAAAAGTTTGAGGAAAAAGGTGGAAGAGGGAAGGCTGAGGTGGTTCGGGCATGTGAAAAGAATGGAAGATGGTAGGACTCCTAAGATCTGGCAAGAGTTTGAAGGAGGGAAGAGACCAAGAGGGAGACCGCGTAAGCGATGGCTGGATGATGTGAAGTACAGCCTGGAAGAGAGAGGCATCCCATGGGAAAGAATATGTAGAGAAGAGGCTTGGAAGAACAGGGAGAGGTGGAGAGACTTAGTTAATTCCTAGACCCACAACTGGTGGAACGGGAAAGGATATGTATGTATGTATGTATGTATGTATGTATATATGTATTTATATATTTTCAGACTTTAAGAAAGAAATTTATTATTATTCATCCATTGGACTTTAAAAACAATGGGACAGAGATGTTATCATCACCATTTTATGCGTATGATTGACGTTTCTGTTTATTATTATTTTGTTTTGATTCATGCTTTTATCTGTTAATTTAGAATTCTTGTTTTGTAATTTATTTTGATTTTGGGAAGGAGGGGGATGGCTCCCTCCTCCCGTGATGTTAAAGAAAAAAGGCTTGAAAAAGTATGGCCGATTAGGCATACGAAATATTGTCGTTTGGAGGTTGTGAGTTATTAGATGTTAATAAAGTAGTTATTAAAATGTTAATTTAGAAGAATTTGTTATTCATATAGTAACTTAGCTCAAACAATCAAGAACTAAAATTAAACAAAATTTAAACAAAAATCTGACTAAAGTTCATCTCGTTTTCATTTTGCAGACGGCTTACAAAATGACGTAATGTATCCATCCGCCAGAAGGAGCACAAGATGTCAGTATCAATATTTTGTCTTTAAAATGAAAGTTAGCCGATTTTAAGATGGTTGTGTTAAAACAATTTTAAGGGAAAAAAATATCTAAATTTCGTCCTAATTTATTTTTTAATATCTAGATTTTAAGAATTTTTGTGAAGCTTTTTTTTAAAATATCAAATTATAAACAGAAACCTAGAAATAAAATTATGGTTTGTCCTTACGTCAGAATATTCCTTTTTTTGAAATACTTCCTAATATTTCTGTTGTGTCGTTCATTATTTGTACAGATACATTACCCACACATATTATAAATATAGTTTGGCACAGAAATATTTATATCAAAACTTTTGAGTATATTACTTTAGAGAAATTACATTACAATTATTTATAAAGACATGTTATACATACACACACACACACACAATATCTGTTATAAATACATATATGATTTTTAGAATCCATCTAAACTTTTTTTAGTTCAGGAATTTGAAAGTTTGGAGTATTTCTACAAACTTTAATCTAAATGATTCATTCCTCCATTACTTGTATGATCTATGAAAAATGATATTTAATATTAGTATTCTGTATTTTAACAAAAAAAATTTTTTATAGATAATTATATACATATGATCAACGACAATCTATTATCTCAATTAGAAAAGAAAATATTTTTTTTTTCCTCGTTTATTAGATATTAAAATTTTTTTCCCCTTATATAATAGATATTAACCTTTTTATTTCCTTGTACAATAGATATTAACCTTTTTTTTTCCTTTGTACAATAGATATTAACCTTTTTTTTTCGTTAAGTTTATTCTCCATTACTGAAATGAACAGTTGATATTCACTGACAATCATATATTTTTTTCAAGTACACATGGGTGGGAATATGGAGTGAATGTTGATATTCAGTGACAATGAACAATTTTATTGTTTTTTTTGTTTCTGTTTTTGTTTTTTTAAGTCCAAATGAGAGGGAATATGGCATGAACTGTTCATATTCAGTAAAAATCATATTTTTTTTTAAGTTCACATGAGTGGGAATATGGAATGAACTGTGAATATTCAGTGACAATCATTAATGTTTTTGACAATCATGTTTTCATTTCACATGAGTGGGGAAATGTGCTATTGGTATTTATTGAAAATAATAATTTTTTTAAAAAAAAATTCACAGCACTTGGATTATGAAATTAAAAATCAGTAAATACGGTAATGTTTTTATTTTTGTAATTTCTCATCTCTGGGCATATGAAATAAACTGTTGATGTACTGTAGAAATGGAAGCTTTTTTTTTTAAAAGGTTGACTCAGTGAAATTGTAGTTCTGAAAAGAACTGTTGAAGTCTAAATGAGAGGGAATATGGAATGAACTGTAAATATTCAGTGACAGTCATTATGTTATTGTTTTCAGTTCACATAATTGGGAACTTCATTTCGGAAGAAAAATGAATGCATAATCTGTTGAATAGCTGTATTTACAAAGTCATCATACCGTATTTGATTGGCAGAAGTTGAGCGAACGACGAATCTTTTTCTTTACTGGAGATTTGAATTCTCCCCTTTTCTTGAACTCCGACTTCATTGAATACTCCGTTCTCACACTGACTCCAGTTAACTCACTAACCATTTCTATTACATCTTCTTTTGTTTTCTCTTTATTAGTTTCACAAATCATTTACATAAATATGCATTAGCATGAACTTTGCTTCACCTGAAAGTTGTTTCCCCCGGGGGCAAATCCGACAAAAGTCCGGTGTACATAGCTGCTAAACTCTGCTAGTCTCCATTTTGTTTGTTTTGATTATAAAGCATTTTGATTGACGGAGAATATATAAAAAATATTATTGCCTAACGAAAAGGTAGATTGATATTGAATTACTTTCGAAAAATGAAATTTCATATTTAAAACGTTTTATTTCGCATCTGACAATACTTTGCTAAGCCGGCAAGTTGGACCTATTTTCTTTGGCGGCAAAATACAAAAGCCTGTTTTCCCTGCAAGTTGAAAATGAGATGTACCATATATACCAAACAAACGGACAAATAATTCCACTTACATTACTTTTAGTTTAGCTTTTAACAGTTTGTTTTACATTTTTTAAAGAGACCAAATGATGTATCATTCACTTTTAAAACTTTCTCTTATTTATGATTCTTTAGAAGATTTTAGTTATTATTCATTTCTAACTATAATTTAGTTAGTTTTGTTTTTATAAATTTCATTTTAATAATTTCAAAAGCCAAAAATTAAAGCAAGTCAATAATGTTTATGAAAATTATATAAGTAGAATTCTATTTGCATAATTTTCATTAACGTTATTATTTAAATTTAATTGATAAAGTTATACAGTCGGACCTCTATTTAACGAACCTCTATTTTGCGAATTTCTCTATTTTGCGAACTTTTCTTTGGAACCAAGAACATTTTGCTAATTTCTTCGTAAAATAACCTCCAAATAGCGAAGTGCATTTTCTATTTAACGAACTTTATCGAGGATACAGCTGAGGGGAAAAGAAGAAATTAACGATGATGTGCTGATTATCTTTCACTTGATTTTGAAGTTGAGACCTCGGAAACACTAACTGAATCGGATATTTTGGACAATGTGAAAAGCTATGAATTACGATGAAGATGAAGATGATGAAAATGGAAATGATCACGATGCAGAAATCAAAAAACCTTCCTATGATGAAACGCTAAAATCATTTGAAACAATCCGACGCGGATTACAATTCGATGAAAATACTGACGGGGTGTTTGGTGAATTGCAAAGATGCGAGACGTAGGCTACTATGAGCGAAAATGCTTTTTCAAAAAAAAAAAAAAAAAAACACAAACAAAATTAACAGACTTTATTGGTAAAATTTAAGTACGCATATGGTAATGTATGATTTATGTCCTTAAAATTATTACTTTTTTTTAATGATATTTACTGTTTTATGTATTTTAAATCTGTTTTATGTAGTTAAAAGTAATTTTAAAAGGTGAATCTCTTTTTAACGAATTTTCCATATAACGAACTTTTTTTCGGGATTTAGCGACTTCGTTAAATAGAGGTCCGACTGTATTTAGATTGGATTGCTGAGTGTCGTTTTGTTTAGACTTCAATGAAGGAGGAACTAAAGGCATTTGGTATTTAGAACATGTCGCATTTAAGCTACTGAGATATTGCTTAACTTAAATCTTCGATATAAAAGTAGCATTTATTTTCTTAGAATTTGGAAATTATAAATTTATATCGAAAAGCAAAATTCACATTTTATTTTATAATGAAAATTTTTAATCTCCCTTATAAAAAGCATAACATAAGTGAACATTTGCAATACAGTCATACCCCAAATTACGTCGCTTCGGACTTACATACGTTTTCGATTGATACCATGCCCCGGGATTGCGTCCATTGCTTCAGACTTACGTCCTATTAACGTCCCCTACATCGCCATTTATTTTTTTGCAACCAGATCCATCAGCCAAAGACAGATTAAGGAAAAGGATTTTTTTCTATTCTATTTTTCGCTGGGGAGTTCTACAGAAAGAAAAACTGCGAGGCACTCTATGCTAACGAGTCCCAAAAGTTCCTGGGTGGGATATGAAAATGCTTTACTGCTGTTGCTTTAGGTAAATTATTTATGTCCTTATGGGATTACGTGTATTTTTAAGTCTTGTTTATTAAATATTGAACAGTGTTTACTTTAGTTGATATGAGTTTCTTAGGTCAGTTGTGCACTTATATGATTGCAGTGCATACGTAGATCGCAAGTGAAAATAAGTTAGTGGGTCAGACTACAGAATCCGGCTCTGTTGTGGAACTAATTTTTTTTTCGAAGGTGGCGGGTTTTTTTATCAATACATACATCCTGCAGTTGAGCGAACCTAACTTAACCAAACCTAATCCTAATTGTTTTTGGTTGAAAATGTGCCTTAGGGAAGCGAATGTGCCTTAGGAAAGTTAATTGTAACTAACCTAATGTTAATTGTATTTGGTTGCAAATGTGCCTGAGGAAAAAAAATATCACTCCCCATAAATAATAAACGAATAACTGATATTAAAACAAACCACGTGGTGTGTTGTTGCGCACCGAATCACAACCGTGCCGGAAACTGTAGTCTAGCCAGTTAGTGCTTCAACATATGTTCATTTCCAAATGTATTCCTCGAGAACCAAAGTTGACGTAAGTGCGGTGAATGCCTAAATTACATTAGAATTAAAAGATAATTTGATTTAAAAGTGTTCTCTTAGTCAGTATCTCGAGAAGATGTTCATGATATCTGGTACAAATTCTTTCAATTTGTAGATTCAATAGACAAATCAAATACTGATGTTTACAGGACATTAGCTGTAGTATTCTTATTTCAAAGTTGTTGTTTTTCAAATATTTTACACCTCTTCAACTACATACTGCTCGAGTTATCGATAAACCCCAATTGCATACCAGATGTCTTCGATGACACAGTTAGCGATCCAACAAAGGGATTATGTATGTATTAGAGAAATAACATTTTCTTAGCTGTTGAAACAACTGAATACGGAATGCAACTATCTCACAACTTTTTCCGAAATTTTGTAAAAATCAGAAACAGTTCACCATAAATATGTGACAATTGTAGGGAGAGAGAGAAAGAGAGACAGAGGAAATAATCCACAATCGATTTCAATAACCACGTCTTGCCGAACTCCTGGACAAATTGTGCAGTGGGAAGGGAATCTTTTGCCTTACGTTTTGTATCCATAATTTGACGACTGAAGATCTTGTAAGTAATGAGGATATAACCAATAAACATGCAAACTAAGATTCGTCTTCACGTAGTAGATTTCTGCAGAACATGTATAAACTGGCAAAATCACAACATCCGCATAAAAAAAAGCTAATTGCAAAAATTAATTATGTTGTTAGAAAAATTAAGGAATCATTGAATTTAAGAAACATACAGATCAAAGTATCAAGTAGAGTTATAATTATAGTGATTACATTAAAAGAATAATTAAAATGCTATGATTTGGGATGGCAGATTCCTGAAGAAAAAGGATAAAGGGAAGATTTATGAATAAAATAAATACAAAGGTTGATCGGAGTGAAAAAGTTAACATCTGGTGATGAACGAGGACAAAAAGGTAGACATGGATCCAAGTAGAGGGAAAGGTGGTAATATGAGCACTATATATAATATGAGTCCCCTACATGGTATGCGTAAATGCATTTCCCCCGTCCTTAAAAAAAAAAAAAAAAATGGCATGCACCCAAGCGGCAGCAGGCGAAACCTATAGTTATAGTTCGTGGATTCGCCGCTAGGTTGTTCTGACTCAGTTCCAATGTGGCTGTCGGGTGCAACAGGTTGGTTTTGTTTTTCTTAGTGAAGAAAAGTTTGTATGGCATGTATTTCCTTTTATATTTAACTGATTTCTCTTTCACAGAGTTGTTTTAAAATTAGCGGGTGTCTATCTACAAGGATAAGGATTACAAAACCATAATTTTAGTTTTATTTTATTTTAGCGAATAGCGGGATTTGAGTTTTTGTTTCCAAATATGGCGAGGTTGTAATATGAGCCCCCTTGTGTGCAAATGAAACAAGAACAAAAACGAAAATAAATGAAAAAGAATGAAAAGGAAGACTTAAAGAAGTAGAAAGATGATCAAAAGAAGCAGAAAAGGAATACAAAACAATCGAGTATTCCTACAAATTAACATGCAAAAGGAAACTTAAACTAAATGACTTGGAACTAACTGATTCAGATCCAGACGATATTTAGTTTATTGATTCAGGGGAAATCAGTGATGGAAATGGAAATTGGCGTGGAAAACCCTGGAGAAGATGATGCTGTATGCCTGTTCTGCGAATCGCTGTTCTCTGAAGACAAACTGAAGGTGAGGTGTGGTTGCAATGCCTTGTCTGCAAAATGTGGGCCCATAATGAGTGCCCAGGATGTGAAAAAGACCAGTAGTCTATATCTATGACTTTTGTAAATAGCTGCAATTCAAATAACCTAAAAAAAAAATTTATATTCAAATAAAACTTACTTTGTCATTTGCAATACAGTTTTGAATTATTTACAAGTATTTTTTTGTATTATTATTACTATGGAGCTCATATTACCAATACATCAAATTTTATAAAACGTGTATAATTTTATTTTTAAATAAATGAACAGCACCTAATAAAACTGTACAAAATGCAATTAAACCAAGTAACTTATTAGACTACATTATTCTGTAAAAGGAATAGAGAAATCTTCAAAGAAAAACTATTGAAAACACTCGATAACTAAACAACAATTTTTTTTTTCACTGAGCTGATTTTAGATTATTTGCTGGGTACTGGAGACGGCGCCGTTTCGGGTTTCAACACCCTCTTCAGTCCGGTCCCGCCCAGCGTAACTCAGCTCAGTGAAAGGGACAATACATCAAACGGACAAACATTTAAAACAATGACCCCTCAGTTCACTAATATCAGAAAATCAAACAAACAATAAAAGAGGGTAAAAACAAATTCACGCTAGCAACTCGCATAGCTTATTAAGAATTTGTTGTATTAAAATATTAATAATGAAATCAAAATTAACGTGCTTACAATGTTAAAACTTCAAAGAAAAATTATAGAAAACACACGATAGCTAAACAACAAAAAATTTTTTCACTGAACTGATTTTAGATTATTTATCAGCTCAGTGAAAAAATTTTTTGTTTAGTTACCGTGTGTTTTCTATAGTTTTTCTTCGAAGTTTTAGCATTGTAAGCACGTTAATTTTAATTTCATAAGAATAGAGAAAGGTATAATTATTATAGACTTATTATAAAAAAACAAAATGGGGGCTCATAATGCCACCTTCACCTCTAGATGCTATTACATTGCAAAAACTGACAAATAATAAGTCCAAAAGAATTCATTTCCGATCTTAAGATCTAAGAACTGACTGAGATTTGAACAATTCTTATGAAAACCACAAGGTGCTTCCTTCTCTAAAACTTTCCAATTAATAGTTTTAATCTAATGAAATGCCCAAAAGGAACGTTTCTCTCCAAAGCATTATTATAGTTGGTAATAACCTTCAGTTTGCTTGAATTAACAGGATTCATAAAAGCTCTTGAACTTAAAATTTCCCGAACTTCCAATTATTAAGTAAGTGAAATTTATTCATAATTTCCTTTGATGTAATTTTGCTCGTTTCTGGAAGTCCAGTGTTTGAGGTCACAGATTGCAGTCATTCCATCGGCAGGGAAAGATTTGAAAATACTGCCTGAGGTTGTATTTTTCTTCATTCGCGGTCAAATTTAATATTAGGACCCAGAATTAAAAGATTCCAGAAACTTTATTTATCGTTTACCGCACACTAACATTTAACACTACTCGACTTCGCGTTTAAATTATAATATTCACTACAAGGTAAACTTAATGAAAAATAAAGTTACAATGAACAATGAAAGGTTCTACTATACCTATTTAAGATATAATTAAAACATAAATAAAACAACATCACAAACAAAACAGTTCTGCTCATGGCTATGATCAAAAGTCACCCAATCAATTTTTGTGAAGAAAGAAGTTATAATATCATTAAAATCTAAAAATACTAAAATATCTTTAGATATTTAGAAAACTATTTAATAGTGATAAAACTTCTTAGTAATATGAATGAAACAATATGAATATACTTAATTTATACATATGCACACACAGGATGAGTGGTGTAATTTGACGTCCTTTCAGGGTGTGTTAGTAAAGCTCCATTGCAATTGGTTTAACTATAACATCCATTATGCAAAACTCCCAGGTAGTATAACAGGAAGAATCGAACTATTATTCATGGAAGTAAAAGATATATCTTAAACCTTTATACCTTTTTCGAAGGTAATAAAACAGGAAAGTTTTAAAGTCTTTTGTATGTGTATTATATTATCAAATTTCATAAATTCAATTGAATATACAGTTGGGTTGAAGGTTTTTACAACAATGTAGGTTTGTAGTCTTGTATTTTTATTATAGTGAAGTTTTTAACATACTGTTTGCTACATTAACTGTATTCCTTTGGAAATTAATAAGGAAAATGGAAATAAATATTCTTATATTCGGAAACAGTATTATAAGAAAATGCTTGATTTTTTATTTATTTTTTTTTGCTATTGTACTACTTGAGAGTATATTTCTAAAAAAAAAACACAAAAATTAACATATCTCAAAAACTATTGAGTTTTGCATAATGGATATTGTTGTTAAATCAACAACATGAGTACTGGGAATCGGAGACGGCACCGTTTCAGTTTCAACACTCATTACTCCGATCCCTCCCAGTATACAAACGCTCAGTGAAAAAGAACAATATACAAAACGGACAAAGGAACAAGACAATGACTGAGCTTTGGTATACTGGGCGGGATCGGACTCATGAGAGTGCTGAAACTCGAAACGGTGCCGTCTCCGATTCCCAGTATAAAAACCAAAATTAGCTCAGTGAACTTTTGTTTAGGTATGTGCGTTTCTGTTTTTTCTGTTATGTAATAATCTTGTACGCACGTTAAATTTAATTTCAATTACATTTTTATATATATACACATAAAAATGATACAGCAAAGAAAGTAGCAATTAGGGACTGTTTTTATGCAGTAATAAGAAACTAAAGTTACTAATCGTTTCATAGTATTCTATGCATTTTTAAGTACGTATATTGTGCATAACTATTTTTATGCAGTAGTGAAGTATTAGTGATGACTTCGAAGTGAACCTTGACTTTGAAGATGATTTTATCAACACGAAGTTCCTGAAAGAACTTCAAGCCTACTTTCTGTAAGATTAATTTTCATTCATTTAAACCAATTAGATAATAAATAAATACTTTTGTGTATTTGGAATTTACAATATATTTCTAATGCAAAAATACTATCAAGTTTTCCATTTTCAAAATTAATTGAATCCACAAATGCTACGTTAAGCTGCTTAATTATATTTAGTTTTTAATATGCTTATTTTTAGCCTTAAAACAAATTCTGCTATTTTTGACTTTTCTTACGAATTTCTCGTCATTTTATTTTTAGACAGGGTGCAAATTTTTAGATAAGGAGAGACTTGGAAATTTTGCAAATAAAAACATTAGATTCTTTGAAATCTATAAAATTCCTTGACAACTTCAAGAGACTGATTCACAAGTTCAAAACCTATGTTTACAGAAGAGATTCAGATAAGACGATTTTATGAGCTTAGCTTTCCTTAGGAAAGTAGGTGAAAGAAATCTCATCTAATTTAGATGTCTGAATTTGTATTTATTTACTAAGGAATTTTGTAGGTGGAATTCGAAATATACAGTAATGAATACGAAATAAGTGTACGAATACACTTTAGAAACTAAAATACAACTTCACTACCGAAAATATTTTCTTTCTGAATAAAGTAAAAATTCTTTACTGGCTCGTCGAGGACTACACTCCTGAAAACAAGAAAAAAAAATGGTTTCATGCACGAAACAGCGAACAATGAACGTTTCATTTGCGACCGTAGACCGGAACTCGTGTTTTTTTCCATCTCTACATGTCATAAGATCTCCAATAAAATATCAATCACACTCAACTTGCAATTACATTTTTTGTTTGTTTGGGTGGAGATCATGACAAATTTACCCAACCTCACCCATCCTGCAAACCTCCGGGCACGTTTGTAATGTTTCGTATTTCGAGTTTTTTTTTTTAGCTCTTTTTCAAGGACAAGTTCATGAACAAGGAGGTTTTTAGAGAGCTTTAGACTAAGTATGCTTATGTTTATGTGGTGAATGTGGGTGGCAGGGAAGCCAAGCACTGCGACCTGAGGTCTATTGTACTAACCCACGGAAGTAACGACAGATGTAGAGAAGACCGAGAAAGAATGGTGGGAGAAGGTGGTGGTATATATTGCAGGGGAAACGGAAGAACCCCGAGAAAACCACGCAGTTTGAATCGTCGTCCACCATCACGAAACCCAGATGAGAACCAAACCCCGGTATTCAGAGGTGAGTGGCCAATATCATAGCGACAACGCCAACCACGCGTTTAATCTAAGTAAGTTTTGAATAAACGAAGGGATCTTCCGGAAACATAGTTAAGACGCAAGTTGTTTAAAATCATTAATTTTATTTTTCTGACACGTTTCTTCAAAAATTGAAAATTGAAGAAAATCGTGATATTCGACTGTTTTAACATGTGCAGTTCACGCGCTTTGAACTGCAGATTAAAACTTGAAATTCAGAACTCAAAAAAGTAGTTTCATATTTTTCAAAGTGATTAATGTACTTCAACTGCTACTCTAAGGGCAAGTGTTTTGAACAAGAATTGAATGATTTTGCCTTAAATATAAAATTTCCTGCCGCGCTCTTAATTTCAATGGAGAGCTGTGTCGAAGAGGCCACCATTGAATTCTTGCCGCCTATTTCAGACTTGAAATATTCAATTTACTCCAAGATTGCTTCAGGACCTTTTAACACAAATGATGCTAATACGTGAAGCAGTGCATTAAGAAATACAACAAAGCTCCGTAATCACAGACCATCCCTCCTAATTTTTCAATTCAATATTTAAAGTATATTAATATTCGGAAGAAAGTAGCCTCAAAAATGGTTTAAGAAATTCTTATTTCAATGAATTTCTCTCGAATTTAATCAGTAATATTTACTTAGACCAGTATTTTCAGCATCTTTTAATTTTGGTTTTAATTTAAAAAACCGATTCCTTATTTTCTTTCTTAAAAAAAGAAAACGAAAAGATTTACAATTGTTTTCCACGATGCACTTCCTTTTTGTTACTTCTTTTTACTTACATTTACATTGAATATTACATTTTCTCCCAATTAAGTCGAAATCAAAAATTAAGAACTCAAATACAAAATTAAAGGGTAAAAATTAGAATTAAGACTTAACGGCTTACAATTTTTAGAAAACGCTTGAAAAATTATTGCACCAAGTTTTATACATTAAACGAAAATATTAATTAAAAAAATATTGTTCGGTTATGAAGTATTTGAACAATGCCAAGTTGCCTATGGAGATTTGATGGTATCGTAATTATTTATTAAAATGTAAATTTATTATACAGGGTGATTCATGGAAATATGCAGAAACTTCGGGAGCTCATTCTACATGTAAAAGTAAAGAAAAAAAGTTCTATAAACATAGGTCCGGAAATGCTTCGGTATCGAGTTACGGCTAGCGAAAGATTTCGCCCATAAAATAGTACAACAATATGCACATGGACTACACCTCAGTTGTTAGCTCGCAAATAAATCAAAACAATGCAATTTATATTATTGTTGAACAGCTGTTATTGTGTTGCCAACTTTTTTGTAGGTTCCATGTGAGATAAGCTTCAAACCACTGGTAGATACAGTTCTGCGACATGTTTCATTCGATTTTTGAGAAATCACTGAATTTCGCCCCTTAATTTGCCTTCTCAGACTTCCAGCAAGTCTTCATTTCACCCCGGATGCTAAATTATGGGCGAAATCTTTCGCTAGCCGTAACTCGATTCTTTCTTTATATGTAGAATGAGCTCCCTAAGTTTCTGCATATCTTCGTGAATAACCCTGTATAATTTATGGTATCTGATGGTGATACAAATATACAAGAGAACATTTCTTCATAATATGTGAATACGTAGATTCATCAAATACATTTATATTTCATCTGTGTATGTTCTGAGAAAAAATACGAATTGTCATTATCGAATATCTCGTATTACCAAAACAAAGTCATTACAAATAAGGTAAGTGATAATTACTTTTTTAAGGAATTTTAATTCTTGAAGTTTAATTAAAATTAATTAAAACTTAATAATTCATTAGATTCTTTTTCCTCTGTACACAAAACAGGTAATGAAGAGAAAACAGACACAAACACACAAATCTTATTTTTTTCCACCTCTTTTTTAACAGGACGAGAAGTAAACAAGAAAATGAAAAGACATCAAAAAAAGAAGCATTTGCCAAATTTCAGTTCTAAGATGTTTCCTCTTCACTCTGAAATGTTGCAGCTTTAGCCTAAACAGAAAAGACAACGGAGAACACAACCTACAAAGCAGGTTTCGGGTCCCAAGCACAAAAGACAACAACAAAAACAAACATAAAAGAACAAGAAATGGAAAAAAAAAGTTCCCAACAGGCAAAGACAAGCCCTGCAAGGAAAAAAACAACAACTTCCACTCAACCTCAAAGGTATAATTGCACCCTTGCTCCACTGGCCGCCACAGGCCCCACCAGTGGGTTCCAATACAGTTCGCAATTCCTCTTGGCATTGGTCCCACATTCTTATAATGTAAGTGGAGAGAGAGAGGGAAAAAAATATATCTAAAATGGTGGACTTAAATCCAAAAAGAGCAAACAGATAATAAAATAAAAGGATAAGCACACCACCAATAAGCACACCTGATTATCGATAATACAGTTTAAAAAAAGTATTTACATTAAAATGAAAGGTTGGGAAGATCAGAATGCGTGAGTAAATAATTAAACAAACAAATACTGCGTACAAATTGAGAATAAAATTTAAAAATAACCATAACCTTGTCATCAGGACAAGGGAAGGAAATGTCTTTTTGAATTAAAAATTTTCAAAATTTCCCTAACCATTACTCGATGATGAATCTGACACCTCCACAAAATGCGGTCAGGATCATCCTCTTAGCACAAAGAGCAAAGCTCACATTCTGAGATTACCCCCATTCCAAATCTAAAAAGATATTTATTAAAGCCTCCGTGTCCAGTTCAAAACTGATTAGAAATGAAATCTGAAAAGAGGATTTCACGACTAACATTTTAAAACATTTAAACATTTGAAAGAGTGGCCGCCTTTATCTGAGTTCTCCCATTGCTTCTGCCACGACATCACTTGCTCATTTAATTTAATATCATAAGAAACACTCCTAAGTGCAGGACAAGGTATGTAATGTCATCCAGAGAGGAAGCACGTTTGGCCTCTCTGTCAGCCTCTTCATTACCGCATATCCCTGAATGGGCTTTGACCAAAAATATTTTTTTTTTATTCTCTTTCAAAAGGTTATTTAGTAGAATGTTATGTGTCTCTGTTTAAATAATTAAGAATTGTTATCCCAATAATTGTGCGGATGTTGATTGGGCGAACAACTCCTCTAGACAAAACAGATTATAAAAGAGCTTATTTATGATCGAACTTAAAATGTGAGGGTTTAATTTTGATCTGCCCTCCACAAATCCCTCAAACCTGACCCTCCACCATATCATGCTCGGTTTCCCCTAAGCGATGGATTACAACAAACTCTTCTGAATTTTTATTTTTCTTATAAATTCCTTATTAATCAAATGTTTACATTAATTGATTCAATTTTTAAAAATTCTAATTTTACTAATGTTTCAATTTCTGCAATGTTTCAAATCTGTTACCGTTAATTCAAATGTTATCTTTTTGATTTGACTTCAATTGCTTTATCAAAGCATGTGACTGCTGATTAGCCAATCACAACTTTTGTAATTATTTTTAAGTTTATTTATTTTTTGAAATAGCGATCTCATAAACAATTTCAATCTTTATTAAAGTGACACTATTAGTTATTAGCAAGTAAAACTCAATCAATGAAGTCACCATTTTGCACCAGTCCAGCAATTCTCATGTCGGATTTCTCGAAACAGTCATAAACAACTATTATACCTTTTTTCCTTACCACTATTTTCGCTATCCTATCAGTTGCCACCTCAGATCGGAAGTAGACTAGTGGAACGGTAGTCGGAATTTCAAGCTAGAAAAGCTTCAATTTTTCTTCTTACTGGGATGAAAGAGTTTTCTTGCTTTGTTTTGTTTTCTTTAATAAAAGCGAAATTCAAGATGGCGCACACTGATACATCGTTGCTTGAAATAGGTGATTTAAATATCGCAGCTCAACTGCATTCATAATCCAACAATCCATAAGTTGCTAGAAAATCAATTTTAAATTTTAAAGCAGTTTCACTATCATAAACCTACAGTGAAATCGTTAAACTAAACGGGGTGAGGCCAATGGGAAGCAAAAATTAGAGGAATGAAACACTGTCAGGGTCAATCCATACCAAATGGTCCAACACTGGTTGCTCGACCATTTTTAAAAAAAATTGATTTTTTTACTGTTGTTACCCCTATGCATGAGTACTTCAAAAGAAGTATTTTTTTTTTTTATTTGACTTCATTTAAAAATGGCGTCCATTGTTGTGTTATGGTTTCCGGCATTTTTGGTAAATTTGATGACTCAACTAACAAAAAGGATAGAAAGCCGCGATAAAAAACATTATTTTCAGCACATTTCAAGCTACATTTTATTTCCTATGCTTTTTTATCATATTTCTAATTCAAATGGCTGAAATTTAGAACCGAAACTGATATTAGGTTTTGAACAAAAATCAAAGTTCCGGTTTTTTTTTTTTTAGCTGGAAGGAATGAAATATCAAAACTATAATTTTTTTTTTGAGAAAAGATATACATCCAAAGGTTTAGCAAAAAATATTTCAGCTCTGTTACTGGCTTCCTAATTTAGTTATAGCTCTTGAAAAATGCTCGTTTTTCATTTTTTTTTCAAAGTTTGAGCCCCAATATCTCTGCTGGGGGACCTAATAAAAATTTGATATTTTCAGTATAAAGAGAACTTTATAAGAGGTAACTGTGAAAAAAATTTTGAGTTTGATATTTGAGTTTCATATTTGGGTTAGATACATAGGTATAAAGGTAAAAAGGTATAGTACATAAAATATAGCTTGAAATGTCCTGAAAATAATGTTTTTTATCGCGGCTTTCTATCATTTTTTTTTAGCTGAGTTATCAAATTTACCGCAACTGTCTGCAAAGGACAAAAAATGCCGCAAACCATAACATAACAATGGACGCCAATTTTAAACGAAGTCAAATAAAAAAAAAAAATATGCATGTTCTGAAATACCCATGCATAGGGGTAACAGTAAAAAAATCAATTTTTTTTTAAAATGGTCGAGCAACCAATTTAATGTTTTCTGGACCGTTTGGTATGGATTGACCCGTCAGGGAACTCAATGGAGAAGACGAACGGGACATTGAGAGACTGGTTGATTCGTTCTTATGCATCCCAATCTTCTTTCTACCCGCGCCGATGCAGTAACAGTGAGGGTCACTGAATAACTAATTGACGTAATTGATTTCAACAACATTGAACCTTAGGAATGAATTTAAAACAAAGAATTCCGATATTGAAAATCTCAGAGAACAACGCAACAAAAAACTGAAGAAATCGAGCAATACACCCGCAGAACAGCCTGAGATTATTTTCACATTCCCCAAGAAAAGAAGAAAAAGAAGAGAAATAGAAAAAAAAATCATTGCAATTGCTCAGACAGTTAGAAATACATCTTTAGCCTTCTGATATAGATCGTACCTAGCGTTGGACAATCAGGTGACAAATCACGCACTATCATTAGTAAGTTTGTCACGTAGAACAAAAGACATGAAATATTTCAAAACAAACTGAAACGCAGCGGAGGAACCATCAGGGAGGACTTAATCATGAGCAGACTACCGATATTACAGGCTGCCTTAAAAAAGTACGTTTGCCATAAATCGTGATGCCACCACTCTTGCGAACTCTAATAACACTGTATAGCAAAATTTTAACTTTTTTCATGCCATGAAATGAAAATATGTTACTTTTATTAATTCTGGTCTCCTAATTTTGAATTTGAAGTCAAAAATTCTCTATCACGTACCGGTTTTCTTTGGCAACCATATTCAATATTTTGGTTAAAAATTTGATGTTCCAGAGTCAAAATTTTACTACACTCAGCGTTCAAAAGTACCCATTTTATTGAAATGGCTGTGCTAATTATTGATAAAATGTCAAAGAGTTTAAAAAACTAAAAAAAAAAAATTATTACACGCAAATAACTTTTTTTAAAAATGTTAAAAACTTACAATTTTAGAAAATTTTTCTGGAAGACTTTCTTTTGTGGCTGGACCTGGAACACTCAGAGACAAGAAACCAACAATAGTCAGAAAACATGTTAGGAGACCATTTTCCTGCATGTTCGCCTTTCCATTTGGGATATTTGCTGGTGAAACCTTTCTCCGTGCTCGTCGCTGACCATTCCCAGATTCGGTGAAAAGAAGTTAAGATGGGAGTGCAGAGAAGGAATTGTAAGGGACATATTGCTGCCCATTACCTCTCATGCCCTTAACAAATTTTCCACAACTTCGATGTTGTTATCTGCTCTGGAATTTCCCAGGAATTTCGAACATACGTCTTTGAACATATGAGTGGCGTTGGAACAGGAAATGAATCGCCGTGTCTAACAGGCCTTTGCGCGGAGGGCAAATCTGGATTATAAACTGTTTGTTTGTTGATGAGAAACCAGAAACTTTGGTTAAGCAGAAATAACAGTCCAAGAGGTGGTCCTGTTGCTCTGTCCATATCATAGGAACAGCAAACGGCATAGAAGGCTGAGTGCCATTTAACCAGCCTCTCAAATTACGAGAACATCCGCTACAACAATATTTAGGTGCAAAACTTTTGTGATCAAGTAGCCTACTATTTCTTTGATTTTCTTAGAAATCAGATCGTTAGTGTCAAAAATACAGAAATACATAGAACTGTTAAGTCTCGGAAAAGCTCCACTAAACGAACTTCAATACAAGAAAATGCTGAAAATTTATTATATAGTCCGACTACGATAACGTGACGATTCGACATCAGCACTAACCTCTCTCAAGAGGTTCCCAAGAATATTATGTTTCAGCTATAAAACACAACAAAACAAAATAGTTAAAATTTTAGTCATCAATTTTCCAATTCCTTTCGGAAATGATCTTTAATCTGTAAAATAATTTTTCGAGTACTTCTCTATAAAATACTGTGGGGCGACATTTTGAGGGAAATTAACAGAAACCTGTGCTTTGAGGCGCGCGTGTTTGTGATTGGCTGAAAAAAGGTCGTTTGTCTATTACAACGCTTGTATTCGAAAATTAGCACGTTTACTATAATTTGTAATTACATTCATTTAACAACACATTACTTAATTTATTTTACCTGGATACCTTTCTTTGAGCAATCAATTACTTTTTTTTTTTTTTAATTTCCAATGAATCCATTTTCAGAAAAGATTAAGGGTATCTGAAACTCGCAGATCGAGAGAAACGATCACGTGACATTGGGCTTTTTCAAAATCCTCTATCCAGCTGCCCAAAGCAATCTTCTCTTTACAACCAACACAGCTTTAGGTTTGGTAAGAGGCTTGTCCACCAGACTTCCACTTCTTTTTATTCGACAATTTTTCTTCACTTTTTATTTAGAATTTCGTTGACTTTCTTTTCCTTCTCAACGGATCAAATTTTTGCAGCTTCCAATGCTATTACCGACAGACGGGCATTATTTCTGAAAAGTGTCGCAAATCATTATTTTCTTTCTTTTCACAGCAGAAATCTTTTCGTCTTTCCATTTTTTTAATTTTTTTTTATTTTTATTCTCCTTTGAGTTTGACGTGATTTTAATTTTATAAGTAATAATTTAGGACTGTAAAAATAAAATTCTTTACCACAAGAAAGTATTACAAAAAAGAAGCAGCAGATAAATTTTCTGAGTTTTTTTACAAAACTAAAAAAAAACCTTAATGAGCAAAAACTGTAGAGTTAAAGCTTTAAATCTGGGGGCACGGCAGTGCCCCCGCCAAGACGAGCCGACGGCAGGAAGGGCACTACGTACCTTTTCTGGAAGCGTTGTATTTTCGAACCCTCATAGCTTAGGCCTGGATAATACTAGAGAACTCAAATTTTCAGGATAAGATGCAGTTAGCAGACTACTGAAATACACTAAGTTTCATTTATTTAGCTTTTATACTTTGGATTTTATTAATACCTAAAATACGTCGATTCCGTCACTGATTGACTGACCGACTGACTCATGATCATCAAAACCTCTAGGGTACTTCCTGAAGTCCTAGAAAGCTGAAATTTGATGTGCAGGCTAGGATTAGCACACAAACAACAA
>JAFIDM010000004.1:47546376-47559028 GCA_023159025.1 Thereuonema tuberculata
GGCCAGTTAAGCTTTCCAGAACCATGGTACGAAATGTATTTTTGACGGAAAGAATTCCGAGGTTCGAAGAGGTAAAAGTAAACAGTGAATTGAATCATCAGCAAAAGGCACAGTTAAATCAGTTGTTACGAAAATACGAAGTTTGCTTTGCTCCACCGGACTTGAAATATGGATTGGCAAACGTAATTCCACATCGTATTGTGACGGACGGAACAGGAGCAATACATCAACCCCCTTATAGACGGTCCCTCAAGGAGGCTAAAATAATGAGAGATATGGTCGAAGAAATGATGGAAAACAACGTCGTAGAAATGTCAACGAGCTCCTGGAGTAGTCCAGCTTTATTAGTAAGGAAGAAGGATGGGACATGGAGATTTTGTGTAGATTACAGAAAACTTAATTTGAAAACACCAGAGGACAGATATCCAATGCCACGGGTCGATGACTTCCTAGATTTTATGTCCGGTAAGCAGTACTTCACATCGTTGGACCTACAAGCTGGTTATTGGCAGGTGCCTTTGGACAAGCAAAGCCGAGAAAAATCTGCGTTCTGCACCCCAGATGGTCTATTTCAGTTCCGGTGTCTTCCGTTTGGCCTGGCCAATGCTCCGGCAACATTCCAACGAATGATGGATGCAGTCCTGGCCGGGTTGAAGTGGATCGATTGCGTTGTTTACCTAGATGACGTGGTGATAGCAAGCAAAACTTGGGAGGAACATCTCGATAAACTAGAACGAGTACTACAGAGGTTGAAACAGCATCAGTTGAAGTTAAAATCCAGTAAGTGTAACTTTGGCATGGAGGAATTCGATTGTATGGGTTTCGTTGTGAATAGGATAGGAATTAAACCAGGTGAAGAAAAAATTAGAGCAATAAAAGCATATCCACAACCTAGAACATGTAAAGCGGTAAGGAGCTTTCTCGGATTGGCTTCATACTATAGACGTTTTATTCCAAATTTTTCACACATTGCTCGACCGTTACATAAGTTAGCAGGGAAGAATCCGGAGTTTGAGTGGACGAAAGAAGCCGAGGCAGCGTTCAAGCACTTAAAGAAGACTTTAGTAGAAGCGCCGGTCTTAGTTCACTTCGATACGGAAAAACCTGTTATTTTACATACGGATACTAGCGAGGAAGCACTGGGAGTGATTGTGCTACAAAAGACATGTAATGGAGAACATCCGGTGGCCTATGGGAGTAGAGTGTTATCATCAGCTGAATGTAATTACAGTACGATTGAAAAAGAAAGTCTGGCAATTATATGGGCATTAAAGAAATTCCATCCTTACATTTATGGACGCCACATTCACATTGTCACCGATCATAATCCTTTAGTGTGTTTGAAGAAAACAAAGGATCCCCATGGTCGTTTGGCACGATGGCAACTAGTGTTGGACAATTATAATTATACTTTGGAATATAAAGTGGGAAAGAAACATCAGGATGTGGATGCATTGTCTAGAATCAGACTTCCGGATGGACCAGACGCTGACGAGGAGGAAAAATTTGATATATTTCATATATCTTTGGTAGATTTACAGACAGCTCAAAATACAGATACTTGGACTTCAACTATAAAAACCCTCTGCTTGAGAAGACGTGAAGCTTTACGAAAAAGGGAAGAAAAAATGATAAAAGGTTATGAAGTACAACAGGGAGTCCTATACAAAAGGAAGAAGATAGATGGAGTAGAGGAGCGGCTAGCGGTTATTCCATCAGCATTACGTAGCACAATGATGAGAACTCATCATGACGAACCTACCGCAGGACACTTGGGTATCGAGAGAACTTACGATCGATTAAGGAAGAGGTTTTATTGGCCCCGAATGTTGAAGTACGTACGTAAGTACATACTGTCTTGTCAAGTATGCCAACAACATAAAATATGTACACAGAACCCAGTTACACCTCTCCAAGCAATACCTCCGGAAGAGTTATTCGATAAATGGGGAATTGATGTGTTAGGCCCCTTCCCTGGTAGTAGACGTCGGAATAGGTATGTTATTGTAGCCACTGAATATCTGAGTAAATGGGCAGAGACTAAAGCCGTACCCAGAGCAACAGCCGCTGCAGTAGGAAAATTTATTAAAGAACAGATAATCTGGAGATTCGGAACAATGAAGCAATTAGTTTCCGATAGAGGACCACAGTTCTTATCAAACTGTTTAGCTCATCTGTGTGAGACTCAGGGAATTCGACAAAAGTTCACTTCCAGTTACCGTCCCCAGGTGAATGGATTGGCAGAAAGGTTCAACCACACGTTAGCCAATATGTTGTCCAAGTTTGTCGACACGGACCAACGGAACTGGGATACATTCTTACTTCAAGTTACCCATGCGTATAACAGTACAGTACAATCCACCACACAGAAGACGCCTTTCTTTGTTATACATGGGAAGCAAGTACAAACGAGTGACCAGTTAGAGTTAAAAAGTGGTCTAAAAACACGACCCAATACCCGGCGATTAGCCCAATACATGGCGACGGAAAGAGTAGCTGTCAAGGATCGAATTCTGAGGGCTCAAAATGTTTACAAACGGAGACACGATGCTAGAATAACTGAGATTCCTCAGCATCAACCAGGAGATTTGGTCATGGTTCGGTCTTTCCGGAGGTATGTTGGCCGTTCAGAAAAGTTACTACCGAGATACGAAGGACCAGCTACCATCACCGAGAAAGTAGGACGCTTCACGTACCGAGTCACGTATGGCCGTGGGACTAGACGAAGTGATGTAGTACATCTGGAGAGGTTGCAACCATATCTTTCCAGATAGGTGAAAGTACACCGCAGGGTCTGCGATGGTTTTAGGGGGGAGGAGATGTTACCTGGCGTTTTGTCCGCTCCCCCTTCAGCGCAGTCGACTCGACCTTCCCTGCATACCTTGGCTGAGTCGACCTATCCTACGCCTATAAAACTAGGCGCGGAGCGCCTGAGAGTCAGTTCGTTCCGTGGCAGCTAGCCACACTACAGCTTCTTCAGCCGAAGAAGAGAGAGTTCGTTTTCAGTGGCAAGGAGCCACAGGGAGTTACTCCATCCGGAGCAGAGAGTGAAGCAGTTCGACCCGAATGGGGATCGCATCAACTAAGACACAGCGAAGCTGAGTTTAGCGGTGAAAGCCAATTCGCTCTCCCCGCTAAAACATCACCCGAAGCCGGCCAACGGAAGGACCGTGACCGGCAAACGAAGACCGAAGTCCGAAGACCGAGACAGACCTTCCCCGAGGTGAAGACGACTTGCCAGGCCGGCAAGTCAGACCCTTCCCGTCGCCAAGTGAACTGAAGCCCGTCCAACGCATGCCGTGAAGTCGACATCGACCCTCACCTGACCCCCCACCCACCCCGTTGCTGACGATTTTGGCCAGCGGTGAAAATCGACAGGCAGCAATATCTCTATTCCTCAATATAATGTATGCCTTGTGAATACCTTAATATGTTAATTTCATTAATTTTTTCCACGAAAGGACTACGTCTTTATTTTAAACATGCCCTGGGATAATTTTGTAGTTGAAGGGGGGGGGTATCGATCCGAAAAGTTACTAATATCAATAATAACATGATGTGAATATGGTTGGCTTCCATCAGAGAAAAAAATTAGCTTTTGTGAATTGGGGTTGGGTGGGGAAAGGGGGGAGCGGGGATGGGGGTGGGGGTGAGGGTGTCCAAGGTTAGTTATTGTAACCAGGAACCATAACTACAACAACATTTCATCATAATTCGGGTGTAACAGAAGAAATAAGGTGAAATTCGGCATTTTGGGGCATTTTTTTGCGAATTTTGAAAAATGACTTTTTTCGAAGCGCCATATCTCGATAACGAATTGACATACAAACATGTTTGAATAGTAAAAGTTGTAGGAAATTTAACGCTCTACAAAATAGTATAGGGATGCTTTTGCCCTAGGACGTAAGGGAAAAAAGTTATTGAGGAAAAACCGGAGAAAGGTCGAAATTTTGGCAGTTTCCCCCTCACCCCTCTTTTCGCACAGGATCCTCGAGGTCAAAAACTTGAGAAAATGTTAATTAACCGTCACTGAACAACATCCCAAAGTTTCATTAACTTCCCACCTTTTTCCACCTAAAACTACCTGTCGACTGGACTATAATGACACTAAGTTATTTTTTCAAAATTCGGAAAACATGTATGTTAGGTTCAAAATTAAAAGAAATTTCCAATAAAGAGAAATAAAAAATAATTTCATTTTTAACAATTCGTAGACCTACTGTAACAAACTGTAATAATTTGTGTAGAGGAAGGTGACCATATTTCGGATGGTGCCTTAATTTCGGATAGCGTGATAAATCGCATACCGGTCAGCAGATTGCGTTAGTGTCTACCATGAGCGGAAGCTCTGGCCGCCTTACGTAATCTGTCTCGTCGTCGTGAGCCTTCGATCTGCATGTATGCAACCATAAATAATTTAAAAATATTACAAAAAGTGAATTATTAAAGATGTCAACTTCGAACACAGCTGGAGCGCAAGTGGTAAGTTCTAATAATTTGTTTTAAAGTGTATAATGAAGTTCATAAAATGTAGTTTAAGTGGCAAGTCGCATCATTGTGTATGATTTTAAGGTTAGTTTCAAATGTTGATTCAAAAATATTTGTCATAACGACCTAATTTCGGATAGTCAATGGTGCCTAATTTCGGATATCCGAAATTAGGAAACATGAAAATAGATTTTGTTTTGATTGGAATTTGTGTTTTTATTTGATTTGAAAAAATCGGTTTAACGTTTTTCAATTTTTTTAAGGTCAAGAAACGTTGACTGTGAGAACGCAGCGAAAAAACAAAAAGGAGGTAAAAAGGGTAAAGCTTTTTTTGTCACTGGGTCTCCGTACAAAGCAGCCCTTGAAGAATCCTTGAAAAACATTGCCCAAAAGAAAAAGCCCAACTTAAAAGCTCTTTCAACGAATGCTAACAAAAATGCGTCTAAAAGAACCAAAGAGCCACAGCCATCGACATCTGGAACTAAACAAACAATTAGAAAAAGAATAACAAAGCCACAAAAAAACAAAAGGAAACCCATGAAAGCTGCTCTAGTTCCTCTGATGAAGAACTTATTTTGTCAGATGATCCTGACTATATAGCAGATGCCGACGATGCTGAGTGCATGGTGTGCCTAGGACTGTTTTCAGAAGATATACACGGCGAAGACTGGGCTAGATGCAGTACATGTTTCAAGTGAGGTCACGAAAAGTGTACAGGATTTTAAAGATAAGGCTAAATTTATTTGCGCAGAATGTCTTGAATAAACATATTGATATTTTAATTTTTGTATTCCTTTCATTATTTTTAATGTATAATGTCGTTAATTTTATTAGAATGTCAAGTCATTACTCAAATAAATAACTTACTGTATTTGCATTGTATGTTTCAGTTAATTATATTATCATAATTATTACCCTGAAATTCTTATGTATCCGAAATTAGGCACCCACAATATCCGATATAAAGAGACCCCATTTGCTTCACAACAAAAACAGCAATGTTTTGCAAAAAAAATAATTACACTATCTATTTTTTATAACGGATATTTACCAGTTCGGGATCTAAAATTATGTTATTTATAGAAGAAAACAAAGTAAAAATTCTTAACCAAAACTTCAATATTTTAAATTCTTTACATTAAAAACAAAATGGTATCCGAAATATATACCTTCCTCTACATGTTGTCCGTGAATACAATAAGAAATATTGATAGAAAAACAAGAAAGTGAAAAAATAAAAATAAGAATAAAATTCAAAATTTTAATGCCAAGAGAAAAAATAATGTATTCTTTAATAATAAACAATTTTTACAAAATTAGAAATCAGTTTAGAAATTATAACCTAGAAAACAATTCAAGAAATAAATTGATAAAGATTTTATATTATGAAAATTCTAAGAACTTTGGATTAAGAAATAAAAATAGAATATTATTAAAGCTTTTTATACAAATTGAAGAAGAATTAAAACGAAATAAATTTAATAAAATAAGTATACTAAAAAATTAAATATTAAAAAAATAATACTTGGCAAAATAAACTGGAATATTTAAGAATTTTGGATAATATATGTTATATATATTTACATTTTGTGTATTGAAAAAAAATGTATATAAATATATAAATGTATTGAAATTAATTTTGTAACTATATATATTTTGTCTATATATATATTTTATGTTTTGTTATGATGTATATATTAATATTACTTTCTAATTATTATTATGTTAATAATACAATACAATATTATTATTACAATACAATATTAAAAGTATATTATTAATATTAATTATCTGTATAAACTAAAAATTATGTTCTACAGCACCTACATCCAGATCCCCCATTAGTGGTAACTCGTAGGACTGAATGCATACATTTATTATTAAACAAAAAAACAAAAAAAAAATGCAGAAAATATTTCTTCCAATTATGTAACTTGAAAAGAACGTATACAATATAAAAAAAAAATTCCATCATAAGTCCACCAATTTAAGAAACATCACTAAAAGTCCGGAAAATGACAAAAAAGCTTTTTGAATCAGACTGTTTTATTCTATAAAGGTTTCTTTCAGTTAATGGCGGCAATCTTTACTAACAAGATCTGGCAGCGTTGTTAGAACACCTATTGATCGTTCGAGAGGTTTGTGAGAAGATATAGAGGCTCCACTGAACAAGATGGGGGATCTAGATCTGCCAAGAAGAGGACGTCAAAAGCCAGGAGCAGAAGTTACAGGAACTCATTTAGAAATGAAGTCATCCAGAAATGAAGACAATCAACCCTTACGCCTGAGAGGATAAAAGAGGATTTCACACGAATGTAGATAGGAAGCTTTTATGCTTCTATCAAGTGGCCTTATTGTCTGAAGCTTCGGCAAACTTAAGAATACAAGGGAAATATAATAAAATTAAATTACATGAATTTCTAGGCTCAGGATTTTCGGCTAGTTGGGAAATCAGCCTGCAGAGCTGTGTGCAATTTTGAAGTGGGTAGGAGACCAAAATAACGTGTTCATATTTAAAGGTAACCATAAATAAGTATCGTATGAAACTTTAACTAAATCAGTCCAGCCATTACAGCGTAATGCGCGTATAAACGACAAAGAGAAAAGAAGACAAATCTGTTCAAGTGGAGTAGTAAGACTTCGAATGCTTATCGCAGAAAATTTTTTTTTAGGTAACTTTTACGAAAATCGCCGCTTAAATATATGTTACAAAAATTAACACAATATTATATCATTCTCAAACTTAAATTCCTAAGATACTTAAGATACTTCATAACTCCTATAATATTTCCAATTTATCTTTTTACATAGACATCCAGTCGACACACTGCCTTTAATATCTTCTAAAAATACAATATTTCGTTTCATTAAACAGGAAGCTTCATCAGGTTCTGAGGACAGGAAAAAACTTTTCCTCTTCCTCTTCTAGCTTGTTCTCTTTTTTTTTTTCAGAATAATGTTTTTTTAAGATACTTCATAACTCCTATTATGTTTGTTTTTTTAACTATATATTTTTTTTTACTTTTTATAATTTTTTTTACTATTCTCAATATCTGATGAAGTTTCGTGTTTAAGGAAAGGAAATATTGTATATTTAGAAGATATAAAATGGACTGTGTCGACTGGATGTCTTTGTAAAAATATTCTAAGATACATTTTTTTTAACTTTACTGAAGACTCAAATTGTTCTTTTCAAAGATTTAAAGAGTTGGTGGTGGTGGTGGTGGTTTGTTTGTTTTTTTGTTTTGTTTTCCTTTTGTTTGTTTTTAAGGAAGAAAATAGTAAGGTTTCCTGTTTCCTAAATAAGTCAACTAAACAGAAATATTTTTTTGTAAATCTTCAGACAAACTTCTTCTACTAATATTTATAACATATATATTTTAAAATACAATATTTCGACTGTAAAATTTTCTAGTCAGCCTCAGGTGTAATTCAATCCTGGTCCGTTGCTGAAGAGACAAGTAAACAACATAACAAAGTATGAGTTAATTTAAATAACAATGAATAAATATAAAACTGTGGAAATTAATTAATTACATCCTGGAAGTTTTTAAGAGAATGATGTTAAAATATGATAGTACTAATGCTTAATGAATTGTTGCAAGTTGTTTGATTTAGCTTAATTTTCTTTTTTAAAATGATTCTTACTTTGTTACACTGTTTATTTATTTAACTTGAGCCCTTATTTTGTTTATTTGTCTTATCAGCAAAGGACTAGGAAGACTGGGAAACTTTACAGTCGATATACTGTATGTTAAAATATATGTTATAAACATTACAAGAAGTTTATGTCAAGGGATATATAATGTATGCATAACTTGTGTATGATATTAGAAAAAATTAATGTTAATTCATTTGTATTTATAAACTTAATTTATTCTCAAATATGCTATTTAATTACTATTTCCAAGTCAGAGAAATATTCCTTAATCGTGGTAATTTGTATATTCAATTTATCTACTGTAATGGTAAATGTATTTATTGAATTGCCGAGTAAATCATCTACTTCACGGAAATGCAAAGTTCGTTTAATAAACTAGCAATGTTATCAATATTCAGGCATATTAGGCATATTTGTCAGCTAGATAATGCTAGCTGATTTCTTTCAAAACTTGCTGATTAGATTAATTTCCATTCAGGCTAAAATATACAAGATTTAATTTATTTGCACTAATCAAATTTTTCTCGATTTTCTAGCCTTATATTTGAAACCACCATAGGACTCATGTGCGTATTTGCAGAAATACACTTTTTTGATTCTCTTTGTGCTTTACTGCAGCTGCGACAAAATTACAACTGACAAAAGAAAGACAAGTCCAATTTATTTGGGGTAATAAGATTTCACACGCGATAAAGACAGAGACAAATAGTAAATGTGGAAAAAAATACAAAACAAACGCTACCTGCAAATGATGGCCTAATTTGTTCATCTTGAAGAAATCCAGCAAATTTTAGAAAACGTCAAAATACAATATTTAACACAATAGAATATAATATTTTGAAAATAATGAGTTTTCTTGTTAGTTCCTTTTAGATCTATAGTAACCGAAAAGATTTTCAGAATGAAATCTTTCTGTAAAAAAAAAAAGAGCAACGAAACGAAAAGCTAACATGAAACGATAATGGGTGAAGATTAGAAAGGACTTGAGCAACTTCGTTGTTTGGAGCTTGTTTTTCTTTTTGTTTTCTTGGAGCTTGTTTTCCTTTCAAAAGAGGTCGCTTCTCTTCTATTTCAATTTTAGCGAACGGCCAGGAAAGGACAATCTATAATCTGCTTTGCATTCTGGGAGTTTCAACTCTCAGCGCGAGCACTGTAATACTCATTCTTTCAGATAATACTAATAGACGTAGGATAGAAATCCAGTGTTTAAATTCCAATGTTTTTGACTTTTGTCTTTTCTAGGTAATTTCTCAACAAGGACCCATTTGCAAAAGTGAGGTCGACTCTAGTCCTCAAATATGCATAACAAGTTTCAAGAAGATCAGAAGTTATTGGAGGAAGGGGTGCGGGGAGAGATACATACACATAAAAGAGAGATCTCTGGTTTGTATTTTTTTTTTTTACAGAAAAAAAGAAAAAAAGAAGAAAGTAAATTGTAAGATGCTAACGAAAGTAAGCTTCAAGTTCTTTTGCGAACTTGTTGTAGTTGTTTTTTCTTCATTACATATATTTTCTAGTTTCTAAAATAAAATGATCCACATTTAAATATATAAATAAAAATATATAAAAAACCTGTTAAGGACAATTTCTGCTTCTTTTGTGACACAAAGCCATCTTCAGCTTTGAATGTACATATATTGTATTTATATGAATTTTTAAGTTTCTAAAATAAAATGATCAGGACACATATTTGAATTCAAAAGATATATATAATAACTTTTAAATTTAAATGTGTCCTGATCATTTTATTTTAGAAACTAAATTTTATTTTGCCGTTGCCTACTATATTGGTACAAAATCTGTTAAAAGCGTTTAAAAGATATAAAAAACTTTAAAACACGACGTTTCGGAATTTCATTTACAAATTCCGAAACGTCGTGTTTTAAAGGTAAATAGATTTTTTATATCTGTCAAACGCTTTTAACAAATTTTGTGCCAATGTAGTAGGCAACCGCAAATCTTAGATATTTAGGCACGTTAAATAGTCTTGTAAATTTTTTTTTTCACACATTAAAATTTTCAAACATACATATTTCCTTTAATGTATTAGTAAATTACTTAACATAAACTTACACATACATAATTCATATACGTTTACATTATCAGATAACCAAACAATCTTTTGAGATTTTCAATGCCCTCAAAACTGGACGATCTGTTTTGGTCGAGATGTTTTCTATAAAATGTCTTAATCAATTGTTCATTTTGTTCCTTAATTCCTCGCTACTCTTACTTGTTAGTTTAATATTAAGTTCTACTCTGCATTTACGTAACGGCCAACTTAATTCTAAAATATTTAAAAACCTTTATCATACACAAACAAACAATACTTCTTCCTTAAATCTTCTCTTTTATAATAAATATTATTAAACATCATCCACCAGAAAATAAATGTCATAAACTACATTTATTAACTGAAAAAAACGAATTTTCAAGGAGATAAAATTCACCGTCTCCTCTTTTTCAAGCCTTTTACAATAATAAATAGACGAGATTCTTTTACAACAGTGACCTTAAAATATTGATATGAACAATTAAAAAACGTTAATACAATAATAATAAAAGATCATAATCTACAATATAATAATCACACATTATTAATAATCACAAATTCTTATCAAACAAATACAAAAATTAGAAGGACAATAGAAAACCTATTAACACTTTAATTTTTCGATTATTACCTTTTTGTTAGAGGTTATAAATTTTTTGTTAATCATTTCTCTAGCCAATTTTACCAAATTTTCACTAACTTTAACTCCATCATATCTATTGAGATTTTTTTTCTTTCGAATTTCGGATACATAGGCTTTCTATTGTCTTTCTAATTTTTGTACTTGTTTCATTATATAAAATGTTTACTTCACAATTGATACAATGTTGCTTGTCTTTACAGTGTTCAGCAATTTCAGATTCCTTTACTAATTTTTGTCTAATATAATATTCGTGTTCCCCCATGCGTTCTTGAACTGTTCTTTTCGTCTCCCCAAGATAGAACGAATCGCAATTCAGACAATCTAATTTATAAACAACACCCATTTCAAACTTCTTGTCATTGCTATTTATCTTTTAAACACCAAGATAGGATTTTCAAACAAGTCAAAGGTTTCCCTATGGGGTCATCTTTGTCAGGGACATTGTGCAATATTTATATGAATTTTTTTGAACAAAAATTATTGAAAGATACTAAATTTAGAATGGAATATTATCGCTATGCGGATGATATACTTATATTATGGTTCGGAACAAAAAGGCAATTTAGTAATTTTTTCAGTGACATTAACAAGAGACACAAAGACATACATTTCAAAATGGAAGAAGAAATCAATGACTCATTAAATTTTCTTGATCTGAAACTAATAAAAAAGGATAACAAAATAACAATGAAACATTACATTAAAGATTACAAAAGTGACCATATTTTAAAATTTGATTCTGGACACAATATGAAAATAAAAAGGAATATAATTGAGAATTATTTAATTAGAATTGATAATAATACCAGTAATGAAGAAGATTTTAATATAGGAGTAAGTGATATGAAATCAAAATTAAAAAAGAATGGTTATACTGACAGATTCATAGATAGCTCAATAAGAAATTATAATAAATTTAAGATAAAAGAATTGGATAAACATAATGAAAATAGATTTTTCATTCCGTATCTGAATAAGAATAGCTGGAAATTAAAAGAAATTGGTAAAAGATATGGAGTAAACTTAAATTTTGAATATAGAAATAAGTTAAAAAATATTTTGTGTAAAAAGATAAATAGCAATGACAAGAAGTTTGAAATGGGTGTTGTTTATAAATTAGATTGCCTGAATTGCGATTCGTTCTATCTTGGGGAGACGAAAAGAACAGTTCAAGAACGCATGGGGGAACACGAATATTATATTAGACAAAAATTAGTAAAGGAATCTGAAATTGCTGAACACTGTAAAGACAAGCAACATTGTATCAATTGTGAAGTAAACATTTTATATAATGAAACAAATACAAAAATTAGAAAGGCAATAGAAAGCCTATGTATTCGAAATTCGAAAGAAAAAAATCTCAATAGATGTGATGGAGTTAAAGTTAGTGAAAATTTAGTAAAATTGGCTAGAGAAATGATTAACAAAAAATTAGTATCCTCTAACAAAAAGGTAATAATCGAAAAATTAAAGTGTTAATAGGCTTTCTATTATCCATCTAATTTTTTGTATTCGTTTGATAAGAATTTGTGATTATTAATAATGTGTGATTGTTATATTGTAGATTATGATCTTTTATTATTATTGTATTGACGTTTTTTAACTGTTAATGTCAATATTTTAAGGTCATTGTTGTAATAGAATCTCGTCAATTTATTATTATTGTAAAAAAGGCTTGAAAAGGAGGAGACGGTTAATTTTTTATCTCCTTGAAAATTCGTTTTTTCAGTTAATAAATGTAGGTTGACATTTATTTTCTGGTGTTATGATGTTTAATAATATTTATTATAAAAGAGAAGATTTAAGG
>JAFIDM010000004.1:47559277-47569742 GCA_023159025.1 Thereuonema tuberculata
CGACTGATAAGACTGTGATTGATTTTTTTGTTTGTTTGTTTATTTCTCAGATGATTCATGTGTCCTGAGTGGCGGCGTGGAATTATGACGTCAGTACGGACGAGTGATTGTCAGAGGCCGAAGGAGAGACAATAGAACAGCGGTTGTCCTTTTCAATGGACGGAAAGTAATTGAAAAAAACATGAAAACATGACATACCTGAATGGCAAAAGAATGTAACGAGTTTCACCAAGATTGTGAAATTGGAAAACTTTCGAGTTGAAATAGAAGAGCAGAATAACTTCGCTGTTTATCGTTGTCTTACAGATCCGATGTCATATCATTACATAGTTACACTCACATTATTATATTTCTATTCACGAAACAAATCTTTCTATCCAGTGAAATCTTCTTATTCAGTTATGGATTTCAAATAAAGATTTCAGCTTAAAAATTTCACGAAACAAATTCAAATTTTACAAACAAATTTGATGGATTTCAAATAAGAAAAGGTTTTTATCTCAAAATTTTTACTAAAAACATTCTGTAAGAGACTTCAAAAGATTTCAGACAATACAATTCCGTGAAAGATTTCAGCTCAGGTACTATTTAACATCAATATTATTAGCCCACATCGTTATATTATATTACTACACTTCCATTCACTACATTAAATTCAATGAAAGATTTCAAATGATAAAAGATTTCAGCTCAAAAAATTTCACGAAATAAATTCCGTGAAGAATTTCAATTATCAAATATTTCAAGTCAAAAATATTTAACTAAAATAAAACAAGAAACAGTAACTTTTTAGTAGCCCAATGTTAGGATCTGGAGAGCACGAAGAGATATCATAGTAAGTTCAAAAATAATTTATATTTATTTATCGTCGTATCTTGTTTGGTATTCGGCGCCTAAAGGTCCTTTTTCCATCAAAAGCAACAGGAATATCGATTTCTGTAAAATCTGTCTATGATTAAAATTTCAGATTTTGATAAAAAAAATTTGAGATATCACAATAACTGCATTTTATATTTTGAAGAGATATTTTGGTAGTTTATCTTGCCGTTTATCCTAATACTCAAGTTTCTCGTGTCTGCATGTGTATTTGAGTAAAACGCTCTCCACAACTCAAAGAGGGAGTCGTACTTCAACTGACTCCCCATGACCTGGAGGTTTAGGAAATCTGACTTAGGTGGTGATTGACCGGGATCAAGAAAACGATGGTAACTAGATGAACTGGGTTCTTTCTATACTAATCGATTATGCTGATAACGAATGTGATACTCTCGACTTAATGTGGTCTTTCTAGTAGTCATTGGCAACTCAAAGTGTTTACTCACAGTTGTCCGAATGGTGCAAAATAAGCTTTTAGATGTACAAAATGAACTCAATGCAGCATCGCTTAAAACTATGCCCTTCAATAGATGAGGCTTATGCGGAAAACAATCATACTGTCACTTTTAACAATGCAATCCCATGATAGGCTTGGCTTTGTATTTAATACGAAACTGTCTTTCAAAAAATACTTAATTATCGAAATAAATTCCATAAACAGTCTCAAATATCCATAACTTCAAACCCATATACGATATTTCGAACATCTTCTCGAATATTCTTCTTCAGGTTAAAATAAAATAAAAAGGGGAAAACTATTTTAGTTCTTCCTCCTTTACATAATGAAAAGATCAATTCTATTAAACAAAATAAGCATATAACAAAATGAAACAATTGATTCACATCACGTAAGTAAACAATAAAATAATAAATTATCATATTGGACTTATAAATCAATTGTGTTGTTTTGATATTTCTTGAAAATGCCAACTGAATGTTTTGACACTCAGGTATTTATCTTTATTAATAAATTCGTATGTATTAATATAGCATGATTCAAGCAAAAGCTTTTCCTTATCATCATTACATGTGTAAATCAACTTAGCTATAGGGTCCGGGTTATGTTTCTCGGTCAAAGCATGGTAGGCCCAATCTGTTAAGTTGGGTTTTTTCATTTTCATACGCCTCCACATGCTCTTTAAGTCTTTCTTTTAATGTTCTTGAAGAATGTCCATAATATACTTAGTCACAACTTCTACATTGAAGCTTGTAGATAATCCCCATATTAAGTTTGTCTTCATTTCTAGATCTTTTATTTATTTCCATAAGCTTGTTGTCTTTATAGAAGATGATTTTAATGTCCTTTTCTGAACAAGCTTCTCTAATTTATTTATTTATTTTTGTTCCAACCGGGAACCGAATATAATTCTTGTAATTAGAAGGATTCTTTTTATTTTGAATATTCTTTTTCATATATTTGAAGAAATCTTTAACAATTTTGTTCACAAAATTTACAGGATATTCGTTCATGTAGAATTTGTGTTTCATCATTTCTATTTTGACTTTTCATTTATTTCTATCTTCTGTATAATTTGTTATTCGTTTTAGATTATTCCAAATAATAGTTTTTTTTTATTTACTGCTTCCATTGGTATGAAAGTTCATGGTTCGTTTACTTTTTAATTCCTTTTAGAAAAATTCATAGGAAATGTTGTTATATTCACTTGAAACTACTTTTATGAAACTACTTGATCTGATCTGTAATAATAGTTATTTAAAAATTAACGACAAATTTTACAAACAAACCTCAGGTTTTCCGATGGGAAGTTCAGTTTCGGGATCCATATTTTAACCTGCATCTTAATAATTTGGAAAATGTGTTAGCAGACGATTGAAAAGGTACTAAATTCCACTACTACAGATATGTTGATGAAAAACAAATTCTACATGAACGAATATCCTGTAAATTTTGTGAACAAAATTGTTAAAGATTTCTTCAAATACATGAAAAAAAATATTCAAAATAAGAAGGATCACTCTATTACAATAATTATATTCGGTTCCCGATTGAAACAAAAATAAATAAATAAATTAGAAAAGCTTGTTCAGAAAAGGACATTAAAATCATCTTCTATAAAGACAACAAGCTTATGAAAATAAATAAAAGATCTGGAAATGAAGACAAACTTAATATGGGGATTATCTACAAGCTTCAATGTAGAAGTTGTGACAAAATATATTACGGACATTCATTTTATTATATGCTTATTTTGTTTAATAGAATTGATCTTTTCATTATGTAAAGGAGAAAGAACTAAAATAGTTTTCCCCTTTTTATTTTATTTTAACCTGAAGAAGAATATTCGAGAAGATGTTCGAAATATCGTATATGGGCTTGAAGTTATGGATTTTTGAGACTGTTTACGAAACTGTCTTGTTTTTCTTGTCTTGAGGCTTTCGTGATCCTCATTTTAATTCCCATTTATCTTACTTAAGAATAAAAAAGTAAATTGAGGATTGCTAAAAGTTTTGAGCGAAAGGAACTGGGAATCTGTGGCAGAAAGATATTAACAAACGTACTCTAATTACCATGTAATTAATATATACAGGTTTCAAAGTGATATCTTAACATTAAAATGATAAAGGAGAAAAAAAAATCCATTGATATTTGTGAGAAATTCAATTTTTAATCCCTGATAAAATTAAATTAAAACTAACATCAAGGCTTTGAAATATTTATATTTTTTTATTTTTCGTTAAAACCGAAAGTTAAGAGTATGTTCTTTTGTTGTGTGTAAGCACGTGAGAACAATGTATGTGTTGAACACAGCATGAACGCGGACATTCAATTGTTAATGGTGAATCGTAGAGGATCAAAAATGGCGTTACGATGAAAACCGAAATAGCAATGATGCTAAGGTTTTGAAAATGGGAATCGGATGAGTTCCTTCCGATTGTGCTATAGATTAGTTTTTGATTTTAAACTCATATTGTGTTCAGTAAAAGGCGGACGGCCTTGAGAATTAAATAAGTAAGGATTAATAGTAAAGTTAAATTAATTCTTAATAAACGGTTAGGCCCAAAAGATTGAATCTCGCAAATGAAGACTGGCAGACCAAAGTGGAATTTTGCCAAGGTATTATCTTCAACGTTTGACTGGGATTGACGAGATATTGATGGATTGTTGCTGAACTGTAAGTAGGATTTCTATTTTACTTCACCCATCGAGAATATGGAAAAGGAGCCATCGTTAGAATTTCGAACACAAGAAAATGAAGTTTAGGACAAAGCGGAACGTAAATTAATGAACCTTAAAGATTAAATATTACCAACACATTAACATTTATTCGTAGATTAAAGAAACAGTAAAGTTAATTATTTCAAGTAAAACCATTACTGCTAAGATTTATTGAAGTCAAAGGAAATCGACTTATTACAAATGTTGGACTGAATCAACTAAAGTTAAAGAACTGTAAAGTTGAAAGGATTTAAGTACTTATACAGGAACATTTGTGTTTATTAGCAAGAGGTTTATTTTAAAGATTATTTCAACGAGGTCAAAGATTATTCGATTGAAGTATTCAAGTTATGATTATAAACTGTTTAGAGTGTTTTGGTAAAGACTATAATACTAGAATGTTTAGTCAAGAAAGGATTGGAGAAATCAAGTTTACTTAAACATTCATATAATTAAGTAATGTTATAGCACATACGGTGAACATTGTTTATAGCCATCTCATACAAGTTAAAAGACATATGAGACATAAGAAAGTTCTATGTGTTAATGAGTTTATACATTAAAATAAACTTTAGTAATTATTACACTAGATGAAAATAGCCATTTATCAATGTTGTTAATCGAACAGTTGATGTCAAGAAAGATTCAAAGGAACTTTAAACTTTAAAGTAAAGAACTTTCAGTGATTGAAATCTACATGATAGATTCATAGACTATTTGAAACAACTGTTTCACATCTTGTAAATATTTAATGATTATAAAACAAGTTAAGTTTAAATCAGTTTTGCTTTTATTTTCTCCTTACTCTTAAAGACATATTATACTCTGCTAAACCAGTACAGGGAAGTAAATAAATTAAAATGCCGTTTAGAAAATTTATTGTGTGGAACCCCAGTGACAATTATTATCCTATTATCCCACAATATTTAACCTCACACAGGTTTCCGTACACCTACCTGGCGCGATCGGATCCGAACGGACAACAAAATTCCGATAAGAATAATTTATATGAATTTCAAGAGGGTAAAAAAAAATAAACAAAATTAAATAAGATACAGCAAATGCTTTGTGTAAGTTTTTGTTGCGAGCGGAACCTTCTGGAATTTCTGAGGTGCCGTTTCGGACCGAAACCGTACCTAAAGATCGTCTGGAATTTCCGATATACTGTATGCATTACCAACCGCCAGCGTTTGTGAGCGATACCAATCGGATCCGAATTCAGAATGAACGCAATCCTTAAATGACAATTCTTATGTATCGAAAACTTATCCAAAACGCTCTTATCAAAACTTATCCCCATTTAAATCAAAACAAAATCCTGGAAAAAGGAAAATGATATGGAAACCACGAACAAAAAATATCCAGATTCCAGCTTGAAGTTAGCGTAGTCGTATTAAGAATTTTTCTCAGCACTATGAGTGCTGATGTCGAGTGACTTTGAACTTTCTTTAAATTAAATCAGGGTAAATTTAGAGCGTAGTGATAAGTTTTCGAGAACGCACAGAGCAGTCAAAATGCTCTTATTACACAGGTTTTAACCTAAATTAATTCAAAACAACCTTTTAATCGTGTAATTCTGTTTCTGTAGTCGAAACAGAAAATTAGAAGTAAAAACTCTTTGTACGTGGGCCATTATGGAAGTCATGATAAACCGTACTAAGCCAGGGTCTGGGAAGGCAGAGAATACCATTGGATGCATTTGAGTCATTAAGTGTTAGACCTCTGCCGAAACGCCGTCAAAATTTTATTTTTGTTCGCAAGAGTTTCCCATGCAACTACAGCTTGAGTTTTGGAATCAAATCGCATGGTTTCTGGTCTGGCGAATACCAGACCAAGATGTTCCACGACTTTCCACGCCCATCGACAAAACAAAGTCTGTGGAGAGATGCTGTGTGACGTGCAGCGTTATCGTGAAGAATGATGGCGTGGGGCAGCAGTTCCCAAACGATCGCAACGTACTGTGGACAATCTTGAAGATTACTTTGGGAGTGTTAGCAATGTGTAATGAGCATACCTGTATTCATTTTTCTTTCTTGGTTACACTGCATTGCTTTATTAAACGATGATTTCCAAATACGTATTTTCCACTTGCTCCCATGACGTTCCTTGTCTTGATAAAAAATAGATGTCTTGACTTCCACAACGGCCCGTATGTATTAGAAAAGTAATGGGCTTCCAATCTTTTGACCTTTCCAGGATAGATGTTTCGATAGATGTTTCGTCACGGTCTGCAGATAAGCAACTACTTGGAAGCATTTTGTGAAATAACTACAATGGCTATACTGCAGAACAGATTGTCTAGAGTGAGAAGAATGATGAACTTACTTCTAAACCGCTGTGAATTTACACAAGTATATTTATCACATCGCTCAAGAGTAGCAGATCGAGGACCACATGACTGAAAGATGATGATCATCGCAATAAATAATTTATTGAGAAAATGTTGATAGAGTATTGTGAGTGGGGGGGGGGGGGGGGGGGGGAATTCATCGGTAGATCAATTACAGTACTGTCATGATGCATTCTATATGTACAACAATCATATAAAAAAAAATCCATAACTGTTGTCTCTTCACTGACAACATAATTCTGTATGTTTCTACGACTGTCCATCGATATGTAACTTTTTATTATTAGTCTGAACAACGTAGATCCTTATAAATATTAACCTTTTCATTAAATATTACATAGCATCTATCTCTTTAGTCCTGCGGAAATGAAGGTGTAAAGCAAACCAAACTGCCACAAAGTGACGTCAATCATGACGTAAATAATTCAGTTGCAGCTTGGTGCTCGGTCTTAACCTTCTTAATTAAATTTAATTAAGTTAAAGAAGACTAGACATTCAGAAAGAAGTGTGTAGCAATTATGAAACACGGAAGAATTTCCAGGTTACTCCTAAAGCCATTTTTCACTGAATTAGTTAATATAGTTTGGCAAATTTTGTTAATAGATTTTATATGAAGTATAATAATTAAAAAAAAAGAAGTTTTCTATTTAATAATGAGATATTGCTAACTCATGGTTCCATTATTACTATTCATTACTAAATTTCGTAGTTTATCTAAAATCTTGAGGCCGAGGGGTAATGTGGCCTTCAACTTATCAATGTAGAGCATTCTTTAAGTTTGGCATCTTTTATAACTTTTATAAAACACGTCGAGGCTGTGCTATACAGCATTGTATTAAGCGAATTCGTACTATTCAATGATATTTTAACACACAATATATGATGATAATTCTGACTTTAATGAAACTATGCGATACAACTTTTTTTATGTTCTTATTTATTATCTGAACTTAATTAAAATAAACATGCACATGCCACTAAAATTAATGTATTAAAATATTTAAAACATACTAAAACCATACAGATTTCTACAACTAATCGTTGCTTCCTTCAGTATAAGACAAACTCCAAAATAAACAGAATTAAGGTTCAAACAAAAATTAATGACGCAAAGAGAAGAGAAGAACCAATCAACTTCATCGGTTTTCCTACATGTGACATCATCAATTGGCAACATTGTGTGGGTATAAATCGTTTGGTAATGATATCATCGGCATGTTGTGACGTAATCAGCTGACTTTCTACAAACATTTGAATAATTAAAAAAAAAAAAATAATTATTTTCAGGTTTCAATAAAATATTTTAATTATCTGCACTCAATCTAATGTAGAAAAAATTGTCAAAAAAAAACCTAAAGCAAACAACAACAAAATCAATCTAATATAGAAAATATAGTTAATAGAAAAAATTGTCAAAAAAAAAACATTTTTAAGTTTCAACTAGATATCCTATACATCAGAGCAGTACCTAACATAGAAAATCTGGCCTACCAAGACTAATCTAAATAAATGGTAGTGTGAACCAAGTGTGAACAATATGTTTGTTCAAAGAAGATGCTCAAAGTTCCGGCCGGAAACGCATCCATATCTGACAAGTGTCGAAGCATGATTGCCGTACATTTTGTAGGAATACCAGGATTTCGAACAGTTGCAGGGGCGACAATGGTTCTTATGACAACGTTTTCATGAGTCAATGGGAGTCTGGTATCGAGGTTCTTCACTAGGAAGAAATCGGAAGATAAATGTTAAATCGGGCGAGCTTGGTGGCTCTGCACAAATAGCGCCCTCTAGCACTTATGGTGGCCGTCAGCGAACACTCATTGTCGAAAAAAGATTTATCCCTATCTCCTATTGAAATCAGTACAGATCCGTTTGGACATCAAATACAGATATCTGTTTGATACTCCATTTTCGATTATATATGTACGACAGTTGGTGAAAACAATTAGGAATATTGTGTAAAAAATAGAAAGGCACAATCGACATTTTTCAGAGTTTTATTAATGAACAATGTAGGATAAGCAAATGCAAGAAGAATTAGTCATCGAAATAAGCAAACTAGAAGAGCATGCTCATTTTCAAGAGGAAGACATCTAAATCCTGCCTTTCTATTACTTTTGCAATATTTTCTAATAGTTTTGACCATTTTTATAGGCGCTAGGCTGCCTGCTGCAGAAGCAGGGTTCAATTCCCGGAGGAGGTGGATATTTTTTCCCTTGTGTTTCTCCTCCAGATTGTCCTAGGATTTCTTTCCTGAGGTTAAAGACAGGAGGGCGTCCGATTGACCACTTGGTTCCTATTCATCCGATGGTCGAGAATCGTGGGGGCATATACTTCCAATGCCCCAAAGGGGTCTGTAAGGCATGTGCAGTGGGACCATTTAAGTTTTATACATATATTCCATACATTCGGAATAGTAGGCCTATGTAGGGTCGAGCTTAAAAAGTTTACAATAACTAGAAATTAAATTTTTGAGTTTGCCACAATGCCGGCAATTGCCGAAATATGCGATAGAGGGCTGTACTGCTCAATGCCGGGTAATTTTTCTCATGTGTATGTGTCATTTGAGGTATGCGCTGTCATTTCAAAATGACAATCCTCTTGAATAACTGACCTCCTATTAAAACCTTAAAGAAATTGTGAAACAACATTAGAAAGAAATATGGTCATCTGAACGATGTAATCCTCCTCCGCGACAATGCACGACTACACATCGCATGGAACACACACAACTTGCTGCACGGTTTCCACTGGGGAATACTGGGACATCCACAATATAATCCGGATTTGGATTATATTTGTTATTATATAAAATCCCAAAGATTTTTATTTGTTTCCTGCCTTAAAAGAGCACTTTTCAGGTGAACGCTTCACGAGTAATGAAAAAGCTGAATGTGATGCAGAAAAATAGCTCCAATCGCAGAGCCCCGAGTTTTATGCGACTGGGATAGACAAATTGATCAAACGTTGTGACAAATTCTTCAATCGTCAAGGTGACTTGGTAGAAAAATAATGTATCTGTGCCACTTTAAGGACACATCTCATTTTCTATCAATAAAGGTTTCCTTTTGTACACAAGCTTTGCAAACTAATCTGATCGACCTAAGTATATACAAGAACTTTCTCTTCATTACTGTAATAGTAACTATACCTTTACCGAAGTTTAGTAAGGACTGTGCTTAGTAATGGCTTGTTTTTTGTGGTGGGAAGAATCAATTTCAGAGAAGGCGGGAAGATCAAAATAAATGGCACATATTTTTTAAGTGAGGGTACAATAAACAAAATGCAACAAATTTAATAGAAATCCGCCAGTCGTTTTAGCGTGAAAGGCTTTTAACAGACAAATGAAGAAGAAAAATCCTTCAAGTGGAATTGGAATTCGCATGGTGAACTAACTAACATTTTTTATTTTAAGGGGAAATGAAATCAGGAAGCCTCGACTGAAACTTAAGAGAATTTTAGCTACCCCCTACACGAAACGTGGAAGTGGAAGAAGCTTTTACATACATTCTATCCATCCGTCCGTTCTGTAAGCTAGTACTACAAGTCGAACAGACATGATTTCGTACCCCTTATCGGAATCCTAGCCTTGCAGAGGTCGGGACAAATACAATTTCCGGTCTGCGTTTACTACCTTTTCCGGCGATGTGATAATAAGAATGAGTATTCTGTACAAATGACAGGATTCTGAGTTTTATTCAGCTCGGGTTCGTAACCGTGATCATATAGAAGTTACTATATTGTGTTGTGGCCGCAACAGCCTATGTTCGAATCCTGATCACGGCAATGCTTGAATTGCAATATTATGATGTACCAGGGTCATTTCTTCCTTTTGTTTTTCTTTTTAGCAACCCAGTACCATAAAATGTATTGTCATTCACTCCTAAGAATATTATCTCAGTCTGTCCGTCCGTCTGTCGTTAGTGCTCAATACCAAACCAGTTTTTTTTCCTTGTTTACTTTATTTTGATTGTTTTTCTTCTTCCATTGTTTTTTTTTTTAATTATATCTTATGTTTTCTTTAATCTTTATTTGTAGAAAATAAAAATATAGGGGTTACT
>JAFIDM010000004.1:47569842-47593193 GCA_023159025.1 Thereuonema tuberculata
GAATGAAAGAACACGAAACAGCGATAGAGAAGAATAACCTGCAATATTTAACAGCATTGCATCACAAAAATTCCGGCCACACACTAATGATAAACAATCCCGTCATTTATGGGATTGAGAAAGATTGGTACTTACGAAAATTCCACGAATCATTGTTAATTAAGTCTAAACCATGTTACAATACTGATGTTTCAATTAAAAACGCGCTGCAGTACAATTTACGGTGATTTTTTGTTATTAAATGAGAAAATTTTTGTTATTCTAAATTATTGTTATGTTTATATCAAGATAATTGTTTATCTAATAATACAATTACGCGGTAATACAATTAATGCGGCTGTAATACAATTACACGGTGATTATTTGATGTCATATTTGTTATTATTATCCTAAATTATTGTTATTTTTTAATTCAATTCCGAGCCTGTTTCTCTTTTCCATATTTATTTATGATCATCTGACGACGAAGGATAGAACCTTCGCAACATGTAATGGGATTTATTATGAAATTATTTATTTATATCTATTTTGTCTTTGTGTGTTTGGTCCTTCATATTAATAAATAAACTGCAGCTTTTATAAAAAGCAAATTCAAATCTATTTAAAACAATGTCTATCATTTAAATTACGTAGACTATATCAATTTACTGCTATGACAACTGTTTATTCATTATATTTCGTCAACTCTGAGCGAGTTGACTTCTTCAGATGAGATAGAGATAATTTATCCCGCTTCTTTAAATTCATTTACATAAAAAGAATTTCATAAATTAAACAAACATTAACAATCAGTGGTTCCCAATCCATGGGCCGCGGGAAGCGTGGTACTGAGCCGTGGACGCTGGTCGAGAGTCTAAGCCAAGATAAATATTATCGGAGCTTCATGATATGGGAACAATCGAGTGAAAACAATCGATTCACTCGATTGTCAGCAACAATCGAATTATTCGATTGTATTCTTCGATGGTTAACCTTAACACTTTCGGATCTTACCCTTGGCTCCCCTGGTTTACCCCACGGGTTGTGCTATTTTCGCACATTTTCAAAGTGTATGCATCACGGACACAAGCATACTTGTATAATTACTTGGGATCAGTGTTAAAGAGCTAATGATAAAAAAATATTATTTAGATTTAATTGTAAGTATTATAATAAACAACATTATATTGAAATATACATACATACTCGTCATACGTATATAGCTATCTATTTGTGTTTATATTTTTTACTTGTATACTTAGTTAGTGGGCCTCAAAGTTTTTTTTTACAAAATTGGTGGTCCGCACAACTAAAAAGGAATTTTGTGACGTATAACAATAAATGTAATAGCTATTAATGAAAAATTTGAATAAAAATGGTTTGAAGTTAAAAAGCACAATAAAATCGTGGAATCAATGAAAATTGCATGAATAATCATATGGAATATTATTTACATAAAACATTGTTCATTTTTATACATTTTTTGAATTTATTTAAAGTAAAACTACTAACTTTAAGAAATTTATCATTATTGATACAAGGGTAGGAGTTTCTAATACAAGAATCGACCATGAATCTTTTCCTTTCATCGATAATGTCATGTAATATTGTGACAATTGGGCTTGGGTTATGTAATTTCTCTAGTAATTTCTATCATTGCTCCTTATCTTATTTACTACTCATCTATTTTTTTTACATGTATAATTCATTTTACATAATTTCTTGAATAAATTCAGTTATTTTTACGGTATTTGTTTGTGATTAAAATTCTTAATTAATAATAAAAACAAATGAAGCTTTGCAATTTCAGGATAGAAATATTCTGTCCTATAATAAAGCAGTAAATAGGATGAATAATTGAAACACGAAGAAAAGTTTAAATGAGGACTCAAAATTATCAACTTTAGTAAAAAGACATAAAAAAATTAAAAAGAATTCTATTTCATTTTACTATAATTAAAAATTGTAAAAAAAAAAACAATTTTCATATAATTAGGGCTATAATTTAAAACTTTTCAGTTCGTAAACGATTTGAACTGGAAGCCATTTTGAATTTTTTTAAAGAATCTTTTTGTTTGTTTTTCAGTCAACTCGAAGTAAAAAAGTTTTATTTTCCTTTGAAAATATCTCGATTCTTTTAAAAGTTTTCTTTTCCTTGAATAGCTCGATTCTTTTAAAAGCTTCTTGGATGCTTTTACTCCTTATTTCGGTCAAAGCCATCCAAAATAACAACTATTAACGAAAAAAATGTTTCCATAACAAATGCTATATTTCATTTCGCAAATAACTTCTAGGAGATCTTATTTGTTTGCGTAATGTTACATTAGTTCCTATTTTGTTTGCGGTATTGATACATAAAGTAGTAGATTTCTGGAAACATTAAAGCTGATGTAAAATCTTACATGAAAGAAATGTTAAAGAATATAATAGAATAGTTTGTTTTCAGTTTTAATCAGTGAATTCCAAACTGTTTTCTTTGTTACTTTATGCTGGGCGAACACGTAGCAATATGAGGCAATATTGTGGGACAATATTGCTCATTTTTATTGCTGATAACCGTTGGCAGCAATAAAAATGAACAATATTGCCCATTTCGTATTGTCGGTACAAAAGGAACAATATTGCTAGAACAATATTGTCGAGAAATATTGCTGGTTCGCGAGCGAATCACATGAACGGATGAAATCACGTGACAATGGTGACGTCGAAGGAAGGCGGGACTTTGAAAATCGGAAAATGACTCACTCACGCCGACCATTTTTATTGAGAAAGAAGGCCTAAAATCAGCAAAATGGGTCGGCCCAAAAAAGATAATTCAAACAACAACATGTTGTTAATTGATAATGAAAGAATCGTAATTGATTTCTACCGCGATAAGGCGTTTAATACTAGATCGATTCTGTACGTTCGTAACAAGTTTAGGCTTAACCGCAAGTACGCTTACACTCGATCGCTCCCATTTTATTCGCAAATAAATTGTATAAATAAAACCGATTTCGTACAATTGCTGGGAATATTGTCCCCAGTGCACCTGTGCTCTGCTCGTGTGGTGTGTTTAAAAGGCGTTCTCACTGAGTGTGTAATGACTAGGGCTCCCTAGTGAAACACGAAGCGCCGTAACCATCAATATTCAGGGCAATATTCGTTCAGGAAAAACTCTGTGTTCGCGCTTGATATGAACTGACAACCGTTTGCAGCAATAAAAACGAGCAATATTGTCCAACAATATTGCCTCATATTGCTACGTGTTCGCCCAGCTTTACATAATGAAAAGTTGAACTTGTTTTCCCCCAATCATAGGACAGGGAATTTCAGAAATGATAATTGACATCATTTAAGTAACTTATCTGTAAAACGAAAACAAAACGATCTTTGAGGTTAAGGAAAAAAAATTTTAATATGCGTAACATTAACTCTTATTAACAATTACATGACGCCAACATTAAAAATACAGCGTATGTACAATTTAAAATACGACCGGTTTCACTAGCGAAGGAGACGTCTAGTATTCTCAGGTCATTAAAATATTCAGGATCAGAATATTGGATATCCGACAAAATTCCTGAAATAACTTTATTACTCACTTGTCGTCTAGCTTATTATTAAATACAAGACAGTTATCTTGAATTTGCTAACGAGAGGATAGTTGAATAACAGCGTGATGTATTAGTGTAACAGCGTTGCTCATTACTCCATTTTCAAAAATTACGCCGAATTTAAAGCTAACGTGATAAGTTTCTAAGAACAATGCCTTGATCTTCATCAAACTTTATGTTTCATAATTACTGAGCATGCGAAGACTCACTATTTCACATCAACATTTTTATTCTCTGTTTGTACACGCATCTAAAACGGCTGGACCCAAATTTTCACAAAATTTGGTACGTCGATTAGTTATGGTTCAACTGAAAACCTAGATCATTTGGTCTGAAACCTTCCCATCTCTCAAAAATCACCCTGAAATCCCTAGACAGAGTTCTTTAAAATTTGATAGGATGCTTATTTAAAGTCAAACTTAAAATAAGAGAACAATAATTTCCTCCCAGACTTCGAAGTGGATTTCCGTAGTAATAAACCTTGTATACCATTATGGTACTAAGTAATTAAAAAAAATGCACTGATCTAAATCAAATGTCACATTGATAGTCTGGTCGTCAAACGCTGATTAAGTCATAGGCGCAATGCAATGGCCAATTTCTAAACTTTATATGAAATTGAGAAGTTATCTTCCGAAATATTCAGATTACGTAAGGATGAAAAAAGTCTTGCAATAATTGTACTGATGTTTAGTTAACCTAACCATGTCTTAAATGTGGACAGTGAGGATCAGTCTGCAAACTGCTACAACTAGCGGTTCGGGTATTTGAAAGCAGTCAGGATGTAGAGCTTTTAATCTCTGATATAGTTTACCATTTCTGTGTGTCCGTCTGTGTATAACGCACCCTCCTGTGTGTAATGCGGGAGAGTTATTCTGTAAATCTTGTATGCTATACAGCGCAGATCTATATAAGTGTAAAGCAACAATGCCCGCATTCGCTATCGTGGGAGATTTTTTTGAACTAGGAGGTATTTTCCCTTGACTTTATCTTGCATTATCGCGTTTAAGAAACGGAGACAACATCAAAGTACTCATCAAAAAACAAAAACAAAAAAGACAGTCAAAGTCATTTGCTAAATGATGTTAGAGTTTTCACTCGCAATGTGACTGTAAATCAAGCCTTCCAATAAACAAATTCATTTATTTTCGTAGGAAAGGATTCATTTTAATTTTTCTGTCCGTCATACATATGGAGGGAAAATCTAAAATAAAAGCCGTCACATAGTTATCCGATTGTTGTTGACGGGCGTGTACGCTAGTTTAAAATTAGATCACTTTTTTTTGAGCCATGTTGAGATCATACAATGGACATAGACAATTTAGAATGTGTTATGAAAATCATAATCATTCCCTTATATTTGTTAGTAGTTCAACTAAGTCTTAGGTGTTTGACCAATGACATTCAATTCCAATATTATGTATTAATGTATGTATTATGACCATCACTTATGTATCACTTAATGCTTTTTTTAGATTTGGTTGATAAAATAATAAATAACATCTCCTGTATTAACAACATCTGGTTCAGTGAAGAAGCTCACTTTCATCTGTCAGGTCACGTAAAAAGGCATAGCAGTAGGCTCCTAGCTCCCAGCGATCGGTGAAGACCCACGAAGTATCGTTACATAGTGAAAAAGTGGCTGTATGGTGCACTGAATCAGGACACGGGATTATTGGTCTTACTTCGTTGCGGAGAACGGACGTCCAGTTACAGTTACCATCTACCTTGTTTTAACACCTTTCCTGCCTTAGAAGGTTTTGCTGGTTAGAGTCTTTCTTTTTGTGACCAGTTCTTTCAATAAGGTGAGCGACATGCCACACATCACATGTGCCAAAAGCATTTCTACGGGAAAAGTTAGAAAGTAATCTGATTTCACATAGAAGAGAAAACTTTTTACATGTGATGCACGTAATTTGATAAGCAAAAACACAGCCGGCAAACCTGCTTAAAAATGTAGTAAATTTTAAATTATTTTTAAGCAGGTGTGCCCGCTTTGTTTTTATTTATTTATTTATTTATTTATTTATTTATTTATTTATTTATTTTATTTAATAATAATAAATTACAAATTCAGCCCTATGAGATATCTACACCTGTGGGACCTGTTTGTAGGTTCTTAAAATATATCTTGAACTTGTTTTTGCTTTTCTAATCTGATTTCACGTTTCACTGATTTTCCAAAGCCTCCCCACTCTCCTGATCTTACGTCACCATATGGATATGTGTAGGACATGTCAGTTAATAGGTGTTAATAGGTGTTCTGAAGTTGTAGGTGTTCCGGGAAAACCCTCCATTCATGCTACAGTAGCTGAAAGAGAAAATCCTTCAGATGATACCGAACATACAGCAACCATTACTCCGTAAAATGCTAGAAACATGAAAGAACGCTAAGAACTGTGCATCAAACACAATGAAACACATTTGGAACATGTTTTTTTATAGACAATATATACACTGATTTGTTTTTCTTTGTTTCTACTGCTGATTTTAAAATGCAATCAAAGTAGTTGTCAAATGGACCATATCAGCATTTCAGTATGTAAATTAATAGCCAACTATTAATCACTTACTGTTAATAGTCATACTATTAATTAATTACTAGTAATAGCCAAACTATTAATTAGCCATTCACCTAACTGATGATATGTTAATTGAATAACTCACAACAATAATCTAAAAATTTACTAGATTTATTAATTTAATATCAAATTTCTTAAAATGACTTTACAAATTTTGTTTATTCACTGAGTACATTTTTATTTCAACAAATAAACGTTCTAAAGATACTGAAGAATATTTTGAAACAGACTTTAGCAAAAAAATTTGTTTTATCTTCATTACGCGAGTCTAATCTTTATAACTGCAATATTAGTTCACGGGATTACCAACATGAGGTTTTGCAATCCAGTTTCCTCGAATTTATGAATCATAACTCGCAGTGCTACAGCAGACATTGGACCTTTACGTAGGTTATGAAGCCTTCGAAAGTCGAGCCATCGCTGCATTGCACTCTTTAGTTAAAACAGCTTTACAATGTTACGCACATTGAGGTAAGGTAGGCCGCATATTGAGAACAACTCAAGTCAATCGACAAACTGCTTGACTGAACGTTCGCTCTTCCCTTTTTAAAAGGACTGAGTAGCGCTGCTGTCACTTCTGCACTAGAAAATTTGCATAATCTATGTTTAGTGACAGCAGCGCCGAATTTTCTACTATTGGCGACTTTTGGTACTAATTATTTTTGCAGAATTCTTCTCCCCATGCCTTCAATATACAACTATCTTTTATTTCATATTTCATGTCGCATTAGATGTCGAAGTAGGAGAATAATAGCTTTGTCTTTGTAGTCTTTTATTCAGATTGTAGGCATAGAATATATTATTGATGTTAAATTCATTTGTAAATTGGGTAAGTTAGAAATAAGTAATAAACCAGAATTTAAGATGAACATAGAACAAAGTTTGAAAAATAATCTGAAAGTTTAGAAAATCTGCGGAAAGATGATGAGAAGGATCTAAATGTGGGTGAACAGGGGATGATGAAAATTTTTCTTATGCTAAGAAAGATTTTGTTTATTTTCCTTATGCTAAGAGATTCATCAAAAGTAAGGTTGAGAGTCTTGGAGAAAATTTAAAGCAGGTAAAGCTATTCAAAGAAAGATAACCCTTGAAACGAACCTTAATCCATAAAATTATTAGAGAGATGAAACACCGGATAAGAGGCTTCAACTCGAGAGTTCACTGTCAAGCAACTACATATAAGTACCACGGCTAACAAAAGAGTAATATTAGTTCACGGGGTTACCAACAGGAGGTTTTCGTTAAGTGGTGTTTACTTCATTCGGCTACTCGAATTGGCAGTTGAAAAGTTAATTTAGATAAGAAGATAAATGCAGAATCTGAATGGAATAATTAGAAATCCGAAATGAGTGAAGAGAATTAATATAATGAAAAAGAAATCTAAAAGGTTATATCCTGAAACATCATGAAAGGGGGGATATCAGTTACTAATGGATTAGTCATTCAAAAGTCTCAGTGACATCTGTTATTGAAAAACAGAATATAAAAATGTTGCGATTTTTTTTTTATCCTACTTCCTTACACCATATTGTGCATTCAAATATCAACACAACTTTTAAATATCAAATTCACTTTTTAATTGATTGGTTTTATTCTTATTTGAGCAACTATCACGTGACTTCAGGGCATGGTTGAGTGATGTGGGTTATTTTCTTATATATTTACAGATGCTTGTTACGGTCTTTTATTTTTCCTTATTTTCCTTCTCCTACTTTTTCTTTGACCCAAGCTCGTGTCGTTATGTCACTCTGTTGATGCTAAAGTGACCTTTGGCTTGTTTTGCTTTCTTGCTTTCTCCGCCATTTTTTTTTTCTTTTTTCCTCTCTTTATTTTCCAACTAAACTTGGCTTGGAAAGTTTTCACTGTAAACCTCCTTATTTATCATTTTTTTTTTTATATTTTCTTATTCCCCCTTCCATCTTATGCTAACTTTATTATTGTTATCTGTTGATTATTGTATAGTTTATTACATGTAACTTTGTTTTTACTTGAGTCACTTTAATGATGCCGAGAAGGTGTAGCCATTTTTATTTTCTCTGTGAGACTCCGACGATGTCATTTGGAGTTTCAAAACACCCATTATTTCTGGAAGGGTCATTGGCTGACAACTGTCTACGTCACCATACCTATTTAACGCACCCATGAAACTTCTGAGGCAGTCTCGCCGTGGAGTGTCCGGGGTGACGGACGTGTTACCCCCGGTCAAAGAAAAGTGACGATTTTGGGGAATCGAAATACGGCTTGTCTTGCTATCTCTATGCACAGTTAATGGTGAGACTGTGTTTCATCCTATTGGTTCTACGTCTTCGGATACATTGAGACAATTTCTGCTAACGTAAAGTCAGTTTCCTGGATATCAGCTTGTTATTAGGAAACGAAAACTAAATAACCGTACACGCCGAGACAAACTAAGGATAAATCTAGACAGACATTGTTGGATGTGTGCGACGATCGCAAAAGTGAAAGGAAAAGGTATCCCTGTGTTTATGAGTGGATTTCGACGAGCGTAAATTGGTGATTTTCAGTGGGTATACCCAGTGTTTATTTTCCTGTGAATACAAGTCAAGAAGCTGAACTTTGTGAGTAACAATTTTTTTATTTTCTGAACTGGATGTGAACTTTAAGAAAGACACTGGTGTAGAAGTAGTGTTTTATTTTAGAACGACTGTTCTTCAGACTGTCATCATTTTAGAGACATTAACTATTGTGGGATTATTTATGTAATTTCATATTACTGTTTAACCTTGTTGTTATCATTTACTCTATCGATTATTAGTGTGTGCATTATCCTCACGTTTATCATTTTGATATGTAATATTGTAAGGCTATTTCTTATTTAATCTTATTGTGTGTTATTGTATTGCATTGATTTTATTTATAAATATATGTTTTTTTTATCTATCTGAATTGTTTATCCTTCCTTCTCCCGGTATTATATTTATCTAGTCTTAGCAGTGGAATTTTCTTGGGCCCAGCGGTTCCACCAGCTAAGCTTTATCTTCATCATCTACCTTTATTGAGTGCAAGCTTCCTAGTGCATTATGCTATACTCTATTTCGTTACTTCTATTGAAATACAGGGTGATCCGTAACAAGCTATAGATTAAAAGACCTTTTTTTAATTTTATTGTATTTTATTATTGGAGATATCAAATAATTCATCCAGGGAAGGCTTAACAAGAATTTAAGTTATTATTATGTTTTGTATAATCACGAATTTTGGATAATATCCTATCTTTCATCTTCCCAAGGATTTCCGAAGTTGTAGAAGAAAAATATACTTATATCAAAAAACAAATTTGTAATCTCAAAGAAATTGTTATTTTTTTTGTTCATGCTTCACGTTCTTAGCTCACTTAAGAAAGATTAGGCTAATAAAACCTCTCTATGTATATGTGCGTGTGTCTTTCAATTAACTTTTCAACAGGAGAATAGGTCTTCTTGAAGCTTGGCAATTTATGGACAAGAAACTGCCTATTTGGATCTCCTCCAATGTGGAACCTTTACGTTTCTTCTGTTGCAGAATGCCGCCATTTACTAACTCATCGATCTTAGACACACACGCTTTGAGGTTTAGACACATTACTTTCACTCGGCAGGGAAGCCTCTTCTGGAACCTCTTGAATTGGAAGATTCGATTCCTGGTCCGTTATCTCACTAGAGGGTCATCAGGAATTTCTTCAGAGGAGGAAGCACTGCCTAACTAATTTTTTTTTTTTTTAATTCTTTTGTGTGAGTCTATTAAGAAATTTGTTCATGGTGGTATTAAAAATTTTTATAAATAATGAAATAATGATAATTTGTAGACCCATTTTAATCCATTTTCACTGTGATCTGCGCATGCTCTGATGTGCTTAACGTTAATCGGATTACCAAAATTAATCTAAGAATCTAAACAAAATTTTTAAAAAATAGAAAATTTAAATACTCCTTTCTCTATTTCCAAATACCTGAGGATTTTTTTCCTTCATTTTCATGGCTTTAAAAAATAAATCAAAATAAAAGCCCCAACATTGTAAGGCTTCAGATTAAGTAGGTTTCAGGTTCTTTCAGGAACTTCCGTTTGTCTATATGATTAACACTAATCAAGAGTTTTTGTTCAAACAGTGACTTATGGCAATTTCTTGCAACAATTAGGGACAAATAAGAAAATTTTAAAGAAAATCAGTCCAGACGTTTTGGTGTGGTATTTAGAAACAGACAAAGGAGAGAAAAATCTTCAAATGTTCATTGGTTTTCCTCTGCTTCTGATATTGGAGACAGAGATCTACAAGAATATTAACGTTTTAGTTCTTTAGAAACAACATACGATATACAGTGAAACCTCGGGTTACGAACTTAATTCGTTCCAGAACTCGGTTCGTAACCTGAAACGTTCGTAACCCGAAACACTGAAATCAATGAAATAGAGACGATCCGTTTCAAGATGAAAGAATCGTTCCTTTTTATTAAATTCCGGTCGTTTACCTGACAAAACGCAAAGAGTACGTGTACTTCACATATGAAATAAAGAGAAAGAAAACAACCAAAGAAATTAAATGTCAAATAATTACATTTAATAAATACATTACAATGTCTTGTTTACATCGGAAAAACAAACGTGGGCGCAGAGAGATACTTTCAATGCTAGGTGAAACTCCTTTGGTGTGATTTGGCCCCGAAACTTGCAACTTTGTACTGTACTCGATCGTTTGTCTCCAACGTTAAACCTTGCTCTCTCTCTCTCTCACCTTCGTTCGTAACCCGAGGCACTGTTCGTTATCCGAGACAAAAAATTTTCGAGGTTGTTGTTCGTAACCCGAAATATTCGTGATCTGAGTCGTTCGTAACCCGAGGTTTCACTGTATACAATCGTTGAAGTCAGATATTCATTTATTTGAAATATAAACTGAATCGGATATCAAACATTCAAAGGAATGTTCAAGAATTTAAAAAATAAAATAATAAATAATCACAATTTAAGACTAGGTATTTGCTCAGCTTTCCATTGCATAGTGAGGAATAAACAAGCAGCGCTGGAAAGTGAACGTTTTAGATACGAATGGAGGTTACGGGGCGAAGGCTAAAAATCCTGCTCTTCAGTTCCACAATAAAATAAGAGAATTTTAAAAAAATCAGTCCAGATGTTTTGGTGTGGTATTTAGAAACAGACAAAGAAGAGAAAAATTTTCAAATGGAATAGTAAAACATCTAAGCTAAGTCAAACAGCAAACGGATATAATGGTTTTTTTGTAAAGCTTAAACTAAACTCAGTTATCAAATCAAATCCTATAAAGGAATTCTTGTAAATTTTATCTTGAAAATGGACCTAAGGATGATGGGATGAATCTACCGTTTTCGGGTGCGAGAAAGCGATTTAGCTAGGTTTCGACTTCGGGAAAACTCATTTAGGCGGTAAAGGATTGACCTTGGACCAGGTTATTATCTTCAGTGTTCTTACTTTATTTTCGTTTTATTTTATCCTTAAAAAATTCTGTGCGTTTTTACATGTAATACAATAATAATTTTACTTAATAATAATTGTTAAACCTTTTTCCTTTCAATGTCGCGTGTATTCACTGCGGAGCTCTCCATTTCCCCGAAAGGGGGTTAAATAAACAGATGATTGTCTACAGTGTTCTTATTTTATTTTCGTTTTATTTTAACGAGCAAAGCGCAGTCTTCCAGGTACTATAATATTAACATTATTCATATATATTTCCACATCTTTTGACTTATTGAACCATATTTTACAATGATTTCTGAAGACCCAGTTCGCGTCATTAATTTTAATTTATTTTCCCTTAATGTTTTTTTTTTTCCTTAATTTTTTATCATCACGATCTCAATGCTTAAAAAGTTCTTTTTATCTGTAGACCACTAGAAAGAAGCCTAAATCGATGCTATTTTTTCTCGATAAAGCAAAAAGAGATTGGACGCTTGAAGGGCACGAAGAGTGAATAAAACTTGTAATTTTCCACGGCAATGCCGAGTGCTACAGTTATTGATTTAGTAACAAATTCACTAAAGGTTAGATTAATGAATCCATTTACAAAAGATGCAAAAGTTAGGGTTCACTCTGGCATTTGAAAATGAGAGATGCATTCTTCATAATTTATTGCTCAGATAGCATCAATGAAATTTTTCCAGAATGAAATTTTAATAACAAAACAAAACTGAATTACATAATGGATTCCATTACCCTTAATATTGAAACTTATCTAAGTGAAAAGTTTTTAACTTTATTTAACCTCTGTAGAAAACCTTGTAGTTGAGTTATGTAATGTCTAGACGAATGCTCATTGATTTTAATAAATTTTCTTACACAACAATGTAATTACGGGAACCTAACAGTTCAGGTGCTGTATTGCGGAGAAGCCGGGTCTATACCTACTAGTGTTAATAGATTTTTCCACGGTTGTTTCGCCTCCAGACGGACCCTAGGGTTTAGCCAGCTCTTTGTCAAATGAGTACGGAGTTGTAACACGGGTGTTAAAGGTGGGAGAGCGCCAGGCTGACCATCTGACCTCAACTAGTCCCTCTGGGAGCCTAAACAATCCATGGACCTAAGGGCCTCCGTGATCTTTATTAGTTAAAAAAAATACAATACAGAAAAACATGAATATTTTATTACTAACTAAGAAAAATTATCGACAAATATATATTTAGGGATGTTTTCTTTACAAATTAAGAAAAAAATAAAATATTTACTCTATTAATTTCAAAAGAACTCTAGAACAAGTCTATGTGACTCAAGCAACAAGAAACACGCACCCGTTTGACAAAGCTCGCTGCACCTAGGAGCAATTGTAAGAAAAATAAATAGAAAAAATTTCCGACTCCACCCAGATATAAAATATGTTGCTCTAATCAGCAGTCGACTTATACTGCACTTTAATAATTATTATTTTTTTCTATTTCTAGATATATCCATAATGGGGCTAAGAACGAAGCTCTGAACTGAGGGGCTAAGAACGAGGCACCGTTTCTAAATTTTTATCAGAATATGATTCTTAAGGCACAAAAACACATCCTGAGATTTTGGACGGAAAGCTAATCCAATACTCGACTACATCTCTTTGGCGTAAATACAAAGTTATCTCCTTCTATGACCTGTGTAACTTACAATTAGCTTTCTTCACTTATAAATTACTTAATAAAAAATCTCTTCTTCTATCACACTAACTAATAAGCCATAGTCGCATCCTTATAATACAAGAACCTCTTCAACTCTATTCGCTCCAAGAATCGCATCAAACTATCAAAAAAAAAAAACAATGTTAACTATTCTGTCCCTTCTCTGCGGAATAAAATTACCAACAATATTCGTGAAAGTCCCAATTTAAAACAGTTCAAAAGAAAACTAAAACATCACCCGTCACTAACATAACCTTCCACAATTTTACAATTGTCATTTTCACCTTCTCTTCTCTCCAATTCATCAGTTAATTTCTTACCTTTTCGTTATCAAATCGGAAATGTTTACTCTCATAAATATTTAACTCTTTCCTTTTCTCTCCCTTATTTCGCTATTTCTCTTAGTATTCTCTTTATTTTTCATCTATTTGAGCTACGCTTAATCTCTTTATCCGAGAATTGCTGTTCGTGAATTATAAGAAATTATTGAGCTTTTAAACATTTCATTATTTCAGTTATTTTACGAAGACTGTAAATATCACCAGATCTAAACTCTATAATTGTTTAATTTTTTTCATACTTCTATTACGAATTAATTGTTCCTTTTTATCCCAATTATTTTATCCCCATTATATTTTATTAGTTTCAATGTATTTATATTATGCTCTTTTTTTTCTCCATTTTACCAGAATACTTTTTGTATTTTATTTTTTTTTTCTTGCCTATAATTGACTCCCTGCCTGCCTTCTCGACGGGACTACCCTTAAGGCACAGGGAAGTCACACTCATATCTATAAGGGGCATTCAAAAAGAAACGAGCTGGAGGCCTAGCAACAGAAACCAGTACCGGTATGTCAGAAGTATTGGCCCTGGCTGTTACGGCACTTGTCCCCCTGCAACACAAGGCGGTGAATGGCTGACTCGTAAAATTCCCGGGGCTGCATTGTGAATCAGTTCCGCAAGTACTGCATGACATCGTCGTCCGAAATTAATCGTTTGCCCCACAGGTGAGCTTGCCTGTGAGGTCATTCTTCTCCACGAAAATGCAAGGCCCCATATCACGGCACTCTTGCAGAAATTCAAGTGGGAGGTTCTCGAACACCCTCCATACAGTCCAGACCTCTCTCCCTGCGATTACGCCATTTTTTTGGTACCCTACAAAAGGCTCTGAGGGGCAAACCTTCACCTCGGACGACGATGTCATGCAGTACTTGAGGAACTGATTCACAATGCAGCCCCGGGAATTTTACGAGACAGCCATTCACCACCTTGTGTTGCAGGGGGACAAGTGCCTTAACAGCCAGGGCCAATACTTCTGACATACCGGTACTGGTTTCTGTTGCTAGGCCTCCAGCTCGTTTCTTTTTGAATGCCCCTTATATTATGTATTAGCAAACTTTTGTAAAGCAATTTAACGTTTTGTAAGCAAAATTAGCTTTTAATTTTAAGTAAGTTCTTTTCGCTTCTTTAAATTTGGAAATATTACACCTTATGGTTTTTACACAGGATAGTCCTAGTAAGGACCTTCGATGTTATTGATTTTTCTGGTATTTATCTCACAATCTGAGAAACTAAAATCAACCAGAGACCCTGGAATTCGCAACGATTTCAATAGAGAATGAAATTAGTGGTGGAATTTCTCTGAAAAACAAAAATGAAAGTAGGTAAATTTCGACTCAAGAATTATTAAGTGAACTTGAATTTTAGCCTTTATTTACACTTTTACTTGTCAAAATTACGAAATTTCTTATATTTTTTTAGGATAATTCCATATCAGTGTTGTAAACAGAAAACTTATTTGATACGATCAACCCAATATATCTAGCAATTGGTTATTGAGTTATTAACTTTTACTGAAGTCATGTAACCATTAACTTTTGATCTTAATTCCTCACCTATGGTCGAAAATAGGGATCTCATATTAAAAAATAGCCAACTATGAATGCAGTTCAACCTTCTAAGGCACATAGATTTATCGTCACTTTCATATTTAAAGACAATATATTTAATGTAATTCCATATCTAGATTCATGATTTTAATAGTCTAATCTAACATATATCCTAATGTAGCCTTATGGATCTAATTTACATCTACTGTAGATTTAATATTAGGATATATTAATATTAAATTTACTAAAATTTCATCACTGTAGGAAAACTAGTTACCTTGATCACAATTGAGAGGAATTTATCAACATAAGGTAATTTTAGGATTTTATAATTTTATTGGGTTTCTTATCGCAAGGATTAAAATAAATTTGTGTACAGATATATTATTTTAGAGTTGCTGAATATACTGTAAATTTAATGCTATTCTATTTGTCGGTTGATCAACAAATGTTAATGTATGAAAGTTTTGAGTTTAGGAATGTTTTACACTAAATTTCTTAATTAGAAATTTCAATATTTTGAAATCATTACTTGGCTGATTTTCAGATCTACTGAACTACTGCTTCAATTTTGAGAACTAACCATCGTTAGATACACGATAACTCCAACAACGACGGTTTCAACGTAATTGAAACTTTATGTTAAAAATTTAAACTATTTTATCCAGATGTAAGATTTTTAATTTAAATCGCTTTTTAATACACTTTCACATTTAGTAGTTCAAATTTAATTTTTAACAGTTCCGTTTCATCTTCCATACATTCTTGATTTTTTCCAGAAAGATCTTGCCTCTCAATCACAACTTAGATTAGATTATGTTAGGGTGGGAACCTTTTGTCACTGGAAGGCCTCATGTTTCTTCCGGAGACTTCGTAAGACCGAAAATTGTATTGTGTGTTGCATTTATAAACATACGTCAATTTAAGGGTTTAAATGGTTATATTTATGTATGCTATTAAAACAGCCCTGCCAGATCATCAAGCACATATATTTAATTAAAAAAAAAATAATATCAATTTCTCTAAGAATTACACAACGTTTCGGTCATTACAAGCTCAATTGCCATTATCAAGTGAGAATAAAATAGAAAAAGCGTTTAAATAAGATAAAAGTACATTACAAAAAGGGATGGTTGAAAGCAACAATCAGAATCCCAATGTAAAATACGTTATCACCTATTATAAAGCAGAAATAGTCAGAAAATAACAGTAAATTTAAGTACGATAATGTACAAACTTGAAAATACAAGAAGTAAATGTAGGGCATGTTAAGAAATACGACAAAATAAAGAAAAAAAAACAGTGTTCAAATTGAGCTTGGTGGAGCTAAATTATAAAAATTTCTTTAAAAAAAATGGAATACATTGGCTCCAAACGAGGAAAGATCTATAGTCTATAGTCGTCTCACCAGTATATTTCAAAATTGAAATAAATTGAATCCCACGCTTCAATTTCAAACGAAAGTTTGAACTTCAATTTATCAAGTAAATAAAATCAATATTAAATTAAAAATATTATCAATAAAAATTAAAGTGTTAAATTTATGATTATTAATAATAGTGATTATTATATTGTAGATTATGATCTTTTATTATTATTGTATTAATGTTTTTTAATTGTTAATATCAATATTTTAAGGTCATTGTTGTAAAAGAATCTCGTCTATTTATTGTTATAATGTAAAAGGCTTGAAAAAGAGGAGACGATGAATTTTTATCTCCTTGAATATTCGTTTTTAAGTTAATAAATGTAGTTTATGACATTTATTTTCTGGTGGATGATGTTTAATAATATATATAGAGAAGATTTAAGGAAGAAGTATGGTTTGTTTGTATATAGTAAAATCATTATTTCTAAAGTAATTGCCGAAACCTAAAAAAGCTGTGGAAATATGAATGATAAAAAAACTGAGTAGCTACAAAAATTAATAAAAAAGATAGGCCTAATATCTCATCATTGCAAGATTTCTAAATCTTTAAAAGATTTACAAAATCAATCAAATTTAATCATTATAAAGGCGGATAAAGATGTTAAATAAGAATAAATATCGTAATATGCTCAACAGCCATATCACCGAAACACAGACCTACGAAAGAACAATTCTTACAGATCTTCAAGCAGCTAAAATATGTTATTACAAAAGTGAACAAAGAACAGGGATATTGTTAATTGTAAAAATTAACATTCAAAAATTCAGCAAAATTATCTTTCATATTTCAAAAATGCATACGTAATGGTGTAAAGTCTTGTAAAAAAACGGTGGAGATTTTATAAAATCTATAACCACATTAAAAACACAAGGGGACAGTTCAGCTTTCGTTTCGCTGGATGTCATTAATTTTTTAATATCTACTACTTACGAAAGCTGTGGACTAATTGAATTCTAAAGGAAATTAACGATAACAGTTAGAACAAATCATTAGGTAAACGAAATTATTATTTGATAAACAATTTTTTCTTCTAATAATAAAAAAATTAAACAAAAAAAAAGTATTATAATGGAATTAAGTAGATTAGCAATAACTGTTGAAATAGTTATGCAATATATCGAAGAAACGTATATCACTAATTCTTAACATTTTTTTTTTAGTTATGTGCGTTCTTGTTTCTTTTTATGGTTTAATATTGTCACACACGTTAAATTTGATTTGTATTAATAAATACAACTTTTACTAAATTAAGTCTTCACCCTTTTATTCTTGATTTGTTTTTTTTTATTTTTGTTTTTTTAAATGAGGGGTCTGTGTCTTGCTCGTTTGTCCGTTTTCTATTTTGTTCTTCTTCCCAGAGCTGGGTCTACTTGGCGAGTCGGACTGATGAGAGTTTGATAACTCGAAACAGTACTGTCTCTGATTCCCAGTACAAAAACCAAAATTAGTTCATTGAATTTTTGTGTAGTTATGTGCGTTCTTTTTTCCTTTGTATGTATAACTTGATAAATTTAAATGTAAAGACTAAAGGAATTAAGTTTTGTAAGGCAAAGTTTTTTTTCTAACTTATAACGCCAGAAAATAATGAAATATTGTAGTCTTACATATAAAAATGTAATTTTATATGTCATACACATTCCCTATTAATAATATGTCATAGAAATTATTGCATTCAAGCAGTGTAAAATAACAGTTTATTTTAATAATTCCTTTATTAAAAAATTCTGAAGTTCTCTACAATAATAATAATAAATAATAATAATAATAATAATAAAGCAAATCAGTAATGGAACAACACTTGACTTGAAATCCAAATTAATTTACATCATACTAAAGTTTTAGCTTAATTAAAAAAATACTGTTTGCCGTTGCATTATTTTCCCTATGTTTAGTCTCGTTAAAAAAATGCAGTGTTAGCTTATCTTATAAATGAAGGTCGACAACTCATTTGTTTCAATTTGAATGCCCACGTCCTTAAAGAATGCAAGAAAAAGCAACGTAATGTAAATTATGCAAATGACGTATTTCTTCCCATACATCATAATTACAGTATTGGAAGGACACGGATGGGTGCACCAACTCTCAGCCTAAGCGGTTGCTAGTTAATGAGCTGCTATTCGTATCGAGGCTAGGCAGGTCTTCAAATAAAAATTGATGGGCACCAGACACAAATAGACAAAACTTTACTGAGACTCCTTGATAGCGTATCGTGCTTTTAAAAATGCCTACGATTGGTTAATAATATTTAACGCCATTTCCGGATCACTTTTCGCATGCGTAAGTACTTTTCAAAATGGCAGCTTCCATGAAAAAGAGGAAAAACAAGAACCAAATTTTTTAAGTGAATAAAAAAAAAAAAAAAAAAAAAACCTCGAGAAGCTTTAAAGACATTATCCGTATCTAACCTTGCAATCGGAGTCGATATCAACCATCTTTATGACGGTGAACTACGTGGAGGTTTGACGGGAATTTTCTAATTGAGGAATGATTTAGCAGAAGAAAATTGGGCTGCTAAATTTTGATGATTCGACATTAATTTAGAGGCCGATGAATGTTGATGCAGACAAAGCGTAGGTTTAGGGGAGATTTTAACATCCCTCAACGTTAATGTGAGCTTGGTCCCTAGTGTTGGAATTCTAATACAGCCTTCGCAATTCAGAATAACTCTGTGTTTCTACAATTCTCTAATTTGAGATTCCTATATTGGTTTGGTTTTGAGTTTGAAAGTAGAAACGCAATCCCATTATAATGAGAATTAAATAAACAATATCTGTTAAAAGTTACAACACCTTAACACTTTGCCATAACCGTCATCACTATTCCATATTAATGAAAGTTGGCGAAATTAAAAAGATGCAACAATTAATAACTATTCGTAATTTGTTATCAATAGACCAGATGCTATAGGCACCGTGCACAGATGGCCGATTTCGACTACAGCTCCATTGGCGGCTATTGCAGTCCCAACTGTTGGGACGCGGCAGCCATATTTCCTTTTCTAAAATATAGCTTGTTGTTACCCTTCTACTTTTACAAATCTTTTTCAAAGTAATTTATAGCCGAATCGATTCTCAAGAATGGCACTTGTTTTCGTTTATATACATTGGGAAAAATAGTTGGTAAATAACTTGGACGAAGTAGGTGCATTGACTTTTCATTTCCAATGAAGTGCTAACTGCATAATTTTGAATTTTTAGTTGGTTCCCAGGTGGAACCATTTGGCCTAAAAAACAATTTGAAAGAGATATACTGATAATTATATAAAATTTTGTTTCTGTAAAGATGTAATTATACAAAAAGTTAGATTATTTACAAATAATAAAAATAAAAAATTCAAATGGTCTTGCAGGAAAAGAATAAAAGTGAACGTTTTCTATATTTTATAAGTACTATTGCATCCAACAACGCAGCAATTAATGCTGCCTTTGCCCATTATTGAAATTTTTTGCAAGAATGGGCATGCAACCTTTCGTGAGCAAGTTATTGTTAGAAGCTCTCCTTACAATATTTCCGATTTCTGCCGCCACTGGCAGCACCAGTCACATGCACGGTCCCTTATAAAAATGCTTTGTTGTACGCGAGTAACAAGTCGATCGTCTTTCTGCTTTATAAAATTACGAAGAATAATAAAACAAAATTTCCATATCAAAATGTCAATTATTACATGTTTTAATATGCTTACACATAATGGGTGATACTGAATTTTTGAATTTTGGTTTTGGTGTTACGGGACTTTAAAAAGATTGACAACCGCTGATGTACAGCGAATTGATAACAGGAAATTAACCTAGAAGAACAGTGAAATAAAAACATCAGTAAGTAGACTATCAAATCATCAAAAACAGAAATAAGTTTTATACTGACTGCGAAAGTAAAAATATAATAAATATAATATCAGAAATCCTCCGGAATGTTGCAGTTAACAGTTGGATTAAAACCAAAAACAGTCTTAACAAAAGTTTAGCCGATTGTTAATATTCATTATGGCTGGATGAATTCAATTATTTGTTTTTACAAATTACAAAGACTGACGGAGTTTTACCATTTCCGACTGTACAATTGAATGAACTGAAATGACGTCAATCTGGTGACAATATAGGTGAATGGAATCTAGCTGAGCTTCCTTTGTAAACAAACCAATCTGACCCTGGTATATCGATAGTTTTCGATTAATTATCGTATTCTTATGATCAAATACATCATTAAAATAAACAATACTTGTGTAACATAAAGTAAGCAATTCATTTATTTCATGAAAATTCACAAATAAAGGTGGAATTGTAGTGCAATTTCCACTTTCCGGAATCGAAATTCTTTCGTAAACAAAAAAACAACAACTGGGATCAACCTACACACAGCTCTGAATCGCTGTCAATGACCTTCCCTTAAACTGCAAAGACACAAAATCGAAGAAACGTTTGTCTCTAATGTCTTTTTATTGGGATTCTTGTTACATTTATGAGCAAATTTCTCGACAGAAACTCTCAGAAAAAAATTTCGAAAATAAATGGTAGAAAAGTATCGTTTATCCTTAAACATGTAAAAAAAGTTTCAAAAAGAGCCCCCCCCCCCCCCCTCACGGAAAAAAAAGAAAAGAAAAGAAAATGCATATGTTCAAGCGCGTTTATGTAAATGATGAAATTGAAAGAGCCTACTCTCGCCATAGATTTTATTATTTAGATCATTAAATAATATTATTCAATAATCACATTAAGTAACATCATTCAATTTTCATTTTAAATTTTCATCTAAAGAAAGCAAAGTCATTTGAAAATCTTAGCTACAAACTATTGGAGAAAGCTACACCTACTTATTTTGATGGATTTTTTTTTTTTTTTTTTTGCTCTGAACGACGCCGAAAATGGAAAAGGTCACGGGAAAACAGTAAACGATAATGAGGACAATGAACATTCCTATGGACGGTACAATCTTACCAAGATGTCGATTGCGCTGGTTGTAACTTATCAAAAGCAATTTTCTTCTGTTGTTTCAAAACAGAAGAAAATTCTAGGCATAAGTTCACAGATTAGGGAGAGTAAATGAGAAAGCATACATAGTTAAGCTGTAATTCGAAAAGAATTTTGGACAACATTAAAGAATAAAATGTTTTGAAGAACGACGGCGTACTTTCGATTGTACGAAGGGAAAGGGAATTTTTAGAGAAGAGATTTTGAATTGCTTGGTAAACAGCAGTGGCTGGTGCAGAAGATGCATCCACAGGTAATGAGTACTCGAACGCTGCGTCAGCGCCAATTAGAGAACTTTCATTTTGGAAGAAGTTTCTGTTTTATTCATTTATTAAGCGTTTCAAAGTTTGGACTCAGATTAAGCAGAAAGAAAGATTAATATGCAATGAACAAAAAACTTATGGAATGTTATTTTAAATTGGGGATAAATTCAGGCAAAAACTAAAATAAGGAAAAGAAAGAAAGAAATAAGGTAAATAGAATTGATATAATGATTCGTAACTGGTTATTCGATGATGATCTTCTTTTTATAAAAAAAAAAAAAAAACAAGTAAAAAAAAAAAAAAAAATAACTGATATTCATATTGAATAATGTATTTTTACTCATAACGAAATATCATTCTACTTGAGATTACATGCGGAATTAACCCAGAATTATTATTTGTATACGCATAAAATATCTAGACCTGTTTTAGGATGATTCTAACATAGGGACTCCATAAATGGGAGCAACAATATCTACCAAATATAAAACTGGATTTCATTAAATAAAAGCGATTCCCAAGTTCTCCTAATATATGAGACACCAAATTTTCTCAACTACTCGATAAGTGCGAGAAATGTTCACTGCAATGTTAGTCGATGCAGAGCGCAAGGCGACTGTACCTGCAACAATACATGTATATCTCTCTATTCCAGATATCCCTCTGAATTCAGGACCGCTGTCAATCACAATTCAGATCATTTCCAGCATCATCACTCGTGCTTCTGCTACTAACAGACCTGTTTCTCTCACTGATCCAACCTCGGCTGCTTTCGATAATCTTACCTAGATAATCCTGGTCGTGGATAAGCCACTTCCTCCAATTACCGCTAACCTCACTGCTTGGATTCGGACTTGATTGCTGACCTTCTTGGTGTATTTTATTAAAAACAATATCCCAAAATAGAATAAAATAAGCCTCTTTCCTATATGTTATGATGTAAATGCATTCGATATGTGCGATTTCAATTGCGAGGTTTAATGTATGCTACGTAGTCTGGTGTAGATTCTTTACAAGATTACGAGCAATTGTTCTTAAATATGCACACCAAGGTTTGCAGAAGATCCAAAATAAAGATATCTTTTGTATGGAGATTTTTGTCGCTTTCTCGTGCTGATTTCTCGACAAGGACCCTTTTAGAAGAGATTTGAAATATAGTTGACTCGCGATAATCCGACAGTTACGGGACCGAGGAAGTGTCGGATTATCAAAGATTATTTTTAAATGAAGGTTTTTCAGTTATAAATAGTGATGGTTTTTGAGTTACAAATAGTGATTTTTCAGTATTCTATCTAATAGAAATAGTGCTTCTTTCTTTCTTGACTCTTTTTTATTCAAACATCTCCCGTATACACGTGCTTGTTTTTCAATATCACATAGAATTTGCTTAAGTAAGAATATTGTATTTAAAATATTCCAACATTTCGGCAATTATAGTTCTAATTGTCATTTTCGAATTACAAATAAACCGACGGATCGGAAATAAATAAAAAAATCTTGAGATTCAAAAAAAAAAAAAAAAAAAAAAAA
>JAFIDM010000004.1:47612029-47632830 GCA_023159025.1 Thereuonema tuberculata
AAATAAATAAATAAATAAATAAATAAATAAATAAATAAATAAATAAATAAAGGACAGTATAAACAATATTATTTCCATAATTCGGAAAGTCTTTATTCCTAATTGTATTTTGGTCAAACTTTAAAAAATAAATATTCACAAAATGCAGTCTACAGTGTGAGACTGTAAGTTTCCGTACCCATTACAATCTAGTAATAAATGTAAACGCATTTGTTTGGACCATATTTTTTTTTTGTTGGTCGTGTTATTTGTGAAACTTATTTACACACATTATAAACATGTTAATCCCATAGCTTGAAGACGTGGATATCATGGAACGCGTATGGCTACAGCAGAATGTGGCATCTGCTCATTTCGCTGTTAATGTGCAGAATAAGTACTTGGTTTCTCTCCCGACGGTTAAAGATCAGGCGGGCGTTGTGCTGATCACTCTACCGCAGCTTAGCTCCGTTGGTCAAGGAATGCCGGGAGCCATGTAGGCCTGCAGTGCAATAAAGTATTAATACCCATTGCTTTCATAGAAAAGCATGAAAACAATGGAGTTTTATCAATGGAAATATCCGTCAACTTTTCGCGCTAGACGATATTTAACAGAAAAGCCTAAGTAAAATTCTTCCTTTTCATTTCTTGAGTTACAAATATTTACAAAGAAAACTCCTCATACAACGTCGCAGTATTGAAATAAATTTATTTTAAATACCCTAAAAATTGCGAATTTTCGGGAAGTAGTGTACGTCTTCCCTTTTTCAAGCATAATAAAAAGATTGGAATGTATACAAATAAAACAAAAGTGGTTAGAAGCCTAAACAAAATTCAAAAACACGTGAAACAATAAATTTAATTGTTGTTAGAATAACACACAATATAATAAATTTTAATTATTAAAGTGATATGAAAAACAATTATTAGAACAAAACATATAATAATAATATCCTTAATAATTAAAAACATCTATCGTTGCTATTTTAGCACAATTTGGTTTTATTAAGTCTCTCATTAAGACAATTGTGGAAGGGTCTACATGAATTCCCTCGTACTTGTTAAAAAAATTTTCTTTAGTATTTTTTATGACACAACTTTCTAAAATTTTCCTTAATTTTAAATCCTATTCTTTATATAAAATTTTATTATTACTATAGCATCTGTTGAATCCAAACAGTAACTAATATTCCATTTTCTGAAACAAAATAATTAATTAAATATGTATTGTAGTTAATGAAAGGAAAAGCCGGTACACCTGCTGATTTCAATTCAATATTTAATAAAACACAAGTACTTTTATTAAATGTTGAATTGAAATCAGCAGGTGTGCCGCCTTTTCCTTTGATTAACTATAACATGATCAGCGCACGTAAAATCTCAATGCATAAATACGTATTATTTACTTAAAATGTCCGATTAATTATAATCACAAGAAACTACGCGCAAATTACTGGATTATTTAAAAGAATGAAGATCCATTTTAAGACAACGTAGAAAGCCAGGTTCGACTTCTAAGGGAATTTCTCTCAACTTCTTATAAGAATTTCACGACAAAGAACTACAATACGTAAGATCGTCTACAGTCGTTAAATGAGCACACCAAGTCCAAAAAGATCCATCCTACAGTTGAGTTCATGAAAGAAGAGCTTTAGATGATGAAATTTCCTTATGGATTGATGTTTCCAGGACCTAAAAGGCGCCATCTATTGCTAAGATGCGTAACTGAAATCTTATAAACATTGCGAAAACATTATGGTTTTTGTAGTTGCTACAACTTCTATATTACTGTTAATATTATTTTAATAATTAAAAACATTCCACACTATTCCCCTTGCTTGGCTATGCAAAGTTTGTCCTTCTTGGTCACGCTTATGCGATCACAAAACGACGCCATCTTGAACTGACTGCTCGGAGTTCAAGGTGATGACGTCATGACTGGTGACGTTAGTTCCAGGCAAAATCGATCGCTACGGAATGACCCTTTTTTTCTGAAAACTACTATAAGCTTCAACAGTAGGGCGCGAAGTACACTACTAAATGATTAATTCAGTGAAAAAGTAGTAATAGCCCTAACAGGAATAATAAATATTTTTCATTTTTAAAGTTTTGTACATTTAGATTGAGTTTCTTTACAAACTTAGTTTCATGGTAAACGACTGATAAGACTGTTATTGATTTATTTTTTGTTTGTTTGTTTATTTCTCAGATTTCATGTGTCCTGAGTGGCGGCGTGGAATTATGACGTCAGTACGGACGAGTGATTGTCAGAGGCCGAAGGAGAGACAATAGAACAGCGGTTGTCCTTTGTCAATGGACGGAAAATAATTGAAAAAACATCAAAACATGACATACCTGAATGGCAAAAGAATGTAACGAGTTTCACCAAGATCGTGAAATTGGAAAACTTTCGAGTTGAAATAGAAGAGCAGAATAACTTCGCTGTTTATCGTTGTCTTACAGACCCGATGTCATATCATTACATAGTTACACTCACATTACTATATTTCTATTCACGAAACAAACCTTTCAATCCAGTGAAATCTTCTTATTAGGTTACGGATTTCAAATAAAGATTTCAGCTTAAAAATTTCACGAAACAAATTCAAATTTCACAAACAAATTTGATGGATTTCAAATAAGAAAAGGTTTTTATCTCAAAATTTTTACTAAAAAAATTCTGTAAGAGACTTCAAAAGATTTCAGCAATACTAACAAATTCCGTGAAAGATTTCAACTCAGGTAGTATTTAACACCATTCACTACATTAAATTCAATGAAAGATTTCAGCTCAAAAAATTTCACGAAACAAATTCAAATTTCACAAACAAATTTGATAGATTTCAAATAAGAAAAGGTTTTTATATCAAAATTTTTACTAAAAAAATTCTGTAAGAGACTTCAAAAGATTTCAGACAATACTAACAAATTCCGTGAAACATTTCAGCTCAGGTACTATTTAACATCCATATTATTAGCCTACATCGTTATATTACATTACTGTACTTCCATTCACTACATTAAATTCAATGAAAGATTTCAGCTCAAAAAATTTCACGAAATAAATTCCGTGAAGAATTTCAATTACCAAATATTTCAAGTCAAAAATATTTAACTAAAATAAAACAAGAAACAGTAACTTTTTAGTATCCCAATGTTAACATCTGGAGAGTACGAAGAGATATCATACTAAGTTCAAAAATAATTTTTATTTAGTTATCGTCGTATCTTCTTTGGTATTCGGCGCCTAAAGGTTCTTTTTCCATCAAACGCAACAGGAATATCAATTTCTGTAACATCTGTCTATGATTAAAATTTCAGATTTGGATAAATAAATTTTGAGGTATCACAATAATTGCGTTTTAAAGAGATATTTTGGTAGTTTATCTTGCCGTTTATCCTAATACTCAAGTTTCTCGTGTCTGTGTGTGTATTTGAGTAAAACGCTCTCCACAACTCAAAGAGGGAGTCGTACTTCAATTGACTCCCCATGGTCTGGAGGTTTAGGAAATCTGACTTAGGTGGTGATGGACCGGCAACAAGAAAACGATGGTAATTGGATGAACTGGGGTCTATCTATACTAATCGACTATGCTGAGAACGAATGTGATACTCTTGAGTTAATGTGGTCTTTCTAGATTAATGTAGTGTAGTCATTGGCAACTCAAAGTGTTTACTCAGTTGTCCGAATGGTGCAAATGAACTTTTAGATATACAAAATGAACTCAATTCGGTATTGCTTAAAACTATGCCCTTCAATAAATGGGGCTTGCGCGGAAAATAATCATACTGTCACTTTTAACAATGCAATCCCATCATAGATCCCAGGTTGTATCGGGTCGCTTGGCTTTGTGTTTAATACGAAACTGTCTTGTTTTTCTTGTCCTGTGGCTTTCGTGATCCTCATTTTAATTCCCATTTCTCTTACACAAGAATAAAAAAGTAAATTGAGGATTGCTAAAAGTTTTGAGTGAAAGGAACTGGGAATCAGTGGCAGAAAGATATTAACAAATGTGCTCTAATTACTATGTAATTAATATACAGGTTTCAAAGTTATTGAAATGAAAAAGGAGAAAAAAAAAATCCCTTGATTTTAACCTCACACAGGTTTCTATACCACATGACTGGCGCGATCGGATCCGAATTTGAACAACAAAATTCCAATGAGAATAATTTATATGAATTTCAAGGAGGTAAAAAAAAAAATAAACAACTAAACAAAATTAAATAAAATACAGCAAATGCTTTGTGTCAGTTTTTGTTGCGAGCGGAACCTTCTGGAATTTCTGATGTGCCGTTTCTTACCGAAACCGTACCTAAAGATCGTCTGAAATTTCCGATGTACTGTATGTATTACCAACCGCCAGCGTTTGTGACCGATACCAATCGGATCCGAATTCAGAATGAACGCAATCCTTAAATGACAATTCTTATGTATCGAAAACTTATCCAAAACACTCTAGAAAACTTGCCATTTGATAGTTACAGTCAGGCGAAATCGCCGTCGCTTTACACGAGCAAATAAACTAGCAGTGGCAGCAAAACTAAAGTCTCGTTTTGCTCTCATTGATTAAAAATGCCGTGCGGCAAAGCGACAAAGAGGATGGTTTTGCAGCTTTTGGTTCTGGACTTATCCTCATTTAAATAAAAATAAAAATAAAAAATCCCGGAAAAAAGGAAAATGATATGGAAACCACGAACAAAAAAATCCAGTTTGCTAAAAACCGTGCTGAATACAAATTAAAAATTGCCTACCTTACATAAGCACGAGGGATGTGTGGATTAAAAAAACAAGTTAAAATACACGACGTTTCCGACCATTCTACTATTTAAGGTCCATTTACAAGTGTTAAATTAAAAACATAAAACTATAAAAACATCCTCCAGTACTGGAATCGTTATTTTTTTAAAGATATTCGAAGATTTTTTAATCCACACATCACTCTTGCTTAAATAAGGTAGGCAATTTTTAATTTTAATTAAAAAACATCCAGATTCCAGCTTGAAGTTAGCACTGTCGTATTAAGAATTTTTCTGAGCACTATGAGTGCTGATGTCGAGTGGCTTTGAACTTTCTTTAAATTAAATCAGGGTAATTTTAGAGCATAGTGACAAGTTTTCGAGAACGCACAGAGCAGCCAATTAAAACAACCTTTTAATCGTGTAATTCTGTTTCTGTAGTCGAAACAGAAAATTAGAAGTAAAAACTCTTTGTACGTGGGCTATTATGGAAGTCATGATAAACCGTACTAAGCCAGGGTCTGGGAAGGCAGAGAATACCATTGGCTGCATTTGAGTCATTAAGTGTTAGACCTCTGCCGAAACGCCGTCAAATTTCATTTTTGTTCGCAAGAGTTTCCCCCGCAACTACTGCTTGAGTTTTGGAATCAAATCGCATGGCTTTTGGTCTGCGAATACCAGACCAAGATGTTCGAAGACTTCCTACGCCCATCGACATAACAAAGTCTGTGGAGAGATGCTGTGTGACATGTGGCGTTATCATGAAGAATGATGGCGTGGGGCAGCAGTTCCCAAACGATCCCAACGTACTGTGAACAATCTTGAAGAAAAAGGAACACAGGAATACTCAACATAGCAATGTATATTGAGTATTCCTATGTTCCTTTTTCTTTCTTTGCTACACTGCATTGCTTTATTAAACAATGATTTCCAAATACGTATTTTCCTCTTCACTGATCCAAACCATGTTACTGGTGCCAATCAGAAGAAAATCCAACAAGCTTTCAAACGTGTATTCTAGAATTGCGTCGTGCCCGTGTTTGGCAGATAAAAAATAGTTGTCTTGACTTCTACAACGGCCCACGTGTAGCAGATTAGAAACGTATTGGGCTTCCAATCTTTTGACCTTTCCAGGATAGATGTTTCGAGGTATCACCTCTCCTCACGGTCTGCAGATAAGCAACTATATAGAAGCATTTTGTGAAATACACTACAACCTCGTTTATCCGGACTAACTGGGACCAAAGGCAATCCGGAAAATCGAAAATCCGGGTATCCGGATAATATGATAATAAGCAAAACAAATCCTTAAATAAGCAGACTTGCCGTTTATTACGATAAAAATCTATGTTTTGTAGCAAAATTACTCTAGTAAAGCTTTCTTAAACTCGACAAAACATTGTATTACCATAATTTATTGTACAATCTACGCAGGAACTATACATTTAATAAAAAAAAACCAAAAGCTAATGTTTGGCATACTTATAGTTATGTTCTTGTTATCATAGTTAAAATTATTATCTATTGAACATTAAATAAAAAAATTTAAAAAAAATGTCTACAAATCTGATCCGGATTATCCGGAGATCCGGATCAACGGAGGTTGTAGTGTAATTACACTGGTTATACTGCGGAACAGATTGTCCAGAGTGAGAAGAAAGATGAACTTACTTCTAAAACGTTGAGAATTTACACAAGTGTATTTATCACATCGCTCAAGAGTAGCAGATCGAGGACCACATGACTGAAAGATGATGATCATCGCAAAAAAGAATTTACTGAGAAAATGTTGAGAGAGTATTGGGAGTGGGGGAGGAGAGGGGTCATCAGTAGCTCAACTACAGTACCGTCGTGATGTATTCTATATGTACAACAAATATTTCCATAACTGTTGTCTCTTCATTGGCAACCAAATTCTATAGGTTTCTACGGTTGTCCATCGACATGTAACTGTTTTATTATTAGTCTGCACAACGTAGATCCTTATAAATATTAACCTTTTAATTAATTATTACGTAACATCTATCTCTCTAAAGTCCTGCGGAGGGGAAGGTGTAAAGCAAACCAAACTGCCACAAAGTGACGTCAATCATGACGTAAATAATTCAGTTGCAGCTTGGGGCTCGGTTTTAACCTTCTTAATTAAATTTAATTACGGTAAGTTAAAGAAGACTAGACATTCTGTAACAAGGTGTAGCAATTATGAAACACGGAAGAATTTCAAGGTTACTTTTCACTGAATTAGTTAATATAGTTTGGCAAATTTTCTTTTTAAAAAAAGTTGAAATCTAATTTTTGTTAATAGATTTCATATAAAGTATAATAATTAAAAAAAAAAAGAATATTTTTACTTTTCTATTTAATAATGAGATATTGCTAATTCCTGATTCCATTATTGCTATTCATTATTAAATTTCGTAGTTTATCTAAAATCTTAAGGCCGAGAGGTACTGTAGCCTTCAATCTTATCAATGTAGAGCACTCTTTTTAAGTTTGGCATCTTTTATAATTGGATTAGTAACATGTCTAGGCTGTGTACAGCAAAGCGCCGATTATACGACTCGTATAAAGCGAATTCGTAATATTCGATGCTATTTTAACACACAATATACGATAATTCTGATTTTAATGAAACTATGAGATGCAACTTTTTTTATATTCTTATTTATTATCTGAACTTAATTAAAATAAACGTGCACATGCCACTAAAATTAATGTATTAAAATATTTAAAACATATTAAAACCATACAGATTTCTGCAACTAATCGTTGCTTCCTTCAGTATAAGACAAACTCCAAAATAAACAGAATTAAGGTTCAAACAAAAATTAATGACGCAAAGAGAAGAGAAGAACCAATCAACTTCATCGGTTTTCCTACATGTGACATCATCAATTGGCAACATTGTGTGGGTATAAATCGTTTGGTATTGATGTCATCGGCATGTTGTGATCATTAGCTGACTTTCTACAAACATTTGAATAATTTAAAAAAAAATAATAAATAAACATTTTCAGGTTTCAATAAAATATTTTAATTATCTGCATTCCATCTAATGCAGAAAAAATTGTAATAAAAAACCTAAAGCAAACAACAACAAAAATCAATCTAATATAGAAAATACAGTTAAAAAAAAAAAAAGAGAACCTGTTTCGGTTTCAACTAGATATTCTAAACATTAGAGCAGTACCTAACATAGAAAATCTGGGCTACCAAGACTAATCTAAATGAATGGTAGTGTGAACCAAGTGTGAAGAATATGTTTATTCAAAGAAGGTGCTCAAAGTTCCGGTCGGAAACGCATCCATATCTGACAAGTGTCGAAGCATGATTGCCGTACATTTTGTAGGAATACCAGGATTTCGAACAGTTGCAGGGGCGACAAAGGTTCTTATGACAAGGTTTTCATGAGTCAATGGGAGTCTGGTATCGAGGTTCTTCACATGGAAGAAATCGATAAATATTAAATCGGGCGAGCTTGGTGGGTCTGTGCAAATAGCGCCCTCTAACACTCATGGTGGCCGTCAGCGAAGACTCATTGTCGAAAAAAGGTTTATCCCTATCTCCTATTAAAATCTGTACAGATCTGTTTTGATATCGAATACAGATATCTGTTTGATACTCCATTTTCGATTATATTTGTACGACAATTGGTGAAAACAATTAGGAATATTGTGTAAAAAAATAGGAAGGCACAATCAATATTTTTCAGCGTTTTATTAACGAACAATGTAGGATAAGCAAATGCAAGAAGAATTAGTCATCGAAATAAGCAAATTAGAAGAACATGCTCATTTTTAAGAGGAAGACATCTGAATCCTCCCTTTCTATTACATTCGCAATATTTTCTAATTGTTTTGACCATTTTTATAGGCGCTAGGCTGCCTGCTGCAGAAGCAAGGTTCAATTCCCGGAGGAGGTGGATATTTTTTCCCTTGTGTTTCTCCTCCAGATTGTCCTAGGATTCCTTCGGCAAAATGTGAACTGGGTTTCTTTCCTGAGGTTAAAGACAGGAGGGCGTCCGACTGACCACTTGGTTCCTAACTTCATCCGATGGTCGAGAATCGTTGGGGCATATACTTCCAATGCCCCAAAGGGGTCTGTAAGGCATGTGCAGTGGGACCATTTAAGTTTTATACATATATTCCATATATACGGAATAGTAGGCCTATGTAGGGTCCAGCTTAAAAAAGTTTACAATAACTAGAAATTAAATTTTTGAGTTTGCCACAATGCCGGCAGTTGCCGAAATATCCGACAGAGGACTGTACTGCTCAACGCCGGGTAATTTTTTTCTTGTGTATGTGTCAGTTGAGGTATGCGCTGTCATTTCAAAATGGCAATCCTCTTGAATAACTGACCTCCTATTAAAACCTTAAAGAAATTGTGAAACAACATTAGAAAGAAATACGGTCATCTGAACGATGTAATCCTCCTCCGCGACAATGCCCGACTACACATCGCATGGAACACACACAACTTGCTGCACGGTTTCCACTGGGGAATACTGGGACATCTACAGTATAATCCGGACTTTGCTCGCAAAGATTTTTATTTGTTTCCTACCTTAAAAGAGCACTTTTCAGGTGAACGCTTCACGAGCAATGAAAAAGCTGAATGTGATGCAAAAAAAATAGCTCCAATCGCAGAGCCCTGAGTTTTATGCGACTACGATAGACAAATTGATCAAACGTTATGACAAATTCTTCAATTGTCAAGGTGACTTGGTTGAGAAATAGTGCATCTATTTAAGGATACATAAACTTTAAGGTGCCACTTTAAGGATACATCTCATTTTCTATCAATAAAGATTTCCTTTTGTATACAAGCTTTGTAAACGTTTTTCTGATCGACCTAAGAATAAATTATTAAAATTATTTAAATTTTAAATTTTTAAAGTAAATTAGTAAAAATATACTTATTTTGAAATAACTTTTTAGTTTTTAATTTTAGTACAAAAGAAAAAAAAGGCTATAATGTGCCAAGAATAGTTCATAGTCAGTAGAAATGCAGTAAAACTACTATTAATGTACCTCGAATGGGCATCGCAGACTCGGATTATAATGTTGTCTTGTCATGTCTCGCAAAATGATTCCATTTATTTTTCCTTATAAATAACTTCACTCAAATTTTTACCATAATGCAGTGCTAATTTTCACATCAATAACAGACAAGACTTAACAAATTTGACCTTAATATTAGATCTGTGTGACTTTTGATGTGTCTTTTTCATCTGATCAAAGACAACTGCTGACATGATTTCACATTGAGACATAGAAGACAGCTGTTGCCATCCAAGAGAGAATTTAAGTTTAAATACGATTAATTTTTATTGTAATTTATATTAAATTAAAATAAAAAATAACTTTCAAATTACTATTGAAGTTACAAGAGTATTAAGGAAAAAAAAAACATGCAAATTTTCCAAAATACCAAAGATCTACATTGTGTATATCAACACTTATAACTTTACACTATACAGCTGTAAGATGGGGAAAAAAATGCAAAAAAGCATGAATAGTCAAGAGAAAAATTAATAAACAATATATTTAAAAACAAAAATAAAATGAACATGTAGTTAAGCATCAAAACTGAAATAAAAATTCACAGCAGATATAAGGACAAAATTTCAACATTTAATTTTTAATACTGGTTAATAAAATGTTTAAATAATGTTTCATTTGACACTATTAAAGTATTAAATTATTTGGTTTTCATATTTGAAAGTGTTTCCTACCAGAACATAACAATTTAAGCAACAGCTAATAAATACATTCGTGTTTATTTATTTAGTTGTGATTCATAGTTATATTACTAATGAATTTTTGGAACAATTATTGGCTTCTTGACAGTAATAAAATGATATATTTTTCCTTTTATGAGTTTTTTTCATTCATCAGTAGCTTTTAAATATAATGTTATTTTTCAAAATTCTCCTTTTATATCATCATCATCATCATCATCATCAGTGTTCTGTCATAGACAGGTCCAATGGCAAGCAACAAATAAGGTCAGCAATGTCTCTTTCTCCAAGTTGTTCTATCTCTTGCCTCCTCCTTCAGGCCATGATATCCACATGTAGCCAATAGGTCATCCAGGATCATTTTTCTCTTTCTTCCTCTTGGTCTCTTTCCCTTCATTATTATACTACTACCTACACCCTTACCGAAGTTTAGTAAGGACTGTGCTTAGTAATGGCTTGCTTTTTGTTTGTTTTGGTGGGAAGATCAAAATAAATGGCACATATTTTTTAAGTGAGGGTACAATAAACACAATGCAACAAATTTAAGAAATCCGCCAGTCGTTTTAGCGTGAAGCGCATTTAACAGACAAATGAAGATGAAATATCCTTCCAGAAGAATTGGAATTCGCATGGTGAACTAACATTTTTTTATTTTAAGGGGAAATGAAATCAGGAAGCTGATTGAAACTGAAACTTAAGAGAATTTTAGCTATCCCCTACACGAAAAGTGGTTAGTGGAAGAAGCTTTTACAAATATTCAATCCGTCCGTCCGATCTGTAAGCTAGTACTACAAGTCGAACAGACATGATTCATACTTTATCGGAATCCTAGCCTTGCAGAGGTCGGGACAAATACGATTTCCGGTTTGCGTTTACTACCTGTTCCAGCGATGTGATAATAAGAATGGTATTCTGTACAACTGACAGGATTCTGAGTTTTATTCAGCTCGTGTTCGTAGCCGTGATCGTATAGAGATTACTATATTGTGTTGTGGCCGCAACAGCCTATGTTCGAATCCTGGTCACGGCAATGCTTGAATTGCAATTTTATGAAGTACCAGGGCCATTTCTTTCTTTTGTTTTTCTTTTTAGCAACCCAGAAAATGTACTGTCATTCACTCCTAAGAATATTATCTCAGTCTGTCCGTCCGTCTGTCGTTAGTGCTCAATACGAAACCAGTTTTTTTTCCTTGTTTACTTTATTTTGATTGTTTTTCTTCTTCCATTGTTTTTTTTTGTTTTTTTTTTAATTAAATCTTATGTTTTCTTTAATCTTTATTTGTAGAAAATAAAAATATAGGGGTTACTATGGTTTCGTGTATCAGTTTTTTTCTTTGTTGACTTAAAAACGGAAAAGGAATTTCTTAATGATCTATTATAAACTCTTAACAACGCTGCGAGTTAATTGAAATCGGATATTGCCTCAGGGATATAAAAGATTTGATCATAAAAATAAGAGGGATCAGCAATTGAACATGACCTTTAATGTACTGATAGATAATGATGGAACCCCCCCCCTTTTTTTTCTAACTGCAGTTAAATAAAATGGAATAGGTCGTGTCAGAAGGGTTGTTTGGCAAAACTTAATTTATGAGATTCTTGCGTGCCATAAACTTCTTAATAAAGGCGCTTTTAACACAGTCAGGCGCAAAACAGCCTGTCACGATGATAATAAGGTTCCGGGGTAGTGCCCTCCACTTCATGCCAAGAGAAGAACCTTCTCTTTTAATTTGAGGCTGTAATTATTTAAGAAGTGGAGGAGATTCCTTTTCAGGAGGGCCACAAGACTCTTAGGCCGAATTAAAAAAACTTCATTAAATTACGACCTAAATCAAAGCGGAAAAGTGATTCATCATTAAGCAGAAGCAGCTTGAAGTACAAATGAAAATACCTAATGAAAAGTCAATTGTTTTAAAACTTGTGAATCCTCTTCAGGTATTTTACTTTTACTCAAGTCTATTTTATATTGAGTCATCTTCTTTCAAAGTTTACTAGGAAGTTTGCCTTTTAGTTTTATAGGAGCTCGCTTTATAGTTTATTTTCATGGATACAGTGAAGTGGAGGGCACCAGCGATCATTTTGTTACTCAGTGGGGGACCTTTCGCTTGCAGTTTCCGCTATGCGGCATTTCAGCCTTCCAAAGACAAATGGTCCCTATAATGTATACAATAAAATTTAATCTTTGTATAAATGAATCCATTGATGTCTACTGAACAGATCAGACGTTCACTAATAGAATGTGTATTAGAACATATTGGAAATAATAAAGAACGGAAATTGAACATATTATTGCCAAAACTAGCAGCAAAGCCTGTCGGACGACAGGCATAAAAAATCTGAAAAATTATTTTATTATCAATTATCAAATATAAAGTAAATGTAATCTAAATACTCTGCTAACTTGTGAACGAAGCTTCTACGGCAAAAATGGTTTTGAGTTTCGAAATCAGCGTAAACAACTGAGTAAGTATGCCAAATTTCATTAAAATGGATGCAGTGGTAACAAAATTATTTGGTTTTGAACGAATGTTTTGTTAGAATTTCAGTTATCGAGGTCAGTTCCCAAGAATGAAATTTCATGGAAACAACATGGAATGACAAAATGAACTAATATTTTCATCCAATTTGAGTACTTTTGATTCAGTGGTACCGTTGAGAACCGTTGGATCTATTTTAATAGCTTAATTATATCGAGTTACAGACAGACAGAAAGACGAACTGCCAATTTATATATATTTTTACGGTCCAATTCAAATTGTGAATATTATTGGCTTGTTCTCTACTGCCTGCACCAGATCTCAAACTTGAATTTCCAGTCTACACGCTCACTCCCCGTATGGGATACACTGCTGAGCATATATCTACAGCAGCTTTAACGAAAGAAGAACTTCCAAATTTGGAAAAATCGTGATCACTTAGTTGATCCTGGATCTTACTGCTGTAGAGTAATATGGCGGCGTGGAAATGAGAAAATCTTGTATTGAAAGGTCTAACGTTGTAGCCCATCCACACAGATAGACCTACTTTAAAGGCAAATTAGACAACGTTGGGAAGGAAAGATCATCGAATATCTGTATGAGACTTGAATAAATGCTCACACAGGCAAAGAAAAACAATGGCACAGAAAGGAATGCGACGGCCAGGAACCCTGTGGGAAGTCAGAACTAACGCCATGTTTTTGTTCCGTTCTCATTTAAAAAAAGACAAACTTTAAAAAACAAAAATAATGTGAATAATATAAAAATAATAATTATAGCATTAAAAAGATAGATTTAAGATGAAAAGATTAAAACAAAATCGAGATCTTGTTATTTTCTACTTTAATTTGTAGAATTTGAACGTAGTTAATGTTTACAGTTAGACGTCAATGAGAATTCCTGAAAGTCGTAATCCAATTAGCCTAGCTGCAAGTTAATCTTTAAGTTAATCTTTTCTTGCAGAAATCATAATTTATTTTTTATTTAAATTAATTAGAAATGAAAACAAAAAAATGTACATTTTTGGTTATGAGCTTATTTTTGTTAATTTAAGTAAATCATTAAGGCAGCTACTTTAAGCGTTTTGTTTGTTTCTTTATTTTATTTTATTTTTTTTAACCTCTCTCTACTTAGTTTTTCTCTATTGATCGACTCACAAGCAAAAGCTAGGGAAATATACAAAATTAAACCGTTAGGCTCATCAAATCTCGAAGAAAACGTTAATTTTTAACTTATTAATGTAGAAACTTAACGTTTGTGTGAAATTAATAGTGTAGTTAAAAAAGGCCAGACTCAATAATTTAAAATTCTTAATCGTAAGACACACAGTAATTTTAAAAAACATGAAAACACATCAAAATCTTTATGACACGACCAGATCCGATCGAAACCTACTCGTGCCATAAAGATGTTAATGTATTTTTCATGTTTTTTAAATTATTGTCTGTCTGGCCTTTTTTAGATACATCTTTCATCATTGCGTGTAAGATAATAGTAAAAAATTAGTGTAATTGGGCTAAAATAAATTACGAATTATTTAATATTATATTTAACTATATTTCTTTCAAGTTCTTTCAATATAGATTCAGGACGATTGAGAATATTTCCAGGTAAACGCTCAAGTAATCACCATAAAATGACGAAGGCGGGGGAGCGGGGAGTCGTTTTTAAGGGACAGAAGGCATTTTTGCAATTTGTATTATTTTTAATTTTATTTAATGCATATTTTTATACGAAATAATGATTATTTCGCAGTTAAAATGTTCAAAATGGCTACAGAAGTTGACTTGTTTTTGATGCGATTCAAAATAAATTTCACAACAATCAAATCAATTTTACTACAAACGCAAATGATAATTATCTTCTGAAATTACGTGCGTTAGACTTTTTTAAACAATGCGCATATGTTTCAAATGCAAAATCGTTACAGTGCACAGCCCAAATACATTCAGCGAGCAGGAAGAAAGGACCTTCAGGAACGTAACACGGAACCTTTGAGGGTACTGAACCTTTAAGTTAGTTAAAATTTATCTTAAAAAAAAAAGAGCACAAAAGAAAAAACATACCAGAGAAACGAGCACCGCACAAAAAGAAAACCACTTTGAAAATGAACGTTTTCATCAAAACATTTTAATAATAATAAACAAGATAGGAATGCAGAAATACTATATGACAACTCGGATAGCGACTATTTTAAAACTGCATTTTGTACTTTTATACCGATCCGCGTTGGACACCCTTGAGATTTTCTCTTGTAAACTGGATTATAAAGAAGCATCATACCAAAGGTTAAGGGAATCAGTCCAGTCGTTTCAGGGTGATGCGCATTCAAACAGACAAACAGAACAAAGTGCGCCCCAAGCTCAACTGTAACACTGCGGTCAATCAAAAAAAAAATTGTTTATATAGAATTTGAAAATGTTAAAGGCCTACTGCTTTTATTTCTAATATGGTGCCTTGTGTTTAATTTTTACTAACCCTCTCATGCAAGAATTATTTTGCGATTGTCCAAAAAAAATCGCAGTTTACCATTAAATTGATCAAAATAAAGGCTATTAACTTGATTTTTATTTTTTTTTATTTTTGAAGAAGTTACAAGAACAACCTCATATGAGGCTTACATGCAATAAAGGTTAAATTCTTACTTTCGTGGTACTACATTGCTTAATTACGATATTACCAAAAATAAATCATAATTTACAGAAAGAAATATCAATGATTTTTTATTTGAAAAAATATGTATTAAAACATAGTTTCAAATAGAAAAACAAGTCATTTTTCATGAAAATTTTCAAAACATTTTGGACACAGGTTCACTTGACAGTGGTCACAAATATACCGAGTTTTACTTTTGCAAGTTTCATTCTTGCATTTTAGAGCAAATTTACCATCAGAGTTTTTGGGTAATGAGGACCATTGTCTTTGCGACCAGAGAAAATTTCCTTTTCTTAACCTGATTTTCTAAAGCAGGAGAACCGATGGTCTACCTTTCTTCTTTGCTGTCATTGATGAGCTTCCTGTATATACTAGACTTGATGCTACGCTGCTTTTGAACTACGCTGATACTGAACTAAATCAGCAGTTTCTCTTCTATCTTTTCGCCAGAGAAGCCAGGCGTTCACAACAAAAACATTTAAGAGATGAAAGAAAATTCGCATATACCACCGTTTATTTCTTTGGGAATGACGATAGAGTGCCACCAGGGACTCACACCTCCCATATCAAGATTATAAATTTTCACTGAGTGTGACCTATCTATTTCCCCAACCAACTTAGTTGAATGACAAAAACGTTTGGCTTTATCCATTGGTTGAACTCCAGCAAAAGATGAAACGACATGCACAACAGCTCTATCAACCCATCGAGTCAATGTTATGTTTTCCTAAAAAGTAGCTACAGAAACAGAGCCTCTTCCATCTTTCAAGAGAGATTTAAGATCCTTGAGCTTTTTCTCAGCACTTTTCATTCTGTTATCTCGAATTATTCCGACAAAGTAAGTTTTTTGGTTTTTTAGTTCTTCAATAAGTGGAATGGAAGTAAATAAATTGTCACAATAAAGTTCATGATTTTTCCCAGCTACATCATAGCATAAGCGTAACGCTACATCACCAGCTGTACCTTATTCTTTTGATGGTGGCATTCTTCCACAATTTGCTCCCTCAAATATTTTAAAGCAGTAAACATAGCCATAAACACCAGCACGAACCCATGCTTTGAAGCCCCATGGCTTTGATTTATGTATTGCTTAAGAGTTGATTGACCCTTAAAAGGTATCATCATCTCATCAATGGATTGTGATTCTTCTGGCTTTCTAGCTTCATGAAATGTCTTATGAAGGAGATCTAAAATGGTCTTAGTCTTATCAAACGATCTGTATTATTTGCAGGAATATTCATGTTGTCTTGGAAGTGAAGATAACGCTTTATTAACCCAAACCTGTTTACAGACATAGTCAGCTGTAATGCTTAGTCCTAAGCCACCAGCTGTGACCAATACTGACGAAGTCCGGCGTAACGTACATAGGTCATAACGAAATTAATTCCTAGGAAAACTTTCAGCTCTCAAAACAGAAATATTCGAATTTTCCCTTCCCTGCTGCGTAGCGTCGAGGTTGCTTTGAAAACATATTTTCGCTAAGTAACACTCTGGAAAGAGTCTGTAAAAATAATCTAATGGAGCATCACCAGAAAATTCTGATTCTTCTTCAGATTGAAAAATTGGAGGTTCTTGAGAAAAATCATTATCTTTGTTAGCCCGCCAACGTCTTTCTCTAATCTGTGATTTCTTTTGTCAAACTGGAGTCTTAGATGATTGTTATCACTATTACTAATCATTCTTCGTTTTCTGAATGAATAATGCCAGTTGATGTAGAGGCTCCAATATTTATTTTAATATTGATGAATCACTTTGTCACTTGATGAATCACTCTTGATTCCGACATGGTATGAAATCTGGATCAAAGTCACTGTCATCATCATACATATCATCTTCAGAATCATAAGAAAGGGTCGAAAGCTCTTCTATTTCTTTTTGAGACAAACCTCTCTTTCTTGCCACATTTGTTATTCATTATTAACTCTATAACAGACAAAGAAAATACATTTCTATTAATTTTTATAAACTACTATTATAGTATTTGTAAGTATTACAAAGTGAGAAATGAGAATAAATAACTATTTACATATTTTTTAATATTAGTCAGTCCTATTAGGCATACTTATTAAATGTAAATCTGTGGTAAAGGTGCTGAAATATTATTCTATGTTAAAAATATACAAATTGAGTTAAGAATTAACATTATTTTTTTAAAAGGAAATAAAATCTTTAATACTGAAGAAAAGATATATATATATATTAGTATGCAATTTTTAATGATAAAATTTTAATTCAAATGTGTATTTAGCAAAATACAAGGATTGGATGTAAAAATGTAAATTAAAATTATATGGTATTTTAATCATAAAGCAATACACAAATCTTTATATCAAAATTCAACTTGCATTGCTTTTCTTACAGTTTTAATTTTTAAAAATTGCATTAGACCAAACAAAAGCCTCAAATGAGGTGTGCATGCACTGAGAACTATAAGCTACTATAACCACATGGAAACCACATTTGAGGTTACCAGCCGTAATTCAGCTAATAAAATGATTATATCCCGCTTTTTTTTTTGTAATTTATAATCACAAAGATATAGGAAAGAAGAACGATATTTTACTTACTTGATATTTGCTGCTGAAGGAGGTAAAACACTTATCAAACTTTAGTTGTTGAGATACTTTCGAAAGTTGCACACAATGGAATTGAAAATCCAGCCAATCACAATGAAAGACTACTGATGCCATCTATTGGTACATTTTAAAAGCTTTCATTGACCTCATTTGAGGCAGCTATGCAGTTGAGTAAGCAAATGATTTGAAATAATATTTAGTTTTATATTTTTTTTTAACAACCTCATATGAGGTTGCCATGCATGAGATTGTGAACATTTACCATTGATATCGAATTTTGGTGCCTTGTGCTTATTTTTTACTAATTTGCCCGTCGTATGTTATGACGGATAGAAAATTAAAATGAATGCATTCCTAGGAATATAAATACAGTGGTATCTCGATTACGAACTTAATTCGTTCCAGAACTCGGTTCGTAACCCGAAGCATTGAAATCAATGAAATAGAGACGATCCGTTTCAAGATGAAAGAATCGTTCCTTTTTATTAACATCAGGTCGTTTACTTGACAAAACGTAAAGTACACGTACTTCACATATTAAATAAAGAGAAAGAAAACAACCAAATAAATTAATGTAAAATAATTAGCCTGTATTTAATAAATACATTAAACAAATAAATACTTTACGATGTCTTGTTTACATCGGAAAAAGAATCATACTTTCAGATGCTAGGTGAGACGCTTTTGGTGTGATTTGGCCTTCGTTTGTACTGTACGCGATCGTTTGTCTACAACGTTAAACCTTGCTCTCTCTCTCTCTCTCATCTTCGTTCGTCACCCGAGGCACTGTTCATTACCCGAAACAAAAAATTTTCGAAGTTGTTGTTCGTAACCCGAAATGTTCGTGACCTGAGTCGCTCGTAACGCGAGATTTCACTGTAGATTTGTTTATTGGAAGGCTCGATGTGGGAAATTACTGAGAACTGTCGGCGCTTCAACTTGAATGAGAAATTGACGTCACTCGGTTGAAAATCGATCCTAGGAATAGTGACGATATCACCTCTGTTACTTTCCTGAAAGAATTTCTGTCGTGTTTAAATTGCGATGACACTAACGATTTATCGTGTGTCATTACAGAATCCTTTCTTTGGATTGAGATTTCAAAGGAGCAAAGGAACAATTGATCCTTTCTTAAGACTGGGGTGATGAGGTAGCAAGCCGGAAAACGTGAGTGTATGAATAGTTTCGTTCATCACTTGGATCATCCGACTTTATCTACCTGCGCTGCAGTAGATGAGGGACTTGCAGAGTAGCTTTCTGATCTGTTGCGTTACACACAGAGAGATAAACACACAGAATTGGAAAACTATAAATACGATGATAAGAGAAGAAATGCTTATCGAAAAATGTTATTATATAAATTGCTGAATTTTCTTTTTCAAATAATACATTGCCTTGAGGTCTAATCGGGAAATGTTCTCAGCCTTTCCCCCGTGATTTATCGAAGTTCCAATTTCGCTTTGATCTTCTGCTAAGTGCTCCATCCCTACATTGGAAAAACCCACAAAAATAAGGGGATTTCTAAAATTTATGTTGTTTTTATAAGGGTATATTAAAGATATTGGTATTAAGGAGTATTATCAGTTAGAACGAAATGTAGCATTGGAATAATCTAAAAAAAAAATTAAAAAACAAAAACAAAACAGGAAATGAAAAAACGACGAAAACAAAACCAAAACAACAATAAAATTGTTTAAATTAATGCAATTGGGAAATAATAATAATAATAAAAATAATGTTGCTCTTGTAAGATAAGCGAATAAACAAACACACCGGCAGACATCTTATGGAAAACAAACGGAGATCGTATAAGCCATTAGATTAAAAGATAAGGAAAAAAAATATAATTGGCGACCCAACTTTCAAAAATCCGCATTGTGAGTTCTTTGATTTTTTCAGATACCAAACGAGGTTTATCTTCGGTGATTTGATAATGGTTAATTTACTCATTCGAAATTACATTTCATTAACCACATTTCGATTATGTCAACTGTGGTTAATTATCTCAATTGAAATATGGGCAACAACGAATGCATTTTCATGGATGATGTATAGCAGAGATCAGAACGATTGAAGTTTTTTTTTTTTTTTCTCCCGAATCCAATTAGGAGTAAATATTGTATCACGTATAATATCCGCATCCAGTCTTTTATTCGACCTTTTTCGTTTGGGTTGTATTTATAGTAATACGTAACTTGAAGCTATTTCTAAAATGAAGCAGCTGTTACAGGTGACCTTCTTACGTTCTCTGTAAAATGTCAGTTATATTTTGACAACTACAGTCTTCTAAATTGTCAACTTTTACGTTGTGTTCTTTCTAACTGGCTGAACTAAAGTCGAACTAAGGTTTCTTAACATAATTGCTTAAAGTCCTGACTCAAGCAACTGCACGCGACTGAAAATCTTTTATTTATTTTCTTTTCTTTTTATATATTTCTTTTTCCAATTCACCTAAAATTCTGAAAATTTAAATATGAACTTGTGAAGCATCTGGGATTTCTATTTTCTTGTTTTTAAATTTTCAAAATATTCTGCAATTAATTAAAATTCAAAACCAATCAATTTTTTTCGGTGTTTTTGAGGTTTTTACTCGGTATTTTCAACTCAAAAAAATTTGACGAAAACCCGAAT
>JAFIDM010000004.1:47632840-47643181 GCA_023159025.1 Thereuonema tuberculata
GCATTTGATGTAAAAACCGGAAGTAACTTACAACCCCATTCCATACGCAACCAAGCAATAACTCTAGTGAAAAAAGAAAATGATAATGATTGGTTAACTGAGATCACGTGTCTTCAGAATTACAGTAAATGCACTATAATGTCTTTCTGTACTAAATTACCAATCCACTGTACAATTTTTTTCTTCCGTATCTATTAGATATTTCCATACGTATATGAAATTCATGTACCTTTCTATTTCTTCCTTTGATATTCCCATCCAAAATCGAAAGAAATCCACTGTTTAGATTCTAATACTTTTTTATGGGTATTTTTGTCACATTCTCGCTAAGGACCCACGATAAGGATCACTTGAAAAAGATTTCAGATATGAAAGTTGGTATCATATTTTTTTTTTTTTTTTTATTTATTTCTAAATTTAAAATTACAGTCCTGCTAGGTTTTCAAAATGAAATCCTGTGATGCAGGTGCTGAAAGTATAAATAATTTATATTTGTAATTTAAAAAGTATTAATCATATAAAATCATATAAAAATTATATAATTACGCAATTATACGAATTATATTTAAATTAGATTCAATTATATAATTATATAAAAATCAATATATCACAGAAATATAAAAAGAAAATCAAATACAAAAAGAAAATTATTATAAATATCATTCATTACAATCAAATTTAAGGTTCCCAAATTATTTTTTACTTATTATTCTAATTACAATTTCTTTCTTTCAATATGTAAAGACAATCTAAGTTTAAGAAGATACAAAAGGTGAAATAGTTCTTAGGGGCGATAAAGTAAAATACTGATTAGATGAGCTTCACTTCTTGGAATTCTCAGACTTCGCTATCTGATTTGGAGTTGCAATAAAAACGACTCAAGTGTTTTACAGATCTGTAATAGGATTAAAGCTTATAATAGGCAGAGAAAACCGAAAGCTTAGGAAAGAAACAGTCGATCGATTTCAATAATCGATTATCTAATCGATATCGATTCTGTACCAATTCTTAAATAATGCGATAAATGGAAACGTTACAACATTATAAACCGCTTTTCCATAGTTTACTTGTTACGTGGTAGTGATTTTCGATAAAGTAACTATGATTTTGTTCTCTGATATTTAGTTTAGATGGAAAAATCTCTCAGTATTTAGGAACCAGGTTGATACTTCCTTTTTCGAGTCAAACTTCGAAGGTATAGGCTACGATGTTTTACTGGCCATCAAAAGGACGCAGAGATTAGATGGTCAGTCTAATGCTCGCCCGCCTCTATGGTCCGGGAAGGAAACATGCTCCATATTTTGAGCTGAGTGAACCCAAGAACTCGAACGGAGGAGAAATAACGTGGGAAAAATCCCGACCTCAGCCATAGGCCGAACCCGGTTCCTTTAAATCGCAAGCCAGTGATAATATCACTAGACCATATGATTCACAATCCAGTGAGATGTTATATCAAGAAGAAAAAAAATGGCTTATAACAAAAGTATATTAACAAGAGGATATCTTTAGTAAACAGTTGCTAGTTATACTTCTCTTGTACGGTGGGAAAATAACAAAGAAAAACAGATTCACTTACATATAATTTTATGGTACCTTAATTTCGGTAATGGATTTTTTTTTAAAAAAACAATAGTATTAAAAGTAAATAAAACGAAATAAAATAATAATTACAATACACACACACACACACAAACAAACAAACACAAAAGAGCATTATGTCATTTTATTTTCTAAAATTTAAACGTATGAAAAAAAGAAAATTAACGTATGCAAAAAGTCTTCATTAAAGTTTTTAAAAAAAAACACACAAAATTTTAAAAATGTGATTTCAATGACGGATCAGTCTCGAACACCCTTCCGGTGATCTTTTTCAAGCTCTTGTAGAAGTAAGGAAATTATTCTGACCTACAAAGCTTTACAATGGGGTTCGAAACTGGTCCACCATTGAAATCTCATTTTAAAATTTTATGTGTGTTTTTAATGAACTTTTAATACAAAGGATAATAGGCCAAAATGTATGGGAAGTTTCCGGACCCCTGTATAGTGATAAAATAAATACCTACAGAAATAGGTACAGATATAGGTATAGGTATATTTAAATCTCTTTAAATAGAACATATTTTATTATTACGACTCGTCTCAATTATTAGTCCGTTCGGAGTTATATAATTTTCGAATTTATTATTTAATTAACTATTAATAATTATTTTACGTAATTATTAATTAATATTATCGTTTATTTCAAGTAAATAATAATTATCTACATGTAATAAATGAAAATAATATTTACTGTTACTGACAATAATTGTTAAATGATAAATTAATTACTACATCCGGGAATTGAGATGTCAACTACATAAGTCATATCAACGGTGGCGGTGCTCGGCTTCCCTGCAACCCACACTCAACACAAACATAACAGAAGTCATGCCGAGAATTATATAACTCCGAACGGACTAATAACTGAGACAAGTCGTAATAATAAAAAATGTTCTATCTATGGAGATCTTTCCTTACATATATATCTTATCGTTATATAGTTGGGGCAGATCTGCCCATTCTCCTTTAAACTTCATTTTTCAATACAAAAAGAAAAGATACTCAAATCCCGTTAGAGTGGTAAAACAAAAACTCACTAATAGTGAATTTGAAGTTAATTTTATTTTACTTAATTTGTTTCTAAAGTGAATCACATGTCTACTTTCTTTTTTTACACAGTGTAATTCTATTCTATTTTACGTTTATTTAATGCACTTAATTGATGACGCTTTACAAAGCAGGTTTTTCAAAAACATGTTTTCATAGCGATGTCAGATATTGAAATGCGATTCGATTGGGATTAATCAATCGTCGTTACAATAACAATAACAAAGGGCAAGGTTTAATGACGGCCAAGGAGATTATCGACGGGTAATCCAAATAGCGAAGCAGACGAATCCATCAAGTGAACTTTAGATTAATCTTGGAAACGATAAACAAGTGACTGATCAATAAGACATGGCAGGCATTCATCAAGTGTCACATGACCAAAACTTTTATCATTTATCTGAAAGTCAATAAAAGAACAACACTGGCACACCCACAAAAAATAAGAAAATAAATAAAAATAAGTAAAAATAAAATAAATCAGGCTTCCTTTGACAAATGAGGAAAAGGGGTCGTGATTCCACACTCGAAAAAAAACTTAAGGTGAGGTTTCTGAATAGCTTTAGAAGAAAAAACATCAAATAGTAAATGATCAAGAACTTCTTCAGAAAATGAAAAGAAAATAGGACTAAAAATCTAACAAACAGATCAATTAATATATTCTTTTTTTTTTTTAATTAGTGTTTTAATTTAGTTTGGTATTTGTTTTCTCTGTCTCCCCTAGAAAAATGGCTGCCTTGTGATGTCTGAAACATCGGAATTTTACTCTTTTAATTTGCTAGTTTGAATAATGTTTCTGTTGTCGTCTGAAATGAATGCGTAGGTTTAGTGATGTCATCGTGAACCGCCATTGTTCTGTTGAATGCTCCAAGTGGCAAACGTTTAATTGTGTTTTGAAAGCATGCGATTGGCTACGATTTGCTAAGAATTTTATTTGAAAATCCTTGAATTTCCTGATATTTGATTTTTGAAAGTGCTTGAAAACACCTTTAAGGTGCATCTTTAAAGTAGTACGAAATCTATTACAAATTGCTGTCGTATGTTAATGTTCTATCTGGCATCTTTTAAATGACAAATTTAATTTATGTCAAATATTTTTGTGTTACTTAAAGCTTTTAGATACTTCAGGTAAACATATAGTACAACACAGTATTGATTGGCACGGAAAACTCATTTATTCAAGGATCGCTGAAATTCAAGGATGAATTCATTTAGTTCATTTAGTTAAATGTATATCCTCATTTTACACCCATTCGGGCTGACTCTGACTCAAGATGGCCAGTGACCATCCTGAACCGGAAATGGACACATTAGGGTATAATATTTGTTCTCAGCATAGTTCATTCGATGTCGCTAGATCCCAATATTGCCCACTCATAAAACACTATAAGTTTTCTTCAACCGATCAATGAGGTCACCTGAAACCGAAAGTGGCTGGAGCGGAAGTCGGATGTTGAACCATTCCTCCAGGCCATAAGCAAAATACGAAGCAAATAAAACAAAATAAATACAGACATAAAGTAAGTTATTTAACCATTCAGATTCTCGGTTTTAAATTCAATATAATTCTAAATACTTTAAGTATGAATCCGAAAAAAATCTGCTATTTTGTTAACCGAATGAATGAATTTACTTTTACATATTAAAATAATAAAGGTAACGCAGGTTGCTGATTAAAACTTTTAATGTAAAAAATTAAAGAATCATAAAGTATACATAAAGAAGTTTCTGGAACGATCCTTCCTCTGTTAAGTAATGCCTGCGGGAGACTAAGTCTTTAGTCTTTGCTTTCAGTCACTGTTAATTTTTAAAATCAGAAATTTTAAGCAGCTACACATACTTTTCGGGAATAACTATGATATTAAGGTCTGTATTTAAATTCAAATTAAAATATCTATCGAATACGTACAGTACTAAAGAAAGTGAAAGAAACATCTAGTGTTTTTCTTACAATAACTATTGACAGAGTTGTAGGGAGTATCACATGATTTATTTATTTAATCTACCGTTGAAAATTCCAATGACAATTGAATGGAAAGCATAAGACAGAATACACAACAATAAATAAGTTATTAAATCGATTTCTAATTCACTTTTCCAGATCAATACAAATCGATTGCATCGCTCTGGTATCGTGATCTGATTTTGGAGTTAGACAAGAACCCAATCATTTGAAATCGAAATAAATCTTATTCTATTGTAGGTTTTTTTTTTTAAGAAAAAAATATGTGAATTATATTAACTGTAGGCATAACAGTAATAAAATAGATTAAATTTGTCCAGAATTACGCGCTAGTATTTTTTTAAAGTTTGACTTTAAAACTAATTAAATGTATATTAGAGTTAAGTTTTTATTTTCAATTAAATTAAGATAAAAGAAAAGGGGGGAAAACCTGAGAGAGTAATGAAAAACTTTCAAAGACGATAAGCAAAACAATAAAATTCATAGAACTGAAGGCCTACATTCTTTAAAATGTGATTTTTTTATTTTTTTTTATTTTTTGAAGTCATAAAATGCATTATAAACGAAAAAGTCAACATTATTTTTCTAAACAAAAAGTTAATAATTTCGCATAATTTAATTAAATTGCCGTATCGGAATAATCTTAATCGTATCGAATCACGCGCAATAGTTTTAGCAAAAGGATTTAATATTTATACGCTAAAGATATACAGATATTAACAGAAACAGGATAAAAATCCACCGTAGGGAGACTTTCATATATGTAATTTCTTCTATGATTGTACTGCTCGCGACAAAAAAGGAATGATTTCATATATAAAAGTTAAATCTTCCCTTCGCCTCAAATGTAAATACTAAGTTTCAAGAGGACCATCGAAATCAATAAGAGGGGAGGGGAAAACACAACGATACTGAGTTCTTGGGCTTCATTTAAAGTACACTGCTGGTCATTATAAGTCAACAACAGGAAGGACCCGAAATTTGCGTGATACATAGATCATGGGACCACAAGTATATGATTAGCAGCATAGCCCATATGCAAATATTATGAGCCAGTAACGCCCCTGGAAGCAGAAGGAGAGATGTTCTCTCGATGTGCAGTATTGGAATTGTGTTTGCTCGCCATTCTTGTGCACAGACGTCTTGAGTACGCCTCGTCGAAGAATACAGCAGCCATACCAGCAGGTTTCAGTAATATGAATTGTATCATATAGAGACTGCGGATTATCCTTCCGAGAAATTGAGGCTCGTGTTGGACGCGGCCACAGTGATGCGAATGTGAAATCGGTGGGACGAACTCACCGACGTGAAGGATCCCAACAGCCTCGTAACACCACCAGGACAGGCACCTGGTGCGCATGGCTACTACGGATCATACAGCCACATCACAAACCCTAGCTCAAGAACTAGGGTGTATTGCACAGTAACCAGTCTGCACATACGGTTCGACATCGTCTCCAGTATCAAGGAATTTTTGCAAGGCGCCCATAGCTTCGGTTGGCTTTGATTATACACTACAGGCGTCTGCGGCTGCAATGGTGTCTAGAACGTCGCGCATGGAGGGACGAATGGCATGACATCATTTTTTGCGTCTGTTGATGGTCGCATCCGTATCTGGCGCACGGTGGCAAAAGACTCCCAAGTGAGTCCTGCATTATGCATAGTCGTACCTGTCCGGCATCTGCGTTATGATATGGGCTGCCACTGGATTCAAGTCCAACTCGCGCCTAATACGCATTCCCTGTACATTGAACAGCCACCGTTACATCTCTGAGGTGTTGGAGCCTGTTCTTGTCTCTTATCTTCAGGGCCTGCCTGGGGCCACTTACGAACAGGACAATGCGCGACCGCACCTGGCACACAACACGAACAATTCCTGGAAATCCACCATTTTCTGCTTCTTCCGTGGCCCGTGCGTTCACCGGATATGTCGCCAATTGAGCACGTCTGATCCATGATCGCACAACGCCGGCCCACCACAGATCACCCGCGGCTACAGCACATGAACTCTGGCACCTTGTGGAAACCGCATGAACTGATATACCACAAACGTACATCCAACGTCTCTTCAACTCTATGCCGGACTGTAGCAGAAGTTATTGCCGCCCAAGTTGGCTACACGAGATAAGATTTCTTTAAGTTCCGCAAGTCGCACCGAGCTTTAATTGTAAATATTTCAGCCTTGTACCGTAAGAAAGTATAAAATAAATAAGGCTGTAATATCTTTCGTAGTGTTGTACTTTTAATGTCCAGCAGTGTAGTTGTTAAAGCAAACACTGAAAAAAGCATTGCTAATGAAAAAAATGATTGCTTCGGATATAAGTAGAAACCAAACTAATGTTTAAAGGTGGGCCTTGAATAAGCAACACAACCAAATTTTAAGGAAATCTGTCTAGTCATTTTAGAGTGATGCAGATATAACCAAACAAAGTAGAAAAAAGGTTCCAAGAGGAACATTGAGACTTTAATGTTCAATCAATTAGTTTCTAACTTTCAGGAATAAAACGAGGAACCAATAAAAAAACAAAACAAAAAAAAAAACAATAAATTACAAGTGAAATATATGCAAATTACTTCTTATCACTTACTTTACGAAGAAAAGTTTTGAAGGACGAACTTTAATTCAGGACCTACAACGAATTTGTTAACGAAACTTATTGCAACCTAATGTAAATTGAGTTACTTCTAAATACGTCCGTCGTATTTCGAATGCCTGCATCCGCTTCCGTGGAAATTGAAAGAAAATAAAGAAATTTAACAGCTCTACGTTATCCGAAGAAAACTTAAATGGATTACCAATTCTCATTTCTTCACGCGTAATAAAGTTCTCGAATGTAATAAAGAAGTTTCAGAAACATAAAACTCCCAAAGCATTCTTTTTTTTAATTGTATACTTTCCTTTGAAGTCGGCTAATGTTATTCAGGCTAATAAATTATGTTTCAAAATAAAAGATAAAACGCAGAACTTCTGATGCATCAACACGGATGGAAAATGCTAAGTCGTACTATTCTTGCTTCAAAACCGTTTTCTTCTGTGCTGTCTTTTTGTACATTTATTACATTAAAACGTCTGGACATCTTTTCATAAAATTTGATATGTTGCGCATTTATGATTCTACTTAAAGTATGATTATGATTTTTTTAAGTTTCCCGACCAAAATTTTCCCCATTCTGATAAGTGAGCAGTATCTGATGTTAGACAGGAAAGCCCAAATTATATCGCCTTAACAATAATAATATTCATGTTCGGCAACAATTCAAGTTAATTTAATACAGTAAACTCCCGATTATCCGCGGAATTGGGTGGCACGGCCACCACGGATAAGCGAATTCCGCGGATAATCCGAAATAGGACGAAAATGGACGAAAATCAACACGAAAATGCTTTTAACATATTTTATTTACATTAAAATGGCAATACTTACATTATAAACAATTATTTTATTTGATTTTACTTAAATTTTCTTACTTTTTAACAAAAAAAAATCGGTTAATTGTCTTTGTTTATCGCATCGAAACACGAAAACCCCCTACTTGGACATCGCTAAATGTGGATGCTGCACTGCCGATCGTGACTCATGCATTCATTCTCAATGTGTATAAAAATGTGTTCCGTAATTTATTGTACAGTAAAAAAAATGGAAATAGGAGAGATCCGCGGATAGTCGAGACTTTACTGTACTTTTCTTTCAAAATACAGTAAAACCCCGTTATTAAGCTCGTCAAGGGACCATGACCTACAAGCGTTATAAGCGAGATAGCGCTATAGACGGGAAATGATTTATGAGATGGGGAAACATGATTTTGACACCATTTTACAGGAAACATACATGATTCTGCAATAGATATACTGCAAATGTCAGCTTATTTCCTATTAAAAAGATCTTTGATTGTGGTTTGCCGTGGGTGTGTGCTACTGTTATGAATTACGACATTTTCAATGTGGTTAAGATAACTATTAACGTGAATTGATACACCCCTAGGAGCAACACTAGTATATTTTCGGAGCATATTTATTGCACACTTTACCCTTTTACGTTTGCAACCACCCTTCGCTGCACCGATAATTGCATCTGTTTTTCATTAAATTGTTCGCAGACGGGACGAGGGAATTCCTAGAGATTCTGCGAAATCCTTCTGACTTCTGTAGAATTTTCGTCGTACTTACGGAGAATATGAAATTTTTCACTTATAGAAAGGGATTTCCGCTTCTACATTTTGCACTACTATATCACAGACCCGCACTTCACAGAGTTCAAGGATTCCCTCCTACCAGGGAAAAAAAAAAAAAGAATCTTTATAGTGTTACATTTCTTTTCGATACAAAATTTCCGATATAAAAAAAGCGCTACAAGCGGGATTGGAAGCGTTATAAGAGGGTAAAAGTATACAGAGATATATAGAAAATTTCAGGGACCGTATAAAAGGAGCGTAAAGAACGGGATAGTGCTATAAGCGGGAGCGTTATATCGGGGTTTTACTGTAATCTAAAGATTCAAATATAAGTAAATATGGGATTTGTTTTTGGGTATTTCCAACCATCAGAAAATACCGAGATGCATTAAACAAAACGTTTATTCAAACAAAGAAATATTCGATAAATACAAGTTCTGTTAAAAAAATAAAAAGTCAACAGATAATCAACGTTTAAGTGAATTCACACTTAGTTGCTGTGTCTGCATTCCGTCTCAGATTTCTTCGATCACCGTTAAGTGGCAAATTGACATTCATGCATGTTTTTTTTTTTTAAGAGATCACCGTCAACAATGAACTTTCTTTATAACTATTCATTGTAGCGACGACTTAATAAAATTAAAGCATGCGCCAATAGCATTGTGAGTCACCTAACAACTGTCTGCGAAATCTATCCGAGAGAAAAACAAAACACTAAAAAATTAAAGTTCAAAACTCCCCAAAAAGAACTTGCGTGTGTTAGTTAACATTTAAATATATCTAATTTTTGTTTAGGAAAATGATCAAAATAATTGATAGCTTTTCATCAAATCTGACACTGGATTTATGATAAACACGCCTAATTAAATACAAAGTTTCACCAAATTCAGCCAATAGCAATCAATTATATTTCTTACGGAAAAATAGAAGGAAAATAATAGATTCAGAATTTATATCTAACGAATTAAGGATGAAAAAAAAAGTAAGTTTTTCCGAAGTATATTGACCATTCTTTAACTGCATTTACAATCCAATTTTCAATCTCCTCTACAGCAACGTAAAGAGCAGATTACGAAGGAGTCAGTCTCACAGCGCTTGAGGTTTCACCTTGGCTCATAGCAACTAGTCCTAAAGTCAATGGAATTTGTTGCTCTCTGTCCACAAGAAAACAGTTCCAAATTTAAAAATATGAATGACTATAAGAATTATTCGAATTTACTGAAATTGCGATGTTCATATTGGCCATTACGCGAAATTAAGAAATAACTAAAAACATTTTATATTTCAATTATTATTAAAAAAAAAAAAAAACCGCGATAACAAAAGCAGCTGTGATTGGCAAATACTGAAAAGACCAGATCCACTCTTTTCCTCTCATAAGTGAATGTGAAAATTAAGTAGTATCTATATATTCGGCAGAAAACAAGAATCTACTGAAAGAACTTAAAGCCTACTTTCCTTAGAATTTATTTATTTATTTTTCTTTCTTTAAAAAAAAAAAATCACAAAAACCACACACATGAAAAATGTCTACATTTACTTTTAAATTATATTATCTG
>JAFIDM010000004.1:47643581-47661473 GCA_023159025.1 Thereuonema tuberculata
TTTTATCACACACGTTAAAAGTTTTTTCAATAAATAGTAAGAATTTTTCCTTTCTATAAATAATAAGAATAATAATATGACAATCCGCATTATTTACTTAAGTTGCTTAAATCCGATTAACTTAGTCTTAACAAAGCATGTGGTATTAATGGATTAGCTAAAAGGGTAAATACCGAATGTTAGATATTAGCAAGGTTTCGACAAGGGGCCCATGCAGAAAAAAAAAAAATTCAAATTTAAAAGTTGATCGTCTCTTGTTCTTCTATGTGGCTCTTAAATATGCACGGCAAGTTTCAAGATGATCCATTCAACGGTTTCAAAGTTATTACTGGGAGAGACATACACGTCAACAGAACTAAGTAATTCGAGTAGGTGAAAAACCGCCATGAAACTGGCTATTATTTCAAATGGAAATTAAATAAAACGTTTCCTTTCAATATCTCATAGAGGAAATGACAAACGTTAGACTAACGAAACTGTTGTCTGAAGTGAAGTACAGTCACTTCATTAGAATACCGAAGTGGTAAGGTTAGTAACGCACGCTCCACTGCATTGAAAATTGGGAAAAGAAAAGAAGCATTTTGAGCTCATTTTTATTTTTTTTTATTTTTCTGTTTATTGAAAGGCCAAAGTAAAACTGCCCACGTTCAATCTTCCAACTAACAAAAGCATTAAATCACTCCAACTTAATATTTGCAGCGATTTAATAAAAATACTAAAATGCTATCGTTAATTACGTGATTAATTTCTATTATGAAAGTAAAGGATTAAGAAATTAATAACAGTAGATCTGTTGTAATTCCGAAATTTCTAATTCCATGAAACACCAAATAAAAAAAATGAAATAGATTCAGAAGAAGAAGTTGTTGTTACTGAATAAATGCTTACGTTATGATAAAAAAAAGTACATAAAATCAAATTATTTTTTTCGAATTAACTTGACTACTACAAATTAAATTCAATTCGATTTTTTTTTTTTAACGTGAATTTTCGACGAATAATGATATGCGCAGATGATATGCGCAGAGAAAAGGCGACATGTATCACAACTTCCATTTGAAAGACAATTAAAGCGAATGGCCTGTATAGTAACATTTATTCAGTAACAACAACTTCCTCGTATCTGTTTGATTTCTTTCTTGATATTTATCCTTAGTCTCTAATTCTGAAAGATCAGTAGTTTCTGTGATTTATCTTTTATATTTACGTAATTTTCAATGAAAAACTGCACAATGAATATATTTTTCAAGTTAAATCCTCCTTTCCTGTCGATTCCAATGGCTTCAGCACGTCAGGAATTACACAAAAACTTTCACATTCCTCTCTTCTATTCAGTGCCTCACTGCCATTATAGGACAGAGGAAACAGCACTATTGTCCTCCCAATGAATGATGGCCGCCCTGTTTTTGTGAGATCTGCGCATGTATCATCAATTAGTCTGGTCAGGCACTTCCGTCTGATGTTATGAAAGGACGCCGCCATTGTGCTAATCGCTTCTTACTTCAAACAGCATTGTATTTATAAATAATATATATTTATTTATTTATTTATATAAATACTTATTGTTAGCAACTGGTATTGAAATAACGCTAAATAGTCGAGAGAAGTCTTAATTTGGCGTTATCAACATGTCTTTCTCAGTGAAAACAGACTACGTCATCCATTGTGACAGGAAAACATAATTGATCAGCTACCGGAAAGGCTGCGCAGTTCCGCCGGTCATCTTTCATTTGGAGGACAGTAGACTAAGGTTGCTCCTTCAATAATTGTTCAGGCCATTTTTTTTTTTATTTGCACATGAATAATTTGAATAATTTGGAAGAATAATTATTTCTATTCTTCGTTTCTAGCTTTGTGTTAATTATCTGAAGAGTTACGAAATAAATATGTAAATAAAAATAAAAATGTAAAATTCCAATTGGCGCACCAACTTGCGCAATCAACAGGAGATTTAAAAAAAAATCATTTTTAGAGTATGAAAAAACACTTTATTGATAAAATAAACATTATTAATATGAAAATAAATGTTTTATGTAGCGTAAAAGTAATATAACATTGAAAAGAAACTGAAAAAAAAAAATATTATTTAATCACTTTGTTCCGCGATTTAAAAAAGAATCTCGTGTTCCTTGCTGGGCCTATCTATGTTTATTACGTAAAATTTGTCGATATTATGAAAAATCGTAATTATATATAAATTATATTAATTAATGTAAGTAACAAATATATACACTTCATGGTAATAATGTTCTATTTAACAATGAATTGTTGACAGTTAAAAAAAAGAAAGATCGCACTATAACAAATTCGCACTTGCCGGAGTCGCAATCAACAGAGGGTTACCTGTAAATACAGTGGAACCCCGCCATTCGTCCGCCTCGCTACTCGTACAACTCGTTATTCGTACAACTTTTTCAAGTAAAATTGAACTCGCCATTCGTACGCTTGCTCGCGATTCGGACAGCGTGACCTTGTTACTGGCCGCGCCACGCGGTCGCTTCAGTTCAGTCTCGTGCTAGCTTCCGTACGCTACGCATCATCCACGCAAGCTTCGTGAAACTTTGTGATATTTTTTATTGTTATTTTTTGTTATTTTTATTAAAAATAGTGCAGCCATGGTCTAGAAAAGATTACTGATTCAACTAAGCCTAAAAGGAAAGCAGTGAGAACGACAATTGAATTGAAAAAAAAAAAATCGTTGCGAAGTTTGAAAGTGGAACTCGTGTCTCTGACCTGGCAACTCAGTATGGCATGGCGAAATCAACCATATCATCTATACTGAAAAAGAAAGAAATAATAATAGAGGCCTATATATTTATTGTTTTCTTAGTTTTTATGTATTTTAGGCTTAAAATATTATTACAAAGGTTTATATAAGCAATCATCTGTGGGTCTGGAACGGATTAATCCAATTTACATTATATCTTATGTGAAAAAAATGATTCGCCATTCGTACAAATCGCCATTCGAACTGCCTCCTGGAACGGATTGTGTACGAATAGCGAGGTTCCACTGTAATTATTTGAGATTACATAATTTAATAACTTAAGCTATATTGTTAACCTTGTTTATGCATAATGTAATCTAAGTTAATGCTCCAGTAAAAAGGCTAAAAGTCGAAACAAAGTAATATTTGGAGACCAAAGACGATCTAAGGTTCATATTTGAAATTTTTTACAAGCGTTGCCCAGAAATTAGGGCGACAAAAAAATTCCTACCGAAAAGCATTACAATCTAAGCAATGGATATCTATCCCATTTCTACTAGTATATTTCAGTTTCTTAAACAATGAATATGAAATCTTAGCTAAGGCGAGCGCGGCTTGATACCAGTAAACTTAACCGATGGACACAATTCTACTAAATAATAGGATTTAATTTTTTATTTTATTTTTAGAAAAAGAAAAATTTGTAGATATTGAATTGGAATATAAATGCAGGCTTTCCGGTTTTGTCGCTTTCACTACTTAAAAAAAAAAAAAAGAAAGAAAGAAAATAAAGATAAAATGTCTTGTTTTATTTTCAAACAGTTAAATATTAAGAAAGAACGACCAAGCATACACAGAGACTTCTAAATAATTTAGCCAGCTGACTAAATCTGAAAGTTTTCTTTTTTTTTTCACTTAGAAAATAATTAAGTATCTCAAAATAAATCAGTTTTAACTTCAGCAAGCGAACAGGTAAATAAAATTTCAAAAACATATGCTTTTTTAATATGCATTTTAAAAGAATGGAATTTCTACTACGAAAAACAGGGAAGAAAAATTATGAATGAAAGTAAAAAACATGCTCGTTTCAGATCTTTTGAAATCATATCCTGCCCACAGCAAAACTTTTTATAACGATGTTTTCAAAAATAAATAAATAAATAAATAAGTATGGTAAACATCCTAAATTTCACATACATTTTTATCTTTAACAAGTATTTTTTAGTAAACAACTTTCACCATTTGTTAAAAACAACAACAAAAAAGCTGAACTGTGTCGCAGGATATTGCCACCTATCTATGACGACAGTCTCTGAAAATTTAGAGGAAATACAAAGTCTAATTAGGAAACGGAATAAGCAAGTATTCTTTAAATATACGGCCAGTAATAAAAGCTGAAACCTGAACAAGGCGGAACTTAAATACTGAAAACACATGGGAGGATAAATCTGCATAGAATTGGGCAGATACTTGACATAGCGATAAGAATCTCTCACAAAATAAAGTTGAGAGTAATTTGTACAGAAATCAACGCTAGATGCTGAGCCATTTCTAGAACAAGAAGGCAGTGAGACGGCAGAATTGCCAACCAGAAAGACAAAGGTCGTAGAGGTTGCTCGAAAAGGCGACACGTTCACAGATTGAGCCCTGGACATTAAACACTCAATTTTCACTGTATATGGAGAAATGGTTTCCAGAACTAAAGGATTGTGTAATGAATCATCAAAAATGTTACGAAGACAAAGCAACGCTTAGCGGGAAACGCGGTGAGGAAATTCTAAATGTTTTGAACCTCTGCGACAATTTTTACGAGGCAATTAATTTTAAACTGTAGATTACCTCTCACATTTAGCCCAAATCACGTGGTTTTGATCGTTATTCTGATCACTGTTGACACAATCACTGTGATTTGATCTTGTGATTTGGCTTATGTCATCGTTTTCAATGATGAAACTAGTGATGAAAATGATGACAGAAAGCAAATCGTATCATCACAGAGATTCAATGATTGTGTCAATGATCAAAACAATAACTAAGCTATGATCGAATGATTTGGACATTATTATTCACTTACTGTTATTGTTGTTAATTCTATTTGACTATCATTACTGTATCAGTACACATTCCCTTAATATACCTTCCAGTTAGGACAATAAAAGGCACCATATGACAGTGGTTCCGGAAGCTGACAGATAGAAATGTAGGATTTCTGTAACTCTGATTGAATATTAAATCTATATAAATAAAATGTAAATGTACGTTTGTTCAAAATCTTAAATCTCCGAACGTTCTTCACCGATTGCTTTGAAATTTTGATACAACGTTGCATTCGAATAGCGCGCGTTTTTATATACCTATTATATAGATGTCACATCTGTGACAGGTAAAACATGCTTTTTTTTAAAAAAACAGCGCCATCAGTTGGACGTAACAGCAACACACGCAATAATAAACATTGCTCATGTCGGACAGCGTGCTTCTTGACAGCGGCTGTCACTTAGCATTTTAAATGTTTCCAATTGTTAAATTGAATTTTCATAATTTCGATTTATTTTCATTTTGATTAATTATTTCGTATGACATTACATTGGAATTGAGCTGTGTTGTTTACCACAGCCTTCATTTCGTGAGTACAGTTTTTTTCTTTTCTTTTTCATTTCTTTTTTTTATCTGTTTTTCTTATGTTTCAGTGCAATTGACGGTGGAATTGAGCTATGTCGATTGATTTTCATTTGAATTCAAATTATAATCGTGAAATTGAACTCTTCGGAGTGATTTGTTCGAGCGAATTGAAATATTTCGTTTCTCATTGCTTTGGAATTGAGCTGTGTCGATTGATCTGCGTTTGAATTGAAATATTTCGTTAGTATTTTTTATTTTTTTATTTGTTTTTCGTTCGTTTTTTTTTTTTTTCCTTTTTTAATGCAAAAAAACCACAGGGACAACACTTTTGCTTGGGTGGAAGGCGATACGACTATCTAAGTTTCCCACCCTTCCAAGGATACAAGAACCTAAGTATCCTACCCCCGACCGACACCGGGCTCTTTCTTCCTTTGAGTGGCATTGCAATGCATGCCGGGTACAGCTAGTAGATAATAAAATAGATATTAAATGGTACTTCATATTCTATCTTGTACTCCTATTAAATTAAATTAGAAAACTCCATCTACGGATAAATTTCATTTTATTAATTATTTATATTATTATTTTTATTATTTATTAATTATTTTATTAATTTATTTATTAATTTTATTTATTATTTATTTATTTTATTTCAGTGAACCAATTCCTTGTTAGCAACAATTGGCTGTGTTAAAATGTTTCTGATAATAATTATAATACATTGTTACATTGTTAGTCAATATAGGTTGTGTTAAATCATTAACAATTGGTTTTATAAAAATGTCTTTAATTATTACAACATAATATGTCTGTATCGTGCAAACGAGTGAATGTAATGGAAGTTAATCGTTGTTATTTAAAAAGGTTTGAAAAAGCGAGAAGATGGTATTCTCCGCGAAATATCACCATTAATAAAATGAAATTTATCCGTAGATGGAGTTTTCTAAGATATTAAATGGATTTACAGCACACGCTCCAAATATCTTAGGATTTGGAACGTGTGCTCTATATCTCAGAAACGGCCATCCTTCTGGGCTTTTTACGCACAACAATGCAAGTTCCTAAGAAGCAAACGACTTTTTATGAGAGAAAGGCAGTTAAGAGTAAGTTAAAGTGAAGGACGAGTAACACATCCAAATCTCAAAACAGTGGTCACTGGGAACTTATGTGTAAATAAAAATAAAAATAGTGACAATTAATTTCTAATAACTCAATAAAAAAAAAATAACAATATCTGCAACCTATTAAAATAAAGTATTCCAAAAATTCTTTCAAATTTAGTTTTTTTCGGAAAAAAAATAAGCAAATTCTCTTATTCATTTCAGCAATTCAGTATTAAATTATTTATTTCTAATTTAGATATTTATACATAATTTTAGCGACTATTTAAAACACACTTGGTTACTTAGAACATACTTTAATTCTAGGAATTTATATATATAATTTTGTATAACTTTTTTATAAGCATACAGACAGCAATTTCTGTACAACAAGAATTAAGTTACATACAACGAAGTAAAGTGTAAAGTTTGCTTACAGTAAATGGTGTGAAGAATTTAAGTGGAGGAATTGTCTTGGTGCTGCACATCTCCGCTCCAGTCAATTGCAGCGCCGCTAAGTAGTGCCCTCTAGCACCGAAAGTTGCCGTCAGTGGAAATACATTCATAGACGAAAGAGGTTTGTCTTGGAGCTTTCCATCTCCCATTAAAATTTGAACCGAGAGTTCTGCTACACCCTGTGTGTGCGAACAGAACACAATACCACAGAACCATTTCAGAAATATTTACAAAGCACTTAAAAAGTAAGTACTACAGTAACTTATTAGTCTGCCTTAGTAAAATATTTACTTTGCTTAAAACTAAAGAAAACAAATATTTGTTGTCTAATGAAGAATCAACACGAAAACAGCATCTCTTCAGTGAAGGACTTCCTTAATTGCTAATGATGTTTTCGAATTTTAAGAAGTTTTATGAAAAAATGTTAACTTCATTCAGAGACAACTTTTTTCCCTCTGAAATCGTAAATAACTGAATTTAAAAAAAATGCACTGTGTAAATAAAACACACACACACACACACAGCAAACTTTGAATGAGGATAGCCTTGAAATACAGAACTAATATACACAAGAAAAAAATTAATCTGTAACAAAAAAAAACTCCCTATCCGCTGTTTCAGTTACCGCGGTTTCACTATCCGCGGTTGACAGCGATCCGAAAACTATAAATAGGAAAAAAAATTCCAGAAATGCAGTAAGGACATTTATAAATTAAATTGTGCGCCGTAACGTGATGAAATCTCGTGCGGTCTCGCTTGGGACGTTAATAACCCCTTTATCCAGCGTCAAGGCCACCTACACCCGCCTGTATACGATTACATAGTACAATATATATGTTTTAGAGAGAGCGAAAGAAAGATACCACAAGTTTTACGTAAGTTTTAAATAACTTCTATTAACTCCATAAATCCAACGATAATATTTCGTAGGGCTAATCGCCCTACTTTATCAAGCCTTTTTTTTATATAATTTAACCTCACGGGAAGAGAGATCATCTCCCAACTTCCCAAAATCAAAAATAAATTACAAACAAGAATTCTAAATTAACAAAGAAAAACGTGAAACATACTAATAATTAACAAAAAACGTAAATCACATCTCTGTCTCATTATTTTCTTACAGTCCAATCTTAAAGTCCAACGATTGGACTTAAAAAAAGAAGAAAGAAATTTATTTTAAATTATTCATCGATTGGACTTTAAGAAAATAATGAGATAGAGATGTGATTCACGTTTTTTGTTTATTATTAGTATGTTTCACGTTTTTCTTTGTTAATTTAGAATTCTTGTTTGTAATTTATTTTTGATTTTGGGAAGGAATTGCAATTATGATTGTTGTCATTGTTGCTAATGACAATTGTTGCGATTGTTGTCATTGTTGCTAATAACAATTGCGATTGTTGTCATTGTTGCTAATAACAATTATTGCGATTGTTGTCATTGTAGCTAATAACAATTGTTGTCATTGATGTCATTGAGATTTTAATGATACTTGTCCCCAGACAAAACGGGAATACAGTTATAAGTCTTCTGATCTTTATCAGAAGACTAAAACTACACAACAATTTGATTAACAGAAGATAAGATTGGATTTTGTGTACGAGTTGTTGTAACAAGCAGAAAGACGCACAACAGGTAATGTTCTCTAATAAAATAAAAAATCACATTTTTCAGTGAATGAATTGCCAAACTCTTTCAGTAAACACAAGCTTTCAAAAATGTAAAAGGTGAAGCCAAAATCGATTTCAATTTCTTTCAAGCCTTGCCGACGTTCTCTCTTCTCCCACGTATACATACAAGCATAACAGATTAGCCGGTTCGTTCACTTTGATCCGTGATTAAATAATAAACAAAACTTTCACAAACTTAAAGCATTTTTTTTTTTTTATAAAAGATTATCAGGGAAAACAAAAATAGTTCAAACTTACTTCGAAATCCCAAGTAAATATATTTATTATTTTACCACTTGATAATGCTCTTCTGGGTCTTCTGATAGATTTGTTTATGACGCTTCGCTCTTACCCAGATTGAATTTTATGGCTCAAGCGCTATTAAAGGTTTTCCAGTAATAACGGAGAGCAATAATAAATAATTTGCATAGCTGCCAAATGGTGACGGTGATTTCCAGAAGCTTCTGGAACTTCAACATGAAAGAGGAATGACAAACAAGAAAATCCAGCTAAATTCAATGAATAACCTTCTAAAATCTTTCTATATTTATGGCAAACCTAACCTGATTATTTTGGAACAATCGGTTCCTCTAAATCAGTGGTTCTATTTTTCTTGACTCGTGAAGCCTTTCATATAAATATTATATATATATATATATATTTATGGAGAACCCCATATGTAACCTAACAGTAAAAAGAAAGAAAACGAGCTATTCACAACAAACCCAAAAAGAAACATACAAATAAAAAGAAAATACGATGCCGGTAAAAAAGAAAGCAAGTAAATATACTTTAGACACAAGTCGGATAAAATAGATATAAATCTTCCAAATTCCAATAAAATACATGAATCCAAAATACCTAAGTATTTTGGATTCATCATTTTGAAAGATATAAATATACTTTGTTTCTAATTTGATAAAGACGCCCTTACAGAATTCACAACCCCTGAACATCTAGGAGATGAGGGCTAATCGATTATTCAGTCGGAGGAATAATAGAATAAATTACGGGTGACGGTGGCGCCATCTAGCGACGAAGATCGTAACTGCTGACGAGTAATGTCCAAACTTAACAGAGCATAAAAAGATAAGGGATAAATATAACAAAACTTAATTATTACATGCAAGTTTAAGTTAACTCATTTATTTGGGTTCGTTCTTCGTGAAATGGATCAATACTACGGAGCCTTCCATACGGAGTGAGAAATATCAAATTTCAACTACAGTAGAGTCCCGATTATCCGCGAGGGCCGCGAAAAATTTTTTTTGATTAACCTCAAAAAAAAAAAACAATTTTAATCCAAGTCAACAACAGGGAAAATATAATAGGCCCTACAGTGCGAAGGTCGAAAATTACTGACAGGTTTATTGTACATCGTGATCCTAATAGGCCTTCTCGGAATTTGTGGATGCAAACGTAGAGCAAAGGTTTCTGCTTTATTATACATATTTTAAAAGTTTTATAGCCGGACAGTGATATGAAATTTGAAACCAATGTAAAGAACAAATCACTGCCTGAAAATGCCAATTCAAAATTCAGATCACCGTTTCTAAGGTGATAAAACAGATTAGCTTATCACCACGTCATCAGCGGCGTAATTTAGAATTAATTTAGTAAAAACGCAATATATTAAGACTTTGCTCTCTTTTACATATTATATTTTTTCTACAATAAAACGTAATTTTTAATGTTGAAATATTTTTTTTTCGTGTTTACGCCTCATCCTTAGACTTTCTTCGGGTTATCTGCGATTTTCATTAACCGCGAAGCCCTTGCCATCCAATTACGCGGATAATCGGGGCTCTACTGTACATCTATTCACAGATCATTAAAATATTGAATGCTGTTCGGGATTCAAATAAGCTGTCTTCTTCATCCCGACTAAATCGGTACAGAAATTTAAATTATTCCCAGACTCAAGGGATTATTTTTTCCTTTTCTAGATTTTTACCAGCATGTTTTACACGGGAAACTTTTCAGAGGAATTCAAATCATAAGTGAAATATATTGTAATGGTAGAGTTTGTGGGAGAGTCTTTGGGATCTAAAGACCACGAATCAAGTTCTGGAACTGAACTGAATTAATTTATTAAATGAAAAAACATGAATTTTTTATAGTATTTATATAGTATTTGATTGGCTAAGTAATTAAAAATGCATAATGATTGAACAAGAACATAACGAATTTGAATTAATTAATTGATTTAACGGATACACCGTCAAAGAATTTAAAACTAAACAGAACATCAGTAATTAGGAAATAGAAAAGGAATATAATAACGGTTACGGATAAAAATGAATACAGATAAATAATTTCTACAAAATACAGATAAATGTCTAAAAATATTTCTTTATAAACTGTTACAATATCACCATACAAATAGAAATGCCGACAAGCTTCACAGACAAAATAACTTACAAAATCGAAGAACTCGTTACAGTATCTCCAAAACCAAAAACAAAAAAAAAGTAATAATAAATTCACAATTAAAAATTCTGTATTTGCTCGAATATAACTCGCATTTTTTTCCCCAAAAATTAAAGTTAAAAAATCATAATTTGCGGAGATTTTTCAGAAACTTAAGTTTATCAGGAAAAATTGACGTTTTAATTAAATCCCCAGTATTCATTAAAATTTATAATTGCTCACATTATTTATAAAAAGAATGCTTTTGAATTTTAATTATCAACATTATTTATGCGATTGGCGACTCATCTTCGAAAATATTGTATGATGAAGATTAGCCGCCAATCGCATAAATAACGTTGATAATTAAAATTTAAATGCATTCGAAAATATCGTATGATGAATTTTATCGACAATGCTACTGTAATTAAACTAAAACAAACAGTTTTACTATTGCTTGTTGTTTTGTCATTTCGGAATTGTAATATCACTATGATTTAAAAATCTGAAAATTGATATGATTTACCAAGAATCTCCTATTCGCTATTCCTACATCCTGTCTCGAGAGCGGTTTCCTCGCGTGCAAGGTCATCTACCCAAATAGCATCATCTTCACTCCCATCCAGGGCATTAGAGATGCTAATAAATGCGTGCAAAATATACGCAAGGATGAGTTTTTTCGAAAAGCACATTAACCTAGAGTCAGCTACAAGTCGTCGCCATACCTGTTGAGACACTTATCCCACTGTGAAATGAGACGCTGAATGCCTCTGTGGAAGAAGTCCTTGGGTTGCTGCTGGAACCATTGTAGAACTGTGTCCTGCACATCATCATCTGATGTGAATCGTTTGCCTTTGAGGGCACATTTCAATTCTCCGAACACTTAAAAATCACAGGGGACATGTCAGAGCTGTGTGTATGTTTGGGGAGGGGAACATTAGCATTCACCACATGAATTTCTGCAATGTGGCGGACGGGCAGTATGCGGGCGGGCATTTTTGTGGAGCAAAACGATATCCTCTGAGATCAGTCCCGAGTGTTTTGCCTTTATCGCTCGCTGCAACTTCGTGAGCGTGTCGACATAGCGCACGGCATTCCCAGTTGCCCCTTTCTCCAGAAACTCGATTAGGAGTGGGCCATGTTCATTACAGAACAATGTCATCATTACCTGCACTGTTATGTATAGCCTTGGACTTCTTTGGTGGTGGGGAGGCAATACCTTTCCACTGTTGGCTCTACCTTTTTGTTTCAGGCTGGTAATGATGGCACCACGTCTCATTATCTGTCACAATATCTGACAAAAACAGGTCGCCCTGTAGCTGATATTGCTGCAGATGCTGCAGAACAATGGCCATATTATAGCCCTTTTGACATTCATTAAGGTTATGGGAAACCCACTGATCGTAGATTTTTTTGTTACTGGAGCCTATTGGTGATGATTTGATGGGTGGTTTCTTGACTAAGACCCACCAGTGCCACGATGTCATCCACAGTAAGACACCGCTTAGCTCTAATCAACTCATCCACATTTGCCACAACACTTGTCAGTCACTTTTTTTGGGTTATTCTGGCCAGTCGTTGTCACTGAGGGACTGGCAGCCCTCTAGGAACAGTTTTTCTGAATGTGCAGTTATGTGAGGCTCATGCAGTAACATCATCACTGCTTTCATGCAGGTAAGAATGCGCAACATCACGCTGTTCCTCCGTGCTCGCATCCATTTGGACGACTGGACAGTGACTACACTGCCACCAGTAGTGTTCGTCTCATGCACTGTGCGTCATGTAATGTCTGACAACACGCATGAAGGTCGACGAGGTTCTCCGATATACTCACTTAATTCCATAGGACAAAACTTCCAAGGATCACCAACACATTGTAGAAATCACATATGTTCAGTTTTTAAATGACTGACCCTTCTACTTATGTATCTCTCGTTTATATTGAGGAGAGCAATGATTCACTGCCAGCAATGATTGTCTGATTTACTTCAGTTGGATCATTAATTTAAACCAACAAACAGAATTCCAAATGTATGAGTTAAATCTGAAAGTATTCAATGAGTGATGTTTTCACTACTAAAGAGTTCTAGGTTTTACTGTTGATAATTTCCAATTTGTCTAAATAAATCCCTCCATGAGTCTCAAAATGACAAAAGTATTGATTTCATTATACTTGTTAGTTATACATTTACTATATAGAAGTTATGGCCTTACATTCTTGAAACAAAGCAAAAGCTAGTTCCTAAGTGTGTAGGAAAATCATCCTACATTTTAAAATTAATACGTAAGAAAATTTGCCCAATTAGGTAAATTACAATATAAAAGATGCCTATCTCATCATAATCTACAGAATTTCAGGAACTTTCTCTAGATGAAACCACATTTTAAAATGAATAGATATAAAAATTTCCAGTAATATATAATTTTAAATACAGACTGTGAAAAAAAATGTATTTTTTTTAACTCTAAGTCTAAAGTAAACATCTTCAGACTCACAAGATCTTCTTTCACAAACTGAATTAAGCAATTATATTGCCATTCTGCATTGTTTTCATTTTTTTTTTCCCGTACATTTCTATTTAATATAATGTTGAACCCTTACACTTCTAAATAAACTCATGCTCAATAATGGATAATTGTGACTCACGAGGAATTGTTGTACATAAAGTAATAAAAGTAATAAGTAATAAAAGTAATAAAGTAAAGTAAATCATTATGAAAACCACTTCAAACTTCTGCTGGAATGACTAAAGCCAAGTTATTCCCCTAGCACTATAAATGTCACACAATACTAGACAGGTCGTAAACAGACATGGCAGAGCTATGGAATAGAGTATGTGTTATGCTGTTCTTTGATGTGACTGTTTTTTTACTGTAGTGTTGCTCAGTGAGTCATACTGATGATGTTATGTGAGGCATAAATGTAGGGTAACCCAAGACTGGTCAAACTCAGATGGCAGCATGCATGTTTCTCAAGTCATCATTTCTAGAGTCTGGCAGATATCTAACACGACGAAGACATGACTTGACACTTCACCACAGGCGTTGAAGGATTCCAAAGGCAAAACAAGACCCTCACTAACTGCCAGACGACGAAGTCGTAGTATAGCAGATAACCTTCCCAGGAATCTTTCAGCAGTGGCAGGGAGGACAGTTTCCAGGGATACCAAGTATAGACATTGTGTTAGCATGAGTTAGTCTGCCTGCAGGCCTGTAAGATACATTCCATTCATTGCAGAGGACTAGTGGGGCTGTGTTTGTTTACAGATATTAGTATGTAGAGTGATTCCTGCCTGTCTTTACCTGTAGAGAATATTGGACTCAGTATAATCTGTCCAACATCATTGAATGGGATAAACAAAAGTGAAGTAGTATCAGTGTGGCTCATGTACTTCCCTCCATCATATTCTAAACAGGGAACCCTAACAGAACATTTTGCAACAACACTTTGTGTGGCTATTTAAGAGTGCAATGGGAATTCCTGATTACAAATAATGTGCACCCTTAAGGAGCTGCCCTAAGGGATGACTATCTGGAAACAGAGAATATTGGCTCTTTCAGAGCCAGCTCGATTACCTGATAAAAAAAACAAACTGAACATGCATGGGACACACTCGGAAGTTGTGCTGTAGGTCATCATCCACTGTCTAGAACTCTTCAGGGGATCAGAAACCCAACCATGTTTTATGAAAAGCCTACACTGAAACCAAAAAGTCGGCAAAATAAGGTAATTCTTACTCTTCTTTTTCTATGAATTAATTTGTACTTGAATTAACTTTCACCCTTTCTGCCATGGATGTGACATAATCCAACACTAATTTAATGGTTCTTCTGTAAAATGTAAGCCATGTTCTTATCAAAAACTAATCAACTATGTTCTATCTAAACTTGCTATTACACATCTCAATTGATTAGTCAAATCCAAATCATAAAAGCAAACCAAACCATTTGCAACAGCTGCTAACAAGGTTATTATCATTACTACTAAATAATAATTAAATTTTTAGAAATATTTTAAATCTGATAATATTTATAGTTCAACTTATTAATCTTGCTTGTATTTTAAACACTATTTTCTGTCACATTATTAACTAACATTTATTTTTATTTTGTTAATTTTCATTCATTTTCATTTAATGATTAAATTTATTTTATTACTGAGGTTTTATTTAACTAAAATTTTTTTCCAGCTTTGAATGGATTTTGCAATTGTTAAATCTTTTAAAATTCTTTTTTAATTAGTCTGCTTACCTGTGGATGTATTTTGTAAAGATAGAATCACTAATAAATATGTATCAAAACCAAATTATAATAACTGAGATTTTACGTGTGTGTAAAATTGATATTCTATTAAAAAATATTACGACCAACACACAAATTAAAAAGTCTTAAAAAGTTATATTAACACATTTAAAAGAATAAATAAATTACGTTTCGACTGGGCTCAACTAGCCGTTTACCAATCTCAAATTATAATAGTTTGAGAGAAAACAAAATAAACCACTTAACCTTTTCTTGCACTGAACAGAAACCTAAATAAGATTGTGAGATAGTTTCTTAGAAGTTAAGGAAGTCTCCTACTGAGAAATATATTAACCCAGCAGGTCACAAACCCATTTTCAAGTCCCACCCCACCCTGAGTTCCTAAGAAAGTCTTGCTTACACATACAAAAGCACAAAAAGCTCAGTACAAACTTATAATGAGTTAGTTTACTAGCCCTATTTTCAGGGATTTCCTTGAGTTTCAGAGAGAAAGTGCGTGCTTTCATGTTAAAAGTATTGCAACACAATACAAATGTGTTTTGTATTTTAAGGTAAACATGACTTTTACAAAACAGCCAATTACCAATCTTTGAGTTCACAGAAAAAAAAGGCTTAAGAATCTGATCTATTTCAAAAAGTTTTGGGTAAACTTATTTCTTTAAAAAAATACCACTGAAACCTTCACAAAAAGTAATTAATGTTAACTCATAATAAATTCCACTAAATATTGCAATGACACAGACCCCAGAACACTGACCTCAGAATCTCCAAAAAAAAAAAAAGAAATAAAGAAAATTCAATTGCTTATTATTAATATTACTAATGGTAGCATTGATAGAATGCTATCTCAAGATTCTCCTTCTCATAGCTCTTAAACCAAAAACATAAATTAGTCAAATCTAACACAAATCAACTTCATCCAGTTCTTCTACCTTTCCATGTACTTCCGTAATGTTCATTAAGTCATATTATTACTTAAATTAATAAATTGAAATTGTGTTCTCTCTTTTAAAAATCTCAATTTCCCTCATGCATTAAACCTCATGCATTGTTGACTTCCATGCATTAGTGAAAAAACTAATAAAAAAAGTTTTGCTTTTCAGTAGTTCAAACAACCTGTTTTGTAAAATCATCTATTCAAAATATAAACGAATGAAAATGAATAAAATAAATAATTTACAATAAAAATTTAATGTGCCTGTTATAAAATAAACAACAAACCAAGAAGGCACCAAAGGTAAACAAAAGATTTCGCTCTGAGCTGTCAACAGTGGGAGTGGGAGACGGCCGTTTCGTCCTCTTTAAATGGACTCATCAGCCACACAAACCCCCATAAACTGGAGGGTGCATGGGTGGAATCCCTAACTTGGTTTTGCGATCTGAATTTTCAACAAAGGGTTGGTTGATGAACCCATAAAGAGTAAGAAACAGCCGTCTCCACTGTTCATAGCTCAGAGGCAAAATCTTTTGTTTATCTTTGGCGCCTTCTTGGTTTATTGTTTAAAATAAATAAATGTTTTATTGCCATATCTAATGACTATGAAACAAAAACAAAAGTAGAAAATCAATTTAAAGAATTGAAATTTTTATGATTAAACTTAGTACAGATTAAACGATTAATATCAAAAGGCATCAACATTTCTTTAGAAGAGAAAGCAAAATCAATTGATAATAAAAATCTCCAAAAAAGATACAGTAAAGAGAAATGAATTAATCTTTTAATAGACAAGGATGCTTGACTGCATTCCTTACTATAAAAGGAGAAAAAATGCACAAAGATTATTTGCAGACCATCAAAAGATAACCATCAATGGATGATGATACTTGATCCTAAAATCTGTGTTATTGATAAGACTATCCAAAAAAATTCTAATCTATCTTTGAAGAAGATTTTTAAACATATATCTACATAATTAATAATATAATTCTTAATATACGAAAATAATAGTATACAAAATTCGCCGCAATGCTTATTTGCTTGACCTTTTTTAAGATCTTGACCTAAAAAAAAAAGAAGTTAAAATTGGCAGTTCAATTTACAATTTTAACTTTTAACTGAAAAAAAGGCACCACTGCCTCACAAAATATAACAAAATTTCAGGAATAATCTAATTGATTTCCATGTACAATTTTGCCATTATTCTTGAAAAATGATTTCTTTAAGATATCTAAAAAATCCTTCTTAGGATTAATTAATGGTAAGGTCCGAGGTTTGTTTTTTTTTTTTTTTTTCTGCAGATAAACCAGTTTTAAAATAAGTAAAAAAAAATATTTTCCAATAGCAGTGAAAATAATTAATTGCAAGTAATACTTTAGTAAAACTATCAGTGCAATAAATAAAATATAAAAGTACTTACTTAATAAGGTTTTCAACAGATTTTTCTTTCATCTTGATATCTGAAATAAACAACAATAATAAATCACTTATTTTATATAATTTTGTTATTTTACATAATTGTATAAAATGAAAACAATAAAAAATAAAACATGATGCCTTTTGTGGTAGCCTGAGTGCTGCCCAAGGATTTGAATTCCACATTTTGTTCTTGTTTTTTATTTCTTTACTTTAGTCATTGAGGGGTCACTGTCGCCATCATGTGTTATGAATACCTCCCCTTGTACGCCTTTTGAGTCTTGCACTGAGCTGATTAGCTCTGGCTGAGGA
>JAFIDM010000004.1:47675303-47695163 GCA_023159025.1 Thereuonema tuberculata
ACACCTACGTCACGTGACTTTTCCAGCCTCGACCCAGAGACTTTAAACATCCCCATTGTTTTACAAGATATATGAACGACGCTTATAATATGAAGATTCTTTTTGTTATTTAACTGAATCGAAAACAAAATGCATTATTACATGCTATTATATCCACCTATAGTGCAAACAGCATATGATGGCAATTGAATCCACCCCCAATGGCCATGACGTAGCACCAGTAGCCTCTCTTAAAGGATTCAAAGCAATACTACATTGAAACAGCATTTCTTTTAAATGATCAAAGTTAAATGTAAATTTTATTTGGGATAAATTATTGATTAAACGCTTACAGAATAAATGGTTCAGTTGTTGCATAGTTGTTGTTTTGTTTTGTTTTTTGTTTTAATAATTTCTCGAGCACTGCTCTGCAATATTTTGCGTGCTGACATTTTGAGGAAACTGTCAATTAAATCAGCGCCTGTGCTTTGAGGCGCGGCTATTTCTGATTGGCTCAAAAATAGCTATATCATGGCCGTTGGGCGTGGATTCAATTGCCATCATATGTTGGTTGCACTACATGGTATTCTCTTATCTCTTCGGCATATTATATTACTCTCTAAATACTATATTACAGTCACTTGTATCCTGAGGGAAATGAAAGTAGAAATTATGAATACCATGTGAACCTTGGAATGTTGATCAGAAACAGCTCAGAGTTGTGGATATCGTATACACAGTATTACGATGCAAAGTTAAAAGACCGTATTGAAGTAATTTTAATCAATTTCGTTAATATATTGAAAAAGAATTTTGATATTAAATTTAGAGTTATTGAAGAACCATGTGCAGCCTTCCCATTTGACGATTCCGACTGTGAGGAAAATTTTATATAGGTGCAGATTTATGAAATTTATTTTTTTATGAAATAGGAAATGTAATTTTGTTTTGGCTGGATGGCGGGAATTGCCCAACTTCAGGGGAGTCTAAAAAGGTTCAGATTTGCAAGTCGGTAAGTGTAATTAGATGCCAGGAATAATTTGTAGTGAAAATAAGTGATGCAGAAGTAAAAATTTGAACTGTAAATGTTTGAACGTAACGAGTAGGTATCTATTTAGGCCACTGTTTCCTGGGTGTATGAGGATCTAACTGTGGGAGTTCCGACTGAAAAGGATACAACTTGCGCATAAATCACATTGTCTTTTGAATTATCATTTAGTCCATTTTGATCTTCAGATTCAACTTCTGAAGGAGGGTCATTGTCAATACAATAACGCACATAGCCATTGGTCACCGGCGAAGTTCCAAGAGCCATTTTAGAGGAGTTGGAAGTGGAATCATGTTTGGGATTTCCAATGGGTGTATCGCCTTGTGATTCCGTAGCAAAGCGCACGTAACCATTTGTTACTGGTGAAGTTCCAAGAGTCACTGGCGGAGAATTAGAGCTGGAATCATGTTTGGAATTCCTAATTGGTGAATTGTTTTGGGAATCACCAACAAAGCTCACATAGCCTTTGTTAGCTGGTGAAATTCCAAGAGGCATTTCTGGAGTGGAGTCATGCCTGGGATTATCAGTGGATGAATCGTCTTGGGATTCTGTAGCAAAGCGCACATAACCATTTGCCATTGGAGAAGTTTCTAGTGGCATTTGTGGAGAATTGGAACTGGAATCGTCCTTGGAATTCTTAATGGATGTATTGTCTTGGATATCAGTCGCAAACCGAACAGAGCTGTAGATCACCGGCGAAGTTCCAAGAGACATTTGTGGCGAATCGGAATCAAGTTTTGAGTTCGTAATGGATGAAACGTCTTGGGAATTAGTAGCATAGCGAACATAGCCATTGGTTACCGGCGAAGTTCCAAGTACAATTTGCGAAGAACTACCACTGGAATCATTTTTAGAATTATCAGTATTCAAATCAGATTCCGTGGCAAAACGCAAATAACCATTTCTTATCGGCAAAGCTTCGACAGATTCTTTATAATTGTTGATAGAGGAATCATACATAGAGTTATCAATGGACAAGTCATCTTCAGAATCTTCTAAATTTGTTAGTTGACCTTCGAATAGTGAAATATCTTGCGTGTTATGAGGTAAAGACAGAGAGTCGCTAGGATTAATGCCAATTAGGAATTCATTACTGTTGTTCAAGCTTTCATTTGAAACTCCAACAGATTCTTTCTTTCTTGTATTCCTGCAGAAAGAGAAACCACACAAAAGATCAACATCATGTTTTTCATTAAAAAAAAGGCAAAGTATTTAAATACCAACACACAAGAAATGAACTCGAGGAAGAATTGAAATTTAGGCCTGAAGTCATCTGATAACATTAAGAATTGAACCATTCTGATTTTAAGATTACCCCAATTTTTATTAGAAGCAAAAAATCTTAATAATTTAAGATCGATTTAAGGTTCTATAATTATTGTCGATATCGTTTTTCATATTTAACATGAATATCAGTAACATATAAGGGTCAATAACCTACACGATTTACATTTCAATATCAAATTGACCTCTATCTGACAACTATCTCACCGATTTGTTTCAAATTTTCAAAATAAGTTTCAATGTCTGCATTATAATCCGGCCAGCTTTTCATTCGCAAATGTGCGCATGTGCAATTATTCATGTTTATGTTTCGCCAAAATTGAATTTACGAATACTAAATTCAAGTATACAACTTACTTGAACTTACATGCGTGCATCTTCGGAATATAAAGTAGACAGAAAACCAATGAGATAGAAAAACAATGACAATTTTGACGAAAATAAAACTTGAATAGCTGCGCATGCGCGCATTTGCGAATGAAAGCCGGCAGAGTTAAGTTTCAGACATTGGTCTAAAACTAATTTTGAAAATTTGAAACAAATGGGTGAGATGTTGTCAGGTACTTACCTTGTAAGATGGTCTTTGCTGAAGTTCTTGTCTGGCAATACAATAAATGAGAAGCCATCTTGAATTAGAAATATATTGAGCTTTTTTGCAGCATAACCAAAAATTTCTATCTTGATAATTGAAAAATTTCTAATTTTTTAAATGGTCGAAAAAATTGACTTTTTTTTAAAAAAAAAAGGAAGATTTCAATTTCTGGTCCTAAAACGGAGATATTGTAAGCATGTGAAAAGGCTGGAGACCGTAAAGAGTGACATGTAACCGGCTCCTATATTTTTTTTAATAAACTCATGAATTTAAAGAATATTCTAAAGATTGTGATAAGTTAATCAACTGTCACATGTTTTTAATGATTGGCTAATTCGAATCAAAACAAAATAATAATAATAATAATAATAATAATGCTTTGGTCCTTGACCCGCCATATTGTCTTTGCTGGGGAAACCCATGGTTTGAAATTTTTACATAATAATAATAATAATAATAACTGTATTTACCATAAGTCTTCTTAATTCTCCCTCTTCTAGACATTCTATCTATTGAAAAGTCTTCAAATCTTCAAATTAAAATAAAAATAAACGTATAAAACCATACATTTATTGAAATAAATAGTTCTTAATTTTCGAAAAGACATGACTTCTTTTCTTTTTCAAAGCCGAAAAAACAACAACAATACGTTACAAACAAGTAGAGGAAAACGATACAGATATATCATATCTGTATATGAATGTCTCATATCTGTATCGTTTTCCTCTACTTGTTTGTAACGTATTGTTGTTGTTTTTTCGGCTTTGAAAAAGAAAAGAAGTCATGTCTTTTCGAAAATTAAGAACTATTTATTTCAATAAATGTATGGTTTTATACGTTTATTTTTATTTTAATTTGAAGATTTGAAGACTTTTCAATCAATAATAATAACTGTTCAATTAACGGTAGCAGAATGAAAACAAGCCTAAAGTTGATTTAAAAAGTTTAAAGGATGAATTTACATTGATTCAATAAAAAATAAAAAGAATTTATAATAACAGTAATAATTCATTACAATATAATATCACACAAAAACCAACATTATGATACACTTCATCCCAAATTAAAAAAAAAAAAACTGGAATTGGAGGAAATAATAAAATTATGGAAGATTTCTTATGTAATGCAATAATAGAAAATTAAAGTACATATTTTGTTTGCATGACTGATAATAACGACGAATGATAAAAATACTCACGTCACTGATTCTTGTAAGGATAATATTACTGTTCGCTGAAGGCTGTTGGATCCATTAGATTGTGTCTGCAAATATTAAAAGAACAGGACTTCTAAGTTGGGTTATGTTTGATATTTCACATTATAATTTACAAAATTATACAGTACCATCTCCAATTTAAATAAAATTGAGTAATTTGTTTTTTTAGGTTTTGCTATAAACTACAAAATTATTTTTTTTCTTTCTTAAGTTAGTTCTTAAGTTATAGTACTGTATTTTCAAATTAGCCTTTTTTTATAGACTTTTTTCTATTTCTGGTTTACAAAAATCCTTGTACCTCTGCCCAGCATTAAATAGAAAGTTATTCAAACATTTTTGTAAAGTTCTAGTTTGGGATTTTCAGTTAATAGGCTAATAAAAGGTTTGATCTCAATTAGTTACAGCTTTCTTATTTAATCCAATAAGTTTTGTTAGAGTTCCCAATAAAATAGACTGAAATAGGTAGGTTATAATTGACTAATTGTAACTATTCAAGCATTTGTGAATGCGTTAAGTTTTCCTGCTGGCTTATGAAGTTTAATGTCGGAATAAAAAATCTCTTCGTCCAAAATCTCTTCATCTATTAAATATATTTCTTCTTTAAAGTTATTTCCAAATTTCATATAATTACAAACGATATTTCACAGAAGCCATCGTTCTACTTTTTCAAGTTCTGAATTTCGCAAATTAAAATAACAATAAGAAGATATAATAACAATAGCAACAATGTACACACTGAAGTAATCTCAATGGTCTAAAAACAACAAATAATAAGCCATATCCTGCTATAAACAAACATTTTTGATACAATTATTTAAATAATGTTTATGTTGAAGGATATGGCTTAGTTGTTGTTTTTAGGCCATTGAGATAACTTCAGTGTGTATAAATTGTTGCTATTGTTATTAGTGTACCTACAATGTTGCTATTGTTATTAATGTTTTACATTGTTGCTATTGTTATTAGATCTTATTGTTGTTATTTTAATTTGCGAAATTCAGAACAAAAATGTAGAACGATGGCCTCTGTGAAATATCGTTTGTAGTTATATGAAATTTGGAAATGAATTAAAGAAGAAATATATTTAATGTGTTCAGACTCAAGCAAATTATCGTAATGCTTCAAATAAAACAGAATTCATACTACTTACATGGTTGCAAAGATAAATTTATTTAATGTTAAAAAGTTAAAACATCCCACTAAAGGCCTACGTGGCCTTCTGGTCGAGGAGGTAAGGCTCTCGGCGTTTAGATCAAACAGGACTGACTTAAGCCCATTACACAATGGATCCGAAAATCGGTCGGTCGGATCTATGTGCATTGGGCTTAATGGGAACGTTTGAGACCAAAATTATCAAATTGAAATGAAAAAAGATAAGGTGAATGGAGTGTTTGGAACACAATTTACGTATAGCGTGATTCAGTCCAAAATTTACATATTCAAAACACCCTCATTCACCTTACCTTTTTTCATTTCAATATGATAATTTTGATCTCAAACGCTCCCCTGAAGCCCATTACACATGGATCCGACCGACCGATTTTCGGATCCATGTGCAATGGGCTTTAAACGTTAAGGTCGGATGATCAACCCGACGTCCGCCCGTCTTAAACCCTCGAAAAGAAGCGCGAAAAAAACCCTATTCAGCAGACCCTTGGACCCAACTGAGGAGCATTCAACATGGAAAATTCTCTATCTTCGCCGGGATTGAAACCTGCTCCTTCAGTCCTTAGTCAATGTGTTATCACTTGATTGCAGGGTCCTCATTGATTGTGTACTCTTAACAAATGCTTATTCTGTATCTTGAAAGGCCGCAAGCCTCTTTTAGGTTACCAATCATGTTTTTAGTATTATTTTGTGCGCCCGACTCTTGGCACTTCTGCCATTGTCCAAGACAAGGGGCGAAGTTAGCCGAAGAATCGTTGCCCAGGATAAGCCTTAGGAAGCAGCTCACATTATACCCGCAGAAATATACGAAACACAGAAGAAGAAAGTAACCTCCATGCCGACTTCGAGATCTGAACCCAGGTTCAGACGTATCAGCTTCAAGGCAGGCCATCACCTTGACCACAAGGCTGTGGCTCAACAGCTAGAGATCTTAATTAATCTGGTACAGACTTCGAGCCTGAAATCTTTATCTTATTTCGAATCACAGCTCAAAAATCATTTTCCTTTAACAATTTACAAATTTGCTTTCTTTTAAAAAACACAAACTTCTGGGCCTTTTTTTTCCTTACCGAATTACGCCTCAACAATCCTGGTGGTATAACAATGATCAGCGGCTTCCGTAGCTTATTATATCTGAAAGGAGAAAAATGAATTTTTAAACAGCATTTAACTATCTGATTTAAAAGGAATTTCAAAATTTAAAAGTTATTTTATTTTTTTCTTATTTTTACATTATGTAAAAATTTACTTTTTACATAAAGAAAAGGAATTGATAAACAATATATAACAAGAGGAAGATGTCCGGTAAAGCGCAGCGTTAATTATATACGTTCTTTGCTGTTCATGGACAGCATGAGTTAGTTAATGTATTAGTTAATTATGGATTAGTTAATGAAGCTTGTGCATTATCTCATCTGTAGGCCGTCGAAGAAAGTGAGAAATTACCAAAACTAGTGATAGAGGCAGCATCTGTATGGACGTAACATTAGCTGTAAAACACTCAGTAATTAATGTCTCTTAATTTTAATCCAATATCGATGAAATTAGGACATTGATTTTGCTAAATACCAAATTTTATGAAAATCGGACCAATCGGAGTCAACTGTTTGAAGACTACTAAGTAAGGACTGATTGACCTACAAATTGATAATAGCCGGCGATTTCTGCATTTTCAGTGTGAACATCCCTAAATTAATCATACTTTTTAGCTTTTTTTGCTTGAGGCCTATCATCATTCCCAGGTATATGTTATAATGAATACCGAACCAACATGTATTATTGCATTTGATAGGCTATATAAAGTGAAAAGTTCTGGTGTAATTGTTTCTAGTGGTTTATTTTATGTTTTTTGCTGAACACGAATCTGGAGTCATCCAACAAAAATTTACCCCGCAAATTTGAGAAATCATCAAAAAAAACCATTAAACATAATGTTTTGTAGTGGTTTTCAGCGTATAACTTGCAAAGCAAGCTATTTACACAAAAAGTGGTCCTGTAGTAAATTAAGAGGAGAAAATTACCTACAATTTATGTCTCCAACATTTTTTTGTACGTCGTATGGTTTCCACGCAAAAGAGTGTTGAAATTTCGGGGAAATCAGTAATTTTTGGAAAATAGCAAACAACATCATTAACATATATTTTTTATTTCATGTAGGTAAACATTATTCTAAATGCTAATAAAAGAGGCGAATTCTATACAATTTATATGTATTTAAGTACTAATACGAGCCCTCTTAGACACGGATTCCATAATTTCTGCAGGGCAGCCTTCTAGTTCTTCTACGCCTAAAACAAATAATCAGTGACTTAATTCCAAATACTTGATAATTTATTGAATAGATATGAAAGCAATACCTATTACGAAACATATTTTGAACACACAAATAAATAGTGAGTGAAGAAAGAAAGATGAGATACAATTGCATAGTTACCTTTGAGTAATTCAATGAACTCTGGGTCATTCTCTGATTCTTCTTCAATTTCTGCAACGGGCATGTTATTGCAGCTATTCTCGCAGTTCAGGCACATATTGGAACAGTTGAGGCCTGCTTTTTTGCATCCACGGTTGGTCTGACAGGTCTTCATGCATTTGCAAGAAATAAGTTTTAAAACTGCTTCTGGTGCTGGTGGCTGCATCGTTGGTACTGACTGCAGACCACCTTTGGTTTTCTTCCAACCCCATTGCTCAGGATCTTTTTCATTTCCAAGCCATTGTTGTACTTGAAAGTATACTCTCAACGAATGTTGCTGTTCTGCAGCCTCGGTAGGAGGTAGGGACGCCAAATGGGCTGTTGTTCTGTATGCAGACCTAAGGTAGCATTATACCTCAATTTGTTCAAGGACGTGCCTTTCTTGTCAGTCAGTTTGTACAATGCAATGAAAAAGAAAAGGCCAGCACTAGTAACAGCGTCAGCATGTGCCGTAGGATCTTTAAGGATAGTCATACATGGCATACGTATGACTATCATGGCATACATGGCATACGTATGATCGTATCTCTTTAAGAATTACTTTAGCCGCTGTCTCAACTAATCTAAGACGTTCTTCCCATTCTGATGAATGTTTTTCAATATACCATGCATCTGTCAAAATCTTATGGCCAGTCTGTTTGAAACATACGATTTTATTCTGTTTGATCTTTGATATCATAACTATATCTCACCCCATATCTCTCCAATAAATGTTGTATTACAGTTTTTCTTTGAGGAATATATAGTTGCCCTCTATCTCAGTCATTAGCTGGTCTAATGAAAACTGAAATTCCTTGTCATTGCTTTGCATAAAAGTGAAAATGTCATTCCTAGCCCTCTCAACCTCTTCAGCATGAGGGCCAACCTTTTTTTTTTTCATCAACCTTGGGCCTACTAATGAATAGATTTTTCAAACATTTATCATGATACTAACAATCAGCAGCCACCATGTCTGTTATAGGTGGATCCTGTTGATAACTGCTGCACCGAAATCATCTACACGTAGTTGAGCCTGTTTTATAACTGTATCTTTCATCTTTATTTTCGTCACCTGATGTACCAAATTACGTTTATGAGGAGGCAATCGTTGTTGTGACCTTGCGTAATCTTCAGCAATATATATTCCACACACAAAACTGTGATTTGAAATAAACATATTAAGAGGCTGAGCTTAATTTTCCTGAAGATGTGCTTGGTTCAGCAGCTTTCTTCAGGTGAGCTGCTATCATTCTATCATTTATGTAACTTTTCCGACATGAAACATATACGCTAACAGATGTTTTTTCCCGCCAAAACAGCTCTCTTCCTATCATTTCTTTTTTTGCTAGCATCACGTAACGTTTCTATTCCTTTTTCCTTGACCACTTTCACTGCACCCTCACTCAAATGTTTTTCACAATTAACACTTATCACTGGACATTGCGACCGAGTTGTTGCATTATATCTCAACGAACTCACTGAGAAACGAAAATAACTCCGACGCCGTTGCAGAGAGAGAAAAATGACACGACCGCGGCAGTGAACGAACTGGGGAACTGGCGATACACCAGCCTGCAGTTACCTTTTAACACACACAAAAGTCGCTAGAAGTCGTTAGCTTTTTTTTAGTCCCTAAAGTAGAAAAAAAACGCTGACGGCGTGAGAAAGTCGCTAAAACGGCAACAGTGCAAGTCTGAGAGGCATTTAGGCATGAAGACCCTCCCTCCATGTGATTTAGAAAAGGGGGAGTTCGAGGTCAAAAAGGACACAAAGAAGGGATTCTTCTATGGTTTGCCAGGTAAACACGTTGAAAGGCAAGGAACTGCAGATGAAATAATTCACTTGAAGGGAAAACTGCAATTTATTTATTTATTTATTTATTTTGCCCCGATATTTCAACACTCTTTTGCATGGAAACCATACGACGTACAAAAAAATGCTAGAGTTGTTAGAAATGTAATGTAATTTTCTCCTCTTTATTTTACTACAGGACCACTTTTTGCGTAAATAGCTTGCTTTGCAAGTTAAAAGCTGAAAACAATTAAAAACATCATTTTTAATGGGTTTTTTGATAATTTCTCAAATTTGCGGGGAAAATTTTTGTTGGACAACTTCTGATTCGTGTTCAGCACCCCAAAAACATAAAATAAACCACTAGAATCAATTACACCAGAACTTTCCACTTCGAGCCCTATTTGTGCACCATTTGAATGGACTAAGAGGGATCTGCTGTTAAGAAATGAACCCATTTGTAATAGAAGCAGCGGCACCGTCATGTAGTCCATGAATTTTAAATTGGGAAATTGCGAATTATTTGATATGTATCCGACCATAAACAGAAAAAGAAAGAAAAGGTAGAAAATGCTGCACTTCTTGTCTTTTTCGGATGCAGTGAGGAATTGTAAACTCCAATGGCGCACCAGTAGATGTATTAGCTACATCGGTATAAGAGATATGATCGTTTGATCCAGTAGGAGATATGGTGCAATGTAAAATTACATAGAGCCTAGAAAACAACAAAAAACGATGCAGCTAAATAGGAGTAGCCATAAAATATTTCGCCAAAATTACAAAGCAGTAATGAAACTTGAAGTTCAAAGTTATAAAACTGTTCTAATGGAGCTATAAGAAGGTGAACAAGTTAAAGTTAAAAAAAGAAAAAAGAAAAAGAAATATAATTGAAAAAGAATTACAATGTGAAAAATAAAATCAAGAAAGACATATTTCTTCTGAATTCCAATATGAAAATATATCTTGTTGAGATCTTTTACAAACGAGATGTCTAAAGTCACAAAGCTGTGAGAATAGAAAACTTCACATTGTACTGAATATGTGCAAAATTGTTAAAAATGACTACATGGAAATTGTGCAGTTTAAGACCATGTTGTTGACTTGAAAATATTAAGTGTAATTTAATCTAAAGGAAAAATGTTGAGATTGAATAAAAAAAAATATGATCTATATCTCCTGATTTAATTTTTCTATTTTCCGTAAGCCATTTCCCAGTTTCATATCTCACCCACCACCAGTAGGATACATTGCCAAAATATTATCAATTAGCTACTTTGTATTTTCGTAGACTTTGTTTATGTCTTTCAATTTTGATAAGATTTAATCAGTTTAAAAAATAATGCTTCGTATCACTTACTTTTCCCTTGTGTAAGACAACATTGTTAGATTGCTATTAACACTTACAAAGTTGATCTTACTGTAAGGCCAATGCTTGTTGAACTTAGAAAAGTGACTATGTTATTAAATCTTGTATACTATATCAAAATCTTCATATACTTATTCTTTTCCATTAACGTCCTATATTAACGATATGAATATTGTAAGAGAAATATCAAAAATAATGAGCAAGAAGGATTTTTAAAATTTTTTGAATAATTAATATTCTTTAAAAGAGATTGTTATACCGGTATATTATTGAGATACGAGCTTTTATCTTAAATTAAATGTAGTTAGATTTAATTATTGTATGTTGTTGTATTGACACGGATGTTTGGTACATTGAATGTAAAAGAATTTAATTATTATATATTGTTACTTTGAAAAGATTATAGCACATGATCAGTTAACGAATTCTGTAGAGGAAACAGAAAAGAAATTTTCTTGTCCTTGAAAGAAAAACCTGATGAATTTTTCTGCAAAAGAAAACGAAATATCGTTAATAACGGAAGTTAATGGAAAAGAATATGTGTATGAAAATTTTGACTATTTTAATTTGGTATTTTTGTTGTATGCATTGAGGGAATCCCATTAATAAATAGCGATTCATAATAATGATATATAAGAAATAACAATCTTTGGAATATAGTAAGTTATTAAGAATTTGTTACTAACTTCTTGATTAGAATTCCTATGGTAATTCCAATGAATAGCGTTGCAGCTAGCGCTAAAAAGATAGTTAGCCACATTTCCACTGATGAAGGATCATCTAAATAAAGTTGAAAAAGAAAATCCAACTTAGTAAGAAAGCATAAATAATATATCAAGGAAAAATATGCTAAAATTAAGAATTTTAAAATCTATCTAAATCTAAATCTAAAATTTAAAAAAATTAAACAAAAAAAAATCAGTCAATTCACAGTTTTGTAGTAAACACGAAACCAAGGGACTTGGTACACTATGTCGAGTGATTGACTAAGTATCCACATTAAGCCATATTCGTTCTGTGCACAGTCCATTCATTATAATCTCAATTTTGTCCAATTCCATCTATTTTCCTGACCCGGTCAGTGGCCACATGAAACCCGAAGTGGCCTGGACAGGAACTCGGGTCAGTTATGACTCATGGGGCTCTAAATAATGGTTTGGGCTGTGGAGAGAGAGTTATACCTCACACACAAACATACAGACAGGCGAACCCTAATAACTCCTTCCCATAGGCTCGCTAAAATAGATTATAATATTGTTCGTTGAATTTTATTTTGATTTTTCTCAAGTGCACATTATTATTCATCACCAGGTTTCACAATTTGTTTTTCGAATTTACACAAAACCAATGTTTTCAGTCGTGTGCCCGAAAGAGCGGAAGTTCTGCTACAAAAAATTCATGGAATCCACTTTGTGGTTTCCTTATGTTATTTTAATGAAGGATTTATACTGTTTTTATACTCCTTTTTCATTTACCGTTCGTTTTCGTTTACGAGAGCCTTCAGCGCTTTTGCGCATGCGTCAAAATCTCCTCCGATTTTTTTTCCAAATAGGGGCGAGGAAGATGGGATGTTTACTTTTTATAGTGTTAGTTTACTAGTAGCTGTGTTCTACTTGCGCTTTTCGGGAAAGAATTATGGAACGAATAAATACTATTGCAAAAATAACAGGTACTAAAAGAAAAACAAGTCTTAAGAAAGTTCCCATCTCAGCGTATCACCCCTTTGCGGGGTAGAATCGTCTGTGTTGTCGTGATTTTCGCTTTTCGAAACGGACAGTATTTACTTATTTGTTTGTTTGTTTGTTTGTTTATTAACTTTTTTTTTAAATAATTTAAATGTTAACAATGGAAGCAATAATGAAAGCGTAGTGTAGGATGGATATTTCTTTCCCATACTGTTGTTGGTTTGCTGTAAGGAACTTAGATATAATATTAGTTAAAATCCATATGTTTTGATTCTTCAAGTCTATTTACATTTTGTTATTGATATGGTTGCTCGAAATTAGGTATATATTTTAATTACAAAAGCATTTGTCACTCTAAATATATAATATTACTGCGCTTGGAAAATAACTACGTATCAATAGTTACTACGTTCGAGTACTATGTGCACAAATGTGCGTATGTGTATCGAATCTTACAGATTGTTCCAAAATTGGCAAAAGTCTGCATTATATTCATACCTCCTTCCTAATTAAGAACTATAGGCGACAAATTAAATATAATGAATCCATTTCATAAGTTACAATCATTCATTTAATATTTGAAAAAAGATTCAGTACTTACATACTATCGGGACACATATTCTATAATCGGTTTCTAGTGGATATTTTAAATCATTAGCTCCTTCAAATATGTATTAAATATAGATACTTATTTATTATCTGATATCGTTTGAAAAAAAAAATCCTTTTAATTAACACTACGTTAGGTTAATTGAGGTAGGATCCTTTCCTTTTGAAATGTTTCGTTTGGAAAGCAAATACTTTCCATTTCGAAATGACCAGCGGAATCATAAATAATGGCAACTACAAATTATGTTTTAAGTAAAAAAAAACAGAAAATAAATGATAACACACGAAATTGATTATAAAAAAATGGGTCCTGACAGTACGTTAGTACCGAAGATCTTATTATTCGTTTTCCCAAAGAAAGACTTTTGTTGACGTAATCCTCTTATGGATTGATGTTTCCAGGACGTAACAGCGATATCTATTGCTAAAATTCTTGTAAACATAACGACAACATTTTGGGTTTGTTTGTTTTTTGTACAGTTGTGGATATACAGTAAAACCCCGTTATTACGCTCCCGCTTATAGCACTATCCCGTTCTTTACGCTCCTTTCCTATGGTCCCTGGAATTTTCTATGTAATTCTTTTCTATGTAATACTTTTACCCTCTTATAACGCTTCAAATCCCGCTTGTAGCGCTTTTTTTTATATCGGAAATTTTGTATCGAAAAGAAATGTAACACTGTAAGATTCTTTTCTTTCCCTGGTAGGAGGGAATCTTTGAACTCTTTGAAGTGCGGGTCTGTGATACAGTAAGTTAGTGCAAAATGTCGAAGCGGAAATCCCTTTCTATAAGTGAAAAATTGCAAATTCTCCTTAACTACGACGAGAATTCTACACTAAGTCAGAAGGATTTCGCAGAATCTTTAGGAATTCCCTCATCCAGTCTGAGAACAATAATATAAACCAATGCAGCGAAGGGTGGTTGCAAACGTAAAAGTGAAGTGTGGAAAATATGAAGATGCCGAGGAAATTCTAATTGAATGGATTCATCAGTCCCGTGATGCATCAGTGCCATTAAGTGGCCCAATCATTCAAGAAAAGGCGCGTGAAATAGCGGGCAGTGAACTAAATCTCCTCCGAAAATATATTAGTGTTGCTCCTAGTGGTGTATCAATTGATATTTAATAGTTACTTGGACCCATTGAAAATGTCATAATCCATAACAGTAGCACACACACACACACACACACACACGGCAAACCACAATCAAAGATTTTTTAATTAGGAAATAAGCTCACATCTGCACTATATCTATTACAGAATCAAGTATGTTTGTTGTAAAATGGTGTCTAAATGTTTCCCCATCTCATAAATCATTTCCCGTCTATAGCGCTATCCCGCTTATTACGCTTGTAGTCATGGTCCCTTGACGAGCGTAATAACGAGGTTTTACTGTAATTTTATATTAATTATAAAAATGTTCCAAATTATACCGTTGGCTTGGCTGTGAATTGTCTTCCCTCGCTCACTGACACTAACTTCTTGTTGCAAAGACGCCATTTCTATGCTTAACGCCGTGATTTCCAGGCGAACGTAAGTGATCAGATTTCACCATATAAGGTGGTCTTTCTCTGTCGGAACAGAGAATAACTGAAAACTATCAACTTTTAATGTATAATAAATATGTTGTCTTTCAGGCTTGGATTTTCCATTGTACGTAAAGAAAATATGGAGTAAGAAATTCATGAACTTGTTATATTTTCATTCTTGAAGTTTTCTTTTTGAAGGTTTTCATTAATTTCAATAAAATAAGAAGACAAATTAAAACCCATCTTTTAAAAAAAGGTGTGGTTTTGTATTGATATTCTACAAAGTCCATTTCTCCCTCTAAAATATACTAAAAAGCTGAAACTGAGGAATATAGTTGTGTTAATAATGAATTCCAAATTTAGATCGAATCGGCTGCCTTTACATACAAAAACTTTTCTTCAAATTCTTGAAATCTAAAAATTCAAGACTAAAAGCATTAAATTTGGTCTTTCTTTGAAAAAAAAAAATAGTAAATTCAAGCTTTCTTAAAATACAAATTGAAACGTAATGAATAAAACAAACAAATTATTTTGAATCTGTAACTTGAGCAAACAGTAATAATATTTAACCATAATCTTACCTTTTTTCGTCATGAAGTATTGAGTTACTGCATAACTTTTATGTATTCCTTTGAGCTTAGTTTCAATTGTCACACTATAATTAGTAGCTTCATTCAAGTCAATTATTTTATAATCTGTTTGATGCCAATCAAAAACTAAGTAAAACAAAAGACAAACAATGAATCAATTCCTATAAAATGTAGATACTTGTTTGTATACATTAAAAAAAAAATCAACAGAAATATTTATCTATTCAAATATATAAAAAAGAAAATACTCTTATAATCAGAGAAAAGATGACTTAAGGCATTCTTGAATATTGTTAATGTATTATCATTAATTTATTAGCAGTGTAATAAAGAATTTTATCTAAATACGTTCATTATCATAAATGCACATTCCGTTTGATATTTTGTGTTTATTATATATATATTCGCTAAATTGAATATTCTCAGGGAGGTGTCCACTAAGCTTATAACATTGAAGTTTGTTCAGATCTCCCCTTAATCTATTGGATTGGCCAAAACGTTCGTACGGTTTTTAAGTAAAAATAAAAGAGACATTTTTCATTGTCACCAATAATGTTGAACAACGTCTTCAACGGTTTGTTCCACTACCTTCTGCCATCTTTCAGGCAACTTCTTAATTACAAAATTTTTTTTATCTTTTTAAGAAAAAAAAAACGTTCCGGGAGTGCCTTCGGTGACTTCAAGGGAATTGACTTCTTTCGGTTAAGAGAATTTGCTAAAGAACGAAATCAATGGAAATCCGAAGGTGCAATGTCTGGTGAATAGGGCGGATGAATCAAAACTTCCCAGCCAGCTTCAACAGCTGTAACAATTTTTGCCTGGTCATCAAAGAAACATGCAGTCTTGTGTGCTTATTGTCTTCCATCTTCAATATTACATTGGCGACACAAATTTACCAATTTTGATCAGTTTTTGTTAAATGCACGCTGATACGACAGCTGTCACAATACAATCGAGCAAAATGGTTCAACTTTTATTTAAGACTCTAGTGCTTCGAACATAAGCAGCACTCAGCAACTAATCGCTGCTCTGGCAGAGTGTTGGTGCACGCCGCCCTTAGTTTCTTTTATTTACCTCATGAACATCAAGCATTTTTATTTTAATAGATATTTCAAAATTTAATCATTTTTTTTTTTGTAAGTAAGGGATATTGTAAAGTTCGTTATGTCCCAAACAATCTATTGCATTTTTACCACTCCTTTCCCTCGACCACAATTTTGTTTGAATAAGAATAAGTCTAAAACTTCTTACTTGATGAATTCTGACTTGAACCATTGTCTTTAGACGACCAAGAAATAACAAAACCTTCCACTTCTTTGGATCTTTTTTCACAGGGAAAATGCCATTGAATCAACATCCAAGTTTTTCCTCTTCGAACTTGTTGGACACTCTGGACAGACTGATCACCTTCAAACAAAATAATATAGTTTAATAAATAGAGTCGAATAAAAAAATAACGATTAACAAATATAAAAAGCTAAAAAAGCTTTTAACCCAGTAAAAATGCAAGTTAAAACGACCGGATTCACTTTTTAGACAAAGCTTCGATAAGTATCAAGTTTTAAATAACACAGATGGATGAGATCGCTCGGGTGATATATCTCGGGTCTTGATTCCAGTTCGGCAAGTATCTGTATCACCCGCTCAGCGTCTGTTAACTGCATATAAAACCATCTAATTTTAAAAATTTGTTGCATGTCAAAGCTTTGTCAAAAAAGCAAAACCGGTCGTTTTAAAATGCATTTTTAGTGTGTTAAAAACTTTATTAGCTTTTTACGATAACTGTAGTATGTCGATATTTTTTATTCGAATCAAACTTTTTGCACATCGTTAAACTCAAATCAAATAATATAGAACTTAAAGATTTTTGATGGCTTTAGATTTGAATAAAATTATGGTTAGGTTACGAATGTAGAATATTGATTCAATTCACAGTTTTTTACGAAACATTAAACCAAGCGACCCTGTATAATTTGCAGTTTAATAAAGTGGCTCTGCCCTTGATTCCGCGCAAAACTCATTTATTTAAGCCGTTATAATTCTAGGATCAAGTACAATTTTTAGTACTTGGATAATTCTAAGATCAAGCGTACAAATGGCCTTCCAAGAGAGATGATGTCATTCCCACCTAAACTTGAAGTGGCCATTTTAGGTCGACAGTATTGAATTCGTTCTGAAGGTAATCGATTCACTATTGATAGACCCAATATTGTTCAATTCACATTATTTTCCTGACAAGTCAGTTGCCACCGAAAACAGGAAGTGACCTGAACCGGAAGTAGAATTTTCCTCCAAGTCATGGGGAGTCCGATCAGTATGGCTCATGGGACTCCGACTTCAGGTTTTGCTACGGAAGGCGTTACACTTAACACAGACACGAGACTCCCTCTCCCCCTTATGGAGTCGCTAAGTATATTGGTCCCTTTTCCGGGTAGTGAGAGAGGTTTACAGTCAAAGCGAAAGGCTCTACTACCAGAAAAAGCCTGCAAGTTTTCCTTTTCCAGATACAATCGTGTATGGATTGGAATTACAATTCTCAGCATAGCAATGGCTCTAACAAAAGCTTAAAAGCAACTAACTAAAAAAAATAAAATAATAATAAATATAGCTTCCACTGGCCATCTACAGGAATACGAATTTACCGATTTTATGTAAGGAAAAAAACAAGGCAAATAGAAAAGCAATTAAATATAAATTACACAGGCCAACACATAGGATAAAAAACATATTTACAATTAAAAAGATGCTAGCTTTCGAATCGTTAATATTCTTTCTCAAGCAGATGATTACAAAATAAAAAATTAAATGACGGTAATAAAAAGAAGTCAGATGCTAAAACAGTGGCTGAGCTCATGTGATTGGAAGAGTCCAATGTCTATCCTTACATGTCATTGTAATGTATATCCTTACGTGACATTGGACTCTTCCAATGTTGGGGCTCATATTATCATGGCAGCACACGCGTCTCTCTGTAAATATTTCAATCTATATTACTAAAATCTTTTATTTCTCTGTCTGCTTGTCTGTCTAACCGGCGCAATTTCCTGAGCGAATGGAAAATGGAAATAATTTTTACAATGAAACGTCCGCGACAGGAATCGAACCTACAACCTTCTGATCCGAAGTCAGACGTCTTATCCATTAGGCCAAGGTGACTACTACTCACTTCATATTGTTTTTTGACTTATGTGTCCTTTCCATGCCCCTAATCATTAATGAATGAATTCAACCTTTTTTTTTTGAATCTCAAGATTTTTTTATTTATTTCCGATCCATCTATTTACTTGTAATTCGAAACTGACAATTAAAACTATAATTGCCGAAATGTTGGAATATTTTAAATATAATATTCTTACTTAATCAAATTCTTTGTGATATTGAAAAACAAGCACGTGTACACGGGAGATGTCTGAATAAAAAAAAGAGTCAAGAAAGAAGGAAGTCCTATTTCTATTAGATAGAATACTGAAAAATCACTATTTGTAACTCAAAAACCACTGAAAGGTATCAATTGTAATTAAAAAAAGAGATTCAAGAAAGAAAGAAGCACTATTTCTATTAGGTAGAATACTGAAAAATCACTATTTGTAACTTAAAAACTAATACTATTTGTAACTCAAAAACCACTGAAAAGTATATCTATATTACTAAAATCTTTTATTTCTCTGTCTGTCTGGTGCAATTGTTGTAATTTGTGAAAATAGAAATAATTTCTACAAGTTCGCTACGGAAATCGAACTTGCAGCCTTGTTAGACGTCTCAGCCATTAGACCACGAGAACTACATTATAATCTCTATAAAAAATAAAAATATATCGTAGATATATCATTCACACGCTGGTTCTAAAAGCAGTCGTGGATTGAGAGAATACAGACATCAGAAATTAAATTAAAAAAAAAAAAAAAAAACTTTTAAAAAAATTTAGTTTTATTTTACTTGATGTAATTTGTGTGTGTGTGTGTTTTTTTTAATAAATAACAAATTGTTCTCCGTTACATAAGCGAGGCTTCCGGAGCGAAGCATCGGGTAGCCGAATAGTTCCCTATGAATATATTTATTTTACCAGATCGTTATTATTTAAATAAACCTTTTACTTAGTTAATTAAATCCATTACAGAACTAACTATATCAATTAGTTGTTATTATTTAGTAATAAAAAACTTTTATAATTTTCTGTAAAGCTGTAATTAAATAGCATCATTTTGTTTTGTTTTTTACTAACAACAGATGAATTCTACTTTAAATTATTGGGATAGAAATATAAATTGAAATTTTTATTACATCTTCATTTACAGGTATTTTGTCTGTTTTTTTGTTATTTTATTTCACGTTAATTCTTCAAATAAATGAGTTAAATGTGGTAAGTTCTTATCCACGATATACTTCAATTTTCATTATATTTTTTATAGCTAAGTATCTATAGAAAGAGTAATTTTATTCTCTGTATTTTTATACCAAAAACATAGTTATTCTTTCGACTCTGATACGGTGAAATTATTAGTATTCAATCTGAAATTCTCTTTTTTAAATTCTAAAAGATTCTCATACAAC
>JAFIDM010000004.1:47700163-47717378 GCA_023159025.1 Thereuonema tuberculata
GATATGAACTTCTCAAATTTAACTCATTTTTTTAAAGAATTAACCAAAAAAACGAAATAATAAAAAAACAAAAACAAAAAACAAGGGAGGGAAAGTGATTAGTAAATCAATCACAATGCTTCGCAACGTCTTCTGATAAGAAAATATCATTGATACTTAAATTCCTTATTAATATAAATGTGATTGTTGCAAATGCAAAATGCGCAATTGTTGAGATTGTTGTGCTTAATGATAATTTAATGATATTTTAATGATACTTGCCTACGGGACAGACAAAACGGGAAGATACTGCTGATCTTATTAGAAAACTAAAACCAAATGAGTTCGTGTAAGTGAAGATGTAATAAAAATTTCAATTTATATTTCTATCCCAATAATTTAAAGTAGATTTCATCTGTTGGCAGTAAAAAAAACAAACAAAATGATGCTATTGAATTAAAGCTTTGCAGAAAATTATAAAAGGTTTAAATATAAAGGTCTAAATAATAACAACTAATTGATATAGTTAGCTCAGTTAATGGATTTAATTAACTAAGTAAAAGGTTTATTTAAATAATGATCTGGTAAAATAAATTGACTTTTAGTTATACGGAATTGAAATATTTACAGGGAGACACGTGAAAGCTACCGTGATAAAATAAGTCCCACAAATACAGTACATTAACCAATATTCCCTTCCTGTGTGATTGAAAATAAACAAATCAATAATATGAACAGTTACATTTATCTATCTCTTAAAATATTTCGTGTATTCAAATCAGTAATAGTCAAAAGACGAAAAACAAAAGACGAATAACAAACGAATAACGTCTTTTGTTCAAAAGACGAATAACATTATACAGTCAGGACGAAATAACAATGAAACCATTTTCTTCGCTGCAGAATAATATGTTCTCTGATGTCACTTCATTCTTTACAAATGACTGCCTTCGGATTAAGGAAGTTTATTTCTGACCCCATCTACGATTTTTCTCCCCGAACATTGGTTGGCTCTGAGTTATCTTAACCAATTGCTTTTCTATTTGCCTTGTTTTATTCCTTATATAAAATCGGTAAAATTCGTATTCCTGAAGATGGTCAGTGGAAGCCATATTTATTTTTATTTTTTTTTTAGTTAATTGATTTTAAGCTTTTGTTAGGAGGGTCATTGCTGTGCTGAGAATTGTAATTCCCATCTGTACACAATTGTATCTGGAAAGGAAAAACTTGCAGGCTTTTTCTGGTAGTAGAGCCTTTCGCTTTGACTGTAAACCCCTCACACCACCAATACATTTAGCGACTCGTAAGAGGGAGAGGGAGTCTCGTGTCTGTATATCTGTGTAAGGCCTTCCATAGCCAAAACCTGAAGTGTGTTTTCCATAGCCAAAACCTGTAGTCCCATGAGCCATACTGATCGGACTCCCCATGACTTGGAGATTCAGAGGAAAATTCTACTTCCGGTTCAGATCACTTCCTGTTTTAGGTGACAACTGACTTGTCAGGAAAATAACACGAATTGGACAATATTGGGGTCTATCAATAGTGAATCTGTTACCTTGAGAATGAGTACAGTACTGTCGATCTAAAAATGGCCACTTCAAGGTGGAAATGACAGTATTTCTTTGAAGGCCATTTGCACGCTATAATGAAAATTGTACTTCATCCTAGAATTACAACGGCTTAAATAAAGGAGTTTTGCACGCCAATCAATGGCAGAGCCACTTTTAAAGACTTTATTAAACTGCAAATTATACAGGGTCGCTTGGTTTAATGTTTCGTAAAAAAACTGAATTGAATCAATATTCTACATTCGTTAATCTAACCGTAATTTTTTTTCAAATCTAAGTCATTATAAATCTTTAAGTTCTATATTATTAGATCTGAGTTTAACGATTTGCAAAAAGTTTGATTCAAATAAAAAATATCGACACACAACAGTTACTATATATCTATATTTTCTAATTTTTTTCTTAACCTTAAATTCTTATTTTTTTCTTCAGTTTATTAAATCGTCTCAATATCGACGCTAAATATATTTCAACTTTCTTTACAAGGGGAAAAGTAGTAAGAAATATATGTATGTATACATATATATGATCTAAAGTTATTAGCAGTCTTGCATTAGATATATTAAATCTATTACACGCGTATAAAGTTTCAACTAACTAGGATAAATATTATCTCTTCTTCAGAAACAAAAGTGAATGCTGCAACTTTTTTATTTCTAATTGACAAATATTTATAGGAGTGCAAATGCTTTAGTTAGTGTGTTGATACCCTCTTCATTGATTGGATTAATACAGTATAAAAAAGTTCCAGATCTTGCTTTCTCTGCTCACACAGGATATTTCCAATCGGATTAAAATACAAACGGTCAAAATGTTTTTCCAGTGATTCATCAGTGAAAAACCGTGATGTTAAGCTTAAAGAAAAATTAGGATAAAAAATAAAAAAATAACAAAAAGAAAAATCAAATAGTAAAAAAAAAAAAAAAAAAAAAAAAGAAGAAAATTAGGATTTAAAAAATGAAGAAAAAATTATTAAAATAAAAATGGAATTCGGTCCGATTATATTAAACGGGCTGTCATACACTGCCTATTCACAGGCGCGATCCCACTACTGCACAACACGGGAGCTTTTGGCTGCTGCGTTTCCGCCCTGACCCGGTACGCTCCTCCTTAGACAACCTGGTAAAGCTAAGCTCCCCTACCTTCACCATGTTGATGCCATGCTTAGTGCGGACACCCGATCGACATAGGACAAAGTACGACAGGACTCCCGCCCTCAAACCGTCCACAAACCCCGGCCTCCAAGTAGCTGGATTACAGGAGCACGCCATCTCTCCCGGCCTGGCTTTCAACGTCAGAAAAGCTCTATTTAACCTCAAACAAGTAACTAAAGAAGAATTCTAATTTCATGGGCGTTGTATGAGAATCTTTTAGAATTTAAAAAAGAGAATTTCAGATTGAATGCTAATAATTTCACGGTATCAGAGTCGAAAGAATAACTATGATGTAAAATGATGTAAAATTACTTGCAAAGTATAACATTAGTGAAATTCTTAAATACAATTTTTTTTTTAAATGAGGATTTTATTAATAATAGTGAATATAAATAAGTATAATTTTCGAGATCACCTGAGCTCATTTAAGTGCAAACAATCTGCTTTTGTTTTTAGTTCTATTGAAATGTAGAACTATACAAATAAGAACAAAAAGTCACAAATAACAGCAGCTACTTCTATCTGTTCATCTGTTTTGCTGGTTATCATCAACAAATGTGCTTTCCAATAGGTCTTTAATGAAAGATCTTTATCTTTAATGGTAGGAAATTAACCCACCCCAACTCCTTATCTATAAACATGACTAAGATTTCTTAATTGTTACTTTACAAAAAGTAACAATTATATCAAGCAAATATATCAAAAAAAGAACCATATCGTCCGTTTTATCTATTTCTGACTTGACGGCTAATTCTCAGTTAAGTCTTCCAACCGAATATTTTAATTGGATTTTATAATTGGGTTTTCCAGAACAAATGATTTTTTTTTTTTTTTCGGAACAATTCGGAACAAATCTATTACTTTGAATTTGTGACGGGGGGGGGGGGAGGGGGGGGGCAGAAGGGTGAATATTTTTTTTTATTGGTTGGAAGATATCTCATAAACGCATGCATGTATCTAAAATTAGTTGTCAGGCAGTTCGTTACAGTATGTTCGTATATTGTCGATTTATTCTAGAAACATCTTACCTTCAATTTTCAAGGGTATTATGCAGTTAATCCATTCCATTTCACTACTAGAAAAGCCATTCTGTAAAGAGATCGCAAATTGATAATCTTTGAGGAATTCCTGATCAGAGATATTCAACTCGAAAGACCTTGTTCCATCACTTAGAGTTAACCAGTCAATCCCCGATTCTGCGCAGTAGTCATTATAATACTGAGTTTTCTTCTCGCAGTAAAATACGGTGTAATTGGAGATTTCAACATCTTTATCTCTATAAGATAGTTCGTAATGATATTTGGTTTCTGATTTATTATAGAATATGTTCAGAAGAGACTGATTCACTGGCAGTACTGAAATAGAGAGAAAAATATTATTTTTCTCTAATAATATTTAAATATTAAATAGCAATTGTAGTATTACTAATATTTATAATTTTTAATAACAATACAGGGTGTCTACAAATGATTGGAGTGGCTTCATGATTGTACTATGGGTGTGTTACTTAACATATCATCAAAAAAATTGTACAGAGACATAAAGAAACACTCGAACTTTTTGTTCCAATTTAAAGATGTTCGATTCGTGCAACGTTAGTGACTCTGCACACACCAACTCTGTAGTCAAGTTCGTTCCACACTCGATATAGCATGTCCCTGTCAATTCCAGCAAAAGCATTGCAGATGCGAGTCCGCAGTTCTGCGGTAATGGTGGTACAAACACTATCTTTCAAATACCCCCATGAAAAAAAGTCACAAGGGATTAAGTCAGGGGAGAGTGAAGACCATGGCAGCAGTGCGTGATCATCATTTCCGGTATGACAAATCCATTGGTTTCGCAGTGTACAGTTCAAGAAGTCACGAACGTCATTATGGAAATGTGGCGGAGTACCATCTTGTTGGAAGATGAAATCCATTCTTTGTCTTCAGCTGTGAAAGGAGCCAACGGGAGGACAACCCGTTGATTTCCCTTTACAGAGGCATCCCCCTAGTTGTAAATTGTTCATACCACCGTCGAATGGAATTAACGCTGGGTGGATCTTCATGGAACTTCGTTCTGAAGTGACGCTGGACCGTTGGACAGATTGACTTGCATTGAATTCGAGGACAACAAAGGCTTTTTCATTGTTCGTATCCATTTTGCATCCGCAGGGCTCTCATGGTTGGAGGCGGAAATATGCGCCTGCCGGGCAATTCAAGCAAAACTATGAGAGATGCTTATCTTACAATAACAAACTCAATCAGCAGAGCTCCATGAATGTGGTCATTACAAGGTCATGAAACCAATCATTTGGAGACATCCTGTATTAATTTTTTTATTGAGGTAAATTAATATAGAAATGATCTCTATATAAATATGGTAATATAAATATGATCGGCACCATGAGTGTTAGTTTATTCCTTATATGGGCATGAAGTGACAATTAAGTCTCGACTGCAACGTCAATTTGAAGTGATGAAAATTATTTTCAATGTCACAGATTTCTATCTGAAAATTACAGAAAATAAAGCTAGAAATACGTGACTTTAAAATGCGTAAAGTAATTACAGAAATAATAAAAATAGAATTTTTTTTTTTTGCTGTTCGGCAATAGATGGCACTCAGAAACTTGAATGAACAATTAATTAGCTGATTATCTACCATCTTTCATGGCACCGATCACAATTTTTTTAGACCTGTAACCTCTTTATTTTAAAATAAATAAATCTTAATTATTAGAAAACTGTCAATAGTAGATCTGATAAAATAAAGTAATGATTGAATGTAATTGGAATCACGCACCTTTCTTTGGAATGTAGATGGACGTAGATTCTGCAGAAATTCGAGATTGTGTTTGAGTGAATATTTGGATAGGTTGATCTTGACATTGATTATGATAATCTTCGACTGTGAAGGAATGTTTTCTTGTCTTATTTAGAACTTTCTCACCGCATTTTAACAGGTAAACGAAACCCTCTACATTGTAACACCTTTGCACTTTCTGGTAAAAGAAAGACACATTTCTATTAGGGCATTGCAAAATACAGAAATACTTAATACTTGCAAAATATAAATACTTAAAATACATATTACTACAATTATTAGAATATAAATAAAAACGGGAATTTCAATAAAGTTTACGTTATAAACGCATTATAAATTCCAATATGGCGTCTTAAGAGATTTCTATTTATCAACATTATCGAGGTTAATTTTCTAATAAAAAGAAATATATGAATTTATAAAAATATTGTATATATATATATATATATATATATATATATATATTAATTAATGACCAAGTGTTCGAATATGTTTTTATGCTTAGCTGCGCACTAATGAAGTTACGTAGTCAAGCCAATCGTTTTCGACATTAATGAGTAAAATTAAATTGGTTTTTGGCTCTAACAGATCATTTATTTATAAATAAGTAAATTACATAATTTAAATTTCTAAAGCAAATTAATATTTTAAAATTGATTCAAATCTTAAAAATCATTGTAAAAAGAAAATCAGTAATGCTTAGTTTTTATCTTAGACAAAAGTTCGATTTTAAATTCTGTTAAGGCACTTTTTTAGATATTCTTTCTATTTTGATTGAATTTAAAACTAAGTGAAAAAAAATAGCATTCGTGAAATATTCAATTTCATGTTGTATCATGATAACATGTTGGCTTATGTACTCTAGTCCTTTTTTTTCCGATTGAATTCAGAGATGTATTGTAACGTTATTAATAGTGTACTGTTAATGTTCCTAACGTTCAGAATATTAGTTTTTCAAAGTTCTGCTTCTCATCTCAAAGACGCCGATTTGATTATTTTATTGAATGACTACCTTCCAAAAGATGCGATAAGATTTGGAATCCAGCCTCTTAAAACATCCGCCAGTGACTTGAGGCACTGGTAAAGGAACTATAAAGAAACAGAAAACAAAATAACAATCATGACAAGCGCAGAATCAACGGTTTTGCAAGAGTATTTTGTTTACAGACCGATTCAAAACTAGCTGTAGAGTTAAATACAAATATTGCAGGTTAATATAGTGTGAAGTTACATTTGTATCTGCTTTTACTCAAATCTAAAGAAAATAAACATTTGTAAAAAAATAAATAAAAGATATAATACTCTATAGGATAGGATATCAGTAGTCTGCTTGTGAATAGTTAACAACGGCACTGACCTATGCTTTGTTTCCGTTAGGACGTTGCAACATTCATCATCATCATCATGCCGTGCGAATTTCGTATTCGAAGGTACGCGGTCTACGGAACCCTAGTGACCCCCGAAGGACGAATCCTAGGAGAAGCCGTAGATAATGTAGGGAACAGACACTGGGGTGGTTTCCCGTTGCCTTCTCCAGGACGCCATTACTGAATGACCGAAGAGAAAGTGAATAAAAGGCTGACAAACACAGGAAAGGAAATTTGAAACATCCACGCTCTCGACCGGGATTTGAACCCGGGTACCGGCACACCGGCCACACGGCAGACCGCCGCCTGAGACCGCACGATCACGCCGGCACGGCTTGAAACATTAAATAATGATAATTAAAATTAATTGTTACAGAGATACAACAGAAAGAAAACATATGCCAACATCATTCTTAGTAATATACAGGTATCTGAAAGGATTTAAAACTTGATAACAGAGAAGCAATTACTACGACGCTATATCTAAAAGCTTAATGTATCGCTCAGTCGATTTTTTTTTATATATAATTAAAATAACATACTGATATACTAGAGAACACAGTGGTATCTCAGAAAAATTAAAAAGGAAGAAAAAGTACAGTAGAGCCCCGATTATCCGCGGGATTGGGTGGCAAGGGCTTCGCGGATAACGAAAATCGCGGATAACCCGAAAAAAGACAAAAAATAAAGTGTAAACACGAAAAAAATAATTCACCATTAAAAACTACGTTTTATTGTACAAAAAACAAAATATGTAAAACTTTTAAAATATGTACAGTAAAGCAGAAACCTTTGCTCTACGTTTGCATTCACAAATTCCGAGAAGGCCTATAGCATCACGATGCACAATAAATCTGTCAGTAATTTTTGACCTTCGCACTGTAGGGCCTATTGTATTTTCCCTGTTGTTGGCTTGGATTAAAATTGGTTTTTTTGAGGTTGGTAATTAAAAAAAAATTTCGTGGCACTCGCGGATAATCGAGGCTCTAGTGTACTACGGAATTGATTCATGTACCAGGATTCTGGTCAGATACGTATACTAGTATTATGTTCTGATATACATATTATATTTTTTAATTTCTGAGATGAAGTTAGGACTCGTTTGGGAGCTATTGTGATAGCACCAAAATCGTTTTGGTCAAAGCAATTGCCTTTGTCCTGTCCGTCCGTCCATGTCTGTCCACCCCTAACAACTCCCGATGTTCGAGATATTTGGCATTGTTTTCTTTGGCTTTCCTCTATTAGATTAAACGTTACAAATTCATTTCAGTTGTCAGCTATAGCTTGATGTTTCGGATTCATATACTGAAGGTTGTCGGTTCAAATCTGTGTATCTACTTTCGTTTTTTTTTGTTTTTTTTCATATTTATTTTTTTTTCCTTACATTATTGTACTTTCTCTTTTAATTATTATTTTTATTTTATTTTTTATTATGGGTTGCTCTTAAATTTACTCTTTAGCACAAAATTTATGTTCACTTGTCTTAATTTCTGATGTTTTTTAATAAAAACCTTTTTGAAATGCTGCTGAATTAAGTTTTAAATAATCAATGGTTTACGAGGGATGTTCAGTAAGTCCGTGCAAAGTATATAAATTAATGTGAAAAATCAAAAAAGTTTTAGCTTATCAGAAGCTCCAAAGTCTAATTACTAGAATTAAACACGAGTGAGACTTCGCGCACGCGGCAATTAAGCACGCGCTATTCCATTGTGACACGAAAGCCATGTAGAAGTTGTTCCGCAATGGAGATGTCTCAGGAAGCCTTTCGTGCTATGATTTGCTACGACTTCAAAAATAGTCTTTCAGTTGCCGAATGTCGCTCATCTTTGGGGCATGTGTTTGGGAATGATGCACCTTCCATCCGTACAATTTGTAAGTGGTATAGGCATTTCCGCTGCGGAGTGCAAGCCTTTAAAGATGCACCTAGAGAAGGTCGCCTTGTGAGTGCGGTAACACTGGAATCGATCACCGCAGTGCAGAAAGCTGTTGCTGACCCTCATGTCAGCATTGCACATTTCTGCCATGTGTTGAACATTTCATCGGGAAGTGTTTCGGCTATCCTCCATCAGCATTTGGGATTCAGCCGTGTATCCAGTGGTTGGGTACCCCATCAATTGACTGCTGAACAGTGATCCACTCGTGTGGAGTAGTCACGGAAAATGTTGCAGTGTTTCAACAAAGGTGCTTTGAATGCGGTAATGCCCGGTTGCACCAAAGTAGCGTTTAACTACGGTTTCCATGAACTGAGTTCTGCTTGAACCTCAAATCCAAGTTCAGCCTTATTGCACCAAGCTACAATAGGCACAACTGAACCTACGTTCTGTGATCTGCGTTCATGGCGGCGGAAGTACGTCATGCGTTCAAAGCTGATTCCTGATTGGTTACAAGATTCGTCTTTCGTTGCGGGAAATCAACCCAATGGATTGTTTTCAATAGTTGTCCTTTGTTTCAGCAGTCAACAATCTCATTACGAAAATGGAGTTCAGGAATTAAAAAACTGAATTCTGCCGAGTCCCTATTTACACAGAGACGAAAAAAAAAATCCTTTTAATTGATATAATTGAATCGTACATAACACATTTTAGAATGTAAAAAAACCGATGCGGAATATTACTAATGTAGGTAATCGTGGAGTTTAGCGTCCCAAATTAAATAACAATAAAAAACCTACAACAGTAAATAACACACAGTTCTAAAATGGGAAATTTCATCACACTTTGGTGGGTGGCTTGCTGTAAGTGTCCCACCCCCGACCGAGAACGGGCCCTCGTAAACTCTGTTTTCGTGCCACCGCGTTCTGGAGTCCGGCGTTCTGCGCCGGTCTCCTGCCGGGTAAGGACGATCCATCGGCGGCAGAGATGGGACCAACAGCGGCAAACTTCGATGCCGAGAAAAAAGGCCCGGTGTCGATGGGGGGGTGGGACACTTAGGTATCCGTGCAGACTTGGGTGAAATTTCACATTTTATCACTGTCATTTACTGTTGTAGGTTTTTTATTGTTATTTAATTTGGGACGCTAAACTCCACGATTACCCTAATATATATACTGATCGCGAAATAGTCTGCCTTTTGGTTACAAATGATGCAACTCTGTTAACAACTGAAATTCCTCTTCACAGTCACTGTCTAACGAATTAAATAAATGTAAAGTTGTCATTTTTAAAAGTTATTTCTGATAGTTGAGAGAAAACATGCTTTGGTCTCAATTCGCAAGCGAATATCAGTAAAGGCCGAACGCCGAACAGCGGTTTTGAACCGAGTTCAGCGCCTTGAACGGCCGAAATCGGCAGTTCAAGTTGACGACGCTTTTGAACCGAGATTATCACAAAACGTTGTTGGCGCAATAGGTTTAAGAATGATCTCCGTTCATCTAGCAGTTTGAACTTGGTTCAGCTACTGAACTTCAATGGTGCAACCGGGCATTAGTGAGATACTTACAGGTGATGAGACTTGGGTCTATCACTACGACCCACTCACGAACAACAGTCGTCCGTATGGCAGCAAAAAGGGGCACCACCGCCATTGAAGTTCAAGCGGGAACGAAGTGTGAAACAAATAATGGTTGCAACGTTCATCCGTCGAAGCGGTCACGTGTGCACAGTACTACTAGAAACACAGAAATCTGTCACGGCAAAGTGGTTAACGGATGTTTGCCTACCCGTGTGCTAGAAACCATCGCCAGGTTCGTCCGAGGACCGGGTGCAGAGGCCTGCTACTGCATCACGACAATTGTCCTGCACACACTGCGAGGTTAACCAAGCTGTTCTGGCGGAAAACAAACTCAAAGAACTGGGGCACCCGCCCTATTCTCAGGATTTAGCCCCTCTGGACTTCTTGTCTTCCCAAAGGTGAAATCAAAGTTACGGGGACGATGTTTCGAAAGTGACAAAGAGGTTCTGGAGGCATAGCTACATGAAATAGATGAGGTGTCTTCTGCGGACTGGGCTGAGTGCTTCTTTAGTTGGTTCAAACGGATGCAACGATGTATAGATGTTGATGGATATTATGTCGAAAAGCTGTGAATAATTTTTTTTTAGTAAATGTATTCTTTCTATTATTTTGCACGAACTTATTGAAGACCCTCGTAGTTTGCAGACTGCTATTACTGTTACAGCACTTGAAAAAGTTGTTTCTGTGTTACGTTCTCCATGTAAATAATTTCCTGCGTAGAGTTTTATAGTCCTTTAATGTAAAATTCGATCGTTTCGAAGATTCAAATCTACGCATTATTATCACTGTTAACTGCTGCATATGTTAGTTCCATAAGATTTAGGTTACGTTTATGTTTAACAAAATCGTAAATCTAGCCTTACCGTCTGAGTGAGTCCTGAATGTTTTGGTTTTTGATTCACTCCAGATATTAGGTAACCTGGTGTCTTTCAATCGATAGGCCACTGAAACATTGTACTCGGTATCAGGGCAAAGGTCGAACTGATAGGACTTTTCACTCAAGATTTCCTAATTAAAAAGATGAATTATCAGAACGATGACTGTTAACATATATAAATGCCAAAAACAAAATCCAGTCGAAGTAGAACTTGCAGTGTTTATTCTTTATACCGCCAAAATGCTCCGTATGATTGTGTATGCATTTTCAAGGCTCAGCATTCAAAATAAGAATTGTATAGAAAAAAGATTTTTGATTAATAAGTAACACTTGTAACATGATCAATTTATATAATGCAATATATTATTCATCATTGCAAGCATCCTACAGTTCAGTTCATGAAAGAAGAGCTTTTGATGACGTAATTTCCTTATAGATTAATGTTTCCAGGACATAACAGCGCCATCTATTGCTAAAATCTGTAACTGAATCTTAGAAACATTAAGAAAACATTCTGGTCATTGTATTTTTTTACAGTTTCGAATACATAATAATAATTAAAATTGAAATAATTAAAAACGTTCCACACTATTCCCCTTGCTTGTCTATGCAAAGTTTATCATTTCTTGGTAGCGCTTATGCGATCACAAAACGACGCCATCTTGGGCTGACTGCTCGGAGTCAAGTTGATGACGTCATGACTGTTGACGTTTGTTCCAGACAGAATCGATTGCTCCATAATGACCATATATGGCAAACCCTTGTCACGAGAAAAGGATTATCAGTGAGCAAATAACATAAAAAATAATAAAATAGCACTCTGCTACCAGCTTCGTTAATGGGGGAACGAAACACTAAGGTCAAGGGATAAAGAAAACATTAGTTTAGAACACAAAACTTACATAGGGTTAACAAATACAAAAAACAATGAGCTACTTGCTCACAAATAGGATCACACTGGATTCTTTATCCTCTAAGATATACTGAATATAAAGAAAAATGAAATGATTAATGGTGATTAAAATGACAGACTAATGTTAAATGACACATTCAAGCTTTCTTTTCTTCGGGAAAGTCTTAAAAAAAAAAAAATGACCAATATCCACTACGGTTCTCATGTGGGTTTCGTGATGGTGGACGATCCGCGCTGGGCAGGTTTTCTCGGGTTTCTCCCGTTTCTCCTGCATTTCTCCCACCGTACTTTCTCAGTCTTTCTCTCCATCTGTCCTTATTTCCGTGGGATAACAACATTTCCAATGAATTTTTCGAAAAGGAATTAAAAAGTAAACAAACCATGAACTTTCATACCAATGTAAGCAGTAAAACAAGAAAAGCTATTATTTGGAACAATCTAAAAAGAATAACAAATTATACGGAAGATAAAAATAAATGGAAAGTCAAGATAGAAATGATGAAAAACAAATTCTACATGAACGAATATCCTGTAAATTTTGTGAAAAAAATTGTTAAAGATTTCTTCAAATATATGAAAAAGAATATTCAAAATAAGAAGAATCCTTCTAATTACAATAATTATATTCGGTTCCCGATTGGAACGAAAATAAATAAAGAAATTAGAAATGCTTGTTCAGAAAAGGGCATTAAAGTCATCTTCTATAAAGACAACAAACAAGCTTATGAAAATAAATAAGAGATCTAGAAAGGAAGACAAACTTATTACGGGTATCATCTACAAACTTCTATATAGAAATTGTGACAAAGTATATCATGGACATTCTTCAAGAACATTAAAAGAAAGACTTAATGATCATGTGGAGGCGTATGAAAATAACAGACCCAACTTATCAGATTGGGCTCACCATGCATTGACCGAAAAACATAACCCGGATCCTATAGCCAAAATGATATATAAATGTAACGATGATGAAGAAAGACTTTTGCTTGAATCATGGTATATTAATTAATAAGAAAGTGTGAATAAAGATAAATACCTGAGAGTATCAAAACATTCACTTGGCATTTTCAGGAATTATCAAAACAAAAGGAAACAATGAATAGCAACTTTTATTATGGTAACAATTGGTTTATAAGTCCAATTTGATATCTTATGTGATGTTAATCAATTGTTTCATTTTATAATATGCTTATTTTGTTTACTAGAATTAATTTTTCATTTTGTAAAAGGAGGAATAAATTAAATAGTTTTCCCCTTTCATATTAATTTTTACCTGATGAAGAATGTTCGAGAAGATACATTCGAAATATCGTGTTTGGATTTTGAAAGATATGGATTTTGAAGTATATTGTGGAATTTAAAGCTTTTTTATTTTATCTGTGTTTCAAACAAATTTCGTTCTATTAAATACCAATGATCGAGGGAGAGACAGTCTTCTTAAAGATATATTCAGTGGAATTTGAACCAGTCCAGTCCGAGAAAATTTTGACAGAAAATCCAAGTACTTTGGGTAAAGCAGAATTATTGGCCAAGTCACTAGATTTATCGAAGTTCAAGCGAGACAACTTTGTCAACTTGATGAATACGGGAACACTGAAAATCATTTAAATGAATTGAATTTTACATATAGTAAAAACATCATTGAGGCCGGTGAACTACTGGCACAAGAATTTATTCATTATTTCATTAGTGAATTTTTTATTGTTGTTTTTGCTTTTGAGACACCTCTGCAATTTCGATGATTAAATAAATTAGGGTAAGGTAAAGTCGCCAAATACCGCATCCCACTTTGTTTTTTCTTCCTAATTTTTCTAAATTTTCATTTAAATCTTCAAAAAAAAAAAACCACCATTTGGTTACTTATTTATTAGTGTATTAATAAAAATAAACAATATTACGCTTTTTAAGCAAATAATTGAACGATGAGCTCGAAACCTAAATAATAGTTTTCTCAAATTTATAATTGTGTGTTCCTAATGTCGTCCCCGGATACGGTATTAGGAACACATAAGTAACGTACTAAGAACAAATTTTGTACTGCAAATGTTTTTAATTATTTTCTATATTAAAGTTACAAAATCATGTTTTATCACAAAGTGAAGTTTTATTCTTCTATATTAATTCTCTAAGCATGTAGCACAAATGAACATAGGATTTTCGCCTTCTTCTGCACAGTCTTCATGGCATCAAGTAAAACATTTCGTGCATCTTATCCTATTTTCTCCACCTCGATCTTCCGAAAAGTTCTTCTCACAGAAAGGGCTTGCTAACCTAGCATCGTTGTCATCGCTGTCTTCGTCGCTTGTGGAAACCAATGGAGGTTCCTCATCTGTCTCGTATTCCGACGAAGACTGTCTTTTCGAACATGTCTTTTTTTTTTTGGCAGCTGAGCTTTTATCTTTACCATCAAGTTCGACTCTTTCTTGTACTTTTTTTGTTTTTGAGCTGTCTTATTTATTTTCTCTTGCTTCTTCTATTTGTTTTTTATGAGGAGATCTTTTAACAAGCATAGTACGTCTATGTCTAGTTTACGTTGAAGGCTCGATATTTGGGACTGGTCTTGATTGTGCTGCAGGGTCAGTATCTCCTACAGTAGGGGAATCATCTATGGTCGATGGCTGATCTTCAGTAGTTTGTGCTTATTGATCTTTTGCTAGGAAATCAGCATCCGTAATTTTTTTTTCTTTTGGAATGGAAATATTCCAGTGGCTTTACAGCCATTAATGGCAGTTTCTCAGGTTCTCAGGTAAGCTTTACCCAAAAGTTCATTTCGCTTTTTTTAACATAGTCCTTTAAAGTGGATTTAGGCACATTGAATTTTTTTACCGCCCTTTTTTAACCCATCTCCTTCTTTCTCACTGCGTTCACTGCTTTAATCATAGCATCTGAATCCTATGTTAGCTTCTTTTGCATCTCAAGTAGAAAAAATTAAAAAAATTAAAAAAAAAAAAAAAAATGTGTCATTGAAAACACATGAATTATTCCTAATTTTGTGCCTAATATCGCACCCGGGGCGATATTAGGGACACCACTGGGTACGATATTAGGCTGTTTTAGGCTGTTTTTAGGCATTTTTAGGCTGTTTGACAAAAAAAAAAGTTTACAAAATGTAACCTAAAATTTTGATGAATCCGTTTAAATCTTTGACAAAAACGTTCTAAAAGTGTAGGTAACTATATTGTATTATAGACAAACCCTTTCACTATACGTTACTGCAAAGATTTTGGAAAAAAATTACATTTTCGATATAATTTTATTTTTCTTCTGCTGGCGACAATTTCTGTAGCTCCTTCCTTCACAAGACAAAATGACCGAATCACGTGACCTGTTAATTGGTTTCGCAACTGGATTTCATAGGGCACTGCCTGTTTTCAAGAAACCAAGGGGTACGGAAATAGCGCCGGGTGCGGTATTTGGCGACCTCACCTTATTTCCCTCATTGACTTCTTTAACTTTTACGGCACTGGAAAGCAAATCGTCTGGTAAAGCTAAATATAGTTTTACAACAAGATCTGTTTTCAAGTGCCGTAAAAGATAAAAATTGCAGAATTCGTAACAAAAGCTTATGTCTTGGTATTCATATCCATAATCATAAGTCCCTGTGTCAGCCACTGCTGTTTTATAAGTAACAACTCGAGGTGGTGGAGGTGCAGGTAATCTTGCAGCCGCAGCTCTGCCTGGAGCCATCACTGGTCTGCCTGGGGATGGAGGTGCTCCTGGTCTCGATGTAATGGCGCGGGGTGTTATAGCATTAACTTCTTGGAGTAGTTCTTCAATTTTCCTGATTGCAACGAAGATCCTAAACACAGTTGGAGTTCTTCTTACATGTTTTTTTGGAGCTTTGGGTACCTTGTATTGTAAGCAAAGGTAAAGCTTCATTTCCTTTGCTTTGGTTTGTATCTTGAATAAATTGGATTCATCAGGATAGTGAAAAGTTCGAGTGGATTCAGACTGACTGTTCCTTTGTCGGAAAGCGAAGTTGGCAGAGCTTTCTATAACCAGATTCTTGACTTCGCTTGTGCCAATAAATGTTTGCTTTTGAAGAATTTCATCAGATAGGTCCGCACCATCGTTTATAATGAATATCATCTGGAAGTAGGGGCGTGCCAATTCATTCATGTCTTCCATTTTGCCTTCATTAGTATTTGTGAGTAACTTTTGATTTCCGTAATTCCAATTTTCTGTTAATGAAGCATTATTATTATATGAAAAATATCACATATTTACTCCGAATTTTCAATCAATGACTTAGCTGATGGCTGATGGTGGAACGGAATAGCTAACATCGAGACCAGGAGCACCTCCATCCCCAGGCAGACCAGTGATGGCTCCAGGCAGAGCTGCGGCTGCAAGATTACCTGCACCTCCACCACCTGAGTTGTTACTTACAAAAACAGCAGTGGCTGACACAGGGACTTATGATTATTGATATGAATACCAAGACGCTTACGGACAAAGTGATCAATATTATGCTTTTGGTACAAATCCAATGTATGCTGATCGAAAAGCAGATGTCATATGCACTCTTCAAAACGCCAAGAAGTCAATGAGGGAAATACCCTAATTTATTTAATCATCGGACTTGCAGTGGTGCCTCAAAAGCAAAAAACAACAATAAAAAATTCACTAATGAAATAGTGAATAAATTCTTGTGCCAGCAGTTCATCGGCCTCAATGATGTTTTTAATACATGTAAAATTCAATTCATTTAAGTGATTTTCATTGTTCCCTTGTTTATCAAGTTGACAAAGTTGTCTCGCTTTGAACTTCGATAAATCTAGTAACTTGGCCAATAATTCTGCTTTACCCAAAGTACTTGGATTTTCTATCAAAATTTTCTCTTGTAAGAAGCGATTGGACTGGTTCAAATTCCACTGAATATATCTTTAAGAAGACTGTCTCTCTCTCGATCATTGGTATTTAATAGAACGAAATTTGATTGAAACACTCGAAAACAAAAAAGCTTTATTTTTCGTGAAACTAAAGTTGAAAGGAATTTGGAGTGAATGTATTAAAGGCATCTAAAAGAGAGAGAATTTAAATATATTTGTTTAAGTAAATTTTGCCACCAATATAGCACACATTTATTAAAATATTAT
>JAFIDM010000004.1:47727378-47741104 GCA_023159025.1 Thereuonema tuberculata
TTTTTTTTAATGCTGTGTATGCAAGGTTCCGGAGCGAAGCGACGTTACCCGGCTAGTTTTATTTTTTACTAAATAAGAAAGAGACCTATTCCTGAAATTGGGAAATTTTTAAATAATGTAAGTTTGTAATATAGCGTTTTTACGGTTTGTTATTCTTCTATGTTATTTTTCTTATTTTGAATGTTAAGTCTTGAAAATGTACGTATAATCATACGAAACATGTTGGCGGCTTAAAGAATAAACACTGCAATTTCTATTTCGACTGATTTTGTTTTTGGCAAAACAAAAGAATAATACAAACGTGTAATCTTGGAAAAATGTCTGATCAAGATTGGGATTAACCCCAATCTTGTACACACACACACACAATATATATATACAGTGAAACCTCCATTAACGGACACTCCCGAAAAGCGGACACCCCCCCATAGTGGACAATTTTGCAATCCCCAGTCCCTTAATATAGACATTTCCATGTATTGACCTCCGATTAGCGGACACTCCCAATAACGGACAACATTCTACAGAAAATGAACGATCTTGTGTTGTTTTTCAAAAGCAATAGAATCAGGCTACAGTAATACGTAGCGCCCAGAGGAAATTTTGAAATTATGGATCACGAACTCCAACGAAAACTCCAAACACATCAAAGTTCGGAAACAGAGACAATTGCGATCGAATCTATTGTCTTCGATTGGTTTTGCGCTGCACGAGCAAAAAACATTCCCATTAGTGGGCCAATATTGCAAGAAAAGGCGTTGGAAACAAAGGGGACTCTGAAGGCCTTGCAAAGTTAAACGATTTAAATATTCACATTGAGAAGCATGTTTTCAATGCAAAAAAGAAATGTCAAACTCTGTTAACTGATTATTTTAGTTAATAAAATTAATTTTCTAATCCGTTTGTCTTACTTAAAGTTGTAATTATGTCATTATTTTAAGTAAGACAAATGGATTAGCATTCATTTAAAAAGGAAAATAGTAAACAGTTTGCAATTGTTCATATTCTCTCATAGGGCAATGATAATTGTAGAAATTTAAGATTGTACGTAATTTTTCATTAAATGACATGCTATAAGCTAAAAAATGAAAAATAGATAGTCCTCCCCAATAGCGGACACCTCTCAATAACGGACGAAACTTCCGGTCCCATGACTGTCCGCTATTCGGAGGTTTCACTGTAGATATATATATATATATATATATATATATATATATAAGTTTAAAGTACAGAATTGCTTTTATGTTGTTTCTTTTGTTGTAAAAGCGCAAATAATGGAACCATAATAAATTTATGCAACATGTATAGGTATAGACAAAATTCTGGAGTAGACCTACCCCAGATTGTCATTATTAAATGCAAAACTTTTTGTTTTTGTTTTTTAGATAACAAATCTCTACAAGCAAAATTAGATAAATAGTAATTTCTGAAATTTAATTTTATCCAATCATTAAAAAATATGCAGTGAAAAATTTTAATAAAACCTGAAATTTTGCGATGGTGTTATTAATTATTAATGATATTTACCTTTATCATCTTTTTATCATTTCTTACTTGGCAATTATTTTCTGACAGCTTTTGTTCTAAATATGTTGAATAAGATTTTCATAATAAGGTGAATAATTCCAAATTAAACAATATATATCCCTCACCAAAATACACACACACAAAACAAATATAAACTATTAGGGAAGTATTTGTAGACTACACAACTGATTCATTGATAGAGTATCAATGTGCCTTCTTTATTATACAAAATACAAACAAGAAAATGTTTATATGTTGTTATATATTTTTAGTTTATCTACTTGTTTTTCTCCTTTTGATACGATAAGAAATTCAGTTGAAACTGAATACAACGTTGGCTCCTAATATTCATATCAGTGGTTCTTCAACTGTAATCGGGAATATTTTTTTCCCATCTAAACTAAATATCAGTGATTATGTAGTTTTAATTATTGATTAACAAATGCCAAATTAACAGTAATCATTTTTTTTTTTAATTTTAAATTTTATTCTTACCTTTGATTCCCCTGGTTCCTTAATTGAAATTTTAAAAATAAAATTGCTAGATCCATGTAATTCTTCGTAGTAAGACGGTTTTTGCAATTTGAAGTTAAAGAAAGCAGAGTGATTGGAGACGTAATAGTGAAGATGAGGCTGTTCGTCAAACGTAACTAAAAAGAAGAGAAAATAATTGGGTAAAGCGAAGAAACAAAAGCTTGGAGTTGATTTCAACAGCGCTTTACTGCGACTTTTTCTGGAAAAAGTTTTCCCAATAAAACCGTAGGCGTCATAGCTAAGAGGTTTACTTATTTACTATTGTTTAATTACTTTTATAATAAAAATTAAAAGATAATTTACGGAGTTATGTCAATTATACTTGCAAATAGATAAGGGCGAAACTTATACTCTGTCCAAAGAACCGTGATCTCTGAAGGGGGAAAGAGCACAATTAACCCACTCTCGCACCGCCAAGCCCAAATTACGCCCGTTTTACCTGTGGGCAATGGTTCTTCCATGAGTCTCTATTGGGTCTTTTTCTTCAAAACTATGTTTTTTTAAACTGTTACCTTTACTTAATTTTTATTACAATTATTAAATTCTACATATCATTCCTTGCAAAAAGAGTCCAAACACGATACTTCTTCGCATTTTAATGGTCAGTGGGTTAAAAAAATATAAACGACCATTAAAATGCTTAGAAGTATCACAATTGCACCGTGTTTGGACTCTTTTTGCAAGGAATGATATGTAGAAGTTAATAATTGTAATAAAAATTAAGTAAATGTAACACTTTAAAAACGTAGTTTTGAAGAAAAAGGCCCAATAGACTCAGGGAAGAACCATTGCCCACAGGTAAAACGGGCGCTCATGTGGGCGTGGCGGTGCGAGAGTGGGTTAATTGTGCTCTTCCCCCCCTCCCCCTCCAGAGCTCACGGTTCTTTGGACAGAGTATAGTAGCGTGGGACCATTTTTGGTGATTATTGCTTAATAAATAAAATCAATTTTGGTGATTGAAATAAAACACTTTTCCTCTCCAATAGCACAATAATAATTTAATCGGTCGAGTAGTTTCGGATAATATAGCGCTTTAAACAGGTCGCGAGAAGCAAAGATTGCAGAGAATAATATTGTTAATTATTAATTCTTTCTGAAGGACACAATTGATTTCGATCTTATGGAGCTTTACCATCTGCGAGTTTCTTTCATTCCAACTGCCACAACGTTAATCTATCGGTCGAGAAGTTTCGGAGGAGATAGTTCCGGTTTTACTCAAAAAATGTTTTGTAGTAAATTACTATTTATTTATAAGTGATAAATAAATATTATTATTACTTTTTGAATGCTTTAATTATATTTAAAACTAGTGAAGAGATTAAAAATTTGAATATTGCAACGTAAAGATTACGTCAGAGACAAGATATATAAAAGAAGCAAGCTTGCCTCGATCTTGGTCTTTTCGTCTTTCGTCTTATGCTCTTCCGAGTCTTAGCATTAACGAAGTCGAAGTGACTTTATAACATTAAAACAGTTTGAGTTAATAGTAACGTTGTTAATCGAGTGAGGTCGTGCCAATCGACCTGTGTTGTGTGACGTAGGATACGCTAAGGATAGCAGACGTCATCATTGGATTGTGTGTGTGGCAGCGGGAGGTTTGAATGTCTGGAGGTATTTGTCGAGATGGCAACATGGACTGCTCCAAGCCACGTAGATTAATACAACGAACTCAATTTACTGTAAGTAGAGACCTTATATATATATATATATATATATATATATATATTATCCCTTGATGGATTATCAAACAGAAGAATTCATTTGCAAGGTTATAACGAAGAGAAACAAGAAATTAATATCATATGTTTGCGAAGAGAAATTTGAACTGTGAAATAGATTCAATTAATAACTTAAAGTATAGGAAATTATTGGATATGAATTATTCATTGATAAGTGCAAGATTCATTAGGAATATGATTTTTGTTAAGGAACTTAAATCAAGTGATAATATGCCAATGAGAACATTTCGTTATCGTGAGAAGACGCGAGTAGCGTGAACTATTAGTAATTATTTCCGTGAATAATTCAAGATAATATAGTTGGAAGAGAATTTAAATATCATTTTAATTCAAGAGAAATTAAATGATAATTTGTGAACTGAACATTAAGAGAATAATAGTTAATGAAGATAATTGTGACGTCATGATGAGTGACGTATGCATTCATTGTAACTAAGAGAAATTAGTTGCGACTATTCAGCTAAATGATTTTCACCCAAAGGTTAAGCCAATCGCGTAGTTTCACTCAGGTGAAAAGTCAGGCGAATATAAATATCACTCATACAGGTGAAAAAAAACCCAAATAGAATTAATTTAATTATACAGGTGAAAAACCATATCGAGATTGTGGAATTCACAGAGGTGATTAGCTATTAATATATTACATACAGGTGATAAAGCTAAATAATTAATAAGTGAAAAGCTAGGTGCTTATAAGAAGATTAATACGACAGTATTAGAACATTAGTAGCGAAGACTTAAGGAACTGTATCCTGTGATTGAATGAACATTTGTGTTAAAGAACTATTATTATCTAACAACTTCTTTAGATTAAATTACTGCATTAATTAACCATGCTCTGCTACCCCAGTAAGAGAACTTTTTGTATTTGACTGAAATATTAATATTTTGTTTTCAATACTATTTTGGAAAAAAAAAATTATTTCAAATTGATTAACCACAGTCGATTGGTTAATTAATTAGTTATCAGTCATAATACATTACTTTCGATATAATTAGTAAAGTGCTACAACTAGCAGTTATATTGTAAAAGTATTTAATAACATGTTTTTTATGTCAATTCTTGACAGATGTAGATATAGAATCTCGAAGAGACGTCCCTTCGAAATGACACTATAATATCCTCAATATTATATGTCACCTATTATAGAAATCAGCTGTGTTGTTTCTATATCAGTCAAGAAAATGCGCGAACATCATCTAATTTAAACTTATGGGTTTAGAGATGTTCAGAACTAATGAAAAACACAAAGTTCTCAAACCACAATTTCTGATGGCATAAAGAATTTTTTTTTCCAATAAAACGTAAGCTAAAAACTGCTTCTAGTTGAATCCCGTTACATCCGTTTTAGATTCAAGGTAATACTTACTATGATGAACCTACGGAATTATGTTATTAGCATTAATATCCAGTAATTGTTGATAACTTAATATTCAATTAAAAAAGTATTTCATATCTTTTTTCAAATTTGCTATTAATATTTTAAGAGTTAAATTAGATTGAAAAATGAAAATGAATTTTTTTTAAGTTGTACAGTATCACCGAATTAGTAGGAAATAACATTTTGCAGACAAGAATCATGCCAACAGAAGGCGGTAGGCGAGCATACGTCTTTGTGTGCCGTATGCAAATGATGGTTGTGACGTGACGCCACTCCTGCAGATGAAGCTCAAAGAATCGTCGTCTATACATGATACGTAGTATCTTGTAAACAAAAGATTTATCTTCTGCAAATGGCACACAAAAACATATGCTCCGACATCTATCGCGTTCTATTTGCACGGTTCTTATCTGTAAAATCTCATTTCCTACTAATTCGGTGATGCTCAACAACTTTCCGTATCTTTGATAGTTTCCAAGATAGGATTACTAAATTCCAAATTTTGCCGCTAGGGGCGCTGCAGTCAGTCACATCAGGTTGCTTTCCTATACCAACACCTCACTTCCCTAACTGTAGTTATCTTCATTCAAAAGTTATTTGGGTGACTTAGGACTTCCCCGTGCACCCTATATATAATAAAGAAAGGTTAGTAGTTTCAATAGAGCAAAAGAATTCAGAGCTCCTCTTATACCTCAGTTCAATGGAAAGAGACGCTCGGGAACGAGACAAGCGATTTTGATGATCTCTGGCAAACAGATGCAGAGCACGACACGTCTATCCTGTCCTTCAGGGATTATCACAGAAATATATAAAAATGTTCGGGAAATTGAGATAATGTTTTTAATCATCTATCTTCCCAAACTACTCGGCCGATTAGGCAAATATTTTGCAGCTGGGGAAACATCACATAAAGATCTTTTTTTTTTATAATTTTTTTGTAAGAGGAACACTTAAACAGCAAACTCAAAGTACTTTCAACATAAATTCGCACTTATTTTTTTTCTACATACTAGTCGGCTACCCGTCACTTCGCTCCGGAAGCCTCCGCATATGTAACGGAAAACAAATTTTTATTTATTAAAAACACACACACACGCACACAAATTATATCAAGTAAACTAAAATTAAAATTTTTTAAGTTTTGTTTAATTTAATTTCTGATGTTTATATTCTGTCAATCCACGACTGCTTTTAGAACCAGCGTGTGAATCATGTATCTATGATATATTTTTATTTTTTATGGAGATTAAAATGTAGTCTTCATGGTCTAATGACTAAGATGTCTAATCGGAGCAGATGGTCGCATGTTCGATTACCGCAGTGAATTTGTAGAAATTATTTCTATTTTCACAAATTACAACAATTGCACCAGACAGACAGAGAAATAAAAGCATTTAGTAATATAGATATACTTTTCAGTGGTTCTTGAGTTACAAAGAACATTGGTTTCTAAGTTACAAATAGTGATTTTTCAGTATTCTATCTTATAGAAATAGTGCTTCTTTCTTTCTTGAATCTCTTTCCTCATTACAACCATTACCCGTGTGCAAATTAATTGATATAGATATTTGAAGAAGAGATATGTTGAGATGGATGTTTGGTAATATAGATGATGAATGAAGATCGTAGCTTCTATACGAAATTCTTGGCGACGAATTGATTGTGATTATTCTTTCGAGTGAAGATAACCAAATTCTGATGACTTGTGACTCAAAGGCATAACATTGTGCTTGAGTGAAGACAACGTTCTCCAAATAGATGGCAATTTTATTTAGAGTCTGTCCTTGAGCTTTATTGATAAACATCGTGTAAGAAAGCCTGATCGGAAATTGCTTTCTTGAGAAAGTGAATAGAAGTAGATTATCGTTTGGTTTCATAGGCATCCTATGGATGAAAACAAAATCTCCTTTGTGAGTTCCTGTTATAATTTCGGCTTCTATGACATCATTATCGAATGAACGGCATTTAAGTTGAGTTCCGCAGCAGTATCCAAACTTAGGATTGATTTTTTGCAACAACATTATTGGAGATCCAATCCTCAATGAAAAACGATGTTGAGGAATACCGCTGAGATTCAATGAGTTCAGATATTCAGGCAGATAGAGATGTTCGTGTTGTGGATTATCAGAAGTATCAATCTTATTCTTACTTAAATACTCTCTAGTCTCACCTTGTATTCTTTGACTTATCACTCGATTGATGTTATCGACAATCTCGTTCTTTGGTAAGTTCTTAACTTTGACGTGATGCCAGGTATTTGAGTTACAAATAGTGTTTTTCAGTAATCTATGTCATAAAAAGGGTGCTTCTTTCTGTCTTGACTGTTTTCTTTACTCCAACATCTGCTGTGTGCACACGCTTATTTTTCAATATCACATAGAATTTGGGTAAGGAAGAATACTTAAAATATTGCAACATTTCGGCAATTATAGTTCTAATTGTCAGTTTCGAATTACAAATAAACTGACGGAAGGGAAATCAATAAACAATCTTGAGATTCAAAAAAAAGGTTGAATATTCCTTATTGATGGGGGGAGGGGAAGGAGAGATAAGTCAAAAAGCAATATAAAGAGAGTTGTAATCCCCATGGCCTAATGAATAAGACGTCTGACTTCGGATCAGAAGGTTCCAGGTTCGATTCCTGTCGCGGATGTTTCATTGTAAACATTATTTCTATTTTCCATTCTCACGGAAAATTGCTACAGACAGACAGACAGAGAAAAAAAGGTTTTAGTAATATACTGTAGATTATTACTTTTCAGTAGTTTCAGAGTTACAAAAGTGTTTTTTCAGTATTCTATCTAATAGAAATACTGCTTCTTTCTTTTTTGACTCTCATTTTAATTATAATTGTCACTTTTCAGTGACGTTTGAGTTACAAATATTGATGGTTTTTGAGCTGCAAATAGTGATTTTTTTTTCGGTATTCCACCTCAAAAAAAGAGTGCTTCTTTCTTTCTTGACTCTGTTTTCTTTACTCCAACATCTGCCGTGTATACGCACATATTTTTCAATATCACATAGAATTTGGTTAAGTAAGAATATTTAAAATATTGCAACGTTTCGGCAATTATAGTTCTAATTGTCAGTTTCGAATTACAAATAAACTGACGGATGGGAAATAAATAAACAATCTTGAAATTAAAAAAAAAAAGGATGAATACATTCCTTATTGATGGGGGAAGGGGAAGGACAGATAAGTCCAAAAACAATATAAAAAGAGTTGTAGTCCCCATGGCCTAATGGATAAGGCATCTGACTTCAGATCAGAAGGTTGCAGGTTCGATTCCTGTCGCGGATGTTTCATTGTAAAAATTATTTCTATTTTCCATTCTCACAGAAAATTGCGCCGGACAGACAGACAGATAGATAGATAGACAGACAGACAGAGAAATAAAAGATTTTAGTAATATAGATTAAGTATTAAAATAAGTTACTTACCATATTTAAGGTAATCGAATCGAAAATCAAAATCACTATAATTTGTTTCATTAGATGCTTTCAGTTGCCAAAGTGACATATTCTTGAGAAAAAATTCGTTATCGTCTGCCTGGCAATAAATGAAATCATTTTCTTTTCTTTCACAAGGAATTCGATGCTTGTCAGTTGGAGGTCTATATTTATAAAGAAAAATAATAATCAAATAAATAATATAAAATATTTATTTTAATTGAATTAAACGTTTCTAGTATTTGATAATAAATAAATCAACGACATGTACTATCAATATAAAAAAAATAAAAACATATAAGATCTATGTGGTTTTTTTTTTGTTTGTTTTTTTAAATTTATGACTTACTTATTATTCACTAATATGATTTATACAGACTTCTTAAATACAGACTAATTTTTTTTTATTTAAGTTTATTTATCCAATTCAGTTTATCCAATTTCAAATATAAAGGTATTTTTATATCTTTATTTGATTTTTAATTTCTTTTAATTTTAAATAACTGAAAATCATTTCAATCTCCATTGTCTTGCATTCATGAGTTCTTAAAACATTCATGAAATAGGGTGAGGAATGATTATATTATATTTCTTGTGGGATTTGTCATTGTTAAAAATCAAAATTAGACATTGTTTGTAATGATGGCAGTGCCGGATCGAGGGGGGAGCAGGAGGGGTAGGAAAGAAAAGCGAATGTCCTAGGCAACAAAATCATCCAATTTTTAAAAAATTCAATTTTAAAAATTGAAATCAATTATTTACTACCGAATTTGTTTACTATTTGTACATCCTTGAGTTTAATCCGATTGTATTTTATGATTTGAAATGGGTTTGCTGGAGGTATGACCTTTCACCGATGAGAATGTCACACCCAGTCATGCGCCTTGACATAGGAGGCGAGATCAATGGCGTTGGACTGTACGTTGTAACTGAAACCAGGAACCAATAAACATTACTTCAAAAATACGACATTGCAAGCAACTATAACAGTTTTTGTAAAAAAAAATGTACAATTACAGACTTATTTAATTTAATACAATTTAATAAAGTTTAATTACGTCATCTAAATCGTTACCTAAAAAAGGCAAAACCCACTGAATGACTGACTCACTCAGCAACGCCTAGCCAAAACCATTGAATCTAGGAATTTTAAATTTTTGGAATGTGTTCACTAAGAAACAATTTTAAAAAATACCACCCCTAATGAGTGTAAATGAGAGGGGGAATGAAGTTTCTTAAAGCTTAAGCATATTTCAGAAACGGTTGAGCTAGAAACACGAAATTTGATATGATTGGTCAAATCAGAGGCGCCAACTTTCTTGAAAGCTCCATATATGGAGGCGACAGTTGGAACTACAAAAACATTGTTGTTCAACAAGTGGAACTAAAATATTCTTGTGCATAATAGCGCCACAGATTAACCTGGTGGCGACAACTGGAACTAAAATATTGTTGTGCATAATAACGCCACATATTAACCTGGAGGCAAAAACTAGAACTATTGGGTGTAAACGGGAGGGCGGTGAGGGGATGGGCAAACATTGCTGAAGGATACATCTATGGGGTTTTCGGGATAGATATAGATTTGTTATGATTACGTTAGTTTTTATGAACTGGAAGGTTTGAAGTGATAGGAGTGTGGAGAAGAGAGAAAGTCTTATATTCTCCGATCTCCATATTAATTTCCTATCTAGGGATCTCGAGTTACAAAATTCAAATATAAATTACTTTGTACCTATCACGTGATTTCTGTACCAATTAGGAAAGTTTCGAAGTGATCTCACAATTTCACTTACTTTCTCACCCACATCATTGTAACCCATACGAAGAACCGGTATTTTGCTAGTTGTAAATATTATTCAAACTTAAAATGCATTTCATTACTTACTTGTTAGATTTCCAATATAATAACATCCAATTTTGAAAACGGCAAACTGAATCTTTAAAACTGCAGTTCATCTTTTTAAGATCGACAGAGTTACATGTGACATTGGTTGCACACCCTGTGACTACAAAAAATATAGAAATATTTAATGTAATAGTAATGCCAGTCTATGGAATAACATTTATGGAATAATATAATATATTGTAAATAAAAACCTTTATAACAAATAAAAATTCGAAAGTTAGTTATTGCAAAGGCAATTTGACTTGTTAGTTTCTGCAGGAAACGTCTTTTATTATTTTTTTAACAGGAAATGTTTTTCCTCTACACTGTACTACTTAAAAATACAGTGCAGAGGGAAAACATTTCCTGTTAAAAATAATTTTATAGTATTAAAAATAGTCAGTAGGAATAATGTAGATGAATATAAAATTAAGTCAAATTTCAAAAAGTAGCCTACCCAAAGCTATTTCCTTCACAGGAAAAAGTACTTTCATGTCATATTTTTACGTAATTGGTCATTAATTAGTTTATTTGCATTTCTGTGGTGCCATGGACTTAAAAGATGAATTAATGAAAGACTGGAAACTAAAACTGAACAGTTTGGAAAAAGAATGTTTAAAATTAGAAAAGAAAAAAGGATAAAAGCTTATGCACGATGATCTAACTTTTTCTCTGTGAAGCAAGAAGCGTCATTGTCCCTTCGTGTTTATCTCGTCCAGCAACACTTTTAACACAGGGAAGGGCAAGAGATTTGTATTAATAGTTCTTTGCGGTAGAAAGATCTCGTCGAGAGAATCTCAAAACCGTTCAGATCATATGTCAAAGGAAAGGAAATCCTGACAAAGAACGGATTTATAACTAAAAGTGGCAAAATGGAATATTCTCTCTGTAAAACCATCGTGACCCTGACTTAATTTCGTTTTTAAGAGGAGATAAAATTTTATCAATATTTACAAACTGAATAAATAACAATTCTATTATTAATCTACAACATAAAAGTGAAATTTGTGAATATGTGTATCTGTGTGACAAATACATTCTTCCAACTTGCTGCAAACTTGAAATTTGGCATGGGGGTAGACTCCATACTGTAGACAGTGTAAAAATTTTAAAAATAACCATACCAGTAGATATAGATTTGTAATGATCACATGATTTTTTTACGAACTGGGAAAGGTTTGAAGTGTGTGTGGAGAAGGGCAGAAAGGAGTGGGAAGTTCGGGATCTGGAGTTACAAAAATTCAAATATAATATTACTTTATATTCTATCAAGTAATTTTTGTACTAATTGAGAAAGTTTCGAAGTGATCTCACAATTTCAATTTCTTTATCATCCACATCAAAACAATTCTTTTTTGTTACCCGTACGTAGAACGGGTACTCAGCTAGTCAGGAATAACAGTAGAAAAAAATGAAACTTTTTTTTTTTCTTCTGAATCCTTAGCCTAATATCATTCTGAGTATGACTCAAGAGAAAAGCTTGAGATTATTAATACTCCTCAGCTAGATTTAGCCATTGTTCATCCTTCCAATTGCAGTAAGTAACTGATAAAAAATGGTTCCATAAATGCTTAAAAGAAGATTGACAGCTATGACGTTTACATCTATTTTCCTATATTTCTATTTCGTGAACTCGAACTTTAATGCAAAAAGCTGACAAAGCAGCAAAAACAGTTTGCACGATGTGAAGTGCTCATTTTTCTTTTTCTGTCTCATTGTTCACGTAAATATTCATTTTGAACAAAGTAATTTTGATAATACTTACTATTGACTCTCACATCTCGCTTACAAGAACAATCCTCTGAAAAAAAAAAAGGGTTTAGATTAGAAAAGCACTCATAATGATAAGAACTATAAATTTTAAAATTTTTAGTTAATCCAGAACGTTTATTTTTATCTAATGCAATCATGTCACCATACATCCCATTTAAAATAGAGTTTGTATATAAACTTTTCTTAAAATATAAGATACACACGTTAAAGTTCCATATTCCGTTTATATTTATTTTTGTATACATTCTAATTATTATAATTACTATTTATGCAAATAAAGATATGAATAAAAAATTATAGAGGAAAAGAGGATAGGATTTATAAATTACAAGTCAATGATGTAAATTACAAAATTGGTTTCTTTATGATTGTATTTACATCGTAATCTCCCCCTTCCATCGTAAAATGGGATTTTACTCAATTCTCTGTAAAATAAAGGGAAAAATTAACACGAAAAAGTCATGGATCAAACTTGGTTCCTCCCAAAACGTAATCAAGTGAATTACCATTAGACGACCCACGATAATTTACTGCATATCATCATCATCATGATGTGCGATCTTCGTATATACGAAGTTACGCGGTCTACGGAACCTAGTGACCCCCGAAGGGCGAACCCCTAGGAGAAGCCGTAGGTAAACTAGGGAACAGATACTGGGGGTGGTTTCCCGTTGCCTTCCCCCAGGACGCCATTAAGGAATGACGTCCGACCAGAGAGAAAGTGAAGAAGAGGCTGGACAACACAGGAAAGGAAATTGAAACAGCCATGCCCTTGCCGGGATTCGAACCCAGGAACTGGCGCACTGGACGCCACGGCTGGCCGCCGCCGAGACCGCACGACCACGCCAGCACGGCATTACGTAAGTGAGTGTCATAAATAATATTTCAAGCGGGAAAAAATTTAAATATTTCAAAACTTTTACTTTGAGGTAGAAATACTTACTGGGTGTTATAGTAAAAATCCGAGTGCTCTGCAATCCAACTATCAACCAGGTGACGTCACTGCGCTAGCCAATAGAAACCGCTTTCGCGGCGGAGCCAACCTCGACTTTTCCAGGGGGGGGGGGCAAATCGCTGCGTAGTAGGCAATGCGATATTTGCGATCTGAGCATGACGTCACATGATTGGAACTTGGAAATTCTCTTCTATTGAAGTAATGAAGAGAACTAATGTTTCACTTTAAAAAACAAAAAAGGTTTTTGAAAATTAGCGAAATAAGATTGGAAATATTAAATTCAGAAGCAATCTGACACTCTAACAAAATAACTAATAAATAATTAATAAAAAAAATAATAAATAAATAAATAAATCGAAAAATGATCTTTTACTATTGAGACATAAATTATAAATTTCGCTGTTATTGCATGAAATATTACAAAAGAAAATTAGTTTTTAACTACATTGACTTCTTTTACAATAAAGACCAATGAAAA
>JAFIDM010000004.1:47741204-47776056 GCA_023159025.1 Thereuonema tuberculata
TTTCGAAAACGGACATTGGTTTAGATTTCTCCAAAGATATAAAAGTTTTTAAATATTTTGAACAATTTGGATGTACGAATTTTGAACAATTTGGATGTATCATGGAGCATTGCACGTCTTTTATTGTTGTGTTAGAATTCTTGAATGTTAATTTATTTTATTTTATGTTTGTATTGGGAAGGAGAAAGTTTTCTTTTCCCATGAAAAGGCTTGAGGAAGAACGTCCGATAAGGAGTTCGAAATATTGCCTGTACGAAGTTATGGAGTAGTAAAGAAAATAAAGTGAATTTTGTAATTCCCCGTAAAGGCTTGGCTTTCTTAAAGTGGAGGAGCGGGGCTGAAAAGACAACACGATGGCATGCAAAATGGAGAAGAAAGATGCTTTTGGCCATTTTGAGGGTGACGAGTTATCCGGAGTAGAATTAAATTAGGTGACGTGTAAGAGAGGGTTATTTTACATTATTGTGTATGAGACCTTGTCGGGACCAAAGGAAAACTATGACATAAACGGAGTGACGACTTATCCGGGTGACGATTTAACGAGGTTTTACTTTATATTCCTTTTACTTAAGACACTGATCTCTTCCCATTCTGTTTGTGTTCCTGCTATTCGCTTATTTCTTGTTCTTAGTCTCATAGATTTCAACTTTTGAACACTTATAGACGAAGTTTGTTGTTATCTCTTTACTTACTCCATTGTATGCACGAGTAATTCCTATGTAGCTGAATAAGTTATAAAAGAAGATTATATAATTAGTATGATCGTGATATGTAAGCGCTAAATTTAAAAGGATATCGGCCTACTAAAACAGGTTATATTATCCTTAAAATGACAAGAGGAACTCATCTGATACTAATCTCGCAGAAGATATTCTGTGACAACTTGACCTTAAAATATTAATTTCAAAAACGTTTATCTGATACTTCCTACAAACAACGTTGCGTTTCCGGAAGAAAATCTATTTGTTCTTTGATAAAAATGTAAATATTGACTATCTCAGTAGAGCTATTGTAAATACGGAAATGATACGTATTGAGAGAAGACATGTGTTTGACGATTACCTTCGAGTAACAACAGTTAAGATTAATGTAGATAACATCTCTTTGAACACATATTTAAGATGCTAAAAGGCTTTGCCGGAAATGGAGTGTAAGAAATACAAAATTAAGATACCACTTCATTTCTTCATTAGGAAGTTTCCTAGAAAGAAATGCCAAGAATAGATCTGGATTTCTGAAAATATTATTTAAAATGCTTCTTATTCATTCATTGCAATTAAGTTACTTGTAATGATGATAATTATTGTGTAGTAATTACGTGTTATTCTTTGATTTAAAGTTGACTAATTTGGATAACTTAACAGTAAAACTTCACATTTCTACTAACTCATTTGATTCATATTTACGTTTTTACACGGGTGTTTTGGAAATGGTAGACAAAGCGAAGAGATACGAGTTCCACACGTCACTTTGATTCGAAAATGTTCTACGACATTTTGATGTTCGGGCCGTAGTTTTAGAGTTTGGAAATGAATGGAGCCTTTGGTTACAAGGACGTCACCATATGCAAATCGACACCTGGGAAAATTCCAAGACCGCCCTTACTTTAAACATTTTTAATTGTATAAATAGTCGTAATCTTTGTTATCCCACTGCACTTAGGGAAGGTTGGAGTACAACCGAAACCTGAGTAGAGTAAATTCAATTTATATTAAAATTTATTTAGCAAACCAGCAGGCTTCATTTCTGTCCGATTAGAATCGAATGGTTTGGGAATGGTCCCTAATCAAAGAAAGCTCAGTTCTGGCCATTTTCAGCATTTTCTTTAATTATCATACCTGTTTTCAGTCATGACATTTGTTATCCGCATTGCTTTTTGTAATAAACCTTTATCTTATTTACTTACACTTCCTAATGTGAACTGAGCTTTCTTTGATTAGGGATCATTCCCAAAGCATTAATTTCCTAACTCTAAAACTACGGCCCGTACAACAAAATGTCATAGAACATTTTCGACTATACCGGATGTTTTGTTTGGTATATTGTGGGAAAAGTGAGTGCTATTATTATTATTTTTTAATAATAATGAAACTAAGTGATAATGGTGTTAAAATAGTAAACAATTATTCTAGTGAGTCTAGTATGTAAACAAAGATAGAAAACGTCATCTGTTGCTCCTGATGTAACCTTATTCAAAGAAGGTCTTTGATATATAGTTATGATCTGCTCACTATAGACGTTGCATTAGATCGCTAGAAACTAGAAAGGAGTATTTTTAAGACTAACTTAAAAGACAATTAAAAGAAATTATGATAGATTTCAACTCCATTTAATCTTATGGAATAAAATTAATTTCAATAAATTTGTAACTTACCAATTTTTATAATGTTTCCTTCCACTAATTTACAGTGACTTATTATAAACACAGCAAGAAAAGATAACAGAAATGCGTAGTAACATCCTGAAGGCATCTCAAATATGGCATTACATCATCTAAATATTTGAACTGAAAAATAAAAGTAAACTATATTTCAATATTTTAAATTCAGAATTTAGAACCTGACTTTTAAAAGTAAGCTAAAAATAATAACTATATAAAGCCGGATGTTTTGTTTGATATATTGTGGGGAAAAGTGAGTGCTATTATTATTTTTTTTATTAATAATGAAACTAAGTGATAATGGTGTTAAAATAATAAACAATTATTCTAGTGACTCTAGTGTGTAAACAAAGATAGAAAACGAGAATTGGGTGTCGAAGATGTCAACTGTTGTCTGTCGTTCGTTAAAAAAAAGATGAAGAATTTCACGAAGATGGCAGAATAAGTTTTAAAGGTTTTCTCTGATAAGAAATTGATATGTATTATAGTGACATTATAGTCAAATGGATCGGGATTTGTAATTTGACTGGCAACTATCGCTGTAAATTTAATACATGATGAAAGACAATTCATCAATGTATTTCTGCATTTATAGTGCATCTAAAGTGAAACATGTATGTTTCATGAAACAACGTAAAACACAAAATCTGCCAATTCTTCTTTATTCAACGATATTTCGTCTTCTTTTTAGAAGACTTTATCAGTTAAGTAAATCGAGGAAAAGAAAATTCCTTTCTTAAGATTAACGAATTCTGTAGAGGAAAAGGAAAAGGAATTTTTCTTGTTCTCGAATTTCTAACCTGATGAAGTCTTCTGTAAAAGAAGACGAAATATCGTTGAATAAAGGAGAATTGGTAGATTTGTTTGGCCTAAGTTGTTGAAACTAAAGTGAACATCCCATTTAGACGAGAATGGAATGCAGGCAACGAATGTTATCTTAGGATGAAAGAATTCAGCATCAGTGGATTTGACGGATGAAATTCATCGCAGGTAAACACTTCATTTGGAAAATAAAGGTAAATATTGAAGAGAATTAAAATGAAGAAGATAATTTCGAAATAGAACTTTTATGAAACTAATGCTTGCTATTTGTGAAGAAATTACTATGAAATGGATATGCTTAAATTAGTATATATATAGATTCCAAAATATATTTATATTATTTTACCCTTAATTTTTTCATGAACTTAGGTTACTCTATTGGAATAAACACAAAAAAAAAAACAGTATTTATGGTAAAAACTGAAACTTCACAGACCGTTTGTAATAATATCCCTTTATTAGAACATTATGTCTTAATTTTTAGGTAAGAAATATTTGAACTAATTGATTGTGATGTGGATTGTGAATTCAAGGTGTTAGATTGGCACTACATTAACAAATGAAATAAAATGCTTTAAATAATGTTCGCCATATTTTTTTTTTCGTGGAAACGCCATTGTATCAGCTTTCATGGTTTTCAATTATTCCAGAAATATTTAGATACTGTTCGTCACAGTTATAAACCAAAGAAAATAACTGTGAAATGCATTTAATGCATATATTATCAAATGTTACCTTATTAAATAATTCGAAAGTATAGTACTACGTAACTATAACGTTTTCATTCCATATGTATCAATTGTACGGTTGAGAATTTTCACTTGTTTACATCAATATGAATATCAAGTGAATGTTTACGCTAAAACTTAAATTTAAGGGTGAACCAAAAATAATAAAAAAAATTAAAAACAATAATAAAAAAAGGAAGTACATTAACTTCTGTTGTTAAGGGTGGACAGACAGGACAAACGCAATAACTAACTACCGATTTTGGTCGCTATTCACAATAGCTACCAAATGGGTCGCTAATAAAAACGTAGCAAAAACTGTCATTAGTAGACTAAAAGATAAAAAAAAGACACAATTAGATGATAATACATTCGTACGTCTGAGCGACCCGAATTGTGTCTTTTTTTTTCTTTTACTTTTAAGACCATTTGCACTATACATTTGACAGAATCCAATTGAAAACTATTTCTAATATTTAAAAACTCCCAAAACTGGATAATCTCTAAGCATTTATACATATACTTTCAGCCCAAAAGAGGATTTATTAGGTTATACACAAAACGTAATGCCTCATTTCTCTATTAAAAAAATTAATTAGCACCATGTGGAACAACCTTCCCCAACACCCCCACTAAAAAAAAAAAGGTTTTCCAAAGCATCTTTAATAGTTTAAATAGAAGTCAATAAAAATAATTGTTCTTACTGTAATCGATCTTATATGAATTATTTACAAAGAATAAATAATAATTTTAATTTAAAATAAATGTATCACACCGTATTTGAAAAAAGGATTTCACATTAGAAATAAACTGTTAAGAAAACTATAAAAAAAAGTTAATCATTTTGCCATTTGTTGTAAGATGAAAACTTTCTTAAAGGTAGGCCGTAGTCTAAAGTTTCATACCATCAATGATTAAAGGTTATTTCAAATTATCATTTTTTTTTTACTAATGCAGATTAAAATCTGAAATTGCAGTCATTCAGGCACAGCCTTGTATCTCATGTATCTGAAAATCAAGAGGCTGATGAACATTAACCTGGGTTCGAACCCCGAACCGGCATGCATTTTTTCTATCTTTTCTGTGTTCGTCTGCTGCTTCTTTTTGCAAAATACTTATTAAGATATGAAATTTGAATAAGAGCTTCAATTAGCTGCTGTTTCATTCATTCGTTCATTCATTCATTCATCATCATTCCTCATTACCTTCATCATTGCAGTCAGGAAGGTCATTTGATTGCTGACTCACTATAAATCGTCTTCTAATTATTTACAGCAAAGATTTTCCAGAAACTTCTTTCAATGAAATTGTCAGTGATTGTTCACAGGTTCAGGGGCGTATATAAGATTTTTTTTCGGAGTGGGCCAAATTCGAGATAACCTTAAACAACCAAAAAAAAAAAGGTCATCTTCTAAATTTCAGAGGATGGGGCCAAGGTCTCCACTCAATCAGCCATCCAAAAAAATACCCTAACGAAAATAAGCCTATTCAAAAAATTTCCCCCTTGACCGTATAATAGTTAGGCACAATTTGAAACAATGGCTTTCAAATCTTCTTACCTGTCGTTAGAGTGCGTGGGTGTCTGTCACCAGCCAGTTGCAATTAAACCTGAACAAGGGATCTTTGAAACGTTTGCTCACTGACATCACAAGCGGCTGCAAAATTGCCGTTTATATTAAAAGATTGAGGTTCTGTACAATAAACTAAATGAGCTTTTTGGATTTTGCTGCTGATATCCAAAGAGAGTCTCATAGGCGAAAAAAATGCAACTTATTACATTTGTCTAAATACTAGGTTTTAATCCAAAATAACAAGTAATTTGTATTTTTTTCCATTAATTTTTATAGCACTAAGAAGGGTTGTGAGGGAAAGGGTTGTAAGATTTTTTTTTCAGTTTGTTTTGGTTGAGGGGAGTAGGTAACGTTTTTTAAAATACAAAAGTTCAGAGCATTGTAACCTTCATGGCTTCGCTGGACAATCAGGAAAGCGTATTAAAAATGACAATGTAATGTTTCATCACAGTGATCCCACCGTGTATATTTCCAGATTATAAAAACAACAATCATTATAATAGTGATGAATCTACTGATAAAAATTATAAAATTGTTATCAAAGATAAATTTGAAAATTGCAAAAATTCGACAAAATTCAAAACACGAAAATAATAGATATAAATACACTATATACTAAATATTAACAGAATGTAATAATTCCAAAATAGAAAATAAAGAACAAATAAAATATTTAAAGCATAATAAGACTGTAGAGACTTTTAAGAAATGTTACCAAAATGAAAAATAAAAGATTACAAAGCCAATGTCTCACAGATGAAATTTTGAAAAAATACAAAACTAATGTATTTTATAAACGTAATAAAACTAATGTCTCATATTCTGAAAACTACAAAAACTTTCAGAAATAAATAAAATTCAAAAATTGATAGAATAAAAAATGAGAATTATTATAATAAATTTAATAAATTCAATACAATGGTGGAATGAAATAAATCATCTGTTAGGAAAATCAACTAAACAAAAACCACGAATTTGAAAATTTTTCTGGGTCTTATGGAAGTTCGAAACAAAAAAAAAAACCTTGCAGAGTAAATTCTATACGTATTTTGCTTCTGTAAGGAAAACTTATAAATATCCTTGTAACAACATTATAAAAAAGTAACTACAATACCATAGCAAATTAAATTGCAATTTGCAGTCCATCTGAAGAAGTAATAACTATAGTAATTAAAAAAAAGAACAAGGAAAAGTCAACAGGATTTGATAATATAAAAATAAAAGATTTTTCCTGAAGTTTTTACTAATTTAATAAATTTAATTACAGAAAAAAATATTTATATATATAAATTAAAAATCTCCAGAATTATATCTATATATAAAAATCAAGGACAAGAAAATTATTGTCCCACAGCAAGATAGCAGAAAGATATACCACAAATAAAATACAAAATTTTATGAAAAATATAAAGTAATAAACTACAATCAGTATATTTATCAAACTTCAAAAAGCACCATTAAATTATTAGAAACTTTTAGTGATCACATTAATGGAAAACTAAACAAAATAATTTTATTGTACTTCTGATAGTAAATCTTAGTAAAGTCTTCGATTTAATAAATCATGAATTACTTTTGTAAATAAATCAGAATTAATATGGGTATTAAAGAATCTATCATTCAAATAATAAAAAGCCATTTCAAAACAGAATTATATAAATATAAATTTTTGACCATTTTGAGAAATTAAATGAATCAGAATAAGAATTTAAAAAAAAAAAAAAAAAAAATTTCCGTATTCGTACAAAACAAAAAAAAAGTATGTAATTGTGAGAGAGTGCGGTAAAGTAGAAGGAAATAGATACGAAAGAATAACAATTGAAAAATTTCACACGATTATTGAAAAATAAATAGGAATTAGCGTTGAAATTTGATGTAGTTTGAAAAGGATAATTTTGAAATAACTAAACTCTGAAACTAAAAACAAAAATAAATAAATAAAATACAAAGAATCAAACGAAACTTACTTGTAGCAATCTTATCCCAGAGAACTCTTAACAAGTTTCTTTATATTATTTCTCGTTCGCTTCTTCAAAAAAATTTTTTGTTTGTTTTCCTTATGTTTTCCTGTTAACAACTTGTACCTCCAAGTAGTCTCTGACATATAAGGTTATAATTACTTCTCACGTGCTTCAATTTAAAATACATTCCATTCTAAAATACTTTCCTAGTATTTTATTAACTATTTTTATGCTTTTTATATTTTTTACCCTTTATTTTTTTTGATTCATTGTCCAAATATTTCTTTTAGAATCAAATATTATTCACTTTAATTGATGAAAGTACCACGAAAACAAGTTACCAGAAATAAAACTTTATAATAAATAAAATGTATTTCGTTAATTTATTTGTTTATGAAATAAAATTTAATTTAAAAAATATATTTTCTAATTTTTCTCAGTGCTTTTTTTATTTTATTTTTTAATACTCCATTTTATTTTTTCCCGATTGTTGTTTTTTTCTCTGTAAATTATATTAATTATATTGTTTTTTTGTTGTTTTTTTTTTAACATTTTTATCAATGTATTTATGAATACAAAACCTACTAGCAAAAACGAAAAAAAAATCTTTCTATCCGTAAACATATTGGTTAAAAAAAAAAAAAAATATATAAAAATAAATATATTGGTAAAAAAGAAAAAAAAATATTTTACATCCATAAACACATTGGTAAAATAAGAAAAAAAATATTTTATATCCATAAACATGTTGGTAAAAAAGGAAAAAAAAAATATTTTATATCCATAAACATATTGGTAAAAAAAGGAAAAAAATATTTTATATCCATAAACATGTTAGTAAAAAAAGAAAAAAAAATATTTTATATCCCTAAACATATTGCTAAAAAAAGAAAAAAAAATTATATCCATAAACATATTGCTAAAAAAAAGAAAAAAACATATTTTATATCCATAAACATATTGATAAAAAAAGAAAAAAATATTTTATATCCATAAACATGTTGATAAAAAAAGAAAAAAAATTATATCCATAAACATATTGATAAAAATATTTTATATCCATAAATATATTGCTAAAAAAAGAAAAAAAGAATATTTTTTATCCAAAACCATATTGGTAAAACATAGAAAAATGTTTTCTATCATAAACACATGCAAAAAAGTCTAAATTTGATCTAGACGGCGAACAACGTAAATTTCCCTTGAAATCGGGACAGATATTGAGTTTGATTAAATATCCTTTTTTTTTTGTAGCATTTCTAAGAACTTAAAGTGATTAGAAGTTATAGAAGAAAAAGAGAAAAATAAAAGTTGTTTGTATTTGCATGATTTTTTTTATACTTTCCCTCACTATCCTCTGGGGAAAGTAACAAAATTTTTTAAAGAACTTAAGTCTTAAAGTTGTGAAAACGACTGAATTCAAATTCTAATATCTACTGAACATAAGCAGTAAATATTTTACTATCTTAAAATACGGAAAAAATATACAAAAAAATAATATTTTATAAATAGAAAAAGTTATAAAATGAAAAAAGACTTATGGATAGCTTTTGAAAAACAAATAAATAATTTTAATGTTTTTTTTGAAAATGTATAATTTTGTATATATCCAGATGAAAGATTATAGTATAATATAATATTACAAATTTTACTACTAATGTATAATTAAATCAATATTGTGAAGATCTGATTAACTAAAACTTCAAGGCCACATTTATCATTTTAAAAGTGTCCCGAGCGTTTCGTTGGTCCGATAAGGATAACAATTTGGCCACCGCCACAGTGTAAACATATATCAAGTCAAATCGCAGCTGTCATTTTCAAATAAAGCCGATTAGATAATGAACACTATTTTCAATTACAATGATAAAGAGGGTTTGGGAAGGTAAAGGCCCTAGATTAATAATGAAGGCAGCACGAGACGCTCTTCCTTCTTAAATCCTGAGATTTATGTGGCACCATTAGTTTGGACTCGTCTACAGTTCAGTTCATGAAAGAAAAGCTTTTGATGACGTAATTTCCTTATGGATTGATGTTTCCTGGACATAACAGCGCCATCTAGTGCTAAGATTCGTAACTGAAATCTTATAAACATGACGAAAACAATCTGGTTTTTTAGTTTCTGCAATTACGAATACATTCTATGTTATTGTTACTATTCTTTTAAAAATTTTATGTTTTTTTTTTTATAAGATTATTTTATTGATTTTTTTTATTTTTTATTTTTTTTTATTAATTGTTGAGTTCAAGTTGATGACGTCATGACTGGTAACGTTTAGTCCAGACAAAATCGATCGCTACATAATGACCATATATGGCAAACCCTTTTTTTTTTTTTTTTCAAAAATACTATAGTGAATGGCAGAAGAAACAACCAAACTCTGATGGAATCGAATCCCTAACCTACGAATCAGACTCCCAAATCTTAGTTACTTAATGAAAAGCCACTACTACTAATAATAAAACACCTATGTGTGTGTGTATGTGTCCGTCTAGATGTATCTTCTTGAAACTTAGCATGCATAATTCGGACAAGACACGATCTAACTGTTATGTATATTAATTTTTTTTTTTTTCCATACGGGTCCTTGCCACGCGAAGATGACGAAAATTCCTATACAAAAGATATAAAACCGAAAATTAGAACCGAAAAATTTGTTTTTTTTCAACGTCTCAGCAACGCTCATTAATCTTTTTAATCTGTATAGTTAAAAAAACAAAAAAACAGCATGTGTGCGTATGTCGACAACAATTAAATTTCGCACGCGCGTTGCCAGGCAACACGATGCATGGTCAACTCAACAGCGCAAACTTCCGACTGTTACAAATGGATTTCAATATTATATTGCATGTATTCTTTAGGATTTAAACTTTAATTTAATTTTAGTTTTAGTTTTTAATTTACTTGATGTAATTTGTTTGCATTTCTTTTTGAATAAATAAAATATTGTTTAAAATATGCGAGACTTCCGGAGCGAAGAGACTGGTAACCGTCTAGTAATTCACTAATTTACTCTTGGGTAAATGTGATTAAATTCAATTGGATTGGTGCTACTTAAATACGAAACGCGGATTTCATTCATTTGTATTTTTTTACATTCAACAAATGTTATATTTTAAAAATGGAGACTTTTCGTTTGTTATTATGAGTATCTGGAAAACTGAGCTTTGCTCTGTAAAATAAAGCGAAAATAAAATAAGAACACAATCACTTGGTTATTTAACTCCCTTTCGGGGAAATGGACAGCTCCGCACTGAATACGCGCGAGATTGAAAGGAAAAAAAATTAAAGATTTTAATTAACAAAAATTTAATTACTTTTTTTATTAAAGTAAAAATTAAAATTATTATTTTATTACATGTAAAAACGTACAAAACACGAATTTAATAAGAAATAAAAGTAAGAACACTGTAGACAATAACCTGGTACCCTGGTCTCGGGTCAATCATTTACCCCCTAAATGAGATTTCCCGAAGTCGAGACCTAGCTAAATCGCTTTCTCGACCCCGAAAACGAAAGATTCATCTCCTTTCATCAAAATCTTTAAGCCCGTTTTCAAAGTAAAATTTACAAGAATTGCTCGCTTTATATGATTTGATTTCCACAATTTTAAAAAATAAAGAAAAGAAAAAAAAAAGCAAACATTTAAGGAAATTAGGTACAGGAATTTCTTATTTCTAAGTTCAAGATGAAAGCGAGCTCATTCAAAAAGTAATGAAAAAGGACCATAGATTCACTTCGACTTGAAAAAAAAAAACTTATAATTTATACCCGTATATTTTACGTCCTTAATTTTGCATTTATCTTATCAGTAACAAAAATTTTTGTCCTTTATTTGATGAATCTAGGAATCCTAATCAAAAAGTCCAAATTCCGAAGACAGAGCAACACATGCTAAAAGAAAAAAGAAGAAAAAAAAAACTTGATGATTCGGATTCGTATTATGAATAATTCCTTTGTATGAGTTTCATTTTTTTACAAAATTAATCTTTACTTAAATTTTTAAGTAAATTTAAATTTGTTTAAAAATCGTCCAACTTTTTTCAAACGTAAAGTAAATAGAAAAATAGAACATTTAGTTGTAAAAGATAAAAAGATTCTTAAAGAACTTGAAGCCTACGTTCCGTAAATTCTCGATTTTTTTGTTTTTTTGTAAAATTATAAAAACAATACAAAGAAAAAGAAGAAGAAGAACAAAATAAAACACACAAGATTTTTAAGTAGGTTTGAAGTTTTCTAAGAAACTTCTTATCTACCGCTCGCGGAACTTTATTTATTTATTTATTTATTTATTTATTTATTTATTTATTTATTTATTTATCTATTTATTTAAGAAAGGGAAATCGCCCATCATGGATCATTTGAAACAAAAAACAAATTCATGCCAAGAGCTTATCAATGGTGTGGAGCTTGAGACGGCCGTTTCATCATCTTTATGAGACCTCAGAATTAATGATTCTTTGAAAAGATACGCAAATTATGAACCCATTAAATAAAAATTATTCTAACTTTTAAGAAAAAAAATAATTATTTAAAAAAAATTATACAAAGAAAATACAATAACACCATTGCAATTAAGAAAGGAAAAAAACTAAATTTTATGTAATTTGTTACTATTAATTTTATATTGTACATAAAACACGAAAAAGTTTCTAATGAATAGTTAATGAATATTTAAGCAAAGTAATAAAATGAAATGACATACTTGCCATTGGAAAAATTCTTTTATAGATGTAAAAACTTTCCTTTTATTTTCAACTAACTTCTTTGAAGTAAAACTTTATAGTACCAATTTAAAACCAGTGCAATTGTGGATTTTGTAGAACAAGAATTCAAGAAATGTTCTTGAAGCTTTCTTGAAACTTGTAATCAAATACTTCAGGGTCAGTATCTGAATGATATGAGGCTTTGATCTGGACTGACATTAAAAAAAACAAACTTCAATTTCTTTTAGTAGTTTAATAGTTACTCGACGAACGAGCCGATGCAACTGAAGACGTACATGACGTAATAGGATAATTACGACGCTACGACCCTCTCTAGTCACTATGTAAGAGGTATGGGTGTAGTTCTAAAGATATGGGTGTAGTTCTAATGAAAGAACATTTTAAAGAAAGGTTTAATTGGGAACATTTTCTGGGAATTTAAATTGAGAGTCAAACCAAACCAGTCACGAAGACAGAATTAAGGTTGCCTTCAATGCTTTCCTAATTGTTTTTGTTTTGAATACGAGATAGGGCGCTACGAGTAATGACATCAGATATTTATTCAATTTTTTGAGAAACTCCTGTCTTCATTTTCTAATTGTAATCAAACAACTCTTAACAACTTTACTCTCAGTTTTCATTTCCTTCCCCTCTTTCCAATGAGATCAAATATTATACAAAAATCTTATGATAATACAAAAATAAATTAAACAAAATGAATTATATATTTATTATTAAACTTTTAGTAAGTAAAGACAAAAATATTGTAATAATAATGGAGTTTAGTAGCCGAGTGGGTAAGAGCGCTTGGCTGCGGGTTATGGTGGCGGGTTTGTTTCCCGGCCTCGGAAAAAGGCGGACATTTTTCCACGCTCCATTCTCCTCCAAACCTGTCCTAGGGCCTACCCAGCCCTCTGTAGAATGGGTACCGGGTTTCATTTCCCGGGAGTTAAAGGTGGGCGGGCGTCGGGCTGACCACCCGACCTCAACCTAGTCCCGTTCGTCAAGAAACGCCCGGAGCCTTATCTCCCGCGAGCCCTTGGGCCTGCATAGGCCTGTTGTGGGGACCCTTTAACCCACTGTTTCCCAACGTGGGGCGCACGCCCCACAGGGGGGCAATTTGATTGTTAAGGGGGGCAATGGACCACTTGAGGATAGGCTTCGTAGTTCCAAATTATCCCACCAGTCTACTTTTTGGCTTGTGGGATAAACAAAGCCATGTGCTTCGTTTTAACCCTAGTAGATATAGAGGCTGAACAAAAAGATTTGAATTGGATGCAACGATTGTAAGCCTTCCAAAATTTTCAGATTGGATGTAGAGTTGATTACCGCCTATTGAAGAAGACGACAGCAATATATTTTCAAAGAAGGATATAATTTAATGGATCACTTGAGGATAGGCGGGGCTTCGTAGTTACAACTTATCCCACCAGGCTACTGCTTCGCATATGGGATAAACAAAGCCATGTGCTTTGTTTTAACCGGTGTAGATATAGAAGAAATATTATATTAAAGAAGGATATTCCAAGCGTTTTCAATGAATTATTACAATAAGGATCTGCACAGTACTGAACCATCCGTCTTGAAATATCAAAAATCGACGATTTTTTAAGTAATTCACACAAAGTTATATGTTTGTTTATCCCACAAGCTCTCGCCGCATGTGGGATACACGTCATACGTGACGTCGATAGGGGCGTAAACCTCAAGTGGTCCATTGGAAAATGGAAAATTGTTTTTTTTTTTGGCGTGAAAGTTATATCTAATTTGGTGGGGCATAGCATACTTTAGATACTTTAGGTGGGGCATAGCTCAAAAAAGGTTGGGAAACACTGCTTTAACCTTTTAATGGAGTTTCAAAAAAGCCAGTTCTTTTTTCTCACTCTTTTCACACATAAATATTTCAAAATTTATAATAAAAATTTGTAGTCCTAATATGACTGTGGGCGAAGTTACTGCAAACGAGACTCTGGGGCATTTCCCACATCATAAAAGAGAGATGGACGAGACCTTTCGCATCCTGGACCTGAAGACGATTCCTGAAGCGAAAGGCCTCGTCTATCTCTCTTTTATGATGTGGGAAATGCCCCAGAGTCTCTTTGCAATAAAAACTTGATTATTATAAACTTAATACTTCAATGGAGCATATATTTTATATAACACTAAGTTAAAGAACCCCACTTTAGGTCTCTGTTGATCCTTGGGACCGCTGAGGACATTAACTCCCGGCGTTTCGTGGCCAACCGATTAAGTTGAGGTCGGTTGATAAGCCCAACGCTCTCCCGCCGAGAAAGAAACCTGGTACCCATTTTTCAGATGGGCCCTAGGACTGGAGCAGAATTCAGTTGTGGAACTTTTTTCGCCTTGTTTGTCTTAGAATTGAAGCCTGAAACTCGTCCTTAAAATACACGACAGTGTTTGACACTCACAGTATTATAGAAACAACTCCTTGCTGAAATAGATATATTCTGTAGCATTGTTACGTGATTTTTAACATATATAAAGAACAATATGATCTCTTTGCACGCGTGTAATCAGTAAATCAGTTGTCTACAAAAATGAATAACTGCACTTCCAGTGTAAACAAACCACATTGACATGAAGTTGAACTCGCTACTTCCGGAGTGAAATTGGCGATTGAACGTAAACAAAAAAATTGAGCATCTATCTAATACCAGCAAATGGCGCTGAAGTTATTTAGGCCTCACCATCAAATTAAACTATAAAACTATGTTAAAAAAGATACTGAATTATTTACTTGTAGAGTAATAGTTACTTTAATGTACCTACAAAATAGCTTCACTAGATTCATTATAGAAATATTAAAGATGAAAAGAAAGGCGAAGAAAAGAGAATCAAGTGATAAGGGATGCACTAAAGAGTCACTGGATACATTACAGTGAGGATTAACTGTAATTCAATCGAGTTTGTTGACTTTTCGTAGTGAAGAGAATTATTAAGAATTCAAGTTAGATCGATTTCCAATATCTCTTAAAGGAAATATAAAGTATTTTCAGAATAACAAGGAAGTGTCCAATAATATATCAAAGAATCTGTCATTTTCTTCCGAAAAGTTTTACAAAAATAATAGATTTGTTTCGGACTTCTTTGTTATTAGAGGAGAAAACCTTAAGGAAATTACAGATCATCTAAAAAAAAAGAAGCAATAAGTACGAAAAATAAGTCTTTTTATTTATTTATTTATTTTAGGGTCATCTAAATTAAAGAGGAGGTATTTAGACTTCTCTATAGGAAAAACTACTGGGCGAATCGCAACCAAATTTCATACACATAATTTCAGAGTATGTGGTTTCGATTCCTGAAGAAAAAAAAAAAAAGTTCAAATTTCGACCCACTCAGGGTAAATTGTGGCGCTGCTGTCCCCGTAATTTGCATATTTAGTTATAACTTATTTAACAAATATCGACAAAAAAAAAAAAAAAGAGTTATCGTGCAATAACTTTATTGCAATCACATGTGGAATCACGGATAAGTGCCCTCCATCGTCTTGGTCTACAAATTGTATTCTCTGTACAGCACATTCGACAGCAGAACGCAACTGACATTTATTGAGTTGTGTCATATGTTGCGAAATTCTGTCTTTTAACACAGCTAAGTTCGCAACATTGCCTTAATAACGAGTCTCTTTACAGTAGCCCCACAACCAAAAAAACACAGGGGTTCGATCTGGTGATAGGGGCGGCCAAACCGTGGAAATGATCTGTTAATTACTCTGTCGTCCGAAAATATTCGCCGTAGTAAGGCCTTCATAGATAAATTTATGGGACGGGGTGCACCATCTTGCACGAAGATTGTGGTGTCAACATAATTCCTCTGTTGAACAGATGGAATTACAAAGCTCCGGAGCATATCGGCATATCTGGAGCCATTCACAGAAAAATATCACTGACCACGCTCTGTTCTCTTCAAAGAAGAACCAACGGTAAACGATGCCGTGAAGCCACACCAAACCTTTGGTGAATGCAATGGAATTTGATGATGAACGTGTGGATTACTGTCACACCAGATACGGTAGTTATGAGTGTTTACGGCATTCAATTGGAAATGAGCCTCATCACTCCGCAGTATTCGCCAACGCCATGCATCATCCATCATCATCCGAGCAACGAATGTCAAGGCAAATGCTTTACGAGTATCACAATCATCAGAAACCAATTGTTGATTGTGGGATATTTTATAGGGTATATTATGTTATGTAGTGAATGTGGGTGGCAGATAAGCCAAGCACTGTGACCGGAGCTCTATTGTACTAACCCATGGAAAGAAGGACAGATGGAGAGAAAGACTGAGAAAGTATGGTGGGAGAAGTGCAGGGGAAACGGGAGAACCCGGAGAAAACCTGCCCAGCGCGGATCGTCCACCATCAGGAAAGCCATATGAGAACCGAACCCCGGTACTCAGAGGTGAGAGGCCGATGTCATAGCGACAACGCCAACCGCGCGGCCTTTTATAGGGTTAAAAACCTATAAAATTTCGCAGAAATATCCACATTGTCGTGTACAGCATGTCCAATTTGCCGTGATATTGCACGTGCACTATTGCTACCATGCACATTTGCGATTCCCTGCTTCACTATTGCTGTAACACATGGTTGTTATTTTTACATTAGCTATGGTTAGCTATTGCTACAGCGCCATCTATTGGTCATTTTTTTGTACTTTTTTTTTTCAATAAACGGCGAGCGCATCGTTTGAAGTATCTGTTGTCCAACTTTCTTTCCGTTTGGAGCCATAGAACGTGTTCCCTCTACGGAGAGGAACTTTAATGCTAACAACCCTGTAGTTAAATAATGTTGATTGAAAAAGTGCTTTCAAAATAAAGTAAAATTACAATAATTTAATTTTACATTAATATAACACATTCTTACTTGTTTTAGAACGAGACAGTAAATAATATTGTCTCATACATCATATGTCGTATATAAGCTTTATTAAGCATTATTTTTTATTAATTTACATTTGAGAACACTAAAATATCCAAATAAAGTAAAGATGGAAAATGTGTTTATAACTATTGTTTTAAATAATGTTGATCGTTATATCGTAATTTTATCTGTAATTTTATTTCTGAAGATTCCGTCCTATAGTTTTCATTCGTCATTGTTTTAGTAATACGTATTTATAGTCTTTTTGTTTTTTCCTTTTAAAATATTACAAAAGCATTATTATCTCCTGCCAGGAATGGACTAATATTAGTTTTCGCGGCAAAAGTTAAATGACGAATAACAAAAAAAAATGGCCGATAGGTTTCGTCATCGTCAGATCCTTAAAAGAACAAAAAACTAAGCTTCTCATTGGCCAATTTCCATTTAATTCCTTTTGGTCTAAAATGGTATTTCATTTATAATTTTACGTGTATTTATACAGGGCGAATCTAAAATAGGAGGACAAACTGCGGGAGCAAATGAAGTAAAAAAGGCCAGATAAACATATGACCGGAAGTGCATGGTTTCTGAGTTATTCCAATCCAAAGAAACAATGGATATGAACAGTATTTTAAAAAACTGTTTTTACGTGCGCTAATCATAGTTTAAATAACAGAAATGAAACCGACGCACTTGTAGACAAATATAAAAACTATTTTAATAACATATTAATATTTGCACGATAGTTTCAGATACATATTGGGAAAATCCTTCTTCAAGTCTGAAGAACAGTATTGTTAGCTTTATTGGTCGCTCTGTGTTGCCCATTCACAACAATGCGGTAGTGTAATTCAGTAAAGATATTGAAATCAGAAAATATACATTGCAATTTGGCATTAAATGAATGGGAACTCTGCATCCATTCTGTTTTGCTGCTGTCACAATTTTTACAAACAAAAATATACTTGAAAAAGACCTTCTGGCTCAGGTCGAAAGCTTGTGTAATATAATGTTTTAAATGCAGTTTTGATAATTTTTATCCAGTATGGTGTTTTTATTTCATTTTTCGTAAGACATGCTCCACATGTTAAATTATTTTAATACCAAAAAAAAGTATGACTTTAAATTAGGAATTGAAATTAGGCTTCAACTTCCTCCAGGAGCTTCTTGTTTGTTTTTGTTTATGTTTGTTTTATTTTCTTATTTCAATAATTCTTTGATTTGTATCTTCTTTCAAATCATCCCCTCACTTTTTTTTTACGTAATTAATTTCGCATTTTTAGTTTAACTTTCCTCAGAAGTTGAGTGTCTTTGTATCCCGCTAGATGAAGCCGCTAATATGCTAGTATGCATATTTAAGGACTAAAGATAACCTAAAATTTTATATTTAAAATCTTTTCCAAATGGGTTCTTGCTCAGAAATTCGCGAGTGAAGACCACAAAAATATTCCATACTAAAGCTTTAAAAAGTAAACAAAGGATTTCTGTCGATATCTTAAACAATGAGTATTAATTTTTTTTTTTAGGTAATCCATTTATTTTAGTATGGTTGGAGATGATAAATGTAGGGTTGTTTTTCTTTCGCTGCATTACTGCAACTTTAAAAAAGTAAATAAATAATCCAATAATCTGTGTAAAAAATATAAATAAACAACGAATAAAAACATAGTTGAAAAAACCCGTTGTGGGTATTAGCCGTCATCAGTTGGAAACAAACTTTCGAACTGATGAAGGCTTATACTCGCAACGTGTTCGTATTTTGTAATCCAATAAAATAATACTATTTTAATAGTATTGTTCAACTGTGTTTCTATTCGTTATTTAAGTAAATAAATAAATTAGAGATAACATTTTAAGGGATGTAGGTTTAAGTTCCTTACGAACCTTTTGTTTAATAATAACTAGTTTAAACAATTTGATATTTCCTATCCTCTAAATTCTCATTAAAAAAATAATAAATAACCTAAAAATAATAAACAATAGTTTCATTAGAAATAATTAATTGGCGACTTATTCACTGGTTTCCGACCTGAAGTAAGACTCTAAATAAAACATGTTTTCTTTGAAAAGGTGTTGGATTTTCCACTCTTATCTGATTCAGAGATATACTGCGCCGAAACTTTTTGTCTTTTCATTTTACTGATATATGAGTTAAAAGCTAACTACTTCAGTATAGAATAAATGGCTGAAGTTAAAACTGACCTGTTTTGCTTAGATCCAAGATACAATTAATAACTCTTCAAAATCCTTCCTTCATAAATCAAATAGCATTATCAATGGCTCCAATTAAATTTAAAATCCGTTCTTGTTGCCAAGCTTCCGAAGTTTATCAGTCTGACGTCATGCTGATAAGGCGCCGTTAAAATAAACAAAATTAAAATTGCCCTTCGTTAAGAAATAGGCCTATTTTCATGTTTGTTTTGTTTTTTGGGAGTTATAAACAAAGCCTATTCCTTTACCCTGAATAACCATGATTTTCATATTATTTATTTCTTTAAAACTTTAAAAATGTGTATTTAGAAACCGATTTAAAACTATAAATAACTCTAGAGGCGCACCTTCTGTCTGCGTGGGAGGACAAGAATAAGCAGGTAAACGTGATATTCTTAGAAAATCTTCCTTCGTCAGTTCTTAAAGTATTATTGAGCAGCATTTAAAGTGTTTCCAAACATTTGAAAATTATTTAATGGCGTCCAACAATTTGAAATTGATTAGCTGTCAATCAATATATGATAGGACATTCTCTATCAAAAGCCACGCCCATCTTGACTCACTCAAATCTGAACTTGAAATCTCTTAATTAAACTTAGGATTGACTCCTGGCGCCCTCTATGTGCCTGTCACTGTAATTACACACAGTGCCGTCGCGTGGTTTGTTGGCGCCCGGGGCAAGATTTCGTCAGAAGCCCTACACTTGATATTTGAGCCCCCCACCACCACCATCCCAAAAATCTACAACCAAAAAAAAAAAAAAACGGAATTTTTAATTTTTTTTTATTTTTGCCCCCTGGCCGCGGCGCCCAGATTTTCCAATTCAACAACCAAAAAAAAAAACGGAATATCTAGATCATTAAAAATAAAGTTCCTGACATGTCTTAAGGCCTATGATGTTGCTTTTCGTTTGTTTTTGCTTTCTTTTATTTTTAAAGTAGAAATTATGTTAAGGAAAAATCCTCTGTATTTCTAAAGAGTAATAAGTTATCTATATAATATACAAAAATCTACTTTTAAATTCCCATTTTAAATTATTAAAAATAATTATATGGAAATTGTGGTTAAAATACATATATTAAGTTTTTAATGAGTAAAATCTCAGTAATTTTATGAAAACTCAGAAAGCGAAAACTTCAAATGTAGATACATTTGCAGGGATGAATAGACAGAAGAACATCTATTCAAACCGCCCTCACAACACAAGCGAAGAGCTCATTGCGGAAATATGAAAACCAGAGATGTTTTCACAAGGCGGAACTTGCATATGTTCACAGTTCTATGGCCTGGAAATTTGTGATCTGGAATCAGGCACAGGAATTTTGTTTTAGCCCATTAAAACAAAAATTTTAAAAAGAAAATAATAATAATAATACACTACGACTTCATAAAAACACTTACGCACAACTCCAGAAGGCTGTGGTACTGAACACAACACGCATAGTTAGGAAATTTATGGACACAAGCACACATCCCTAACCATTCTTCCAATTTTTTTTTTTATTATTATTATTTTTAAATACTTGGCAATATGTGCTTTGGTTCTTGACCCGCCATATTGTCTTAGCTGGGGAAACCCATGGTTTGAAACTTTTTCGATATAATAATAATGTGCCAATTATTATCCAACCAAGTAAAATTAATGCTGATGATTTTTTTTCCTCCTTACTAACATTTATGAAAATAAAAAAATGGAAAAATAAATTTGGTCAACAAATATTAAAATTTAAAAAGCTTTTTTAACACATTAAATTTTACATATAAGCACGACCGGTTTCGGCCATCTTTAATACAGGCCTTGGACAAGTGCAATGATATTACAATAACATTTATCTTTTCAAATTCAATGAGAAAGGAGAATATAACTACCCTTCCTGAATACATCAATACTTATTGTCTTCTGACTCTTTCTCCATTAACAATTCATCTTGTAATAATTTTCTACCTACATAAATGTACCCTAAGACGAGGCTATTTACCATCGATGATAGTTAAGTGATTCGCTTCTCATATCCTCTAACTTTTGTTAAATTCACGCTCAATTTCTTTAACGATACCTAGGCTATATATGTAAGTAACAAAGAAAAAAAATCATTATAATTTTTATTTGTTTGGATAATTAATTTGCCATTTAACGTGTCAATAAATAACATTAAGCTGAAGATGGCCATACGATTAACAACGGACCCAAACTGTCTGCTTTATTTATGTTTATAAAAAAAAACATTTAAAGATATTTTAAAGATATGTGTATCTTGAATTTTTTGGTTGGACAATGTTAGCCGCTTATGTGCTAAAGCAGTATCCATATTTCCTCATTCAAAATTCCAGGGTATAGCACTATGGGGAATATAAGTGAACTTTTGCGAGGTATGCCGTGTAAAAATATGTGATTTTCATATTTCAGAATCTCTGTGCTCTTCGCTTGTATTGTGATGGCAATCTCTTCACCAAAAACTTGCTTTTATTGGTTTTCGAATAGCTTTTCATCTGTTTATTCATCCTTGCTAATGTAACACATTTTAAATACGGACACACATTTTAAATACATTTTGTGATTTGATTAAATTCCTTAGACTTAAGTGACTTAATGGAAGCATTTGTAGATTTAGCCACAATAATAAATTATATTTATTTATTTACAGGTCTGAAAAATTATATAAAATATATGGGAGGTCGGGAACACCAAGACAAACATTTTTAATGAATATAAGTGCGCTGACGGCGCTAGGAGGCGTTGAAAGAGATGTTGTTGGAGCTGGTACAAAAACAAATGGACATGGACTGTGAACAATAATGTTCATTCACAAAAAGGTGTTCAAAGTGGCAACAGCTATGTATGCATGATAACGTCGAAGCATGATTGCCGTACATTCCCAGGATTTCAGAACAGTTGCAGCGATTCTTCCGACGAGATCTTCTTCAGAGTCAGTTGGAACCTCATACACGATGTGTTCCCAGAAGAAGAAATCGAGGAATGTTATTTATATACACGTTATTTACATAGGCTTGTTGATTATATGGACTTAAATGAAGGGATGGGGGGGAGGGACTTTTGAAACCTAATGGCAATTAGGATAATTTCCCTTAAAATGTTACGATTGGAAAGTTTAAATCGTTTTTCAAACGCTAATGCTAAGATCACTAGAGGCTCAGTCACTATGCAATGGAAACAGTGCGTTTGCATAACTTACATACATACCATGATAGGTCAATCCGTAGATTGGTTCAAGGCTACGGAACCCTAGTGACCCCCGAAGGGCGACCCCTAGGAGAAGCCGTAGCTATACAAGGGAACAGATACTGGAGTGGTTTCCCGTTGCCTTCTCCAGGACGCCGTTACGGAATGACGTCAGACCGAAGAAAAAGTGAAGAAGAGGCTGACAACACATGAAGGGAAATTTGAAACACCCATGCTCTCGACCGGGTTTTGAACCCGGGTACCGGCACACTGGCCTCACGGCAGACCGACGCCTGAGACTGCACGACCACGCCGGCACGGCTTGTGTAACTTAGAAGACTAATAATTAAATTAATAAATAAATAAATAAATAAATTCTAATTGGATTTGCTCATTCTTATCTTCCTGTTATTTTTTTTCGAGATATATTTTTTTATTAGTAACTAAATATGTGATCTATTCATCAGTTATTTCTGCCCCGAGACGATCGTCTTCATGCTACGGACAAAGGTTGAATCCCGATAAGATATGGATATTTGTTTCACCTCTTCCAGAACCACCTGAAGGTTGCAGTGCTTCGTCGACTCTTAGGCTTCACAAACGAATAAAATTTCATTAAGAATTCCAATTGGATGGTTGCCAACTTTTAAGATTACAGCGATAGTGTCAGATACAGCAAGGATAAATTTATTAAAGATAATTGTAAGAAAAAAATTCCATATTTGTTTCGTTAGATATTGATAATGTTCTTGGAGCGGTACTTAAGAACCAGTTTAGAGAGTGTAGAAAATAAAAGAATAAAGATCTTTCCTCTTATTCTATTCTACTTAGTGCCTTTATCCTGGCGCAGCATAGTCGTCGTCGCTCTTACACCATTAAGCCTTAGATTGAAAAAGTGTTTTCAGATTATTTTTCATATTACAGTAAAATTATAATCAGACCTCCCACATCAAATTCAGGGCCCATGTGCCAAATGCAGTAACGGGTTCCACTCCCACATTATAGTAAAAATCAAAGATTCTTACAAGGGAATGGTCAGGTCGAAACTTCCCTTGAAATTTTTATTATTTATTCAGGACCTCAAGTTGTTATTGAATACCAAATTTTAGCTCTTAAGCATTGGAAGTGGGTTAAAAAAAATGCTAAAGTTACAAGAAATAGTGATGCGACGTCATCACTCTTTCCGAGCCACGCATGACGTCATTCTATCTCCTGCTACCCGCGACCTCTCAAGGTCAGCCAAAACTTTTAAAATACTAATGTGGCCACGCTTTTCAGTTATTGCTTTTATTTTAAAAAAAGTAATTATATTAGTATTGTTTTATAAATTAAGTATTTTGCTCTGGCGCGCCGTCCGTTTTCGCTGATCTTGAGTGGTCCGCGGCAGCAGTAGATCAGGCCATCTCTACAAGATAAATTTTATCAAGCAACAATTGACATTAACCCTTATATCAGTGTGTTAGATAAAAGCTTTTCATTGAATGATGTTTCTGATAATGGTTTGCCTATTACTTATATTGCTGGTTATAATGTCCGAAAACATTACAATTTCAAAAATGTATTAAATGTACTAATTGGCTGCAAACAGATAAAGAGGTTGAAATTAATTTCATATACTGAATGGGTCTTTAATAGCTACAGTATAGCTTGGTTCAATTTGCTAAACATTTTAAATTTCTCGAAAACTTTTCAACTTTACTTTTTCTGATGAAGCATCCATCTTTCACTTAAGGCAATTCGATTTTAAACATCGTGGACTTATGACGTTTTTCTACGTATGAAAGGCGCCGATTAGGCTACTCCGCAGTGCTCAACCTCACTGTCACCGCTTTAGCGTGCTGAGTGTCCTTTGCTTGGCTCTGAAGTAAAGGGAAGGCTGTCTTTCGATCTGCAGCAGCTGCTGGGATGGAGGATGAAGTTGAATCCTGTGAGAAGGAGCTGAATATGTGGATGAAGTCTACTCAGAATGTCAGCACTTGAGATAAAGAACTAACACCCATGTCAGATTCCTCTACTAGTAATGTGGAAACAGATGTATTATGCTTCTTCGTCATCAGAGACTTCAGACACCATTGCAATCTCTGTATTGAAGTTGGTATATGATTCCCATATTAAGATGGTCTTCATTGTTAGTTTTCTTCTTTAATTTAATTAACTTGTTGTCTTTAAAATAGACAATTCTTATGTTCTTTCCCGAAAATAAATTTCTAATTTCCTTGTTGAGGTTAGTTCCAATTGGGAAACGTAAATAACTTGTAAAATTATTGATAGTATTTAATTTATTTTCATTTTTTCTTTTCATATTTCTGAAAAAAAATTTATGATTTTATATGAGTTTAGTATTACTGTCTGTATCTGATTAACATTTAGTACTTGTAGGTCACTTTACATCGGGACCCAAACTCTGAGACTATGTAATTTAACGAGTAGTGCACTGATCAACATCAAACTCGTATTTTTTAAATTTTAAATTAAATGTGGTTGCTCAACTTTGATTAGATTTTTGATGTTGGTAGTCCACTTTTATGAGCTACTTCGAAGTAATACTTAAGGTCGAAATACTGTGCTCTTAAGTGGTATGTCACTGAACGACTTACCTTTTTTTTTAATTTCGTGTATAATTATTTAGTATTACCTAATAAGATGGGAATTCCTTTTATCGATTCTTGTTGATCATTCATTTGAATTTTGATGAATTTTCATATATTTTAGTCCCAATTTCAGAACCTGCCATTTATTCTAAATATAGCATGGTCTAATTTGAAGCAACTTTTAGAAATAATTCGAAACTAGCGCGTATACCGGCAGAAAATTTAATTTTAAAATACTGCGAAAACTATATCACGACATTTAAATCTGGATTTCCTTTGTTGGTAGTTTCATCCACCATTTTTTCTTTTGGAATTTTATTTTTCCTTTTTCTTTATCTTTGCTGTAGGGTGAGGCACGAATTAATAGCAAAATCAAAAACTGAAAATTAACCTTTCGTAGAAGCTTACTTGCTCGTGTAAAGCAATGTAAATTTCGCCTAGCAGCAACTGGCAAGTAGCAAATTTTCTAGCAAGTTTCGAGCATTAATTAAAACAGCAATAAGGTTTGGTAAATATTTGATCTGTTCTGGAAACTTGAATCTTTCATTTTATGTTTGTTTTTGTAAATACTGAATGAAATCTTCCCATGCAAGTGCTTTCGATATTTATGTTGTGCATGCCAAAAAATGTAGCATCATAAATTGCACTGTTTTGCAGCCAATACTACGTATTTATACAGCCAATAAACATTAAAACACTCATTTCCATTTGTTAACTTCTTTATTTTTCTGGCGTTCCTTAATAACGGAAGCTCAAGTGTAATGTAACCCTTCAGGAAGTCTGGAATATGAAATTCTTGCACATAACCGTGAGTATGATGTTATTTATTGTTGAACACTTGTAGGCGAACGTCTCGATTGACGATCCAATATTGTAATGCAGAATATCTCTACACAGACGGTTAATACAGAAAAGTAGTTTAAATAAATTATAGATTTAAAAATGAAATCCAAGACTGCACAAGAATAAACAATAACACCTTTCGAGTTTATCATCAGAAGGAATCGGGAACGTCCGTTTCGTCCTTTTTAGGACTCATCAGCCGGATCCATCCTCCCCGGTGATAAACCCAGAAAGGCGTGAGCTAAAGTGGAAGGTATCCTCGCACCCGACAGTGACCCCGAACCCAAATAAACACCAATAAAAAAATAAGTGCTCCAGTGCACTCAAAAACCTTTTTTCCTGATAATTGTTAGGACTAGAGAAATTTAATTATAAAGAAAGCAACAACTGAAAAAGCGTATTAACCTAAATAAATAAATTTAACATGTAAAAAAATTATTAAAAACGAAAACCAAGGCTGCATAAGAATAAACAATGCCTTTCGAGGAGGAAATCGGGAACGGCCGTTTCGTCTTTTTTTGGGACTTTAAATTTATTTATGTAAATTACAGACTTAATTATTAAAAAAAGTCTAGAAGTGATAAGCTAATTTATATTTTTTTTTTCCGTTAAAGACCTCAACCCGGCCCCTTTGACGGCCGGGCTCAAGTTCTGAGGGACCAACAGAACCCCACCCCTTCGCTTGTGGGAGTCCTGATTTTAATGCACTTAATTTTACGTTATATCAAACATTCATATATTTTGAGAAAGAGGCAGTAAATAATATTGTCTCATACACCCTAACATCTACATAAAGCTTTATTAAGTATTTTTTAAAAATTACATTTGAGAAAACTAAAACATCTAAATAATGTGAATTTGGAGAATGTGTGGGATGTAAATATTATTTAAAATCTAGCTTTCTCTATAATCGGGTTTCTAATTTCTTTTTGATTATCAAGGTAAACTTATTAACATTAGCAACATGTTTATTTGAGTGATCTCATTTCAGTCTGATTTTCAAGTAAGCTTATTAACATTAACAACACGTTTATCTGAGTGATGGGAGCCAAAACAAACAGCGCGTGTTAAGTAATCTTATCAGATCTTGTTCGTCAACTCTACGAGCACGTGGAGCAAAGAACAAAACATTAAATCATAAATAATAAATATGATGTGTTTTTCCTTTCCATTTTCTTTTCATTCTGATGTTTTCTTTATAGTTATTTGTTTGTTGCTCTTTATTACTGACTGCATTTAATTTACAACTGCATTTTTTTTTAGGCCTGGCAATGTAAGTCTCTTAAACTATTGTCAGGCCTAAAAAAAATGAACCTTTATCATAAGCACTATTACAGTTATCAAACAGATAATTCGTATATTTTTAGCATATTTTCCTAGGAAAAAGACATAGATTATAATTTTTGGAAACAAAAGTAGGTTTCGAGGTATCCCAACTTTTAAAATAAAGTAAGAAAAAAAAAAGAAATTTCTAAAGTTCAGTTCATGAAAGAAGAGCTTTTGATGACATAATTTCCTTATGGATTGATGTTTCCAGGACATAACAGCGCCATCTATTGCTAAAATCCGTAATTGAATCTTATAAACATTACAAAAACATTCTGGTTTTTGTATTTTCTACAGTTACGAATACATTTTCCTGTTATTTTATTAAAAACGTTCCACACTATTCCCCTTGCTTGGCTATGCAAAGTTTGTTCTTTCTTGGTCACGCTTATGCAATCACACACGACGCCATCTTGGACTGACTGCTCGGAGTTCAAGTTGATGACGTCATGACTGGTGACGTTTATTCCAGGAAAAATCGATCGCTCGAAATGACCATATATGGCAAAGCCTTCTTTTTTTTAAAAAAAAAAAAAAAACTATAGAAACAGCAAATAAATATAAGTATAATAGGCTTAAGTTAATCGAAATTCGTGTTAATTTAATTTTTATAGTTTTCAGTGAAGTTTTGGTTAATTATGGCCGAAGTAAATAACGATAGTGGATATCTATATACGTTTATAAAAAGCAATGTGTAAAACTGTTTATTCCCTTAAAATCTTAAAAAACTTATTAACGTGTGCGTTGATTTAATTTATTATAAAAATTACTGGAGACACACATTGCCTAAATATAAAAAGATTTTATGTTAAAAATCTTAGTTAAAAAATAAATAGAAATTAAAATATTTAAAAACAATTCCTGGACCGTTTCAGGGAGTCACAGCTCCCCATCATCAGCAAGATCTACTTGAAATCCCTTAAAGATCCCTTAAAATCTACTAAACCGATTTGAATGCTGCGTTCACCATTCGATAGAAAGTGTAGTAGAGCTTGTTTATGGTCATATACTATCACTTTACTGCCTTAGATATTCAAGCTGTGAAGAAAAAACTTCAAAAACCTCACGGGAATTGTAAGAATTATTCAAAAGCGCTTTTCAACCGAAAATAAAACATAATTTCACTGCAATTTTCATATTGCCATTTACAGTTAACACAAAATATCGCTTATAACGTTTGAACAATTCAATTAATTTTGATGTGGTTTTCTGAGTTTTGTAGAGAGTTAATTGTGCTTCTTTAAATATATAAATCATCTCTCTAATCCCTAGGGAACAGAAGGAAGACGATTTTATTTTTTCGTGGCAAAGGGTACGATGGGCTTTTTTCGAAGTTCATTGGTTCGGTTAATGGAATAGTTCGGATAATCAAACATACGTGATAATACTTAGTTAAATACGTAACAAAAATACAAGTAGGTCCAATGAAATTTTTATATCCTAATTTATTCCTATTATATTTTAAAATATGAATCATTAAAATAAAAGTAAATTGATGTAGGAAATAATTTTTAACTTACTTGCCTAGAAAAGTGAGGCTTATCAAATGAGTCAGTCAGTATGTGTGTGTGTGTTCCCTTTAATAATTTTTGAACTGTTGGATGGATCTTCTTGTAACTTGGTATGCGCATTTAAGGACTAGAGAGGATTTGCTACTTTTTCCCATACTTTTTTATATGGGAATTTTTGTCGCCTTCTCGAGCTAATTTACCGACAAGAAGCAATTAGGTAAGATTTCAAATACAAAAGTTAAGAACGGCTCTTTAGTTTTATTGCGTATCGAAGGCTGGGAAGAAGTTGGACACTTTTTCGCTTGTTTTTACCGAAAAAGAAAGTTATACTCTAGGATGTAATAAACTGAAACACATTTGGATGGAAAAATAATCAGATACAGAACATTAAACAGGGAACATTAAATAGTTCTCTAACTCTATCTAATTATTTTTCCCACAAATACGTTTTCTCGGATATATCCTTTTTCTTAAACATAGAATGAAAGGACCGGACAACTGCTGAAATTAATGAGAACTAATCCCTGTTACAACATGAATCCGCTTATTAACCTTTATCTCTGTTAAAAGATAAACACACAAGATATATATTAGAGGCCTATACTGTAAAAAGCTATCCATGCATTAACAGAGATACAGTGCTAGCGCTCAGAGTTGAAACTCCCAGAATGCAAAGCAGATTGTAGATTGTCCTTTCCTGGCAGTTCGCTAGCATTCAAATAGAAGAGGTCGCTTCTCTTCTATTTCAATGTTAGCGAAATGCCAGGAAAGAACAATCTATAATCTGCTTTGCATTCTGGGAGTTTCAACTCTGAGCGCTTGCACTGTAAAGGTTATGCAGTGAACAGCAACACATTGTCTCACTTCCAGAATCTAATGCGACATAAATAAGAGAAATTTAAATAATGGGTATCAAAAATTACTTAAAAGAAATGAATTAGGGATATTTGTTTTTAAGCCATTGAAATAACTTGAATGCGTATACATTGTTGACGTTATTATTAATATATATTATTGTTATTTATTTGCGAAAAACTTGACAAAGCGGAACGATAGCTTCCGCGAAATATCCTTGTGGAAGTTCGAAATTGATGGAATTTGAAGAAATAGATTTTTGTTTATTAATGTATAACGAAGAATCTTCTTATAATAACTTGGTGTAAATGTGGCTCCATTATGTTTACAGTCAATAAAGTTTTAAAAAATGTAGGTTTTTCTGAATGCACGTTGACATTTTCACATATTTACTAATACAAGAAATCATTCTGCTTTTATTTTCATAAAAACAATAAAACAAAACCATTTAATCTGCTTGTACCCATATCGCAAAGTAGTTGAAGTTACTGAACATTTACTTTGTATTGTCTGTAAGCGATCGCCGACGGCCCCCAGGCCAGGGAGCCCAGGGAGGGCCCCCGACGGGGCACTGAGCAGATGAGTGACAGTAAAATAGTATTTTCACACTCGAAAGTTACAAACAATCGAGAACAGCCGAGAAATACAATATTGTTTACCAAGATTTATCTTTACTTTTAATTTGTGATTACTCATGTTCCTATACTATGTTTACAATTATTTATTAATATTAACAAGACTAGAAGAGAAGTTCGCCTAGAAGCGCGTCTTACCTTAACTTACTTGCTCGACAGCTAATGGGCGGGTATGGCTTATACTATACTTTACTAAGCGTAATTACTACAGTCCGTTGGTAAGTAAAGTTAATCTGGCTTGTGGATTTGGATTGCTACGCACCTCATAAAAATTCCACTCTTAGGGCTCCAACATTAAGCACTATGATGGGGTCCTGAACGGGGATTTACATATTACTGCCGAACAGGCAGAAATTTTTTTTTTTAATTTTGCATTCAGGGCCCCAAAATCAGCATAACTTTCTTATGCTCTATAAGATTAAACTTTGTAAGAGAATTAATATAGGTAGAAAGTAATTAATTCGGGCAATAATGCAAATAATGATATTGTACAGTAATAAAAATAAAATAATAAAAATATTATTGTGAGTTAATAACAATAATCCTTAATTCATTCCATCCCCCCCCCCCCCCGATAAGTCATGTACTGGTTAAATTCACCAGAAAAAGGGTAAAGTCTAAAGAGCCCCAAATTCGTTTCCAGCTGAAGGGCCCCCAATGATGCCAGACCGCCCCTGATTAGCCCAATGGTCTTGAGATTTTGATTTCATTCATTCTGAATCATATGAACAATGTGGCACATTCGTAAGAGATGGACGGATGATAAATTATTTGATTGCATTTTTTTCTGCAGAAATCATGTGAATATCTCTAGTACAGTAAATTTGCAACTACTCAACATGTGATTCTTTTTATATATGTCGTCTCTAAGATATCAATATCAATTCACTTACATCCAAATTTACAGAGTTGTGCAAATGTCACTATCTACTGATTAGTGATTAATTTATCATCTACTGTTATATTTATTTTGTATGAGAAAAGAGTGTTTTTCTTTTCTTTTTATATTAGTTATTTATGTAAAGAAGAAAACCTTGAGAAAGTGTTTAGATATTACAGTCGAAATATTGGTTATGAAGTTTGGTGTCCTGTGTATTTTTGGATTTGCAGATTTATTTCAATAGTAACTGGAAAGGATGTTTTCATATGAATTTATTATAGGCTTAAGTAGCTTATCATCTTTATGAACTTTTATCATAGGTTGTAAAGTAGGTGTAATTATCATTTCATTAATAAGTTCCTTATATTGATAAAAATTAATAGATTTCAATTTCTTTAATTTTTGGATCTCAACTTTCATTTTACGATATAATTTATATATAGAATCAATATTCAATTCCATAAATTCTTCGGCCTTAAATTCTTCACCTTTAAATTTATGCTTTAGCCCAAAATTATATTCCCTTGTTTTTTTGTTTTTTTAGTTTTCTCTTTGAATGCAGTATGCAACTTAATACAGACATTATCCAAATAAATCAATGAAGAAATGTAACGATAACCGTGGCAGTACTTTATGATTATTTGAAACAGGAGGACGGTGTTAATGTTATGATTACAAAACTCAGAAACTATAAAATATTTTTTTTCATTAAGGTCACAAATTTTTGAACTGGGGTCAGATCGTATATGCCAAAAAAAAAGCAATTGTTAAAACTTAAAATGTAATTATTGCTTTGTTAAAACAATGACAATGATAACAGAAGAATTAACTTGAAACTTAATTGTTGGTAGCATTGTAGCAATTTTTATATAAGCAGATCACATTAATATCTGTTTATTCCAATTACAGATCTGTGTGCACCTCCCTCATAAGGAATACGAACCAGAAATTATTTTCGTTGGGATAACTAATGACTACACAAAAAAATATTTATTTCTTATAAGGGAACAAGAAATAAAGGCGCAAACATCTATCGGATCTTGGGATACTGATCGATTCCTTGGTTTGGTAGATGAATGTGTCTTGTCGATCAGTATTTTTTGGGGTGCTCACAGTTTTTTTGTTTGGTAGGTCGGGGAGGGTCTAGGCACTACATACGTTGTAGTGAAGAGCGTTTTTCTTTTATCTATCTGCAGACTTCACAAATGATCTGAAAAAATGTTGATAATTTAACTTTGTTCTACTTATTGAATTAATTAATCTCATAACTTTTTTCTAAAATCTCTGAACTTATCAATTTGAAAATAAGTTTCATTTACTTATTTTCTTGTTATTCTTTTTAGTAATGAATTGCACTAAAATCCTGGGTTTGATATCTTTTAATGGTAAATTTCGTTGGTCCATCATTTTCCTTAAAATTATATTTTTCGAGTGATTTGGTAAATGCAAAAAAGTTATTAGAAAACTGCATGACTTTGCGACTATCATGTATATCAACTCATCAGACATTAAAACTTCTATGTTAAATATCTCAATTCCATTTTGGGAACACATTTCAAATTAATAGCAAATTAATAGTCTTTCAAATTAATAGCAATAATACAATTGCTAAAATACCATTTTCTAAAAAAAAAAAGACTTAAGTTTTACTTTTTCTTCGTCGTCTTATTCTGCTTCAGCAGCTTTTTCACCTTCTGGAAGAGGAAGTGACAGCAGTAGGCACACAATGGCGCCTCCTTCGTGGGAGGGACAGTTTGGTTCAATGGGTCCCTTAGGCTCATCGGGAGCCAATCCCAGGGAGCTGCTGAAACAGAAGATGAAGAAGAAGACGACGAAGAATTAGAATGTATTGAAGAAGATAAAGAGGGAGAATAAGTTTTACTTTTTTGAAGTTTTACAAAATTTTGTTTCCAAGATTTCTTTTCTAATTTTCAGTAAGATAGAAAACTCCTTTCTTGATCAAAGAATGCCCCCAATCCTGGAAAACTTTCCGGTTAATCCTACAAAGAAAGCAATTGAATTTCTTTCTATCAAATTGTTGAAGACTTTCCGTAAAATCTCAGGCGAAGTTTCTTTCTTTATTTTTTTTTTGCTCCCGTCTTTTTCTTCTTTGGTGTCACATCGGCGATCAATCGTTGTTGCTTCTGGGGAACACACCACACTCACACACACACACACACACACACACACACACACACTTATTGACAACAGATCGGTCCACCACGAGCATCTGAGACTGTTCCACAGATTTAAACTTATAAATAGAACCGAGGTGTGAATTTAGGAGAGGTTCTAGGATTTTACTGGAAGTGACGGAGTTGTAGCAAAAAGAAAAAAAAAATGTAGTGCTTCGGGAATCGACTGACATATTTTGTGACGGTTTATTCAGGAAGAAAAAACCATATGCTGGAATCTTTATTATTTTAAAATATTTTAAGCAATATTTTTTTTACTACCGGTACTTAAAAAAATAATAAGAAATTTGCTGCTACAAATCTACGCCTGTTTAAATCGGTTAAATTTGTCGTTTAGGAAACTACTACAACAGACACTTAATGCATTGGTAGCCTATTTTTTTAGGAAAGTAATTCAGTCTCTGTCTGTGTCATAAGTTTTGAACGTATACATGAATGTTCTTGAAACTTAGTTTGCTTGTGTAAGGTCTGAAGCTTGAAGTTACAAGGATGTTAATCCTTGCCGAAAGAACTTTCCTTACAACCTTTTTATTACTGGCTGGTTTATAAAGCCACTGTTTCCTACGAAGAGAGTATTAGGTTGAACCGAATGTTCTTCCTGATTTTTTTTTCTCATTGATATAATAGTAACATCTGTGATTTAGATAATTAGTTAAACCTTCAAACTGAGTTGTAGTATTCACCTATTTAACATGGAATAAGGTACTATTTGGAGATCATTTAGTTACTAGGCCACAATTTTGAAATTCCTCTGAACTAGAAAACTGGCTACAGACAAGTAGAGGAATACGATGATAAATCTTCTGGTAACAATTTCTTTCGCTCGTCATCCCTAGTCATGGTCCGAATATCAGGTTTTCATGAATGGTCAAGTTCCCAAGGGCTCCAGCTGATCAAAGTCTTTTCTCAGCACTAGATGGAGGATCCGAGGGCAGAATTTAAGATGACACTTCACCAGAAGGAGAGTATGTTGTGAGATTTAGGAATAAGAGAATCAATAATAGAAGTAACTATAAAAGTGGATGGTGATTGAAAGGATTTTGATCACCTGGAGCCATTGGGAATTTGACCATTCATCAAAATCTGATATTCGGACTACGACGAGGGATGACGAGTGAAAGAAAAATTGTTACCAGAGGATTTATCGTCGTATTCCTCTGCTTGTCTGTAGCCAGTTTTCTAGTACAGAGGAATTTTGAAATTCTGGCCTAGTAACTAAATGATCTCCAAATAGTATCTGATTCCATGTAAATACGTGAATAGAAAATGAGAGAAAACTCGAAAAAAGGAACCGAGTTGTAGTACTACAATGATTATTGATAATTTCAGTAGTATCGGTAGTAGACTATGCATTCACTATACTTCAATCGTAAAGGCACTGTCTTTTTATGGTATAGGCGTTATACTTCAGTGATACAGGCATTGGACTAAGCACTTTACTTCAGTGATATAAGCATTGGACGAAACACTATACTTCAGTGATGTAGGCGTTCGACTAAGCACTAAAAACTTCAATGATATAGGCGTTGGACAAAGCACTACTCTTCAGTGATATAAGCGTTGGACAAAG
>JAFIDM010000004.1:47805830-47834982 GCA_023159025.1 Thereuonema tuberculata
ATCATTTGAACAAACAAATATCAAAAATTCTGCTGAATTAATTTTAATTGTTTCTTCATTGTATTCACGCATCATTCCCGTGGTAATTTATTCTTTAAAATTATTTCACATAGATAAAGTTAGTATTTTTTAAGAATGTTTTCTAATTTAAGTATTTTTATATTTTTTTTGTGTTTTTTTTTCATTAACCTATAAAAATGTAATTTTAATTTGTTATTAAGATTACTTTATAATTAGATGAATAAATTAAAACTGCACATAAAAGTAAATTAAACATGAAAATCAAATAAAATAGAATAAAATTAATTTAAAAATAAAATAAAAAAATAAAACCAACAGTTTCGACGGCTAACAAGTCATCATTTTCAAGGTATAAAACATATAAGATAGAAATGACGAATTGGAAGATTGGTTATCTAGTGGAGATAGGGGGAGCGATAAAAAGAATCATGGGAATGGATCAACTACATAGAAAAAAAAAAAAACAAGGATGGGAGGGGAGGAAAAAAAGCACACATAAACACAAACTCACCTATGTAAGTTTAGACAAAATATAAAATATACGCACATAAATATAACAGAAGTCCTGAAGAAAACATGAAAGGCTTATTTTGGGGGAAAAAAATAGAAATATGTTATAGGTAAGTTCTCACAATTGCTCCTGTAGTAACAGAATTATATAGATTATATTTAATGATTGCTATTGCTTCAGCCAGTATACTATCAAAGTTAGAATGATATTAAGGAATATGGCCAGTATCGTTACAATGTGACACACTGGCAGAACGGGCAGAATTTTTAGTTTCGGAAGCTTTTCGGTGTTCATTAACCCTGATAGAAAGGACTCTCTTCGTTTGACGAATGTATGAGACATTACATTTGATGCAGGATATTTTATAAGTAATGTTAGTGGTATCGTATTTGAAAAAGTTATTTTGTTAAAAACTGAAAAAGCTATTTTTAAATTGTAAGGTTTTAAATAATTTGATTCTATATTGAGCATTAGAAGGGAAAAGAATATATTTACAAGAAGGAGTGTTGTTACTATTATTAGGATTAGAAATAGCATTTTGAAACTATAACCCTGTTTCTTTTCAGGGGAAGCAACGGTTATTATAGTTATGAAACAATACAAAAAAAAGACAAATTGTTCTCCACTTTAACATATTTGGCCGCTTGGTCTTCAGGAATTTCACCCAAATAACAGCAGGGATCTTTAGGGTCCAAACACAAATTATTAATGCATTAACCATTCCAGAAATCTCAGCGACATCTACTATAGATAAACTGAACTTTTGTAAACTAATCGTAAATCAGTATAAATACTTTGCAATATTGTATATTATACCTGGGGCATGTCCATATTCGTATTATAATTTCAAATGCAAACTTTATTTTTTAACTATCAATTTTATTTATTGAGTGATATTTTATTTTTTTCGTATTTTGAATAATTTTTTTTTTCGTGGACTTCCAGGCCTGATTAAGAAGTATGACCTCATTCCTTCATTTTTAGACAAATTTTTTTTGAAAAAGGAACTGTAATTTCGCTATCTTTTAAAAGGACATCTCTGTTCAATTTGTGGCAACAACTTTTATGGTCACCACCACATTCATAGGAGAATATTCGGGGCTTATGGAGGAATCAATTGTAATTCCAAAGGAAAGGAATTGCTTCGAAATGAAAGTTTGCAATTGATTTAGTGGATGAAACATCTCCACTCCAAGGGCAGTCACTGAAGTAATCTAACCAGAGGACCTAAGAGCATTCAAGAGGTCCCAATACTCTCTGGTTCACCATACAAAAAGCAATTCAAACAATAACGCAACATAAAGCCAATTAACAAAGCAGTTGCTTTGGAAAAGAGGCCCAAAGGATGCTGAGCTTTGATGAAACGATTCATTTCAAATTACTCTGAAGAGACATTGTAGCTAAAGAGGCATGTCAGATTCACACAGTTGAGGATTACAATGCAACGCATTACTTATTGGAAATATTTTTTGAAGTTTCAAATCCCATAAAGTATATGTTGATGATAGTTACTCTATCATATATTATAATCAAATTTAGAGCATGCATTTGGCGATTATGTTGTATTGCAAACAAAATTGACAATTATATTGTCAATTAAATATTATCTAAAGTTGGACAATTTCAACTCAGTTTGACCCAATTTAAAAATTGGAAAAGCAGTGACAGAAGAGCAAGTTCCATTGCTACTAGACTTAAATTATCTAATTTTCCATATTATAATTTTAGTAATTGTTTGAACAGTCATTGTTCCAGACCGAAATGAAATCAAGGTTAAAAATTTAAAAGCGTCGGTCCATAGATTTTTACATTATTTTCAGTCCATCGCTACATCAGTGCTAGATATAGTCATTAAATAGATCTTATATTTGCTAGTCATATGATCCAACACACTTTATGATATCAAAGATACCGCTATAGGCCAGGCAGCTCTTAAGTGCGCGAGGAGGTTTTAGGCTCCCCGGCGATTCATGACGAACGGTACTACTCAAGGTCAGATGGTCAGTCTGACGCCAACCCGCCTTTACCCCCCGAATAAGACACCCTGTTTCCTTTTGGCAGATGACTGAGTGAACCTAGGGTCCGTCTGGAGGAAAAACAACCGTGGAATAATCCCCGACCACCGCGGGAAATGAGCCCGGGCTCCCTTGTCCGCAGAGCCTAAACCACTGAAGTATCAGTCCCACCTTAATGGTGTCACTTTTTAAACATGTTTTCCTGAACTAAAACTTTTATTTTTGTCATTTCAAAAATGAGCAATATCATCACGGAAAATAATGAAATGGAGCTTAACAAAAAATCAGATACTTACAACATTAGCTATAATTTCATATATTTCTACAATGTATACTATATACATGGTGTTCATTTTATCTGAAGACATTGAAATATCCCGAAAACTACAAATCGGATCAAAAAACTTTATAATTAAAATTTGTTCGTCTCGGAGGGGGACATCCAATGATACCAAACTCGACCCCCCCCCCACCCCTATGAGGTGAGGGGTTGGAAAGAAAAACGTCAATGGGAACTCCTATTTTTTATTGCATTTTTTATGGTGGGGGGTTAATTCACGTATCATTGGATAGCATTTTGATAAATATCACATACGTCTACATTTTTATTTCTCTGATTTCATATGATTTTTTATTTCTTGAGATATCCCCAATTTTCAACGATGTTTTACCCATTTTGATTTTTGTCGATTACAGCGCCATCTGCGAGCAACCCCGACGTACAGTACATCAAATCAATGTGAAATTTTCTGTAGAATCCGAATTTGCAATAAAAAAGGGGGCTCCTCTTTACGTTTTTCTTCCCAACCCCTCACCTCATAGGGGGCTGGGGGTCGAGTTTGGTATCATTGGATGTCCCCCCTCCGAGACGAACATATATTAATTATAAAGTTTTTTGATCCGATTTGTAGTTTTCGGGATATTTCAATGTCTTCAGATAAAATGAACACCCTGTATATATAATTCTCATTAGTGTTTAAAATTAAGAAGGATACCAATTTATTGTGAAATTTAGATCCATATACACTATTCAGAAGCCACAAAGGGGATCTATACAATAATTCATCCTTCACCCTTCTAAACCAAATGTATTCTGAATTTCAGCTCAGGAACAAGTTAGTCGTGATAGACATACGCTCTTATTTGTTTTCAATGAAATCATCCATATTTTAGCTCTTAATTGTAATGCACACATAAAAAGAAACTTTATACTGTAGGTCCTTTTAAATCATATCATATGCAATAAAAACATTACATGTTTCTAACACTAACTTATTATCTTATAACTGGAATATCATAAAATCGTATTATCTTCAATTAATCATAAGTTAAACCTAACTTAATAAGGAAACAAGTTTTTGATTGGAATTATTTCTTACCTTCTGAGTTACTTCGGAATTTTATTGTTTTTGATTCGCTCCATATTTCCGGTAAAGGAGTATTTTCTTTCTGGTAAGATACTGTTACACTGTAAGTTGTATCGGGACAAGAATGGCAGACTAGAAACTGCTTCTGTTTCGTCAATATTTCCTATGAATAAGAATTACATTATAGAGGTTAGTTACTATTATTGAGGAAATACGGTTTCTCTTCAGTGTTTAATTCCCCCAAAAGTTTGAATTGCTTAAACTACAGTAAACGTCAGTTATCCGTGGATAATTGAAAAACATGATTAATCCATATAGCGTTTTATTGGATTAAACACACAAAAAAATCTATAAAAACATAAGATCAACATTACAAAACAAATGAAAAGTGACAATAGTGCACAAAAGTTTGCTTTAACATCCTCAGCCATCATTGATAAGAATCGGGGATTGCCATTTCGTATTGTTAGGTCTCATCAGCCAGATCTATCCTCGATGATAGGCTCAGACAGCAGCTCCCGGGAGTGGGATCCCGCAAAAGCTAATAACAATAAGAAAAAAAATACAATAATCAAAGTACACTACAACCTCGTTTATCCGGCCCTCGTTGATCCGGATCTCCGGATCAGATTTGTAGACTTTTTTTTATTTATTTAATGTTCACGTAGATAATAATTTTAACTATGATAACAAGAACATAACTATAAGTACGCCAAACATTCGCTTTACATTTTGATTAAATGTACAGTTCCTGCATAGATTGTACAATAAATTATGGTAATAAAATGTTTTTGTCGAGTTTAAGAAAGCTTTACTAGAGTAATTTTATTACAAAACATAGTTTTTTATCGTAATAAACGGTAAGTCTGCTTATTTAAGGATTTGTTTTGCTTATTACCCGGATTATCCGGATTTTCGATTTTCCGGATTGCTTTTGGTCCCAGTTAGTCCGGATAAACGAGGTTGTAGTGTACTTTAAATCCTTTACTTAACAACTTACATAGAGAATTTTTTTTAAAAACAAAATGAAATTTATATGTACTACGGTTAATCCGAATTCACGGATAATTGAGTCCCGGATAAGCGTTTTACTGTACTTCTCTTCGTAATATCAAATGAAAAAAATAAAGCACAATGAACTTAATTTCTTGGAAAAGTGAGACTCATAGTCAGCCGGTGTATATTGTGTGTTTCGCATAATAACTTTTCAGTTTCGCTATGGCTCTTCTTGAAACGTAGCATGGTCATTTATAGGCAAGAGATGATTTAACTTTTATATCTGAAATGTTTTCCAAGTGAATCTTTGTCTAGAAAACAATAAGAAAAGGCGACACTGACTCCCACAGAAAAACTGTAAAACCTAAACAAAAGATTCTAGCAATTCCTCAAACAATTGATATTCAGTCTTTTACTAATCCCCAAATTTACCCAGTTTAATGTGATTAAAGTAAATCCGACTTTATAACCTAAGTAAGTATAATCTATCTATTTATATATTGCTCCTTTGAAACCATAAGACACAGAAATACAAATAAGGTGTCAACTGTTACGTATACTATTGAAGATGGCTACATTTTATTTTTCATCTACGTGACTTAAGGTCAACTTCTAAACCGTTCATTTTAGATTATCAAAATGTGAAGACAAGTTGTTCCTTTTATTGAAATGAACTTTTTACAGATGGTCCGGTTACGATCAAAGGTTACGTGACTGAGAAAATGACCTCAAAATCCAAGGTCACGTGATCACTAAAATGTTTAAGAGCTTGCTAGTGCAAATTTAATATTTTTTTTTTTGCAGAAAATGGAAATTTTTGTACTGTTTCTATTCAGCAAATATTATAATTTCAAAATAAATGAAATTTATATTATATAAATCATTTTAATTAACAACGAAAAAATTCCGCAGCATTCCCGGGAAAGTAGACTTTAAGATTTTTCTGGAATTTATTCTATATTAATTTATTTGACATGTAATGTTTTAATTATATTTCTTTATTCTTTTTATCTAATTTCAACATATAAAACACTAAAAAAAATCACCAACATATTAAAATAGAATATCGAAGAAATAACATAGAATCAGAATATGAAAAAACAATGTATTCTAATGTCCTCTTTAGCATCAATTAAATATTTTTTTTAAATATATAATTTATTAAAACTATGATTCTTGCAAAATGATCTTATATAAAAATAGGAAAGTCAAGTTATAATAAGTAAAATGAATTTGAATTTTACTCCTTTTACCCTGAAATGCTAGGAGAAGTATTTTATATTTCTTTGAATTTCCACTTTGTCATTCTCACTTTTCTATATCACATTCATAACAACTCAAACTTGCATGCAAATTACAATAAATGTCTTCTTAAAAATCCCTACAAAGGAATCTTAAGCGTTCTTTACAATTGTAAGAAAAACCAGACTGCCAATTATCATAGTTTAGGACATATAGAATCGGGCTATAAGCAATTGTTTATAAAAATAGATGATTTTTAGCGACCCATTTGGGAACTGTTGTGACAGGGAGCAAAATCGGTAGCTATTGCGTTTGTTCTGTCCGTCCGTCTGTGTCTGTCCACCCCTAACAACTCCCGAACGTAAGGTCGGATCGACAAACGGATTTCACCATCGTATTCAGAGGCCCAATCACCGTAGGAATGGGGTATGTTCAGGGGCCAACGCACCCCCATGTTCGAGATATTTGCAATTGTTTTCATTGGATTTCCGCTATTAGCTTAAATGTTAGATATACAACCATTTCATTTCAGTTGTCAGCTGTAGCTTGATGGTTAAGGTTTCGGACTCACATACTGCAGATTGTCGATTCGAATCCGTATATATATTGATATATACTTCTTTTTGTTGTTGGTTTTTTTTTTTTCTTATTTTCTTAACTTTTTTTTATTTTTTTTCCTAACTTCTTTTTATTTTAACTTATGTTATTATACTTCTTTTTTTTATTATTGTTTTTAATTTTTTATTATTATTATGGATTGCCCTTAAATTTATGCTTTAGCACAAATTCTATTCACTTGTTTTTGTTTTTGTTTTTTGATAGGGTACTGTTTGGAAACCGATTTTACAAATTTTAATTCACCTTTACTTCACGGAAGAATGGATCATTCTGGTCTGTTATATCCTATATAGATACCAGGACCTGTTAATGTGAATGGTATATTCCTAGCAGGAGTTTACTGTAGAATTACGGATAATAAAAAAATTAAAAACAAAAACAAACCAGATAGATAAAAAGGAATCTTACCTGCTTTGATCCCCACTCATCTTCAACGAGAATTTTGTAAATGATTTCATTGCAACCATAAAGATTATTAAAATAGGAAAGTTTGAAATAATCCATATCATAAGATAAGAGCGTCGAATGATTGGAAAAAGTCTTCGGTGAATGAATATATGGCGCTTCCACAAATGTAACTGAAAATAAAAATAAAGTTGTATTACTTGTTCTAAAACTCGAATAACTTTAAGGGCCCTAAATAAATTAAATTATTTATAAATAATAAAGAAAACCAAAATCTAATAAAAGACACATTTTTCTGATATAAAGAAGTGATATTTTTTTCACCAAATAAATAAGAATGTCAAATACAGCATTTCAATTTAATGTGTGTAGTAAGTTAAAGGTTAAAGTAAGTCACACACACAGTATAACTTAAGAGTGCAATAGGAGCACGTCGTTTCAAATGTGGATTTCTTAATTTGTATGTGGTGATCTAATTTAACCTTCAAGAATGTCAAATAGTTTGCAATACATTGTTACGGATGTTAAATTAATGAGTACTTACGAATGTAATCACAAAAAAGCTATCAAGTTATTCAATATCAAGATTTTAGTCGAAACTCAGCTGATACCCGAACATATTTACTCTTGTCCAGCTATTATCGTGACATTTCACAAGATGGAACATAACCAAGAGAGTTTCTTTTCACCGACAGAGCCACTGATGTCGCCAGGGCTGTGCAAATGGCACATGGACATACCTAGAAACTCTTCATTGGACACGACATCAACAACAAAACTTGACAGTATATGCGGATTTACGCTTTAAGTTTTGTCAATTTATTCAGACTGGCATAATACTATCCTGAAGGTTCACTACTGTTGAGGATAAATAAGACAGCTGTCTGAGGAATGATTGCAGTAGAGCCTATGTTATTTCTGATGCTTTGTGTGTTTCTCTTTTCTTGTTTATAGCTGATGCCTAATTGTAGAGTACATTCCAGTAATTTGAGGAACTGGAATAATTGTACCATGTGGCGTTATTAACGATTAGCAAATGTCAAGTAGTGGTATACAATTAAATATTTAAAAACAAAACAAAATTGCTAAGAAATGGACCAAGTTTGGTCCCATTCTTCCACCATCTTAAATATATGTGACCTATTAATTAAAATTCTTTTTAATTCAATGTATCCAATTCCTCAATTCTAAATTTCTAAAGTCTTACATTTTCGTTATAAAACAAATTAATGGAAACTTGTCTATTCTCTTAAAAACCATTCTTTTCTTGAAACTTTATGTTGCTTAATAACTTCTTCTACTTATATATGAAGGAAAACTGGTTCTTTTGGGGGGATTTTATTTTTTAGTTCGGCCTTGTGTTCATGACCTTTCTCCCTGATGTAAAACATTTAGCTACTCCATTGTATTAAACATTTTCTTTCTCAAAGAAAATCCTTACCGTATTTCCTCGAGTCGAAATGAAACGAAAACTCCGCCACTGCTGTGTTATTATATCCCTGTATTCGCCACTCGGATACATTTTTGACGAAGTTACCTGCATCTATTTCTTGGCAAATAAAGAAGTGATTGTCGTTTCCTATACAGTTGTATCTGACGTTAAAAGGAAGACAAACACGAATTAGAAACAAAAGAAAGAAAACGTATTTTTAAAACCATAATAAAAATTAAGTAAGTTCACCACCTTTTTTCTGGTCATCTTGGTTTCAGGATATCACATTAGCTATTTTACAGACACGGAGACCCCTCTTATTCAATACCTGACCTTGTACTTATTTCGAATTTGAATTTGGACTTGTGTTTATAGCATAGATACATCATCACTCTGAATTGTGACTTATTTAAAGTCGTAACTACGGTAATAAAGGCAAAATAAGCTACGAATCAGTCAAAATCATTCGTAGCTGTTTGCCCTCCTAATTTTGTCAATCCGATAGAACCATCGGAGAATCGGTCGTAATTAATAAAAACTTAATAACTTAGAATTGGGACCCAACACACTTAATAAACAAATATTTTAAAAAAACCTTATTACATGTTGCGGGGTCCAGGTTCGGACCCCTTCGTCAGAGGACACATTTGTGTCTTTACCATATTCCAATATCAAATCTCTTTTGATAGGTAAATCTGATTCTTTTCAGATTCTTTTCTCTTTCCAACAAACGATTATATTCGATATTTTTGTAATGTAGGGTTAGATTTAGATGTTAATCTGAAACAGTGATTTTATCTTCAAATGTTAGGTTACGTTAGATTAGGTCAGTGCTGGATCGAAGGGGCATTGATTTGGATACAGCAAATGATCCGGACGGTTGTAAAAAAGCATTGAAATCCATTTTATTTATTAATTATCCTGCTTTATACTGAATTACGGGATTCTATTCTAGCCAGGGACTTACGGATGACTGAAGTACAGTCTCCGATGTTTCTATGGCCAATCGGAACTATAGTTAGTCTAATGCTTGTCCTCATGTAAAATCTATGAAAAAAGAAAGCTCTGTAATTGGGGAAGATTAAGTGAATCACAGGAGAAACAACGTAGGAAAAAAAAATCACTGGCCTCTGCCGGGAATCGAAACTGGCTCCTCCAGTTTGTAGACGGGCTCCAGTTCTACTGATCGGCAGGTCCATAACTGATTTTATATAAAAAATATGATTCATTCAAGGAATCCCAAATCCAAACCCCCAATCACCAACTTGTAAACAGCACCGAAGAGCTACAATAACGGAACTACAGTAAAATTTAAATTTTTTACCAAATTCATTTGAATTACACTTTAGGATTTTCAGAAAAATTCCAAAAGAGTTTAATTGGTGTACAATTAAATCAGAATTAATCGTTTCTGGTTTTGTTTTTTATTCTCTTGATAATTATATTTAAGGCCCCTACTTTTTTGCAGTGAAATTACTTAAAACTTGATTTGAAAATACGCCAAAAAAAAAAAGCCATAAAAAAAAATAGGAGCCTTCAAACCGAAAACGGAAAAAAAAAGAGAACTGTTAAAAACACCATCTAAACAAACAAAAAATAAATAAACAGTTTTGTTTTTAATTTTCTAATATTTATACGTAAAATATCCCTGAAGATGATTAAAGGCTCTCATTCATCATGCTAAAATATGCTCCAAAAGTCAGAAAGGGCAAAAAATTGCAATTTTATACAAGAAAGCACTCGTGTTTATCGTAATTACAAAACTTTTAATCAATATTTTTAATAACAAAAAAGGAAGTAAGGTTCACAGAAACAAAGGTGACGTCTAGAAACTTCTAGCTCTGCCAAATAACATGAAACAGTTTATGATAGAATTGCCTATTTCTAAAAAATTCAATTTATGTACATTCCTTAATTTATATGTTCAATTTTTCTCTTTAAATCGTTAAAATGTAAATGGTAAATTCAAATATCTTTGACTACTCACTTCAATTTCTGTCTAAACCACAATGTCCAATTGGGAAACTGGTAAATAGAATCTGTGAAGCTACAATTCATTGTTTGCAGATCAATACAGGTACAGAACACATCAGGTCTAACGTCGGTAACTAAATATTAAACAAAAAAGACTTTTAAAATATTAAAATTGCAATTTGATTAATATGTGAGAAAATAATTTTATCTAAAATAAAAATATTCTCTGAAAGTAAAGTTCAAAACTTTAAAGTATTGCGATAATCATGAGTGTCGTCTTATGCAAAGGCAGTCACAGGTGAAGGGCGGGAACAGGATTTGCAACAAAAATATAATTCATTTTGTAGAAATTTATACTTATTTATTTTATAAACGACCGTTTAAAAAAAATCAGAACTCACAGATTAGATTAAAAAGGATGGATAAAAAAATTAAAGAGATAGCAAACAGGACAGACAGTTTCGGACCGCTAGGTCATCATCATCTTTGAGTATACTGAACTTAACCTAATTTTAATCTATTTTTTTTTAATCTAATGGATAACTTAATCTTTTTAAATCTGTGATTGATGATTTTTAAAAAATCGTCGTTTATATAATAACAATTTCTCACACGTTAAATATTTAGATCATCAAACTTATTTATTTTAAATATATAAATCTTGATTTTTAAATATTTAGGAAAGAGATACTTTTAGCCATTTTTTGGTTTGTGTGTGTGTATTGTTTTTTTATTGGGAGTTCGCCAAAAAGCTCGTTCGGTTTTCTTTTTAAGTACGTTGGCTCTAGTAGCGCTTAGATGTCTTTAACGTCATTCGACACCATTTTATTAGATTGCATTGTGATAGCTGTTATATCAGCTTGCATTTAAAAGTGGTGAATTTTGTGTCGCCAATTTAATATTGAAGAAGGAAGACAAAAAGCAAGATCGCATTTTTTTTTTTTTTCAATTGATGACTAGGCAAAAACTGTTACAGCTTGACTTGGAAGTTCTGATTCATCCGCCATATTCACCAGACATTGCACCATAGGATTTCCATTGATTTCGGTCTTTAGAAATTCTCTTAATGGAAAAAATTCAATTCCCTGGAAGACTTCGGAGCATGTGGAACAGTTCTTTGCTCAAAAAGATAAAAATATTTAGGATATATAGGAATTATGAAGTTGCCTGAAAGATGGCATAAGGTAGTAGAACAAACGGTGAATACGTTGTTCAACAAAATTATTGGTGAAACTGAAAAAATGTGTCTTTTATTTTTACTTAAAAAACGAACAAACGTTTTGGCCAACCCAATAAAAAAAAGTATCAGTATTTTTGCCCTACAGTCCTATATAGATTTATTCAAATCATTACTCTGTTGTGATGTGAGGAGCAATCGTCTTTTTCCCTCCAATATCATTGTATTCACGATGCTTTTAAAAGTGTATGATCCCACGAGTACAGAAATCATCAGGCTTTGTCAATTTATTCATAAAATATATTCTCTTCCATTCAGTCTGATTCTACATCTATTTCAATTCTATTCCATTGAATTTACACGTAACAAATTCAGTACAATCAAATATTCTGATGATTTATTACCATCAGCTAAACATTTTCTATTCGTAATTGAGCTATTTTTCTATTTTTCTTTGATTTTTTTTTAAAGTCCGTAAAAATAATTCCAACGTAACAAAAGTTTCCTGAATATAAACCTTAAGAATTTTCTATTTTCCGAAAAATAAAAAATAATTAAATAGATATTGCTGATTGAAATTGTTCAAATCCAATTCATTTCAATCAAGTAAAAGATGGCTAATACAGTCGCTGTTGTTTTTGCCAATGTAGAATTTAAGAAAGTTATACATTTGAGAATTTATAATAAAACGCTTAAATATTAACTAATTTTCATTCATTTCTAAGCCTTGTTGTAAATAAAAAAAATTAAAATTCTAGATCTGTTACTACATTATTAAAAGACTGTGTGTCCGCATGCGTACGTCCACAACAACGGAAGAGTTGACTATACAACAGGAGTATGCATAGTCAGAGTTGCATGGTCAACTCATCAGAATTATTTTAGATAAGGAAAACAATTCAAAATGTAAAACCAAAAATATTGTAAATAGAGAAATTGTTCTGAATTGTAAATATTGTATTGCATGAATTTGTTAGAATGTAAACTTTATTTTTCATTTTAGTTGGTTTCCATTTATTAATCACGTTACACATACGAGGCTTCCGTCTAGTCTTAATTAAATGTAACATCACTATGATATAAACTTTGGAACTACTGCTTAGCCAGACGAAAGAGACTGGTCACATGATTTACTGGTCGCTCCGATCTCTTTCTCGGCGTGAAAATAGGGGAGATGCGTATGTGCCGACAAGAACAGAAACAAACGACGTATAAAGGATAAAGTGAAAAATCACTGCACAAAATTCAGTTTAAAATTAACGCGAGAATAAAATACATACACACACACACACACACACAGAATAAGAAATACATGTATAATAAACTTTTAGAATGTAATTCTCCCCTTCGGCTTGTTCCATTTGGCAGTGCGCCAAACCCAGTCTTTATTGCTTGGGCAAGCAGTAAAGACGTCGGAGGGCATTGTTGGAGAATCTGTAAAATCTGACATGACCGGACAAGTATAAAAGAGACAAATGAATTTGAATCTGACCTCATTGTTTGTCTATGATTTGTGAGATTTGAAATTCGACCCCAGTTATATCTTTCCTTTAAATAAATAAAAATAAAAGCATTTCCATAATCAAATGTCTGTTGTGCAATGGAACTATGACTACTTACCATTTACTTTTACTCGTCTTCTGCAAGAACTTACTTCATTTTTTAATGCTAAATAATAGAATCCTGTATCGTCGACTGAAGCGTTAGGAATATTGAGATAGGCATAATTCTCTTCAAATCGAATGTATTTGTCGGGAATAATTTCACCATTTTTCTGCCAAGAAAGGAATTCCCTAAATTGCTTCTGAATAGGTATTAATTTACATTGGATCTTCAAATCTCCGTTGTCAATACCAACTATAAAATATAAATAAAAATAAATAAAATTAGAAAAAAAAATTATTGTACATTTGTAGAAGAATTATTTATCAGTTTTGGTTCTTCCTTAAATTGGTTTTTTGCCTTGAAATGAAAATATTATTCCTAGGTATTGAAGTTTGTTGATTGAGCATGTTAATCCCATTCTTAAACATTATCTTTCTGTGTTTGTCTGTTTGCACGCGCATTACGCTGAAATGGCTGAACGGATTTCCACAAAATTTGGCACTTTGTTTATTTACAGTCCAACTTAAAATATAGGACCATTTATTTTGGTGTCCACCTCCCATTATACAAAAAAAATTGCTCCTGAAATTCGTCATTACTATGGCTGGATGATGTCCTTAAAATCTAGACATTCTCAATTATGATCCAATTTAAAATATTAGTTTATTTTGGTCTCCCCTCCTCCCCACTTCACCCCCCAAAATCCTTAAAAGTTACCCTTTTTCTCTGCACACTCAGTTCTCCCATTCAATGGGGGTAAACTCTGTTAGCATTTATTGAAGAATTGAATTTAAGTCAAAACAAATTAATAATTAACTGGAAATGAATATATGTAACAATTAAAGAATGAATACATAAATTTAGTTGAAATCATCTCAAAATACTATTAAGAGATTCCTTTATAAAACGTTAAAGCTGTCCCCAAACAGGCCATACAGGCCCACGGGTGCGCAGGAGGTAAGGCTCCCGACGTTTCTTGACCAACGGGACTAGTATGAGGTTGGGTGGTCAGCCAGACGCCAGCCCGTTTTAACTCCCGGGAAAGAAACCTGGTACCATTCTACAGAGGGCTGAGTAGACCCTAGGACACGTATGGAGGAGAATTGAGCGAGGAAAAATTCCCGCCCTCAGCCGAAGAGATTCCTTTATAAATCAGTTAAATGTTTTATCATTGAGTTAAATGTCGTTTGGCTATGTTTTACTTGTTGCTTTACTTGCTTAATAATGATAATTAAAATTCTAAAATTTGTTCTGAAATTCAGTTGCTTTTATTATATGAGCTTCCCATTTTTTTTTTCTTTTTTGAAGATCAGCACTTTCACTCTAAAACTACGATGATCCATTAGGATATTGAAAAGAAAATTATTTCATTCTATTATTGACAAAATAAAGAGGATAAATAAAATTGCATATATTTGGAATTATATAAAGAAAAAAACTTCTCTACCATTCCAAGCATACTTTTTGAGGTGTTCCATTATAGATAAATCTTTTTTAAAGTGACATCCGAATTAAGAAAAAATAATTATGTAAATTACAAATTATTTTAAAATTTTAAACTTATTACGCACAAAATTTGCTTAATCAAAAAGAAATCGGTTACTATGTATTGTGTTTCAAAGTGAAAACTTTAGTAATTTAGTATTTTATTCGATAATACTAATTATGTATTAATACCTGCTTGGGTATTGATGTTATAAAGCAAGGCTAGACAACGAGAGACAAATCAAACAACGTGAACATGCGAAACCAAAGTAAAGGCTAATAAGTTGCTAGTAATGATATTCTGCATCACATTTTCACTTTTAGTTCTCATTATATAAGCTTACAAGTTAGTGGAATCAAACAAAGCTATATTAAGTTTCTGCGTGTAGTTCTTTTCGAGTTTCAAAAGCATACACGAGCAAATTTCCAAAAATAAATCGATATTTTTTAAAAGAAAGAATCAATTATTACTTACTTATTTTGGTTGCTGTAAATTGCCTAAGATTTGCCAAGAAAAGAGTAAATAAGAAAAGAAGAATATTCTTCAGCATTCTGTAGAGATTCAAGTCTTTTTGTTCGTCCGAGTCCAACGTAGCTAATGGAAGAATCTAGAAAAATCAAAAACAAAGCAATTGAAGGTCCAGGTAAATGAATTTTATAGTATTTTGGTGGCTAAAATTGATATTCAAGCTTTCAACGAAATATCCACTGCACTGTAAAATGAAATTTTATTTTATTTGAAGCGAGATCTATCTTAAATTGCAAAATATCAAAAAATAATTAACAACAAAAAATTTACAAAGCAAATTTACAAAGCAAAAATTTACAAAGTAAATTTACAGAGGATTATGAAAGCAAATAAACAAAACCAAAACTGCCGGAAACAAATAAAAATAGAGATAACTATCAGAAGGAAATGTTTTTTACGTGTGTTGATGAAATTTTAATAATAAAGCAGCCAGACACACAATCTAAAATACTTAAATAATTTATAAAACACAATTAAAAGGCAGACATGTTTCGAGTTGCTGAATTTGCAAATCTTTTCTAATGCGAGTTAGCAACCGCGGGACTCTCTTTAAATAAGTTACAATTCAACACAAGGGAACGAAGGCCTCAGAGGTTTAGGCCCCCGTAGAACAAGATTAGCACCAATCAGAAGGCGAGATCATACAACCAATAAGTAACAATTAAGGCGCAATGGAACCCCAAGCATAAATAAAACCACATGACGATTAATAGGTAAACAAGTTATTGTTATAACTATCAGAACTTTAAAAACAAATACTGAAAAAAGTTACACTTAATTAAGTGCAAAGCATTTAACTATTTGGAAATAATAAATAATTTTCTAACTATCTAAGAACTAATGTAAAATACAAAACAGAATCAATCAAAAGGATGACTGAAGATAAAATTATTAGCGAAAAAGCTTTTAAAGAACTTAAAACCTACGTCCTTTAAATATTGTCCGTAATTTACTTTAATCTCGAAAACCACAAAACGAAAAGTATATTTTGAATTAGAATAGACTCTCGATATCTCGAAGTCGAAGGGACGCTAAAGACAATTCGAGATAACGAGTTTTCGAGATAACAGTCATAATCAAAACATAAAAATTCACGTAAAAACAAAGATACCGAAGAATATTCTAAAAATTTAGAGTCTTGATAGATGAGAATAAATATAAATATGTATTGATAGTTGACAATAAATCTAAATACAGGTATGATAATTTTTAATTATTTAAAAGTAGTCAAAAATAAGTACATTACATTGAAAAGAATTAGTAAAATACAATGAACTTACATTGCTAGAATATAAAAAAAACCTCAGAGAGATAATGAAGTGTGAGAGAGAGATTCTTGGGAAAATAACCTCTATTTGTTTCGACACACCTGAACGGCGATTATTCCGGAAAAATTCATATTTTACTTCAAAAAATATTCGACATAACAAGGTTTTTAGTGAAAACTCTTCGACATAAGAATTAAAATTAACATTAAATGAATATGTAATTTCAAGGGGAAAAATCATTTTTCGACATTTCAAGATTTTCGAGATATCGAAGTTCGAGATATCGAGAGTATACTGTATAAAACTGCTGAATTCAAATGGTAGAAGGTTCCATTTTTCTGAACTAATGCTTTTCTATTCATGTGGGTTTTGTGGTACTGGGCATGTTTTCTCGAGGTTCGTCCGTTTCCCTGCACTTCATCCACCATTCTCTCTTTATTATTCTTTCCGTGGGATATTACTGTAGATCTAAGGCCGCTGTACTCGGCTTCTCTGCCACCAAAGCTTTTCTACAGCAATTTTTATCATTTTCCGGTGACAATTTCTCGATAAGAACCCACACAGAAAAAAATTCAAAATTAAAAGTTAGATTGTCTTTTGTCTTTAAATATGGATGACAAGTTTCAAGAAGGTCCATGTTCAAGAGTTATTAGGGACGGGACATACATTTACACAAACATATACTCAAAATGAGTGATTCGTTTCATTATCCAATGCAAACAGGCCAATAAAAAGTAAATAATGAAAAAAAAAAAATCAAATATGGATAAAAGAAGATAAGTTAGTAAATTAAGTATTTTAAATAAAAAATCAAAAAAAAAAAAAGTAGGGTAAGAAAAAAAAGCTAGAAAGATTTCCCCATACAATGAAAAAATACATACTTTAACATTGAACTCTTAAAAGAATTTTTCTTTTTCAATTAAGTATTTGCAAGCGGATTTACTTTAACATAAGTAAAATGTTCTGTTGTTTATTAAGTGAAGCATTCGTTGAACAATGGATTAATCGAATTGATGATTCTTGCATTTGAATCACTGATTCAGTGAATCGTATTTCAAGGAATTGTTTGAATCTCTGGATCATATTTCGAAACCAAATTTGCCACAACGAACGTAACAAATCAATTACATTCTCAGTACAGCTTCAGGATCCAATTACATTTGAATGACTAATCTAAAAAATATGTTTACCACATTTGAGATAAGTCTACAACTTCCTACATCAAGACAAAATAACAAATCTGCTTATAGGTAATTTTTGCGTAATTCTCAAAAGATAAGTAGGCTTATGAAATCTCTGTATGTGTGCGTACGCTTGTACTAACCTTTGTAACAGTGAACGAAATCTTGAAATTTGTGGTTCCTAATTATGAGCAAGTGACTCTCTCTCATTTAGTTTGAAGTATTAAAGAGGTGATCAATTCAATATGGCGCGAAAGTAACAGACCATATTTAGTTGTCATAATGCCACCGTGTTTAATTACTCGACAGATAGGAAATCCAAAATTTTTAATTTTTTAAATTTTGCATTCTGTGAATGTATACATATTCAAGTACGAAATATATAATAAGATAAATCAAAATTAGTATATCATTAACTATTTAATAATCATCAACCTTTTTTTTGCCAACATTAGTCAAAATAACTTTAATAAAATGGATTTAATTGACTTCACAAAGTAAACCACAAGTATATTATAAGATAAGAAATGAAATCATTTCTTAATAATTTTCCTGCACGTTGAATTTGTTTTAGTAATAATATTGTAAAATTGATTATCCCAAGGAAAGTAAACTCTAAGATCGTTCAGGAATATTAAAATACATAATACATACAAAAATACTTTATAGCGTCTTCTCTAAAATTACTTTATACTTTTTATAGCGTCGTCTAAACTGTAATGAAAGTTTACTGAAAACTTTGACAAATTAGTACTGTAATTCCAAAATTATCACCAAAAATAAAAATAAAAAAATAATAGAAAAAAAAACCTTGAATTAGAAATAGCCTTTACTTTAAGGTAAAAATCATTATCAATCCAAGATTCAATTAGAATGTATTTGGGTGTTTTTATATATTTTTTCTCTTACTTGCACTTCGCTGACTTTAAACCTAGACTTCTTCAAACGAAACAAGATGTACATACACGATGTTGATGCAGATAAAGACCTGTCTGCCGTTTGGTTCATTCTTATACTCATTGTAAGCCTACGTAAACCCCACTTTCAAGAATTAAAAAAATCCTGTCATCATCTCGTGTAACAGATAAATGACTACGTAACCAGAGTTACATCAATATTCTTCGAATTTGAACAATGACTCTTCTCAACTAGTTAATGGAGCGAAACAATTAAAGCATTTGTGTCACTTTTAGTTTGTTTCCTACCAATTACAAATTGTTGATACTGATTATTTGTTGATTATTTAACGACTTAGACGTAGTTAAAGTAATAATGTGTTGGCCGTGACATGAGCTTTTTAGCGACCCATTTGGGAGCTATTAAATGATAGCGATCAAAATCGGTAGCATTTGTCCCTCCCTAACAACTCCCGAACGGAAGGTCGGATCGGCAAATGAACTTCACCATTGCGTTCACAGGCCCAAACAACGTAGGAGTGGGGTATTTTCAGGAGACAACGCCCTTCACGTTCGAGATATTTGGCATTATTGTCATTGTATTCCTCCCCCCCCCCTAACAACTCCCGAACGGAAGGTCGGATCGACAAACGGACTTCACCATCATATGCTGGAGATTGTAGGTTCGAATCCATATACTACTGTTTTGCTTTGTTTTTTTCTCTAAATCTTTTTTTACTCAATGTCCGCAAGGGGTTTTTTGTTTTTGTTTGTTTGTTTTTCTTATTTTCCTAAGCTTTTTTTATTTTTCCTTACGTTAATGTACTTCCTTTTTATTATTATTTTTTTCATTATTTTTTAACTTTTTTTATTATTATGGATCGCCCTTAAATTGGGCTTCAATTTTCTAATATACTAAAGTTGAACCCAAATGGACATCCCTTGAAATTATACTTGACTAAGGATAAAATATTAGCTTTGCCCAGCAATGATTGCAAATTGTACAGCGTCGTTTGGTTGTGTATTTTGACTTATTAATTATGAGTTAAGTGGTCTCAAACTTGCGGACTATATAAAAACTACAAATTACAGTGATGGGCAATGTTTAGAGCGAATCAATAAGTTCTTCAGGTTTTAGCCTATTTCTATAAGGAAAGAGAGCCTCAGAAACTCATGTATATTCTACGTCTGTATGTGTTAATAACTTAATAACTTCATTTTGACGAAATCTGAAGGTTAAATGTGCCTTATATACGAGACAATTTCACAATTCACCTTTAATTCAGCTACTGTAATGGTTTAAAGATTTGTTCGTTATATCGGTCAGCCATGAATTAATCTATTGCTCTTCAAAAATCGTAATTTCCAACTATCTCGTCTCTGTTCGTCGAAAATTGCTGATATTTCATTATAAGCGAAACTGCTGTAAATTATCTCCAACTGAGACAGCTGGTTCGAATTCTTTAAGCCCTCATCAGACAGAATTAGCCAGCTCAAAGGATTAGTGAGACAGTTCTTCTGGAATTTTGTTTTGATAGTTTAAATGAGAATTTATTCGTTTCTTTTCAAATTAATTTGCTAATCTGCAGATATTTTAAAACTGTCCATTGTATTGAAATTTTTGGATATATGATGAAAATATTGTTAAATTCGAATACTGATTCAATCATTTTTGATGCAAATATTAACTGCTTAAATAAACCAACATGTACTGAATTTTACTGTCTTCTTTGCTACCAAATATGTATTTTCTTGTACCTAAGAGTATAAGATTTCAAGTGTAAATACAGGTTCTTTATTTCCACGTATTAATTGACTATCGTGATTTCCTTAACAAGAATGAAATAATTGGAAGAAATAATTCATTCACACATCATTTTTTTTTGTAGAAACTTTTGTGGAATTCATTACGTCATGGCTTCCTTCCACGCATGAGCATTTTTCCTAGCAACTTTTCCCTTCGCCAAAAACGGAATGAAAAAGAAAATTATAATTCAATATTTAGCACTGAAATACAACTTCAAGAAAGAAGATCGTTTATTTCTCAATTCATTATATTGACATCACATATTCACTACCCTATATTTACTACTACATCATGAAGTAAGTCATGACGTCCATTCAGCTACAATTTTTAATTTTTTTTTAACCAATTATTATCAATAAAATTTGCAAAATCATTCACTAATTGAAGATAGAGAATTTACAACACACTTCCTTGCTTTTATCGGCTGTACGTCAAGCAACACACTACACACTGATTGCAATGTGTGCTATCTTATAACACACAGCTTCTCCATCGGTGTGACGTAAGAAAATTCTGGAAGTTTACCAGCAATAAACATTTAACTTCAAACGTGACCAAATACTTTGAACAAATATTACAAATATTCTGTTTCGTTTTAGGACTAAAAGTTAAGAAAGTATTAAATTACTTTCGTCATCTTAAAAAATATTTCGGTGTGGTTTCAAATGTTTAAATAGACTGTTATTCATCTGTAAATCATGCAGTGTTGTTTTCAAACAATTCTAGTGCAAGCAGTGATAAAGCTGCTTTGGGATTTTATAAATATGAAACTAAAAAGGTTGAGAAACACTGTTGTAGGGTATTAGCTGCAAAAAGAAATATTCTATCAATAAGATTCTCATATTATTTTGTCTTCGATTTTATGTTATGTTATGTTATGTAGTGAATGTGGGTGGCAGAGAAGCCAAGCACTGCGACCTGAGGTCTATTGTACTAACCCAGGGAAATAAGAACATATGAAGAGAAAGACTGAGAAAGTATGGTGGGAGAAGTGCAGGGGAAACGGGAGAACCCCGAGAAAACCTGCCCAGCGCGGATCGTCTACCATCACGAAACTCACGTCTTCGATTTTAACTTCTAGTTTTTAAGTAGTCATTGGTCATTTTCGAGCTTAAAATTGTAATGTAATGTTGTGAACGTGGGTGGCTTGACAGCCGAGCATCGCGGCCTGAAAGATCTATTGTGCTATCTCACGGAAAGAAGGACAGACGGAGAGAAAGACTGAGAAAGGATGGTGTGTGAAATGCAGGGAAAACAGGAGAACCCCGGGAAAACCTACCCAGAGCGGATAGCCACCATCAACGAAACCCACATGAGAGAGCTTAAAATTATTAAATTGTCCTAAAAAAGAACCTGAACTTTATTTTCGTTCTTAAATGAGATAAATCCATATTTAGAATAGACTCTTGATTTGCAAATAAAATTATTTCTAAATACTTTCTTTCTTCTCTTCATTATTATCTACAATAAAAATGCAAAGGTAGATATACGTCGACGAAGGAGCCCATTAATATTAGCTACCTTATTTTCGCTCTCAAATACTTCTTTTCCCTCAAGATCAGTTTTTTTTCCAAGAACAAGAATAAATTATAATTGTGTCTGCTTATAATTTTTGAAATACATCGTCAACACTAACGCATGTAAATCTACAAAGCATGTAAATCTAATTAAAAGTTAACATTTCGAAAGGCTGTAACTGGAGAACCAGTTAGCGGAACGATTTCATATTTGACATAAGGACGTCCGTCGAGATGGAATTTTGTTTGGTGCAAAAAAAAAAATACCTCCGAAGGTGACCGCTAGGGCGATATACGGCGCTGCAATGCTGTAGTGGATACACATGATTCGTTGTCAACAGCGTCAATGTCTGGATGCAACGGTTTTCACGCAGGATGGTGCCCCAACTCACATCGCCACCCCTGTCAAGCTACTCTTATCGACGACAGAATTATCAGCCGCCATTTTCGTACAAAGTGGCCAGCACGTTCCCCGGATCTCAGCCCCTGTGACTTTCGGCTCTGGGGGCATCTCAAAGACCTTGTCTATCGTGAACACCTAGCCAACTTAGGGGACCTAAAGACCAGCATTACACAACATTACTCTATGTGCAGTGGTAGAGCATGCGATGTTGCGGTTTCAGTACGTTGCCGATACCATGGGAAATCACATCGAACATGTCCTTGATAACATAGTTAGAAGGTGGAAGGATATGTGACGTCATTTAATTAACTCGTAAGCTGAAAACCAAAGGAAGGTTAAATTTTGGCATTTTTTTCCTGTTCGTAAATTAGGAACTACATTCTTTCTCATTTGCTAATCCTGAATAACTCACAGTGCAAATGTCATTATACAGGATTGAATACATGTAACAAACTTATTGGGAGTGAATACATGCCAAACCGTTCAAACTATTGAAATGAATAAAACAGTGGGTGTAAAACGGAATCGCTTTGTTTTCTGATCCTTGTTTCTTATCAAAAAGTGTTTCGTTTTCACAATCCCGTACGCCTAGAAGTTTGTTGAATGTTTTCATTTACACCCTGTGTATCGTCTAATGGATATACAGGCTTTAAATGACATTGAATAAGAAACCTTATTCATAAACATTGATTTATTAAATTATTTTGTCTTCAAGGTAGCCGTAATTACAGAGGAGTTTTTTTTTCTTTTTTTTTTTTTTTTTTTTCAGTGCTCTCGAAAAGAAAATGTAGTCTACAAAATGTAACCGCTAAAAGCGCTTAATTTGAGATTATTGAAAGAGTAATGATTAGAAGAGACATTTAAATCAATTTTCGGATTCGTGTAAAGTTACAAATGTGGTTCAATATGTTTTTCGTTAAGATGTCCTAAGAACTGCATTCTATGAACGATAACTTTGCGTAAATCTCACTACCTTAGTAAATAAAATTGCCACCAGGGGATATTTGGCGCTAGAGGCGTATGAAATTGCCATAACCTCACTGATGCTACTGACAAGTTGGTGGATATAGGGAAGACGGAAACTGATGAGGCCAGGACGAGCGCAAACTGCCGTCGTGGAACGCGGAAATAAATAATTCAGAATGGTCTAACAGTGCTCGGCAATATCAAGGCAACTGGATATGCTATACTCAACTGCATGGAAGTTCATGTATCAAATAGTGAAGTTTTTCCCCTATTAGACTCAAGCTTAGTTTCATGGCGATATAGATACGGGTTCCAAAGGTCATTTTGAGTCGAAATTTAAAACTTTTTCGTTATAGACCTTTTTTTTTTTTTTCTTTCGATGCATATCAGAAGCTACATGTTTAGTATTTCTCAAACTTTGGACTCTACGAAAGGTAACTACGTCATGCCCATATAAAAATCATAATCCGTAATGGATAATAAAAGAAAATAAAGAAAACACTGAAGAAAGATTTCTTCAAAACAACTTTGGAGGAAAAGTAATCTAATGACAAAAGTTCATGAGAGACGGTTTTAGATAATCTGGCATCAAATGCCCAATATGAGGTCTTGATTGTTTTTGTTTTTTCGTTGAATGGTTTGAGGGTCAAGGCCGATATCGTTAAGGAAATGAGGCTTTCACACAAACTTATTTTTAAAAAAAGGATAGCTTAAGTCCACTTTCTTTAAGGTCTTACACCTAAAACCGCCTCAGAGGATTATAACTATTATAATACAACCAATACTTATTTATATTACATACAAGAAAAGAAACGTATTTAATGTATCACCAAGCTCTGAAATACAATACTTTCTAGTAACCTAATCACAGTGAAATAACCCGCCATAAAGAAAAATTGTGGAAATTTGGTTTTCCTAAACATTGCTTTGTAAATCTGAATATTTATAACTTAATCGTACTTTTCAATCGAACGCTATTTCTGCATCTGATCTTCGTTTAGTCTTAAAATAACTAATACTTACTCGTTAGCTGATGTAATCAGAGCTAAACAAACTGATATTCCTTCTTACGAACTCCTCCGCAAAGAGTAATTAGAGTTTTGAAACCTGTTATTGCCTCATTCATAGTTTTTCCGAAATTCGTGTAATCGAATACTTCAGGGTCAAGTTAGCATAACTTGTAGTTCCTCGAATTGATTTAGACTGACCCTGTTAATTATCTACAAATGTACTTCCAGTAAATGTTAGTGAAATATAAAGTGATTAAGAAAGAGCTAATTCAGAAAATTATGTAAGTGGCAATGACCTCCGTACAATTCTCAATTTCTTATTTATTTTTTAAATTTAGAGTTTATGTGTGTAAAAGAAAAATAATTAATTTTTTTTCTTAAAGATTTTAAATTTTAAAAACGATAATTATTTTATCATAAGCAATATCTAAATAAAAAGTGCTATGAAATAATTGGGGCTGTTCAGGCACAGCCTTATGGTCAAAGTGGCGGCCTGCCACGAGTCTGGGTTCGAAACTTACTTTTTTGATGGACCTCATCCGAAAATAGCTCTTGGTTCTTGCTTCATTAACAACAAATTACTGAGCGTCATTTTATCGTTGCTTCGAGCATTGTAACAAATGTGAATATTACGCTTGACTATTACAGGTTTCAACCTGTTATTACTTCTCCGAAATCAACAACTATCTTTTATTATCGTAAAATTGCTATTACTATTTTTATGAATGAGGAAATAATTTATATTAATGTTGTTATTGACTTTCAGTTATATCTCTTTTAATTTAAATAGCATATTATGTTATCGTGTAAATTAATGATGAAATGACTGTGATACTAGAAACATTTCAAATGTATTAAATTGTATATGCATTCGATGTAATTAATAACGATTAAATTAAGTAAAATAATTAAATAGAACTTATGACTTAGAATTTAGTGCATTTGCTTTGTTATACTAATAGAGAGAATTTAAAAAAATATATAATAATAAATATAAATAAGTTGGGATGTGAATATCGTCCCCCCTCTGGAATTTCCTAGCCTCCCCCTGACGTTGTCAGGTAGGGCTAGCCCGTGGTCCATAGTTGGCCGAAGTCGATGAAAGGAAAATATAAGTAAGTAAATAATAAAGAAGAATAAGAAGAAGAAGAACGACCAGACTGCACTGTGAATAAAAGGAATTATAAAAATACAAAAATAGTGGCAGTTTCGAAAGCCTGTCTTTCGGTTTTCTTCATCAGACTACAATGCAATCAAAATTTGAAATAAACGAATAGACACGCGTTGTTGTACCGCGTCATCACCAACCAATCACCGGTGGGTGTTTGTTCTCCATTGTATATAGTTGTGGGGATGCCTCGACAAAATTCATTTTAGGTTATAGGTTCAATTACCTTCCTGTGGCAATGATGAAACAAAGATAAACGTGAAACAAAAAAAATTATAAAATAAATATATAAATAAATAGTAAACTATAGAGAATAAAATAAACTGATAGAGAAAAAAATAAAATAAAAGTTATAATAAATGATAAATAAATAATGACCGTAGAAAACAAATTGATAAAAAGAACATATATATAAAATACAGTCGAACCTGTCTATCTCGAACCTGTTTATCTCGAAAACCTCTATATTTCGATATTTCTGAAATTCCGTACATTTACAATCTAAATGCAATGTATTTTCCATGTTTATCTCGAAAAAATTTCCTTCACAACCTCCGTATCTCGAATTTCGGATAGTGTAAATTACAAAATTCGATGCCCAAAGACCACCCTTCTTCAACAACTTTTCTTGAATCTCAGGAAAATGTTGGCCACGAGGGATTCGCAGCTCTTGCTAACCTTAGAAGGCTAATATAGAAACAACGAAAGTTAGATGTCAAAAGTCATTGAAAGACTATTTTTATTGTTAAAGGTAAGTATGTATGTTAAGAAAATGCTGTGGGTGTATGTATAATTAATCTGCGATCATATCACTATATTTTTCTACAACAAAAGCAATTGAAACGTTTTTTAATTGACCGCATTTAAAACTTCTATAATTCGAAACCTCTTTATCTCGATTTTTTTTTTCCTTTCCTGTGAGATTCGAGATAGACAGATTCAACTATAAAACCAAAATAAATAAGTAATAAAAAGAAAATAAATAAAATAGTAAAAGGAAAAGAAAATAATACTAAACAACTTAATAATAAACAAAGACTTTAAAAAAAAGATTTAAAAAAAATAATAAAAAAAAAAAATTTTTAAATAATAAAAAATTAAAAATTATCATTGTATGATATGATATGATATGATATGATGCGACATGATATTTAATGATGATTTTTCATTTTTTCATTTTTTTTATTTCATGTTTATCTTTGTTTAACTTTGTTTCATCATTACCACAGAAAGGCAAACGAACCTATATCCTAAAATGAATTTTGGGTGAGGCATCCCCACAATGGAGAACAAACGCCCACCGATGATTGGTTGGTGATGTCTATTTGTTTATTTCAAATTTTAATTACATTGTATTCTGATGAAGAAAGCCGCAAGACAGGCTTTCGAAACTGTAAAACTACTATTTTTGTATTTATATAAATTCCTTTTATTCACAGTGTGGTCTGGTCGTTTTATTACTTTTGTATCCGTAAATGTGATTTCTTAGAATTTCTTTTTTTTTTTTAATCGTGAAAATGATAAGACTAAATTTATTTTCAAATTCTAATACCAGCGGTCCAGTGGTACACGCGCTGGGCTTCGGGCTGGGGGAGCCGGGTTCAGTTCTCAGTGAAGGTCGGGGATTTTTCGCTTAGTGTTTCTCCTCCAGAAGGGTCCTAGGGCTCACCCAGCCCTCTGTAAAATGAGGACCGAGGTTTATTTTTTTTCCCCCCGGGTTAAAGGCGGGCGAGCGTCGGAATGACTATTCGTCCCCAACTTCAATCCCAATGATAGAGAATCGTTGGGACCTATGCTTCCAGCGATCCGAAGGGCTGTTGTAAAATGGTATCATTTTAATACTTGCTGAATGCAAACAGTAAAGATTTTGCGAAAAAAAAAAAAAAAAAAAGATAAAAATAAAATCCGCATTTAAATTATCGAAATCAGATAATCCTTAATCTTATCTACTCTCGCACTGATTAATGGATTACCTAAAAGAAGATTTCACTGTTTAAAAAGGAAAGAATCCATTGTTTAGATCCTAATGTTTGTCTGTGAGAATTTCTTGTCGCTGTCTCCAGCTGTTTCTTCGACAAGGAATCATTTGGAGAAAGATTGTAAATATAAAAGTTACATTGCTATTAGTCATCAAAGATACATACTAAGTTTCAAGAAGCTGTTGAAAGTTATTAGAGATACATCCAAACACACACCCACATGTAAACAAAGTGATCCTATAGATCTCACTTTTCAAGGAAAGAAGTCTAAAAAAGGTGTGGACCTTTGACCTCAGCTAAAATCCTATGAACATCCTATGGCTGGCATCTCAATATTTCAATGATCTGTTGATCGCGGTAGCCAAGTGGTAATGCGCTTGACTGAGGGCTGGAGGAGTCGGATTCAATCCTCGGCGTAGTTTGGGATTTTTTCACGCTGAATTCTCCTCCAGACTGGTTCTGGGATCCACCCAGCTTTCTGTAGAAACCGGGTTTCTTTCCCAGAAGGGTAGGTGTCTGGCTGACCACCCGACCTCAACTTAGCCCCGTCGGTCACAAAACACCGGGAGCCTAACCTCCCGCGACTCCAAGGGACACGTCAACAGTAGTGGCAATTAATAACTATTCCACTTGTCTGAAGTACAACGATCTAAACTTTTCAAATTCAGTTCTAAGCCCTTACGACAAGGTTATTATTGATACTCAGTACGAAAAACTCAGCTGTGAAATTTGTGACCTAGTAAATATCTCTTCCTATCTGAAGACTTAAGATCATAACTTTACATAACTAAGGTGACAACTTTCCTCGACTTGCGTTAGATGGTGAACTGTTCATCATTAGTCTTAAGCTTCAATTTTGAAAAGCTTTTCTTGTTTCATTGCGCATTTTGGCGAACTAGGATGACCAACAAAGGATGTTTAAATTGTAATAAAAGAGTTATAATTAATGAATTAGATTGTTAGAAAAACAAATAAAAAATAAATAGATCTCTTTATTGATAGTTATTTTTTAACAATGGGTTGTTATGATGTGGAATGCAGTATTTATAATATTGTTTTAAAAAAAGTTTCCAAATGAGAAGGTTGTTGATTATTATTAAAGAGTTAATATGATGTAACACGCAATATTTCAAATATTGTTTTTTTAGAAATTTCGCAACTTATTATTGTTATGTGAAAAGAGGCTTGAGAAAGAGGAGACGAACTTCTCTCCTTGAAAATTTGCTTTATGGAATAAATGTAGAAATTTTTAAACATTTATTTTGTGTGATGTGGAAGATATTTAACAAGAGAACTATAGTAGACGCGACGAGTTTTGAAACTCCCAGAATGCAACGCAGATTATATATTGTCCTTTCCTGGCCGTTCGCTAACATTCCAATAGAAGAGGTCGCTTCCTTCTATTTTAATGTTAGCGAACGGCCAGGAAAGGAAAATCTATAATCTGCTTTGCATTCTGGGAGTTTCAAAATTCGTCGCATCTACTATAGGATGACTGTTGAAAAAGAACATTTAGGCCATAAACAATGTTGCAATTTTTCTTACAAATATTTTTAAAGAAGAATTGGAAATTTGCAGAA
>JAFIDM010000004.1:47855873-47883604 GCA_023159025.1 Thereuonema tuberculata
GCTTGTCCTGATAGCAGCAATCCTCTTTTTATTTTTTACTCTGGGCTCAGTTTAACCAATCAATTTAACCATTTGACTATGGCTGTAATGAAGAAATGAAATAAATATATATATAACAATCTGATATGTTTGTTCTCTCGCCAAAACAAATTCTAATTTTCACATGGGGGTGTGGAATCTATTTTGCTTTTCAGTGAAGTTAAATGTATAAGGAGGCATCTCCAGGATTGTTAAGTCATTCCTTCTTTGTTTCCTTCTCTGTTTCTGATAATTAATATAGAAATATCATTGGTTTTTAAAAATACAAGTGAAATTCTAATTTACATGACATTTGTTTAATTACCTTTTTAGTTCATCAAACATATCCTTGGCGAGGGTTGGTAATCATTTTGCACTAAAAAGCCATTTTTACAAATGTAGTCCTAATGTGACTGTGGGCAAAGTTACTGCAAACGAGACTCTGGGTACTTCCCACATCATAAAAGAGAGACGGATGAGGCCTTTCGCATCCTATAGATCAGGAATCATCTTCAGGTCTGAGGGAAATAGGTGGGAGAGCTATAGGACGCAAAAGGCCTCGTCTATCTCACTTTTATGATGTGGGAAAGTCTCGTTTGCAACATTTTTACAAAATTTCAACAAAATCCAAAGTACCAAGAACCACAGTTCCTTGTCCCAGCAAATTAAATAAAAGAAATAGAAATCACTGTTTCAATCTTAAAATATGAATAAAATATGAATATTTCGTCTTTCAGAGAGTAACATGTGACTCAGGAGTCAATCAGATGCTGCCCCATCTACTATAAACAAATGACTATTTACAAGTTCCCTCTATATAATATATAAGACTTTAGAATAATTTAGATTAGCGTTACTGCAATCAATGACTTACACCATCATCTATATTTTGAGGTTGTTTTCTGTTGGCTTTTGCACATATGACAAGGAATATGTCCTCAGTTACAATCACTCAATGAAATGAATGAACTCCAAATGTCTAACATTGTGTATTAATGATGGGAATTGTTGCTTCCACCATTGCATGCAAAAACGAAAGAAATTTGGCATTTTGGATTTTTTATTTGGTTGGACAAAGTCATCGTTGTCTTTCTAAAACTGCTCATATCCAGAAAGATGATGGAAATTTTTCTTTGGCTGAATGGATAGGATCGTCGTAGCCCCCCCCCCCCCCATTCCAAATTCCTCAACAAGCCTCGCTCTTCTGATGAGATTCTTCCCTATTTTTTTTTTTTTTTTCAAATCTGTTTCCGGAGCAGTCATATCAAGTACAACAAAATATTCTTCTCTTGTGGTTCAGAAAGAGAAAACCATAAGACAAAATTGTCGATTGTTCAATATGTCATCGTTGCTGAAGCTTTGTATTATATAAATATGTAATAGATATTAGTTCGTATTCTTTAACCTATGTTTTAATCTACAATAACAATGCAACTATTTAATAATTTTATGTTTTTATTATTGACTATAAATTGTAAAGAAAACTTACTTTTTTACAATAATGGTAGTACAAAAAACAAGGACAACCACTACAGCAATTGCAATCAGAACCATGAGGCCTATGTTAAGTCCTTCAGGAGTATTAATTTCTAGAAAGAATCAGAAAGCAAAAATTAGAATTCAAAAATAATAAACTTCATGAAAATATGAATCTTTCTTTTCTATTTAAAGGGATGGCTGTTTCAAATTTATTAATTCTCTTAATGGTTGTTGAGTAGTCATCAGTCAATAGTCCTCCTCCCCATTGAGGCTTTTCTAATCAAACATAATACAAATTGAGAATTATCATTTACTGTAATAAATTAATAACAAAATATTAAATAAAAACTGCTCAACAAAAAATAAACTTTCTTCCATTTCTGCATTGACTTACAAAGGATTTTATTCAAAAGGTTAATGTTTTAAAAAAGATTAACAAACATGGGTAAGACAAGAATTTGAATTCAAAAATAGTGCAAGCTACCAAATTTTAAGTAGAACATTTCTGAAAACAAAAGTTGTATAAGTTGTTTAAAGATAACTTAAATATTATTTTAGTTCTTCACTTTCTTAATTCATATATAAATGTATAAAACCAGAAATCAGTAATGCATAAGACTAAAAGATTGCACTCTTGAGTTAATCTGGACAGGAAACTGGGAGGGCTGTTTCTGTCTTATTAGACATCCTCAGCCAATTTTACCCTCCATGATAAGCTCAGAGTGCAGGCAACGGTTAAGTATTCCGCCTTCGCAAGGATCCCACACCATCAAGCTCAAAGAGATTTAATGTGGGCAAAGAAAATAAAACCCAAACAAGAATATCAATAGATATAAAGTTTAACATGCATATTATTAACTAAAAAAACAAAAATCATATTTTAGCCTTGTGAATTACTAATAAATACTTGTGCAATAATAATAATTAATAATTTACGTATTCTTTATTTTTTTTTTGTTGTGTTTTTTTGGTTGATGTACCATTTGAGGTTGCAGAGGTAGGATCCTTAACTGTTGCAAGCACTCTGGGCTTATCGTGGAGGGTAAAACTGGCTGAGGATGCCTAATAAGACAGAAACAGACATCCCAGTTTCCTGTCCACGATAGCTCAAAGTGCAAATCTTTTAGTCTTGTGCATTATTGATTTTTTGGGTTTTTTTTTTTTTTTTTTAATAATATGCATGTTAAACTTTGTATACTTAAATGTAATTTACTAAAAATAGTGTTTCAGATTGTCTTCAAACACATTTACAAATGATATCCATTAACCAAGCATTTTCAATTTTCTTTAAACAGATTAATAAAATATAAAGTCAGCAATTTTATTTCTTCAGGCTTATTATTTATTATTTTAAAACACATTATGGTCACACCTACATCATGGTCACATTATGGTCACACATCATGTCCCAAATCTTGCATTCAGATGCCAGACAGCTCAAGCATGGCCTGAAAGTATGGAGAGATATGTTTGCAAAGACATGTGAATAAATGTTTGTATGATTATGTGACAGAATAATCAGACACATGTGCCATGAGGACTACTCAGCAGTTGAATGCTTAAAACCTTAAACAAATGGAAATCCATGATAGGTTACTACATAATAAGCCATTGATCCACAAGTAAGAAGTTCTCCAATACTGTTCAATCTTCAAACCCATAAATATACATGAATGAATGAGATTGACAAGTAAAGGACACGATAGCATCACCGAAGTTGCTGGTTCAGACTATGTGCATTCGAAAGATCTTCCATTACTAAGTCAACCAGCAAAATTGTAGCGGCAGACAGCCACAGGTTTAAGAGCTATGAGGGGTCAAAGTTAACATGGTGGCCTATGGAAATCATTATAAGTCACTGCAAGAGGCTTATAAGTAGCCTGCAACCTTAGGTAAGGATGAGCAGACACAATGAGCAGATATTGATTGGAAATTAAGCAGGAAATGGTTATTGATCAGTTTCAAATCACATCCAATCGATGTTAAGTTCAGATAACGGGGAGTGCTAAAGGCAGACACTCTGTTCACAGTGAGCACATTTAATGAATGCAATGCTGTCACACTTGAAGCACCTGTCATTGACAATCGAGTTGAAACAGTAGTCGTTCTGACTTATCCATGGATCAGGTTCAATGTCCAGGTACCCGCATTTGTAGAATGCATACTTTTATCATGTTTCTGAAGCGAATCTCTGTGTATAAGGCCTCTGGCAGATAGAGAAGGTAGAAAAACATTAAACACAATACAAAAACATATAACAAGATATACCTTTCGGTGTGAGGAGAATAAGAAGGTGAGTGAGAGAGAAGGAGAGAGATGTTGACAGACAATGAGAAAAAAGAGAACTGAGAGGCAGCAGAAAGAGGTGCACTGCATTTGTCCGGCAGGCTGACCTGTTCCCGGACTTAACAGTCTCTTTCTCCTCTCCTGCTGGCTGTCTGCCCGGCAAACTCGGCCAGTGAACTCTCCCTGGGACAAGCTTTCAGGAAAGGTGCCACTTACCCGGCAACTCCGGTGACACAGTCGTACCTTTTGTGAGATTAATTTATCTGAACACTGGATATAAGACTTTATTTTTAAGTTGACCAAAAATATTTGAAAGATTTGAACATAATGAAGAAAGAAAAAAGAAATTATTAATATTTACCTTGGACTTTAGGAATAGCAATCGGTAAAGAAACATTACTGAAATAACTACTTCTTCCTTTGACTACAGTTTCAACTTGGATGGAATATTCTTGTCCTCGAACTACATCTTTTATGATGTATTTCTGTGTGTGGACATCTACAACTAAAAACAAAAAAACATTCTAAATATTATAAAATTATGAGAGTGAATTAAATTCTAAATAAATCATGAAGACTTATTTTTTATTAGTGAAGAGCTCTTCTATAAATCCACTGCTACATTATCAGACTAATTTTTAGTTAACAATTGTGCTCCCCTTCTATAAGCTTTTTAATGAACATTTTATATTTTAAAGTCAGAACTATTTTGGAACCAAGTTATTTTCTTTTTGATCTGAAGTTAATGGATTTTTAACAGTTTCTTTCCTGATAATATTTTGGCACTGATTTCATAAATTTCATAGATTTAAGATTAAAGTGTCACACCTATATCCTTATTTGAAATAAGATGGCACAAGACTCTCTGTTATGGCTCACTATCATCATTAGCAACACCATAACTTAAGGAGGGAAGGAGTGCCAGTGCAATATTATTCTGTCGCCACTTTGGATAATATGTTGCATAGTAATTGCATATGTCAAGGGTCAAAGGACAAATGTCATTATAAATTGTTACATTTAAGAACTGTTTTCACTAATCATGGACAATACACGAAGCTAACGATAGCACTTTATTTTTGATAACTCTATTAAAAGTTGGAATGGAGTGGGAACACAGGGAACAAAACCTTGAATTTTCCAAAGCACTGCCAGATACCATAGTTACTAGACATTCTTATGTCGGTAAAATACATATTAAAATTAATATTCATGCTGCTTCAAATATTATTATTGCATGGTTCAATTAATTTGTATTTTTGATTTATTGATTAAGTTTGTTTCCTTTACTTGGTGACATTTTTTATATGAAGCCAAGATATTTATTAAATACGTTGACATGTTGTATAGTATATATATGACTATTTCACTCATATTGTATAGGATATATATGACTATTTCACTATCACCTGAAAACCTTAGTTATCAATAATCTTAAAGTTGTTGGTTCAAAAATTCATTTCACAAAATGAACTTGTAAGTATTATTATATTACAATGAAAAGATTAGGATATATATCTTATGATTTTTTTCAAACAAAAACAAACAAACTAAATCAATTCTTTTCACGTACCTTCACTTTTGTTTGTAAATGAATCTGTAAACCAATGAACAATAAAACCTTCCACATTCTTTGATTTCCTTTCACATGGAAAATCCCACGTTACTTCAATCGAATAAGCTGGAGAGCCGATTTCTTGGGCTTTCGGATCTTTGACACGTTGATCAGCTGTAAAATGAATTATGCGAATTTTAAAATATTATATATTAGAAATTTAAGTAAAATTAATAATTAAATTTCATACCACTGTCTTTAAATCACAATGTCATTTTGTGCTCAATATTACATAAATAACCAAGTATTGTTAAAAAAAAAAGTTAAATTTTTTAAGTTGCCTTTAACTAGTAGGCAAGTTTATGTAATTGGATATCCTAGAAACCCAGAGAGACCATCAATGTAATGTTCAATTCACACCAGCTTGGTGGATGGATTTTTAGATGACTAGAAATCAAACTTAAAGAGAGTGAATCAATTTGAGAAAAAATACATGAACAAAGATTAAAAAGAGGAATGATAAGAATGCTGTGTTTATATGTTTCCATAGAGAGTTTGGAAAAAATGATGACTTTTATCAAGTTATAATTCTTACATCAGCAAAAGAGAAGAGAAAAAAAAAACAGCATGATAAAATATTGAATACAATATAAATATTTAGAAATAGTTTACGAACAGCTGAGAAAATTCATGATAAGACAAATAAAACTGAAATTGAGAATAAGAACTTAGAGGTAGGAATTAGCAGTGTAGTTTGAAATACCAAGGTAAGTTTATGGGGCAGTTGTATTATCAAAATAGGAAATTTAGTTCGCTCATAAATTAGCAATGGATTGTATTGCTCAGAAAGAAGGGAAGACAGAGGAAAGATAACGGAGAAAGAAAGAAAAGAATGATAGGAGAAAGGCTAAGAGACGATAATAAACCTGACTTTGGGATATAAGTAAAACAAGATAAGAAATTAGAGAATTTAAAAAAAAAAATAAATAAAAGAAAATTAAGGTAATTTATAACATTTTAAATATTTCCTATACTACTTACTTTCAGGTGGCAATACAGATGGTCTGATGCAACGCTCCCAGGGCTGTATTCCACTACTCTGATGATTGAATTCATAAGCAACTTGAAATACATAAGGAGATATTGATGATATTGATTTTGGTTTCTTTGAAATGGGAAGAGAAATTATCATAGATGTTTCATTGGTTTTCTTCCAATCCAAAGTATTGCAATCGTAATTATGCACTATTTCACACCAAAATACATAATAATTTCCTTTTCCTTCTGTCACAGCATCCCATGATAGTTCATAAAAATATCCTGAAGATGTTTTTTTATAAAATATCTCAAGATTTTCCGGAAATTGCGAAGGAGCTATTAAAATAAAGATTAAAAGTTTGTGATTACAAAATAGAGCAGAGCACATTTAAAAAGAGATTTAAAAATAAATAAATAAATAAATAAATAATACTTTAGGCAAAGGAACACAAAAGATTAAAAAAAGTTTCTTCAAATATTTTTCAGTTTCATCACACATTAAAATATTTTATTAATGTGAATGTGAATATTTTATTTCTAAGTTTCAGAGATACTGATGACGCTTGTTTGTAGCAGCTATTAAGATATTTAATGTGTGTATGGAGCAACTTTATACTGCATCAATCTGGCAATACTAACCTCATAACAAAAGTCTTTAAGTAGTTTCCCAATGTTGTAACATTGTAACATCTGTATCCTACAAGGGTAAGCAGTATAATGCAAAGGCAAGTTCAAATTGCCATACTGCAGAATAAAGATAAGGTCAAACACACTCTCATAAGAAAACCAGTTCCCAGTTGATATAAGACTGACAGAAACCTAGGACTACATGAAGAAGAAATAATCAGGGGGAAAAATCCTAGACCTTGGCTGAAGATTATCCCCTCAGTGCTTAGAAAAATATCTGAACCACATAAGCTTCTGGGCCCACATAACATTACAAAATACAGTGTAATCTGAGTATTAATCATTTTTGAAGCTATATTTAGATAAATTGATCCACTGCAGTTGCCTCTTCTCATGTGCTCAACGATCTACGTTACTGATGGCATTAACCTTCAAGAGTACTATTTACAAATAGCATATCTGATATCCAACTTTACATCCATTGAAAGATGATGATGTGGATAGGATCTATTTTATTTCATTTTAAAGCATCTTCTGTTATCTAAGTAAGAGAATTTGCCTGTAATAAATCAGGATTCAATTGTAGTTGATCATAATCAACATTGAATGCATTCATAAGAACATGTTCAAACATGCCTTTTCTAGAAACTAATATGTTCATTTTTTTTTAGGAAGGAACCATTTTGAAACTTTTCAGTGTGAATGAATTTCTGCAGTTCCTCCCAACTTCCTATTTCTTATTTCATAGTTCTGAGCAATGCAAGCTAGCCACATTGTTGGAACTTATCTCGTTTTCAGTTGTGACCATAAAGGAATGCTAATTCTTGTGATTTGATTGTGAGTACATGTGAAATGAACTACGAACTCTTTGTTTTAAGACGTGCTGAGACTCGCAAAATTCTATTTTTTTTCTTTTTGAATTAACTAATGTGAACAGGAACTATTTCAACTACAGGAACTATTTTGAATGAGGAACTAGAATTGGAACTCATTCCTTTTATTCTGTAGCTTTTCAAGAACTAAAATCAAAACATCAAAAGAACAAGAAAAGTATAAATTATATATAAATAGCTATATAATACTTCCTACTGGAATATTTTATCCGATAAATCTTAAAAATATTTTTAGCCACAAAAAAAAAAAAAACCTTCATACTTTATTTTCTGCTTTTCAGAACAATATGTTTTACCATATGAACATATTACCTTAAATGGAACGAGCTATTCAAGACAAGTGTGTATCAGGATGAGTAGCAGATTTCATTGCTAGTAACCAACATATAACAAAGATTACTACAAAGAAATACTGAATGTAAGAAAAGTTTCATTTCTTTGCTTTGTGTACATAAATATTAACAAAAAACTTAAAGAAGTATAAGGTTTTTATTGGTTTTTATAGTCTACAGTCCTGATTGTATAATAACTTTTCCACAAAAATCATTAGGCGAGCAAAGCGAATCTCTCCATTCCCAAATAGATCATATTTTGTAAACCGTTTTATTCAAAATCTACAATAACTAGATATATGAAATTTTGCATGCCCACAAAGAAATCCATGTAGAAGTGCACAATCATGTTTTCAACACTGAAAACTGTAAACTTTATAAGAATTATTTGTTTTTAAAAACTTGGAAAAAGCCATAAGAAATGCCATGAGATTACTGCCATTAGTTTTGAAACCGAAACAAAAATTTGTAATTTCTAATAATCCTACAGCTTCATAGCATTAGTCACTTTTAAATACCGTCAATCGTAATATGTATATATTTATTATGGAAAATGATTTTAACAGTTCACGAGTCTACTCAAAGCCCGGCTTTGCTAGTTATTTAAATATAAGCATTTGGAAAAATAAACCTTCGAGTCACTGAAGTTGAAAATAATAAAAATTCAAAATGGAAATGAAGGCCAAGAATTTATTAACATTTTTATTTTTTTATTATTTACCCATGAGAAACTAATCTTTTCTTTTTAATATCTAATTTTCTCCTCAGTAAGTCCTCAGGTTTATGCTAGCTTCGAGAGAAGCAGCAATTTGTTTTCTTGTTTTTTGTTGTTTGTGGGGTCACTGCCAAGCTGGCAGTGGCTTACACTAACAAGGTCTTGCCTTTCTGATTCGGTTAGGGGAAGGCGGGAATTGGGCTGATGAGTCCGCAGAAGGACGAAACGGCCATTCCCAATTTCATTCCCATAATCTAAAATCAGAAAGGAAATTTTCTATATTTGTTAATGTGCTGTTTTCTTTTCCTTATTTAAGAAATAATTTAAGTTAACAATATTACCTTCACTGTTGATATTAACTGAAGAATACTCAGTTGATCTTGCTACTTCATTTTCAGAATAAACAGTAACAGTTTTATTTTCTGCACAACTATTACTGAAATTCGAAATATGGTAAAAGCAATTTGTTGTTGTCCCCAAGTTTACATTTCCACATTCTACTGCATATTGAAATTTGGCTCCATTTTGATACTTCGTAGCAACAGGCTACAATAAGAAAGAAACAAAAAAATATTAGAATATTACTGCATTAAATAGTTGTTGTAATATGCTGTCCAAAATTATGCCGAACTTTCAAGGTCAGATTTTTTTTTAAACGATTGTTCTCAGCTATTGATTGATTAGTAATCTGCCTAAAAATGAATAATTAATAGGAACAACACTACAATCAAGAGTTGTATTTCAGCAATTTAGTAAAGTTGGATGCATTTCACCACTGTCTTAGGATATCAGCAATGACTAGGCCTGCTAAAGTGCAATTGGCTTAGCTAATAAGGAGTTTCAGATGAATAAACTGAGTGATATTAATAGTACATTTCAGACTCTTTCCAGAAAGTCAAGTTGTATATAAAAATCATCATTGAAAAAAACAAAGAAAAGCAAGCTTTTTTTGTATTGAAAAACAAAACTGAGCCACTACGTTAATACATAAGAAAAGAATGACTGAGTGAACATAAACTTAGTATACATTCACTCAGTCATTCTTTCTTATCAAAAGCTTATCATGTTCATCTGTTATTTAAATTTCCAGATCTGTCTGTGTCTAACGACACAATTGAGCAATTACTGAAATTATCATTTTGCTATTAAGAACACAACAATTAAAAGCACATTATTTTAAAGCATTATTTTAAAGCACATTTGTGCAAATTTCTGATAAAAAATTTGGTAAGTTACAGAACAAAATATTCTAGTAATATCAGTAATAAGTTTATTCTTTCAAAACAATTTTGTTTTAGTTTCAGTTCACTTTTAGAGTTCCAGTTTAATAATTACTGATGGTACTAACTGATATATCAAACATTGTAACGAAGTGGAAAAATATCTATTAAGAATAGATTAAGTTTTGTGAAATAAATTTAAAAACTACATAGAGCTGTCATGATGCTAGGAATATTATTTATGCTTATAGTATTTAAACTTAAAATATAATTCAAATAAACTATTACCTTCCAGTAAATAGTTACTGTTCCATCTTTAATATCACAGTAACTACCAGGATTCATCATTGGTGGATGGGAGGGAACTGAAATAAATAAATAATATTTATTGTTGAAATCATAAGGGAAACCACTCTCGCACCCAACAGTGGCCTCCCTCCAAAAGAAAACACTATTAAAAAAATCAAAACATAAAGCAAAGCTTCAAATCCTGGCCTGTGAATCCGTCAGACTCAAAGGAATTTGAAGATAAAAAGAATCAAGGCTGAATCCAACCTGGCTAATAAACATAAGGTTTACCGTGCCACCAAATTAATACAAATAAGTGAAGAAATGACACAGAAACTTAAAAATATCTGAGCTGTCATGGGTGAGAGTTTGGGACGGCCGTTTTTGTCCTTTTTGTGGATTTGTCAGTAAGCCCACTCACTAGATGAAACACTCAAGATAACATAGAAATGATATTTATTGTTATTTAAATATCTCTAGGCACCTCTGTCATTACATAATAATGAAGAAAGTGATTATAAATCATCAGACATATGTCTCATTCGCCACAAGAGCATTTATAAAGAAGAAAAGCCATCTTCATGCCATGTTTGATTATACTTGTAATTACTTTCTGAAGTAATAAAAAAATCACAGGTTGTATGTTTGTAGGTCTCACTTCCCTATTAACTTCTGAACCAGTAATTTGATCTTATTGAAATCAGACTCTTGTCCATTAATTTTTATGATTCAATCTCCCTTTTTTTATTTGAAACCGTTCCTATTTCTATTAATTCAATTTGGCCTCAAAGATGAAATCAAGATGTCAACGTTTGTGAATTCAAACTGCTCTTAGAAATCCGAAATTCAGTGTCTCAACAAATCTTTTAAGCCTGTTAACATTTTATCAGAAGCATTTCTTTGACAAATTAAAATTAAAGGAATAGAAGATTCTGAAAAATATAAATGTGATGATGGGATCGTCATAATGAAAACAAAAATACAAGTTCTTTCAGATGCATCGTAAGGATAAAATAATTGGCAACATGATTACATTACATTAATTCCTTCATACTGAAATCAAGAAATTACTGCTTTTGGAGAAATAAAGAAAAATATTCTAAAAGAGAATTAACTAAGGATGCTTATAAACCTTGCAACAACTGACGGTTATACAGTATGTTCATTTGGACTTTTGAGTTTAATCATTATAAAAATCTCTTCTCAGTTCCCCATAAAATCATTGCGTAAGTCAAATTTGAGAAGTGTAGATTATTATTTTTAAGCTATTTGGAAAGTTTGGGCTAACATGATTAGTAAGGGTTACTATAAAAAATTAATTAAAAAATTCAGATAAAATTTAACTATTCATATCTGCAAAAATTGACATTTTATGCTATTAGTTCAATTTGTGAATATAGTAACTATAGTGTGCATTGTTCACAAAAGCTATTAGAATTTCATTAAAATAAGGAAATTTTAACGTGCGTAAAATAATTTTTCAAGGGAATAAAAAACACACAACAAATAACAATCACTGAGCTGCTTTTGGTAATTTTGACACCGGGAATCCAAGACAGGCTGTTTCACTTCTTTATGTACATTTCTTGCCTATGGCAAATCCTTCGTAAGCTAGCAGTTGACTAGTGGAGATTAATTAATTGCCCTTTTTTATTTTTTATTTATTTTTTGATGTTTTTTATATGAAGGGCCATTTTTATGTTTACTTGTCTTTTGTTTGTACTTCCTTTGATCTCACTGAGCTGCATACACTGGGTGAATCCAACTGAGGATGGGTAACAACCCTGAAACAGTGTTCCCAGTGTCAAATTTACCAAAAGCAGCTTAGTTGTTTGTTTTGTTTGGTTTTTGTTTGGTTTTTTGTGCGGTTTTTATTCCCTTATATAATTTCATTAAAAATCAAATCAAAATTTGTCTAAGCAAACCATTTCACGCATTATGTCCTCAGTAAACCTTTCTAAGTGCAGAAAATTTAGAGTTAATCATTCCATTTTTTTATTATTTGTTTGGTTTTTTTTTTATTATTTTCACATTGAAACTGATAACTGATTTTTAACAATAATAAACTGTAAGGATTTATAAAGGTAAATTAAGAATTACAAATCTTGATACACTTAAAAATTGTAATATACCTGCAGAGGGTGTGGTGAAGTGTCTTAAGGTGTCTTTTTTCCAATAATCAGGAAATGAAGTATTTGATATTTGATAAGCAACAGTTACAGTATAGTTAGTATTAAAAAGTAATTCTTTCAATGGGAAATCCACTTCTGTACTTGTGATGTTTGGAATTGTATACTGAAAAAAGAAAAAATGAAATAGTGATGCAATTAATACATATGTGTAAATCAACAAATTAATATAAATGTGTAAATCAATAAAAAACAAAAAAAAAACATTATTTCAATTGAATAAAGTTAATCTATTATTTTTTTTTTAATAAGACAGTATCTGATGTTTATTAAGACATCTATACTAATATTATAAAGCTGAAGAGTTTGTATGTTTGAAAGTGCTAATGTCAGGAACTACCAGTCCGATTCGAAAAATTCTTTTTGCGTTAGATAGCCCATTTCTTGAGGAAGGTTATAGGCTATATAACATCACGCTACAACCAATAGGAGCGGAGCAATAAACATAAATGTCAACCAATCTGACAAACTGTCGGGTGCAGTGGCGGCGTGCTGGGTCAGGGGCGGGTTGGCCGCATGACGCTTTCTGTCAAATCAGTTTATTTTTTAGTGATTGGTCCTTTTATGTTTCCACATAATTTCCAGATGATATTTATAGTAAATGAGATGCACTTATATTCGGGCAAACCAAAGAACAACCGTTGCCACCAGATGTCGCAATAGTAGAATTTGAATCGATTGTATATGTCAGTGTTTATGGCGGGAAAGTGAACATTTAGAGAGTTTGAAGTTTACGAAAAAAAGACTACATTTATTTTCTTGAACTATTCTGATTTCTCATCTGATATAACTTCAAAAATTTATTTTTATTCATTCGTTCGTTTCAATCGTTCAAAATCAGTCTCCTACCTTTTCCGTTTGGTTTTTTAACGACATTGCATTCCTGAGATTGCCAACACGAAGACACAGTATGGGATTCGTTGACCCACGTCTCATCTAAAAAAACGGCACTGCGATTGAAAACAATTTCTCTGATTTGCCATAAGTAAGCATGTCATAAGGCCTTTTCGAAATAAGAAGTAACGTTACCAATAACTTCGTTTTTGTGTGGCTTCCAACGGTTTTCTGTGTACGAGAGTCGCCATGTTTTATCTTCTGTCTCGACCCAATTTTAGTCCTGGAATGATTAATAGATCATGGGAGTAGTTGAAGGTCAAAGTCGTTCTCTCATTTGCCCGACTTTAGTTATGTACTAATAATGTGATATGTATAATCACAATTTAACATGGGTGAAACCGAGGGGCACAGCTAGACTTAAATAATATCAGTCAATAGTTTAGCTAAAGTTCTTAATGACCTGGTTACGACTGCGACCTGTCCCCTATTGAGACATCCCACATTTACTGACAAAACTTTATATCTGGTTTTATGAACTTACTGTCCTGTATAAATTTACAAAAATTTCAAAAGAAGGGTGGGAGGGGATGATCAGAGGTAATAAAGATTTTGCATTTTTAAAACTTAAATTTTATTTTAGTAATCTAAATTTATTAAGGTAATTTCAGTATCGTCATGTTCATTCCTAGTATAATTACTAGTTAATAAAAAAAAAAACATGTTTGCAACCCAAGTGAACTGAAATATTAAAAATCCTTGCTTGACTGGATTTCTCTTATAGCTTATCACAATAAAGTGAAGTTGTCTAAAAAAAAAATAATAAAAAAAAATTCAAATCTAGATCTCGTATTTTATAGATAGCACTAAAATGTCTGTTATTTCATTTATTGTAAGGAGCAACTCTACCCTGTTGCATGGTAACAGTAGCTTTTCTAAGAGATGGCATCGACCTTCTCTTTAAAAATTTTAAAAAATACAATTATTTTGAGATCATTTCATTTTAATAAACAAGAACATGAATAATATTTACAAATTCTTTATGAAAAAAAAAAGTTTCATCTCACATTCATTTTTCTGATGGCTTGTTGAGAAATGCCATCAGAGCCCAGACATCATTTGTCCTTTACTCTCAGAAATGCTATTGATATTATTAATAACTCATTACTGTGTCATCTCAACCATGCTCATCAATTATGAAGAAATGTGTTACATTAACTTCAAATATTTTCATTACAGTGAAGTTTTATCAAGAGGGACTTGTAAAGTAAAGGTGTTCCACTAAACAGGAATCAACTAGCAGATACTTGGATGCATGGGAGACAGGGCTGGATTTAGAAGTATGGCCGCCCCTAGGCAGCGCTCTTTTTTGCCGCCCATGTATAAAATTCTCCCATTTATGCTGTGAAAACACATACTCATATATATGGTACCGTATACACATATATAACTAGCAGTTGTAACCTGATATGGTAAACATAGAAATTCATGCCAGTCATATTTATTGATATAATTTGTAATATAAAAAAGAAAACTACAAAATGCATGCAGTGTGATCTACAAATAAAATGAAAAATGAATAAACAAGGGGGGAAATAGGAACCATCGCCTCTCCCTATGAGAGTGCTGCCCTAGGCAGCCGCGTAGGTTGCCTAGGCCTAATTATGGCACTGATGAGAGGTTCCAACAATTCTCGATAAGTTGAGATCAGATGGTAAGCCAAAAGCCCTCCTGCCTTTAACTCCCAAGTAAGAAACCCAATATCCATTTGACAGAGGGCTGGCTGAACCCTAGAGTCGATCTGGAGGAGAATAACCATAAATCCCCAACCATGCCTGGAATTGAACCCAGCTCTTTCAGTCCATAGTCCACTGCCTAAACAACTAGGATACCAGCCCCACCTTGACTGTAATGAGAATTTTTTTTTATTGTATTACTCAACCTTGTAATAGTTGAAGAAGTGTTTTATAAATTTGATCTTAGGAAGGTCTAGATTATGAGAAAATCTTCGACCAAGTTTTGTATTTTCTATGTTAACTAAAAAATATTTTATGTATAAATATAAATAAATACTATAAATAAAAAGATCCAAGTGAAAAACCAATGCCCACATTTACATATTAATTTAATTGGTTTAAGTCATCCAACGACTTTCTCATTTAGAACAGTTACCTGGAAAAGTAAGAAATCATTTTGTATATTTCAAATTTTGTACATGACATTATAATAGATGGATTCTGTTAACAGATAAATTTAATTGCTTTTGACATAATTTGAATCACACCTTAAATTTGAAAGTATAAAATGCTGTCTTTCAAATGTAAAGAAAAATATCAATAAAATTACAGACAAATTCTCTGTAAATACTTTAATTTGTCAGTCTCGTGTTTGTTTTCAAATGAATAGTAAATCTGCAAAATCATTGTAGTTCACAATAAGATTATTGAAGTTGCCATAATGCATACACTAAACTGTAACAATAAAGCTGTGATTAAATTAATCAAAAACAAAAAATCCTTTGAGTCCCACTGCCAAAAGAACTTTGGATTCAATGGTAATTAAATGGCAATTCAATAACGGATACAAACTATGGAATGAAGTAATATAAAAATTAAAAAATAAAGAAATTTTCAGCTTACACTGCGTGTGTCATATGGATTACTTATTGTAATTTCACAGAGAATTGAAGACTCACTGCAAGCAAGAAGCTGTAAATCAGGGAACTTTAATTTTACAACTGATGTTTTATTATCAAATTTATGTCCTGGTTTTGAATCAGTTGGAAAAATCACTAAAAGAAAAAAAATAGGGAAAATTAAAATACTTATTAAAGATCAATAGAAATATTTTATTATTAAGCTTTAATAACATTTTTTTTTCTCTTATCTTGGCTATAAAAATAACTAAATTTGTAACAGAAGGAGGTAAAGTTAAGTCAGATATTTTTTTCGTTATTTTTTTTATAAAAATATGAAGCATAAAATCAATGTAAAATAGCATTTTTATTCAAAAAAAACTTGACAGTGTTCTAACAGTGTTCTCTTAAAAAGGCTTTAATTTCCTGAAGGGAAAGTTCATGATTAATAGAAGGAGAGTGCATTATTTGATAGGATTCCTAGACAGCCAATGATATGATGTGGTTTAGCTCTTTCAACCCTTCTAACCTCGGAGAAACTAACTAAGTACCTAAGTGGCAAAAAGAAAACTGAGGACGGCTAACCGCCGAAACATGTATGATGCTATTTTAATGTAACAAGTTTTTGAATAAAAACGCTATTTTATATTGATTTTAAGTTTCATATTTTTATTGCAACATTTTCTTAATCACTAACTTTATTTGAAGTTGTTATTAGTTTTCAACTAGAATATTGAATTTAGAATTTATTATTATTATTATGTTTGTATGTTTCAAACCTTGGGTTTCCCCAGCAAAAACAATATGGCGGGTCAAGGACCAAAGCACATACTGTCAAGTGTAAAGATGTGTGCAAGAATGATTAGGGATGTGTGCTTGTGTCCATAAATTTCCTAACTATGCGTGTAGTGTTGAGTACCACAGCCTTCTGCAGTTGTGCATAAGTGTTTTTGTGAAGTCCTAGTGTGCTGAGACTGTGGTGCAATGTGTGAGGCACCAGACCAGTGGCAGACAGAACGATGGGTACAACACGTACTCGATCCTGCCTCCACTGCTTTTGGAGCTCGTGCGCTAGATCAGTGTATTTACTGATCTTTTCTGCGTGAGTTTTCTGCATGTTCTTGCTGATAGGCATTATTATTATTATTATTATTATTATTATTTACGATAATTCCCACTTAAAGAGAGCGTTTGAACTTGAATTCCTCTATGATGATTGTTTGTGTTTTCTCTGTGCCCAAATTTTCTTCATATGTTCACTGTGTTGTTTCTTACGCTCCGCTGTCCATTTACATCCCCGCCTCTTCTGTGTTGTGGTGTCAAATGTATGTTTTTTGATAGTGTTCCTGAATTTCTTTCTATCTTCTGCATCATCTATAGTCATTTGTGTCTGTCTGAGATCCTCCTCGACTTCTTTTATCCATTTCGTTTTTCCCCTACCTGAGTTGATGACCTCAAGAATCCGTCTTGAAATTCTGTCTTCGTTCATCCTGTGAATATGTCCGTAGAACTGCATTCTTCTTTTCCTGAATGTATCCGTAATCCTATTAGTGTGTTTATAAATTTCTGATGCTGGTCTCTTCATCCAGATTCCCTGTTCCTGTACCGGTCCCATGATTTTCCTGAGAATTTTTCTTTCTTGTTTCTCTATTTCTTTGATTTTCGCTTGTCCACCAATTTGTGTCGTTTCAACAGCATATAGTGCCTCAGGAAGTACGACAGTGCTGTAGTGTCTTAATTTTGCGTTAATGGATATGGACTTTTTGTTGTAATAGTTCCACGTGAGTTTGTATGCTCTTTGTAGTTTTCTTATTCTTTCCTCATTGGCCCTTAGGTTGATCCCGGATGGTTGGATAATTTCTCCTAGGTATTTAAAATGCGTTACTTGTATAATTTTCCCGTGGGTTGTTTCAATAGGTAATTTGTCTTGTGGCACTCTTTCTATATATTGCGTTTTCTCATATGAAATTTGCAAGCCAGTTTTTCGTGCAATTTCGTGTAGTTTTTCTACGGCGTTTGTGGCCTCTTTTCTATTATTTGTGAGGATTGCGAGATCATCCGCAAATGCTAAGCATTTCACATGGAATCTGTTCTCTTTTTTTATGCCAATTTGGATTCCTTTGACTTCTTTTTCCCATGTTCTGATAATTTTCTCAAGAAGGATATTAAAGAGCAACGGCGAGAGCCCGTCACCCTGTCGCACTCCAGTATGGATTTCAAATGGATCGGAGATTTCCCCTAAGTATTTAACCTTGGAGGTTGTGTTGGTTAACGTCTGTTGGATGATTGCTCTTGTTTTTCTGTCGATGCCGAATTCTTCCAATGTGTTGAAGAGGATCTCTCTGTCTATGGAGTCGTAGGCTTTCTTAAAGTCCACAAAAGTGACCACCGTGTTTCTGGTGTTTCTCATCTGGAGAATCGTTTTAAGATTCCAGATCTGTTCTATGCAAGAGAGTCCCTTGCGGAAACCAGCCTGATATTCTCCTATCTGTGGGTCAGCTTGTTCTTCTAGTCTATTCAAGAGGACTTTTGAATCATTATTATTATTATTATTATTATTATATAAATGTTACTATTCTTGGATTTCCCGAGCTAAGACAACATACTGGATGAAGGACCAAAGCACATGTTGCCAAGTGTAAAAAGTATGCAAGGGGATCAGGGATGTGAGGGATGTGTGGTGTGTCCATTTCCTAAGTATGCATATTGTCTTGAGTACCGCAATCTCCTGGAGTTCTGCAAAAGTGTTTTTCTGAAGTCTAGTGTGCAGGGTTGTGGTACAATGTGTGAGGAATCAGACTAGTGGCGGACAATACGATGGGTACAACGCATACTTGGCCCTGTCCCCACTGCTTCTGGAGTTTGTATGCTAAGTCGGTGTATTTACTGATCTTATCTGCATGAGCTTTCTGCATGTTCTTGCTATTAGGCATTGCAATATCAATGAGATAGATCTGTTCATTGGTCTTATCAAGAAGTGTGATGTCGAGTGTGGTGTATGGTTTTGTCTGTGTGAATGGGGAGGTTCCAGTAATGCTTCTGTGTGGGTGACTCTAATACACTTTATGGTGTACTTATAGTATCGGACCTTATAGTGCTCTTAATAAGTTGAGTGTTTGTGTGCTAGCTGTTGATGGACGATCAACCATGTTATTATGATGCTACCTGATTGTGTCATTGAAGGTAGTCTGTTTGGGGGAGAAGGGAGCAGCCCGATGTAACGTGGTTGATAATCTCATGTGTGCTCCCTACATGTGTTGTCATGAATGTTTTCATCATGTAAAATGTGTTTCTTGTTGCTGTATTTGGCTACAACTTGGTCCTGTATCGCCATCATGAACCCTTCGGTCTCTCCAAATAGCTCACCACTCATCAACCATCTGTTCAACGCTTCCATGTCGACATGAGGCTGGCTGAGTTCGTGGTGATGTCTGCCATGGAGTTCCTTACAAGCCCATGATTCACACAGCTGCTGAGTGTGGGTGTTAGGGTTTATTATTATTATTAATTTGTTAATAGAAAAATTTTAATTTAAACTTACCATGTTGACACCGGGTAAACGTGTAGTTTTTAATATCAGTATTCAATTTATTTGATGCCTGAAACTGTACTTTAATTTGATGTTGATTTGGAATGTAATCGTTATCAAAATAGCATGAGTCGGAGTCAAAAGAAGTACAATTATAACGCCTAAAAATAAAGACAAATACATACATTTTAGTTCAATTTACCATATGAAAATAAGTTAGAATGGTGGTAGTATGAAGTTTTGAATAGTTTTGATAAGATATCAAGTCAGAATTTAGAATTACAGTCTGATTCAAATCAGATGTGAAAGCCAATGGTCTGTATTTTTGACAGCTAACAACTAAGAAGTTCCTTCATAATTAGAAACAGGTTTCATATCCTTTTAGGCTTGTGATGATAAATTCAAGTTTCATCGCCTATTAACAATTCAAGATGAAATGTAACGCTTTCTGAAGCATAAATTAGGGCAATGCATGAAACCAATTGTCTTTTAATAATATTATAGAAATGGATAAGACTTCTGCTAATGTAAAAGTAAGTTTTTGCATTTCTTATTTATAATTTAGAAATGACAAGTTGATTTATATATAGTCTTAAGAAAAGAAATGAATTAAGGGGATGATGAATTAAGTAATAGTATCCAATTGTCAAACAAACATCCCTTCTCATGTCTGTTCAAGTGAGGTAATCTAAAAGGCACTAGATTACTGAATTCAAGATTACTGAATGACAAGAGTAATTTAAATTTAAGAATTTAGAATTAAAACTTAACTATTTTATTGCATAAGAATGTAATTACAGATGCAACTAAATAACTTACAAAGATTGGAATAAAATAATAAGAATAATTCAAAGATAAAAAATGGGAATATTTTCTATATATATTGAAAATGCGAAGTAACATTGCGATTTTGATGGGAAGTACATAAAATAATATAGTTAAAATCTAAGGAGTCAAAGAAAGAGTACTAATGCCTATAAAAAATTATTAAATTTAAATGAATTGTTAATAAAAATTCAAGAAAAATGACATTACACAGAATTTAATAGATGTTACTTGGTCTACTTTGCCCAAAAAATAAAAAATAAAAAATTGAGCTTTTTTCCTCACATTGTACTGAGAGAGGAGGTCTTCTGACATTACTATGAATATCCTTTCAAGTTTCTTTAAATCTTTCGTCAAGGACATTCATGCCCTCCATTCTTTCTCAATACAAGTCCTACTCTACTTTTTCTTCAATGATATTATATGCACGACTGAACTGCTGAGAACCATCAAGCAGAATTCATTTACACAAGAAATTAATCACCTTAAAAACATTCATATTTATAAAAGAATAAATAAAGAATAAATTCCTTATCATGTTCATTTATTAAAGAAAATCACATTAAGAGTGATTTCACAAGCTTCTAAAGCTATATTTTGAAAATGTCCAGCCCATGTTCAGCAATGGATTTGACTATGACTAGAAATTATGCATCTTACTCTAGGATAATAGAATGCATCTCAAAAGATAAATGCGTCTTGTAAAAGATTTTTGAGGCTTTTAAGAGCAATAATGCAACATCGGAAATACTGGGAAAAATATTCTATTATACAGGGTAATTCACAAATATATGCAGAAACTTCGGGAGCTCATTCTACATGTAAAAGTAAAGAAAAAAAGTTATATAAACATAGATCTGGAAATGCTTCGGTATCGAGTTATGGCTAGCAAAAGATTTCACCCATAATGTAGTACAACAATACGCACATGGACTACACCTCAGTTGTTAGCTCTCACAATAATCAAAACAATGCAATTCACATTATTGTTGAACAGCTGTTATTGTGTTGTCAACTTTTTTTGTAGGTTCCACGTGGGATAAGCTTCAAACCACTGGGAGATACAGTTCTGCGACATGTTTCATTCGATTTTTCAGGTCAACAACCATAAGAAACCACTGATTGTGCCCCTTAATTTACCTTCCCAGACTTCCAGCAAGTCTTCATTTCACACAGGGTACTTCATTATGGGCAAAATCTTTCGCTAGCCGTAACTCGATATCGAAGCATTTCTGGATCTATGTTTATATAACTTTGTTTCTTTACTTTTACATATAGAATGAGATCCTGAAGTTTCTGCATATCTTCGTGAATCACCCTGTATGTAACATATATTAAAATGGAAAAGAAAACAAAAACTTTGGCTCACTCAATCTAGCTGGATAATCAGCCTAACAGTATATGTAAATGCATTTCAAAATAACTTTTATCTTTAGAGCAATAAATGTAATCAAGAAAAACAAAACAGTCTTTACATCATTTAGTTAAAAACAGTTAGAAATCTATAAGGCATAATTACATATTATTCCTTAATAAAGAAACTGAGTAATCGGTGGGAATTTTGTTGCTTGGTCGTGTCCACTTGCAAATCATCCTCATGGTTTCATCTTTAAAGTTGATGGTGCAATTGAATGGAATATCAACAGTTGCATTATCTAGAAGCAAAAATAAATACATTATTATAACAACAGCAACAAATGGAATGTAATCAATTTTATCAACTTGAGATTGATTCAAAAAAAAAGTTACAAGGTATATCTTCAGGCAGCTAGGAGATACATAATCAAGAATTTTAAGGTTAGTTAGATGATGTACTTAAAGCAATAGGATTATTCAAGGATAATCTATCAAACTATTTTTGATAAACAAAGTCAGTAACGGATCATCATCATCATCATTCTGCTAACAACCGCAAATTATCACTTGCCCATAAATAACTGCATTGTCACTTGGTAATGGTAAAAGAATAGCAATGTCTTTCTTTTCTGAGGAAAAATGAAAGCTAGTGATCTAATTTCACAAGAACAAAATGGTTACATTTCTACTTTGATCTGTAAATTGTCTATGTTAATTTTCCCATGTGTATAAACACATGATTAATTTGCTCTGTGGAACATTCAAAAAATGAAAAAGATTTCAAATAGTGCTAAGCTAAGTTAAGTTAATGTATCACACAAAGACTTATAAAGGCCCTTAAGGTCACAAGAGCAAGACACTTGGTGAATAGGACTAAGTTGAGATCAGCTGATCAATCAACACTCGCCCATCTTTAATCACCAGAGAAAAGAAAAACAGTATCCATTCTTCAGAGGGCTAGACCACTTGACCTGCCTGGAGGAGAATTTCAGAATTAACTACATGACTATCTGGCCCACACATATATTATTTTGAAATGTTTAATTTACCTGCCAAAGTGAAGAGGAATTCCGTGAAGGTTTCCCATTTGAAATCTTAAAAGTTTTTAATTTTACAATTTTAAATAAATAAATAGGACGCGAGTAAAATCAATATGTAACCTTTCAGGCACAGCCTTGCAGTCAAAGCAGCAGCCTTCCAGGAGGTTGATACACTCTTAACCTGAGTTCGAATCTCAGAATTGACATGGATGAGACTTTCTTCTACTGTGTTTTGTCTGTTTCTGTCGGTATACTGTGAGTTGCTCCTGTATTGAATTATGTCTCCAAAATCTTTGGCTAAGAAGTTTATAATTTCTGCTCTTTTTAAGCTCAATAGCCAGGAAAATGCCAAGAATCGGGACATTGAACACAAAGAAAATTAGCATGTATAATTGCTGTAACAACACAAATCATTTTCTCAACTTTAAAGTCTCTATTCTGCATCTCTTAAAATCACTGCTACAATATAACAACACAAACTAAACCATACATAACCCTTATTATAAGTTTATCCTATACTAAGTAGGTTTCCTTTTCTTGTTTGCTTCTTAATCAATATATTGAATCAAATCTTTAATTGTCTGGATAACAAAAGTCTTTATTATCCAATAATAATTTAACAGAAATTATATGATTTAAAATAGATCATCAAGACATGGTTGTGGCAACCATGGAAACAGAAAAGGCAGTGCTTTGTTGAATTTCTGTTGATGGCAGATGGAATATAAGTTTGTCTCACTGACTGGATCAAGTGTAAATGCAAGCCTACAGAAAAGGGGGGTAATGCGAAAAAGATATTTCTCTGTAAGCTAAAGATTATTCCTAATTATGCAGAAGCGTAATATCTTAATAGTGTCAACGATTCGAATCAAGTGATATTCAACAAAAAGTCAAATATATCGAATTAAAATGTAGTCCAAGTTGCTACAGGCATATAGATTATCAAGGATGTTTAAAGGCCTAGATGCATTGGATTATTGCAGAGTATTATGGTAGCGTTCCTCAAGAAGACTCGTGATGATTATTTCTAAGTATATATATGAAGATGAATGTATGTATTAAGGATCTGGAGTATACCAAGTGAAAATCCAGTACAGTAAAACCACGTTATTACGCTCCCGCTTATAGCACTATCCCGTTCTTTACGCTCCTTTCATGCGGTCCCTGGAATTTTCTATGTAACTCTGTATACTTTTACCCTCTTATAACGCTTCGAATCCCGCTTGTAGCGCTTTTTTATATCGGAAATTTTGTATCGAAAAGAAATGTAACACTGTAACGATTCTTTTCTTTCCCTGGTAGGAGGGAATCTTCGAACTCTTTGAAGTGCGGGTCTGTGATACAGTAAGTTAGTGCAAAATGACGAAGCGGAAATCCCTTTCTATAAGTGAAAAATTGCAAATTCTCCGTAAGCACGACGAGAATTCTACACTAACCCTCAGAAGGATTTCGCAGAATCTCTAAGAATTCCCTGATCCAGTCTGAGAACAATAATAAAAAATAAGAATGGAATTACCAATGCAGCGAAGGGTGGTTGCAAACGTAGAAAAGTAAAGTGTGGAAAATATGAAGATGCCGAGGAAATTCTAATTGAATGGATTCATCAGTCCCGTGATGCATCAGTGATATTAAGTTCCCCAATCATTCAAGAAAAGGCGCGTGAAATAGCGGGCAGTGCACTAAATCTGCTCCGAAAATATATTTGTATTGCTCCTAGTGGTGTATCAATTGATGTTAATAGTTACTTGAACCGCATTGAAAATGTCATAATTCATAACAGTAGCACACACACACACACACGGCAAACCACAATCAAAGATTTTTTTAATAGGAAATAAGCTCACATTTGCACTATATCTATTGCAGAATCAAGTATCTTTCCAGTAAAATGCTGTCTAAATGTTTCCCTATCTCATAAATCATTTCCCCGTTTATAGCGCTATCCCGCTTATTACGCTTGTAGGTCATGGTCCCTTGACGAGCGTAATAACGGGGTTTTACTGTATTTAGATGTTACACAAAGATTTGAAGTAAGCAGTATGGAGAACTGTTTGAAATAACTAAATACAAATACAGTAAAACTCGCTTAAGACGCTCTTCAAGGGACCAGCTCGAAAGAGCGTCTTAAGCTGGAAAGCGTCTTATGGGTAAATTGGAAAAAAACAAACTCTAAGTGCTTAAAAAATAGAAAAAATGTATTGTTCATCATCCAGATACTACACAAGGTACCTTCAATGTAAAATAACAACAATAATACATACTGAAATTTGTTTCTTTTCTGATGTGCTGGGAAAAACTAGTGCAATCACTCCTTCATCTGTGTGACAACATGTCTCTACAATTTAAGGTCTTTTAGTCGAACGAAACAAAGTAATGAAGAAACAAAGTAACTAAGAAACAAAGTGTTGCGGGGGTCAGAACAAAGTGATTACAATACTCGCTTTGCTCGGAATGGTTGGAGAAGAAATTATGAAGCTGGGGAAAAAGAGAGAAGAGCGTCTTATCCGAAAATACAGAACAGAACAAAGCATCTTAACAGGTGGATTTTATATTGACTAGTATAGGAAATGTCTAGGGACTGATGGAAAACAGCGTCTTAAGCGGGAAAGCATCTTAAGCAAGTTTTACTGTAGTTTTAATGTATTTTTGTGTCTCATTGGTCAACTAAATTTTATATAAAAAAAAGATTATATTTCTTGCCTATAATTTTTTACTTTGAAGAAATTTAAACTTCTTCAACCTTGACTAGTGAAACTATTCTAACCTTTTCGATAATATGGGTCTATCTTAAGATTAGAATTAATTTTTCACACATAAACAGAAGTAATTTTAAATATCATGATATTCAAATTGTAATCATTTATACTGCTTTATCATCTATTTTATGTGTTATTATTTAAGTGCTTTTAAATTCTTTATTAAATTATTTGAAAAGCATACTTACATCCAATTGCAACATCATTTGATGCAACTACCATTCCATTTTTCATTCTGCATTGATAGAGTTCTGAGAGCTCCTCAGTAACATTAGGAATGAACAGCTTAACAGCAGTAGTGTTCAAGATGGTTACATGATTTTTTGTAAACTTTTCAGGTTGCCAAATAATATCCTTTGACGTGAAATTCGTATCCTTGAGTATACAGGTAATTGATAAATCGGATCCCACTTCCAATCGAATATCATCTTTAGGTTCTGAAACTAAAAAAAAAATAATAAAATCACTAACTGTATTATTTTCAGTGTTAGTAAAATACTTTACGAAAGAGGTTTCAAAATTTAAAATTTTTCTTCTTCTTTTCACAGCCATTTTAAAGTCATTATTATCATTTTTAGTTGTATGACTAAATACCAAATAAAAATGTATATGCAGTACCGTTTGAGGAAATTCTAGATTTCTAACATTAATAACTCTTCCATATTATTTATTTTTATTTTTTTGCTTCATTCTTTCCTCCTCCATCTTCCCTACAGTTCATACAATTTTAAAATCTTTGAAAAGTTTATATAGTTAAATTTATTATTCATCCTTCAATCACATTTTTGATAAATAAAAATGAACTATCAGAATTTTTGATATACAAAATTCAAATGTAATAAGATACGCTGATTAAACTGAAAGAGTAGAATTCAGCTACCAGTTACCTCAAAACATATTATTATATACAGGAAAGGTATATAGGAAAGGTAACCAAATGGCAGAAAAGGAATGCAAAATCTGCAGCCAAACTACAAAACAATTGGATATTGTGCTTCGTCCATTATATTTATTAAGAATAAAATAAAAAATATATACATTACTAACTGAAATATTAGGTATAATGAATCACATAATGTTGGTATTATAAAACTATTTTTAGTGATGTTTACAAAAGACAAAAAATGTAAGCATTTTAGTATGAATTTTTGTGTAAGTACATAATGTTTTACTCGACATGGTGCTTTTTCAGATTATTTATATCATTTTTAAATTACTTTTATACACAAGGATTTAGCTGTGGTGCAAGAATTGATTGTTTGGTTCAATAAAGAAAAACAAAACATATTTATATTAGTATATATTTAAATGATGCATTCTGTACTGCATTGGAAATTAAACAACAACAAAAAAACTCACTTACCACCAACATAGTTTATTTCTGCTAGTAGTACTTCCAGCAATAAAAGTATTAGAAAGTAATTTAAGAGGCGCAATACACCCATGATTTACTGGCAATTGGAATATCATCTGTAAAAGGTAATTTTCTGAAGAAACTAAAATCCCAGCACATCTTTCATCAGTGATTGGGGGCAAAAGTCTGAAATAAGAAAAGAAATCATGTTTCAATATGCATTCGGAAATAAATAGTTAGAAAAAGAATGCCTACAGTATAATTAAGAAGTTGATCAAAGCTTTTGGAAAGTGGTGACATTATTAATTGACAGATTTGTTGGCAGAATACATTCATGTTGGCTTTCTATCTAAATTTCGAACTTTTCCTTCATTTGAATGAAAATTTCAAACAATATTTCTGTTAACACGAAATTGTTAAGTCACTCTATGTTTTGTAGTCATATTCTATATAATTCACATATGAAAATTGATTATGTCAAGTGAAAAAAAAAAAAACAGTGAAAAGTTTACAAGAACATTTGAATTTGTTCCCCTTATATTCGCCCTTGAATGTTATAAATTATAAGTCAATTATTTATTCAACGTGAAAAAAATTTCTTTTGGTTGAAGTACTTATCAGATATTTCATCTACTCATTTGAAAAAGGGAAAAAATTATCACTAAAATTATAAAAAAATAAGTAAAATTGAAAATAAATAAAATTATGTAAAAATGGAATTTGGTCCGATTATATTAAACGGGCTATCATACACTGCCTATT
>JAFIDM010000004.1:47883704-47897812 GCA_023159025.1 Thereuonema tuberculata
TATTTATTGTTAACAAAAATTAATTGAATTTTAAAACACTTAATATTACACGAATAATTTTATAATCATTTAGTAAGGATTTTCTTTTTTTTAAATGTTCGTATTCTGCCTCTGAATTTTGCTAACTACATTAGCGCAATAGCGGGAAAGACACGAAATAGTGACGTCAAGATAATGTCTTTAATGTCGGACTGGAGAAAGCTTCCTTTCAGAGACTTTGAAGAAGGATGGGGTTCGCAGGCCCAGCGCCCCGAATTTCAGAAATATACGGCTTTTTTTTTTTTCTTTTCCTTGTTCCGGAAAAGCATTCTTTGGATCTTGTCCTTCCCGAAAAAAAAAGTAATTAAATGAATAATACTGACGTTGTCAGGTTCGGCTAGCGCGTGGTCCGTTAGGGCCATTCACGGAATAATAATAATAATAATAAAACCTATAAGTGTTCATTTATGGTAGAAGCGAAATATCAAAATTCTATATTCTGAAATTATCATTTCGATGAAAACAAAATAAAATTAAGATATATTTTAGGCGAAAATTAATGCAGACAAGTTTATTACATAGGAAAGATGATTTGATAATTACAAAAAAAAAAATAAACCCATTCCTTGTAAAAGAATAATAAAAAATGCTAAAAAAAAACGTCCTACAACTATTATCTGAAGGATGAATCGAGTCAAAGCAAATATTTTAGTAAAAGTTCTGACTCAACTACAAATCAACAAAATAATGTAATTTTAAAATCCTTTTTATTTATTATTATTGTTAATTGCGTGACATCCAACAAAATTACATCTAATTAACCTTTTACGTTGCGTAACCAAATTTATGAACGACCTGAAGGCTATGAAGCCAATCTTAAAATTATTGGGAGAAAAACAGACAATGTTCACCTACATTTGAAACTGAAAAAACTTCCTGAATTTTCAATTGAACATTTGGTACGTCCTTCCTTCACTGAATATAGGTAGCAATAGGGATTATAAAATACAGATAACATAGATTGAAAGTTCAAATACGCGTAATTAGTACAAAAACAAAGTCTTATTAGATTTCCAAGTCTTAAAAAAAACAAAGTTCTGAAAAGAACTTAAAGCCTAAATAAGCCTTACAAATTTTTTTCAGTGTGGGTGTGTGTGTTCTGTTTTTGTTTTGTTTTTTTACATCTTCGCCAAATTTTAATTATAGATTATAAAAATATTTTTCTGAAAATTAAAATAAATAAATTCCATATTACTACGACTAAATTAAATATTAAATATTAATTTTAATGAAGCGCGCACAAATTAGTGGATTACTATAATAATTGATATTACATCGTTGTTTCGGTTCTAATGTTCTTCTATGGGATTTTTTTTTTTTTTTGTCATTTTGAGCTAATTTCTTGATTAGGACTCATATTTCAAGTTAGAGCTGTTGTCTTTAAATACGCATACTAAATTTCAAGACGATTCCTCTAACGGTTCAAAAGCTATAAAGAGCTACATACGAACTGAGTGATCACTTTCTTAGGAAGCAGACTAATGAAATTGTAGAACTGGAAGGAATTCATTAATTTTAGAAATTGACAATTTCATTTGGTGAAAACGAAATGATATAAATAGTTGCTACTTTTCATCGCCAAACTTTTAAAACTCTCATCTGTTTTGTTTTATTTCTGTAGTTCACTTTTAAATGGTAAAAGTCTTACAATGAATTTAATATATCGTTATTCATTATTATCGTGACACTAATAATAATAAAAAGAATAAGAATGCATATGTCAATGCTAACCACCGTAACAATAATGGTGTATATAAATTTTAAAATTGACGGTGTATTTCGCACGGAATACAAATGAAGCAAAACTGAGATATTCAATTAAAGATCAAAATAAACTTCAATGAAATAATTTTTGAGTTATCCCTTTGCCATAATAATGTCGTAGACCAGGGTTGGTTGGTGTTTAATGGCGCAAAAGCAGCTGCGGCTAAGCTGCGCCAAAAGACCAGGGAAAGACAAGCTTTCTTTTATTAAAATTAATTTTTTAAAATCAAAAATACTAAGAGCAGCAAATATCATTTCTATTGACCTCACAATAAAGCCATTGGTTCGCAGCAAAATAACAAAATAAAAAAAAAAAAAAAGAGAAAGTCAACGAAAGTCGTCAGGAGCCACAGATCATCCTTCAAAGATCATACACACCTTCTTTCAACAGTTAGATTTCAACTTAATTTCAGGAAAAGATTTTTTTTTGCTTAACTACAATATTTTCTAAGTAGGTGAAGACGAAAATCACATTCAATGACAAGAATGCTTTCTTCTTATCTTTAAATAGATATATACTGTCTTAATTTGACACTTCTAACAAAGTTATTCTAGTTTTAGGCTTACTATAAATGCGGCCTAATATTTATGAGTTTCAGAGAAATGAGATACACTTATTTGTCTCGAGAATACCGGAAATTAAAAGTAAGAAAAAGGAAAGTGTGTGCTTTAGAAAAGGTTTGCCTTCCTGCTTACGTAAAGATAAGTTAGTTCCCTCTAAAATAATAATAAATAATAACTTTGTTCCGGAACGAAAGAAAAAAACAAAAACAACCCTGAAGTCTGTTTCAGAAAAAGCAACATTGATGTTAAGAATATGATACTACAAATACAAAGCAAGGAAAGAAATAACAAGTAAAAAAAAAACAAAAGCATAAAAATAAGGGCTCCCATTAAAACCTAAACTTCATCTAAAGGAGAGTTGGACGGTTATCCGCCGCGCAACGACAGCCGACTGTCCACCGGAAAAAGGTTAAGTTTGAGAATTTTGTCCTGGACAACTGCTGACTGGATCGACTTGAAAATAACCTTTTCAGCAATCCAAACTAATCAAAACCAGTAATCAAATCAGACCTAATAATAATAATAATAGCATAAATATATAAAAGCAAAATTAAAATAAAATTTTGTTTAAAAATGTACATCACTAAAAAAAGAGTTAATTTTTCTTGCATTCAGTAAATCTCTATACATAAAAAAAATTGATACAGAAATGCCTTCCATTTTTTCCCGCCTTTATAAATGAGAGTCCAAGATGGAAAATTCAAAAATGGCCCAGGGCACAAGATAATCCAAGTCCGCCCTATTTGCAATGCCACAGTTGCTACACTGATTTCTGCCTTCAGAATAACTGCTGTTCAATCAAATGGTAGTAAAAAAATAAAACAAGTATTCGAGATTCTTGATTTTGCAACAGTGTAATCTAAAATAAATTGAAGTGTTTCGGAAATGAGATACTGCTGAAAAAAAAAATGAAGGAAAAATACAGGCGTCCGTAATTATTCAGTGTCTACTTTAAAAAACCAAAGTTCATTTGTAAAAAAAAAGGCCTGTAGTAGCCTTGCTAAATAATTATAATGTGAGTCAGTAGTGGTAAACAAGTTTCCAGAATCCGGAGCTGCCCTCCCATTGTCTCATGAATGACAGAGTATTATGCAGTTCTACGAATATGGATGAATCGTAAAATACGATGATTATTTAAATTTCGATAGCTATGGTCAACTCCTTGGAATGTTTCTTTGAATGTTGTAGGACAAAATTCGTAATCCCTTACTGCAAATATCTACACAAGTTAGTGCATTGGAAACTTGAAAGGCCAAGCTTCATAGAATGCGAAACTTTCTCAAGATGATCCATTGAAAGGCGCCTGCTCCATATTTTTACTAAATTTATTTATTGGGTTTTTTTTTCTTGACTGATTTCAAAATAAATTAAATTTAAAGTTTAAATACTTCGTTAAAATGATGTAATTCGCAATTAACTTTGTTAAATCTTTGGAGAACACAATCGAGTAAAACGCCCTGCAACATCATCGCCCTGCCGTCGTTTCGTCGATTCAAACTACGTCAGGCGGCTTTCGCTCTATCACAAACTCAATATTGCGAACCTAACAACGTAAAAATCTAAGGATTTATAAAGAACTATAACGAACGCTTACCAAGCAGACTTTCGAGTATTGGTGCACCAACTATTAGGCTTGTACACAGAACAGAGGAAGCCTTATTTACATTCTCCTGTATGTGTCTGTAATCCTTGGCGCCACTTTCAATTCAAAGACTGTATGACCTAGCGATATGAAATTTGGTGTGAAAATAATCGCCTAGACAATCTCAAAACCGTTGAGATCATATTACTAGTTAATGGAATTTTTGAGATAGAAAGGACGTCCTACCTAGCAAAGACAATGATGCAAGCTTTTTATTAGACCATACATTGTAACTAGAATTATTCGTAGTTAAGGTCTAATGAAGCGAAAGAAAACAATGGTGTATAATGTAAAGTATAAACAATTCGAATGAAGCTTGCACTTAAGTACAAAAGCATTTATACTGGCCCTTTCAAATTATAAGGGAGAAACTCCCTAGAAATTTCCAGAATATTTATCGGATTGAAACATCGCCCAAAGAAAAAGCAATAATAAGTAACAAAAAAGTCGACAAGAAAGCACAAAATTAAAAATAATACAATACAGTCCCTAAACTTTCCTGACGTACCAAAAAAATATCCAAGCATTTTAATACACTTAATTAAAATAAAAGGCTTCATTCTTACATTTGTCCTTGTAGGAGAAGTGATGATAAAAAACTGCATCAGCTTTTAAGTTGTTTTTTTTCTAGTATCATGTAATGTGAAAAGTGAACGTGAAGTAACGAATTGCCTCTGCTAATGTCAATGAACCGAAGCGCCCTCTTCGAGGAGTTAGATTATACGGTCCGAGACGAAAAGTTGAGGCTTTAGACAAGCGCTTTTCTGAGAATCCTGATTCTCCCTTCTCTCGAAGAAACCGAAAGGGCAATAGATAGAAAATAAATTAGACAGGACAAAATGGAGGACAGATGAGGATGATGATTAAAACTGAAGGAAGGATTCAGCTCAAGTTATTGTTTCCCATTTATTAAGTCGATCGCAGAACGTAATTTCTATTCCGTAGCTGTTCGTGCGAGCTTATGTGCGAGGAAATATAACAGCAGTTCTTGTTTTTATTTTTTTTCTTTTTTTAATCAATACGACATTTTTATTGAATCAAATTAAGATTATATAACATTCGGCACAATGTTAGTCCCAAAAAAAACACAGTAATATTTGAACTTAGAAGAAGATGGCACTTCTGTTCAGAGGCGTAAATAGGATTTTAGGCCTATTTGGGGAGAGCGGGCGTTTCAAGTTAGCGAACTAAACTAAAGAAAATAGGCTAATTTTATAAATTTTAAGGTTTTGGGATAATGATAATAAGCAATATTGAGCATTGTGAGAGGATGTTGTGCAAACAAGCAAAAGACTTTACAGACTGAGTCTGCGCACTCTAATCCATTTGAACGTTTTTTGGGTTTTTTTTGTTTCTTCGTCCGTTTCTCTCTTTTTATTCTCATCATACTAAAATGGCTGATTTGATTTCCATCAATTTTGGTTCGTTGTTTATTTATTTATTCAAATCTGAAAACTTAGGCCCCTTTTATTGTGGTCTCCACCCTTTCCATGTCGCTAAAAAGGATGGTCGGGTTTCTTTAAAAGTTTTGGTAGTTACATATATTTACTTAAGGTCCAATTTAAAATAAGAGCCCCAAAATCCACCTTTCCATCCCTCGCCACACTTTATGTTCAGTCCCGTAATGATAGGTTTCTCCAAATAGTCTTAAGATAATCCTGGATTAAGTCCAATTGAAATCAATAGAGTTGCGACCTGAGCTAATATTAATACTATTTGGAGAAACCGGCCGTAAGAGATGCATAAACAGGATTTTGAATGGGAGGGGGTTATGATGATGCGAAAGATAGCTAATAACATAATATGTCACTATTAGGATAATTTATTAAAAAAAAAAAACACTATTATTAGTGAGAATTGACTGAACAAGCGAAGTAATCTCATTTTATTTTCTACTTTGTTTGTTTGTTTGTTTGTTTGTTTGTGAAACGGCGGGGCGGATTTCCTTAAAATTTGATAGTTGCTTATTTGTAATCCAATTTAAAACACGGACACATTTATTTTGATAATTTTTATTTATTCTCTCGCTCAAAAAATGACATCCGAAATACCTCACTAAAACAGCTGGACTGACTGATGCCCTACGTCCCATAGTCTAAAACTTGTGATAGTATTACATTTACAGAAGTAGTTAAATGTAAAAATACAAAAAAAGTAGTTAACTACAGTATTTTGGCTATTTAGATAGTACATTACAGGTACAATATAGTACATAGGATTGTTTACATATGATATTCGCATAACGTTCAATTCGAGTACTGAATACTAAGAAAAGTTTTAAATACTGATTGTCCAGATATGATTGAGTGGCGTTATTTTTGGCTCGTAACTAGGCACGATTCGCAAGGATTTTAGTTCGAAGCTGGTAAAGAGGGTGTCTTTCTCAGATTCTGATCCATCTACGCATGAAGATCTTACCAAGTCTTCTCTTGAATTCTCTACAACAATGCAGAAGGCGCACGAAAGCCATCACAATAACTTCTTCATCATTATCTTAACTTTAGTGGTATGTGCGTGTTTGTGTTAAGTTCCTGAACTTCTTTATTTGTTTACATACTGAATTTTCCTTCAATCGAAGAAGATATGTAGCTATTTTTTTGTAACCTTCTGTTACAATGAACAGTGTTTCTATTGACTGATTCATTACGATGCCGATTCATAAGTACATAATGAATTTTGCATATTTATTGCAACGCACATGCATCTATTTTCCGAGAAGGACAATTTCAGAATGAGATATCCTTTACCTATTACTAAAAATTTCATCATACATTAATAAGTTTAACTGCGCAAGCGTCAACTGAGGTAGACGTGCAGCGCGTCATTTTCATCTATTATTTTTAATTATAGATATTTAATTACAATATAATTTGTGTTTTATGTAAAATTTAATACTGAGTGATTATGCTAAAAATAAAATTAAATGTGGTGAGTGTGATGTTATTATAAAAAAAGAAAAAAAAATCTGAACTTCCGGTGCTGGCTTGGTTTACTGTAGGTGAAAACTTAACATTACACAAAAATTGAACAGGAAAACAGGAATTGAACAGTATTTACGTCAATTACAGTATTTATTTACCTCTGCTCGTGATATTTAAAAAGGATTTTTAGGAATTTTCTTAGGAATTTGAGGCTTATTAAATCACCCAGTCAGTGTGTATGTTCTCCCTTAATATTAACTGTAAATTTTCTAGATTAATTACTAACAGGCACTTGTCTCAGTATCAATTTTACATAGATGTCGTTCATAGCTTTATCAACTGATGTTCCGTTATCTGAGCTTGGTTTATGTTATTGATACACTTCAGATACTTTTTAATCAAAAACATTATGTAATAAATAACAAGTATTTTTGTTTTCATGTTATTGTTTTATTCGTTTTACTGATATTGTGATTAAAGATATCTGAGGAAAAAAAAAATATCATTTAATAATTAGCTGATGAAGTCTTACAAGTTACAAGATGTCAGAACAAGGTGTAAAAAGTTGTTTACAAGAGAGTTCTTAACTTTCAAAATTGAATGGATACAAAGATACAGTCCGTTTCGATATCAGAGAACCACGACAACACAGACGATTCTACCCCACAAAGGGGTGATACGCTGAGATAGGCACTTTCTTAAAACCTGTTTTTCTTTTAGAACCTGTTATTTTTGCAATAGTATTTATTCTTTCCATAATATTCTTTCCCGAAAAGCTCAAATAGAACCCAGCTACTAGTAAGCTAAAACTATAAAAAGTAAACATCCCACCTTCCTCGCCCCTATTTGGAACAAATCCAAGGAGACCTGACGCATGCGCAAAAGCGCTGAAGGCTCTCCTAAACGAAAACGGACTGTACTTAAACTGTTTCGGAATCAACTATAGTATTTTTTTTTTAAAAAAGGGTTTGCCATATATAGTCATTATGTAGCGATCGATTTTGTCTGGAACAAACGTCACCAGTCATGACGTCATCAACTTGAACTCCGAGCAGTCAGTGCAAGATGGCGTCGTTTTGTGATCGTGTAAGCGTGACCAAGAAAGGACCACCGATCCGCGAGCCGATGGGATCCCGGTTTTATCCAAAGGGTGCTAAATTTTTTTAGTTAATCCAATTTTTTACGTTTAAAGTTAATTGGCTTTATTTAAGTAAATAATGCGATTTAAATTAATTTCTTTCAAGAAAATCCATGATAATAAGACGATCCATAAATATTGGCTATAATTATAATTATAGCCAACCTTCTTGCACTGTTTATAACGAAGATTTATTAGATTTTTTTTTTTTGTTAAATTTGTCTTGATTATAGATGCTTCCAATACACTAATTTACAATACACTAAGAAGTTTCTAAATAATGTAAAATTGAAATTTTGAATTCACTTTTTTGTTTTTCTGTTTGAACATTCTGTATTTTTCTGGTTCTAAAAGCATCTTTAATGTATATGCTTTAAAACAAGAAAACAAATAACTTTCTGGATTCAGGTCTTGTCAAACCAGCTACGGGAGGGCAAGAAGGGAAAATACATTTCGTGCATGACAAGCTACACTAATCAAAATGTATCATGGTTAGCGAGAAATGACAACAATATGCTTTTGGACTACACAGAACATCCTTGAAATGGGTCAAAGATATTTATCATTTTGTGAGATACTAATCAAAACAGAAAGCAGACAAGATCATGATTTGACAGAAGAGGTAAATTTTCTTAAACAATTCAATCTCGGTTTTATTGTAGTAAATCTCACACAAACGTAAAAATTTTGAATATTTTAAGTACTGATATTTTGTTTTGAAAATATATTCAAGCAATAATAAGAATTTCTTAAATTTAAATTTTCGTTGTTATTATTATTATATTATTATAAAGTTGTGATAAATACACAAATGAAAATCAATGGGTGAGATCAAACGTTTACTAAATGACATCCTAGAACAGATGTTTTACGCTCTTTGGCGATCATCAGCTAGGGGAAGTCACCATAAACTGCGAGGTCTTAGTACGGAGGATAATAGGAGCAATCGTGGGAATCACTGTGGAGCCTCTAAAACTAAAATAAACAACAATAATTCACAATGAAATAAAGTCGAAAATTCATTTGAAATCGGCGGAAAGCTGGCACATGAATTTTTTGAACTTATATTTTATTGTAAATTTATTGTATTTAATTTATATTTGGAGGCTCCGCATTCATTCCCACACAAACGAAATGTCCATGCTTACTTTTAAATTATAATTCTTAAATAAAGAGAGGACATTTTTCATTTCTGAATACATTAATTAAACCCGCATTTTCATTTATGTACAATAGCTAATGTCGATTAATTTTCATCATATAAATGGTGCAACTCCGTTTACGAAATAAACGGATTAATATTCAGTATTTGGACATCGCTGTTTTGTTTCTAATGCTTTCTTACGGGAGTTTTCGTCAACTTCTCGAGCTAATTTCCTTAACAAAGATCCATTTGGAAATAAGATTTCAAAATTAAAAGATCGATCGTGTCCGCTTCTTAACTTTGCATACCAATTTTCAAGAAGATTCATCAACGGTTCAAGAGTTATTACGGGTAGCAGAGGCAATTCCTCGCTTAAGGAATATTCGGTTAACGGGATTTTTTTTTGCTAGAATGAGGATTTTTATCTTTCACTATCTTTCATTGTGGGTTCGGCAGTTCAGTGGTTTAGGCGCTGCACTGCGGACTGGAGGAGCCGGATTCAATATCGTGCGGGTATTTTTCCACGGTTTTTTTCCTCCTCCAGACGGACCCTAGGGTTCACCCAGCCCTCTGTCAAATGGGTACCGGCTTTCTTACTCGTGGGATAAACGCGGGCGAGCGTCGGACCTCAACTAGTCCTCTTCGTTGAGAATCACTGAGAGCCTACACCGCGCATTCCAGGATCCTACATGTCCTGTTGCGATACAGTTTATTAACTTTAACTATTTTCATTAAATTCGTTATAATTCGTTATAATCAAGGCTAAACATCCGAGCTCGGGACAAATTTAAAAAAGAAATTAACAATCATTTTTGGCAGACGGTCCGTTAATATTTTCAACACTCAATATTTTACTCAAAGAGTAAAATTTTCGTTAAAAAAAAAAAAAAAAAGAATACAAGGAAACAACAACAAAAAAGTCACCCTTACAAAAATAGAACTTCCACAAGAGAAACATTTGTTATGCATTACTGATACACTTAAAACCACATTGCATGATAATAATATTAATAAAGTAATAAGATAATAACAGTGGTAATAATTTAACATAATAATACATTGCTGTACTATTTATTCAGTAACGTATTATAACGGTATAAGTAATTACATACAGTAATATATGATTATTTGACTTGTGGTTTCTGGTTCCTACGTAATTACAGAGAAAGGAGGGAAGATGCCACGAAATCAGCATAATTTTCTCCTTTACAGATTTAAAAAAAAAAAAAATAAGAAGAGGTAATTCCCAAAGAAGAAAATCATATCCTACACTTAGTTCCTTTACTTGCATTTGTTTAGGCTACATCAATAAACAACCCTTCAAACAATCTTCCAACCAAAACAATAAAAAATAAAGATAGCTGACGAGGGTGGAGACCATCTAGGATCTATCCTATATATTCCGGAATCTTGTGCGATTCCCCTGTCAATCCAACATTTATCTGACAAATGTTCGAAAGCTAAGACGACTGTACACAATAAAAAGTAAAATTACGTTCAATACATATTTCAATAACCAAATAAACCTTACTAAGCATAATAATGATTTTTATTTTTTTTAAAAATGGTATCACAATAATAAAAAAAAAAAAACGAAAATTATCAGTTTTGGAATTTGACATTTGGACTTTTACACTTTAAAAGATTAATTTCAGTATATCAAAGTACTGTGAAACGAAAGATCAATTATCTAACAGAAGTTTAACGCTGTATAATATGACAGTAATTTCAAGTTACAATTATTTATTTTTTTTTTTTTGGGGGGGGGGGGGATTAGAGTAAATATGCTCAAAATAAAGAGTAAATAATTTGGAAAATATTACAAAAAAAAAGAAAAATCGAAATGCAGTGAACAAAATTCCTAAACAAAAATTTTTATTTCCAAAAAAATATATTTTTTTCATAGACCACGATTTTTGAAATTATTACAGCGAAAAATATATAATCTACATTTTATTTTAATTATTTTGTAAAAATACCCATCAAAAATTAGAATTCTTTCTTATGATTTTTTTTTTTTTTTTTGAACTTCAGTTCTATGGCCGCTATAATATAAAACTAGATATGTTATTCAACTTATTGATTGTCATGTGTTGTTGTTGTTGTCTAGAATAGTCTGTAAAATAGCTATTTGTTGTAACTCCTCTGTATGTAATTATTCTGCTACGATAGATTAGAACTTTGACAATTGCAAATTAGTTAAGAGATAAGGTTTAATCAGAGTTACATTACATCTTGAATATTATTATGGAAGCGTGCTGGGCCCAAGACCTGTTGGTTTTATGTGTTTAAAGAATAACAAGTCAGCAGAGTATTTCATTTATATAAATATATTTAAGCCTTAATTCTACTTACAATCTGTTGTCTGTCTGACAACTACAAATGTGAAGCCTCGTATAAGAGAAAGCTTTATAGTTTTAATTATTAAAATGCTTTTCGTTTTACAGTTGATAGTTTTGACAAAACTACCACCAAAACTTAGGATAAAAAAAAATTGTTGTTGATTTTTATTAATGAATAAATAATAAATAATATTTTAGAAAGGTTGGTTTTTTTGTTTTGCTATGTGTTTTTATATATTTTACCGAATATCATAAATGCTCTGTTACAATAAGTTAATATTTAATTAAATTACTTTAAAATAACTTTAAAAATACAGTTGAAATTTATAAGAGGAAAACAAAAGTTAACCTTTCATAAAACTAACAAATTTTTAATTGTGCTTCTATAAATTATCTGAAACAAATACGAAAATGAGTCTCTTTTTTTTATTTTTTTTCTTCTACATTATTTATTAACAGGATTATCTCTTGATTTATTCTTATCTTGGAATCAAAAGATCTTAACAAAAAAAAAAAGAGGGAGGAGGTGAAAAGAGAAGAGTAGTGTTGAGATTACTGTAAGATTAGAAGATGTGGAAGGATACTCTTAAAAAATGAGAAAGAGAATAAGAAAGACCAAATAAGAATACAGGCCACGGCGCTGCAAAGAAAAACGTCAGGATCGTAATCCAGTGGCGCGATGTACCAATGAAATACAATAAAATAATAAGTATTACTTTACAAAAATAATTCGTTAAAAAAAAATCTTCAGGTTGTACAAGTGCTACCTTACTGTACATCGCGCCACAGAACTAAAATCGTGACGTTTGCCATTTCAGCGCCGTGGCCTGTATTTTTAGTTTGACCTTGGGATGAGTATATGACGCCATTGCTTGTTGCGCCATCTAGTGTTAATAACAACAATTAGAAAAGCTCCTTGTCGAACCTTATAAGAAACCGCATGTAAATTACAAAGAGTATCTAAGCAGTATTTACTCATTTCACTTTCGATTGACACCTCTGGAGAAGGATATTTCGTTGCCTAGAGCGCGATAATGCTCAATAACAAAAGAACAGAGATTGTAGAAAGAAAAAACGTCCAGGAACAGAATGCTCGTAAATAATACGCAAATGATAGCGAAATAAAAAGATAAACCTATCTGAAAGGACATGAGAAAGACCGCAGATAGATAGAGAGCTATTTTACATGTTTTTTGTAATCTAGGAACGTTGTTCAAGTCTTTTGCAATGTTATATCTTCGCCTGACCAATAGATCACTTTGACTTATGTAAAACAATTGTATGATAACAATCAGAGATCTGAAACAAAATGATTGATTGAAAAGTCACTACGAAACAGCAGACTCTTCGTTGAACTGATTCCAAAAACATATTTTAAGATTAGGATTCAAGGAAATTTTGCAGATTAAAAAAAAAAAAAATGACTTCTATGAATTAAACGCAAAAAACAACTTATTTTGGGAAATGATTAAGAAGGTGGGTATTTTTGTTGACATTGAATGGCATTCAGAGACAAATGTAAGGAAAGGTATTTTGGCGATGTTCATTTGTTCGCGTTTCTGAGGTAGGGCTTGAGTGACATTTTTAAAATTAGTCTATAGTGAATTCGGAACTATTAATTTTTCACTTAACTTGGAACTTCAAGTGAATTAACTTCGTTTCGTTTCAAAAATGCTTTCTATTTTAGGTAGTTAAATAAATTTCGATAAACATGAAAATCTCAACGCACGAATTTTTTGAAATTTGGATAAAAACAAGAACTACTTAAATTGTTCTCCCTTAAATTTTCTTTTCGTTTTTTGTTTTTTTTTGTTTTGTTTTTTTTAAATGTGAAAAACAAACAAAACAATATCTGTATTGATATAAACATGCAGAAATGTTATACTTTTTGAAAATAAATAAATAAATAAATTTCATTAAAAGCGCGCGCATAGTGGATTAGGTAAAAGAATTAATATTCATTATTATAAGTCAATATTTCGGTTTACTGCTTTCCTATAAGAATTTCTGTAGAATTTTTGTGACTTTCCCGCGCTGATTTCTTGAAAGGACCAATAAAAAAGTAAGAAAAAAATTAAATTTAAGTTTCAAGAAGACCTGTCCAGCCACTCAAGAGAGGAACGCACGGCCACCCATTCACATACACACATGGAGACTAACTAATCTGATAAGAATCCATTTTTTTTAAAAATTTTAGCGTTGTTGTTGTATTTTGTTTTTTTTGAAACAGACTGCTAATGCTTACAATATCATGCCACCTCTAAAGAAGACGATAGATGGCGCCATACTGAATTACGCCAATATAAAATTTGAAGTTTATATATCAACAAAACTCACTGTAACAGAAATACAATAGAAACTTCTTTTTTTAACGAAAAGAAACGACAACAAGAACGGCACTTGAATAATCAAAATTGCCTTTCCGATTCAATTATGGGGAGGAATTGGGGACGGCCGTTTCGTCCTTCAACGGACTCATCAGCCCAATCCCGCCTCCCCGATAAAAGACTCGGAAAGGCAAGATTTTATTAGTGAAGGTCCCCGCCAAACTTGC
>JAFIDM010000004.1:47905738-47915950 GCA_023159025.1 Thereuonema tuberculata
TACCTTTTTCACTTTTTAAAGCCGAATTTTTACTACAAAGAAAAAGGGCAGGATGGATGACTCATTATTCAAATGTTTTGTAATTGGTGGGAGTTAGAGACAATGAGCCGCGCGGTTGGCGATGTCGCTCAGACACTGGCCTCTCACCTCCGAGTCCCGGGTTCGGTTTTCATGTGGGTTTCGTTGATGGTGGCGATCCGCGCTGGGCAGGTTTTCCCGGGGTTCTCCCGTTTCCCCTGCATTTCTTACACCATCCTTTCTCAGTCTTTCTCTCCGTCTGATATAAAAGCAACGTTGTTGCATATATTTAACGTTTAATTGCAATAAACGTCAAATTATATACTATAGTGTTATTTAAATTATATTAAAAATTTATGGAACAAAATCTTTTGCTATGTTGCATTTATTCTTTGTTGTCAATATTCTTTTTTTTTTCTTTCTTAATAACTGTTTTATTTATTTATTTATTTATTTATTTACTGTCCGTTTAAAAAAAAAAAAAAAAAAAACTGGGGGGGGGGGAGGGCTTTTAAATTCAAATTAAAAAAAAAAAAGTAAAGTAAAAAAAAAAAAAAAAAAAAAAAAGAGGGGGGGGGGGAGGGCTTCTAAGTTGAAATTAGAAATCAAAATGTATACTAAGACATAAAATAAAAATAAAATAAAATAAAAAAATTTTCTACTAAAAAATACATAACAAATGTACGAAATCTCTAGCTACAGTTTTTGAGTGTCTATAAATACATAACTTATATATATATATTTTTTTACATATAAATAATCTCAAATTTATAATTGTTAAGGCCTCCATATTTACTTCAATTAAGTTTCTTATTTCTTCTTTTATTGAGAAATGTAAAGAATATCAAATCGGTTTCGTACATTCTGGAACATTCTAGAAAATTCTGGAACATTCTACACAACACTTCAGTCTATGTCTGCTATGTTACCTGCCCGGATTCTCTAGAAAAAGCTTTTGGAACACGAAAATCTGTACAACATTTTAGTGGGCATTTTTCTTCTTCTTACGAGTTTGGCCTACTATGGACCGCGGGAAACAATTGACTAGATCAGGAGTTCTCAACCGGGGTCCACATGGACCCCTGGGGGTCCATGTAATATCTTCGGGGTCCACAGGCAAAAAATAACAAATTGGGGGTCCATAGTGATATTTTGGTGGTCCATGGGGCAATTCCACTTCAGAACAGTTGTTATTACTCAAAATAAAATTTTTACTGTAATTTACCCCATATTGAAATAAGTAGAGAATATATATGAATGATTCTTTCTAACTTTATTTATTTTATATTTCTTTTTCCCCTATCTATTCAACCATCGGTCAGTACTTATCAGCAGGGCCGTCGCGTGGTTTGTTGGCGTCCAGGGCAAGATTTCGTCAGACGCCCTACATTTGATATTTGCGCCTCCCCAACTATACCGAAAATCTAAAACCAAAAAAAAAAAAAAAAGGAATCTCCAATTCAACAACCAAAAAAAAAAACCAGAATTTCCAAATTTTTTTTTAGTTTTTTGCCGCGGCGCCCCCCTGGCCGCGGCGCCCAGGAATTTCCAATTCAACAACCAAAAAAAAAAAGGAATTTTCAATTTTTTTATTTTTCCGTTGCCGCGGCGCCCAGGGCGATCGCCCCGGTCGCCTTGCTCACGCGACGGCTCTGCTTATCAGATATATTTGAAAAATTAAATTTACTTAATAAATAGCTCCTAGGAAAAGATTCTGATTTCATATCAAGTAAAGGTGCTGTTACTGTTTTTCTGAGAAAATTATAGTTGTACAAAAATAATATCAGGCGTTGTGCATTTCAACAGTTTCCTTGTTTGGCTTCGATTAGCAGCGATTTGCATGATGAAGACCTTGTATTACATAGCGAATATTTGGAAAATATGCACGAAGGTATGCAAACTCGGTTTAGTGACCTACTCATGATGGATATACCAACTTGGGTGACAATTCCTTTCGAAGTTAATGTTGCCGATATAGACATTTCTTTGAAAGAGCCCCTCATTGAATTACAAAGTGATGAAATAATGCGTGCAAAATTCAAAGATGGGAAGTATAATATATGGAAAACAAATGATATTGCTAAAAGTACCCATTACTCTGGGATAAAGCACAGCTCTACGTTATTTGCTTTTCCATCATCTTACCTTGTTGAATCAGGATTAGTCGTGTTTCTCACTTATCAAAAGTTCGCAATAGATTTGACATTGTGAAAAGAGATGATCTTCGAATATCGTTAACATCGATGGAACCAGATATAAAGAAACTCGCAGAGTGGCATCAACTACAGGGTCTCATTGAATCACATATTTTAACTGAGAATAATTTATTTGCATTAAATTAGTTTTCATTCAAAATAAAGCATAATCATTTACTATTTCTTTGATTATTAATATAATCCCTTTACTTTTTATTAGTGAAAAATGGAATAAACTTTTCTTTTATCGAATAGCTATGAGGGGGTCCACCAAAAAAAAAAGGGGGGGAAAGGGGTCCATGGGTAAAAAAAGGTTGAGAAACCCTGGACTAGATGAATAGTCTTTTCCTCTCCTCCCAGTATTTCTTCATTCTCTCACTGCTTCCGCCTTCTATCATCTGACCAGATTACTTTGGTCCTCGTAGTTTGTTTATCCTGGAACCCCCTGAATCCATTAACTCTCATTCTAAACACTTTTCTATTCCAGATCTCTTCTGAATTAATCCCAACTTGTTCCATGTCTCTTCTAGTTTCCTCAACCCATTTAGTCGTCGACTTTAAGTTGGTGATATAGTTGAAGATCTTCTTAGTCAATCTAGATTCGCTCATCCTTACGAGGTGACCATAAAATATCAGTCTTCTCTTACATATCGTGTCTGTAATCTTTTCCACCCGTTTCTATGAATCCATATTTTTCCTCTTCCTCCATGTACCATCCTTTCTTTTTTCCGGTCCGAGTATCTTCCTTAAAATTTTTCTTTCTCTCTTTTCAAGTTCCTCTATTTCCCCTTTTTTGTTTAAAATTAGGCATTCTGAACTGTAGATCCCTTCCGGCTTGACAACTGTGGTATAGTGTCTGGATTTTGCATTGTAGGAGAGAGCTTTTTTGTTATATATATTCTGCACTAACCTGTATGCCAGTTCCAACTTACTGATGCGTCCTTTGATTGCCTCTTTATCAAGACCATTTGGCTGGATCCATTCTCCTAGATACTTAAATTTGTCAGTTCTTTTAACCTTTCCATATCTTGTATTCAGATGCGTTTCTCTGTTATGTTTGTATTCCATGTATTCAGTTTTCTCATATGAGATCTTGAGTCCTGTTTTTTCTGCGATCTCGTGCAGTTTTTCAAGCATTATCTTGCCATTTTCCCTCTTATCTGTTAATAACGCCAAATCATCAGCGAATGCTAGACACTCAACTTTTAAACCCTTCTTCTTCGCACCTAAACAGATTCCTTCAATTCCGCTTTCCGCCATGGCATTCTTCCATGGGAATTAGTGGGTATTATTAATTGCAAATTGTGTAATTTCATTACCAAATAATTCAATTATTTTTCAATGGCATTTTAAATAATTGAATTACATCGTCTGCAATGTAATGCATTACAGATTAATTCAATTAATTGTACAAAACATACTTGGGATTACTTTGTAATACATTACTGTCCAACTCTGTTACGAAAGATATGGAAATCCTGTAATAGAGTTTACTCTCGATCACAGAGAAAACAATGAATTTATTAAACACCGGGTAATAAAATGCTCTAAAATTCATTTAAAAATAGCGCTTCAGGTTTCAAAAAACTCAAAAAAAAAAAATTACGATAATTTCGAAATTCTTTTAACATTTACAAGGCATATTAACATATTGTGGTTCGTATAGTGATTTCCGATTTACAGCATGTATTCTGTAATGAGTAGGCTAAATGTAAGTACATCGCATTTACTGAAAGCTGTGAAACTGAGATAAAATTTAGAACAAATTCTTTTCAACAAAGAAGCGATGTAAGCAAGCAGGGACATAGACCCTAATTTTTAGCAAAAATTTATTTATGATTTTGTTTCCTTTGAAAAAAGTAAAAATAATTCTGCCAATTTGCTTTGTAAATTAAAACACGTCTTTGTAAATTAAAACATTTAGAAAACATAAAATAAACCTTAAATAAAAAGGTATCAATAAGTAAAGCGTAATAGAACTTTGAATTACAATAATTAAAATACAATAAAGTACACTTCGTTTGAATTGTTTGGAGGTTCAGGGACGCTTGCCAGCTAAGAGCAGCAGCAGCTGAAGAAGCAGTTTTTCTTAGAAATGGGGCCATATTACATTCGGGTAATTATGTGTTGTAAACAATCTTATATTGCCGGACCTCCTCCTTCCTGATGCGGGTCTCCATGAGGGTGGGGACTATTCTAAATTTAGCCTCGTGGTCGATTCAGCTACTAAAAAAAAAACCGCTACATATACTGGCCGTTTTCTTATGGCGCTTCTGACCCAAGGACGTTTTTATGCGAAGACAGATTCTCGGAACGAATTCCAGGTGGTTACGGGAGCGCGGATGACGTCCTCGTCCACCACGCGAAGGGAGTGGGTGAGCTGAGTAGGAGGAAGACAATTGAAACGTAAATCAACCTATGATGTCTTACGACTACAGTTCCCTAGAAATACAGTTGTCACAAAAACAGGGCGAAGATGTTTATAAAAGAAAAAAAAAAATGGCACGACACCCACTTAGCAGCTATTTAGCGTAATGTTGTCAAAGCGTGTTGCGCGGGAAAATAAGAAGGTAACGCGGCAACATTCCAACAAGCAATATTTTAATGAAAGGTCACGTTTCAAGAAACTAATAGAATGCATTGGAATTAAGAAGTGCCTAAAGAATATGAAGACTACTTTCTTTATCGTGTTGAAAGCTTTCTTTTCTTTTTAAATGGCAATTACAAAGCATCTGAGATTGGCAAAAATCAAAGAAGCCACGTCCATTTTTCTGTGAAAATGAAACTGAAATTCAGTTCGGCATAGGGAGACATAAAACTGTTCAAGTAGCATTGCAATATTGTAACTGTTGGATAGCAAATTGCTTATAGTTTCGGAACTCCTGTTTTATTTTCTAGTTGAACAATAATAACTATAATATTTAGCTAGATACGTTGAAAAAAAGTGTGGGTCCGGTAGCCCAGTGGTTTATGTACTGGAATGCGTACATAAGGAGGAGCAGAGTTCATTTGCCGGCGATGGTCGGGGATTTTTTCCGCGGTTGTTAGGCCTGCAGACAGGGCCGGATTTCCGCCTAGGCCAAGAAGGCCCGGGCCTAGGGGCCCCGCCGTATTGGATTTTTTTTTTTTTTGGTTGTAGTTTTGGGGGGGGGGGGGGGGGCGCAAATATCAAGTGCCTAGAGGCCCTGGGTGTTTTAAGTCCGGCCCTGCCTCCAGACGGACCTTAGGGTCACCCAGCCTTCTGTCAAATGGATACCGAGTGTCTGTCCAATCTAGCGGATTCGCTGGGAATAACCATCCCCACTTCAACCTTTCCCGTTGGTCGAGGATCGCTGGGAGCCTAAACCTCCCGCTCACCTGTTTAGCCTACATGGCCTGTAGTGGAACACATTTACTTGAAAAATACAGGTCATCGTGCTAATATTGGACAAATAGTTAGGATTTGCAAAAAAGGAGTAACGTAGAAAAAAAAAAACCCTAAAAAAACTCGTGATTTTAATACAAACTCCAACAACTATGAAGCAACCAGTTTCCACGGAAGAAATAAAATGAAAGAAAACAACTTATTGACATTCAAACTACGATGTCACGGTTAACGAACTTTCCAAGTTTATCTACGTTGATTCTGAGGAATGAGCGAAGATTTTTATCTGTTCGCGTTTCACGAAGTTTCCAATCAACATTCAACGTTCGTTTAGTTAATATATCATTCGGTACTGCATGTAATTCGTGATATTACAATTATAACACTAAACAGTTCATAAAAGTGTATTTAGTCTATTTGTCTACGATGAAAGTGAGGTTCATAAAATCACTCAGTCTGTCCGTATATGTGTGTTTGCGCATGCTCCTAATAACTTCTGACAGAAAGATGGTAAACTTCTCTGTTAGTATGTATTACGCAAGGTTTTAGAAAAAAAAAAAAAGCCCACAAAAATCTCATCATTTTATTATGCACTTGTAGAACTATTATATTTAATGTAAATATTTTTCTTAATTTAAGATTGTATACAATTTTATCAATTGTATCGATTGTATCAATAATTATTTAATTATTTGGTTAAGCTTTTTTTTTAATGTGCTTTAACTACTTGGTACTTTAACTTTCAATTTTAATGTCATGTCATTCATGTAACTTATTAATTTATTGTTATTTATTTATCTATCCTATACTTAACAAATAATAATAATTTAAATTTTGAGTTCTAGCTCAGTTTTTTATGTCACTTCTTCGTTTAACTTATTTCCTTATTTTTTTATGCTAAATGTTTTTATTATTTAAATATGTTGTTACTTTTTGATTTATGCATTTTTTTTTGACGCCGCTTCTATTACCATCTTTCAAAGATTAATTTGAATTTTTAAATGTGGTTCACGTCAGCAAGAAAGGTTGTGACGTCTGACCTAAGACCTCCCAGGAAATGCCCTGCCTGACCTATAGGGATAGCAATCAAAAGATTATTATGAATGACCGTGTTGATGTAGTCTAAGGAAGAGGCACTTAAAAGAGGCTTAGTTACGTTGTAGTCATAAGCAAAGCTGTCAATCGAGAGATAAAAAGTTTTACAACCATGATAAAATAAAAGCTGATTAAGTTATATAAAAAAAAAACATTGTAATAGTGTCAATGGCCAAGTTGACTATCAATTTAAACCAACTAGCGTGGATTTGACTATTTTTTAGCCTAAAGAAGAAGGAGATTATGATTTTATTTTGTTATCTTATTTTTTAACCTACTTTGAAAGTCAGATTCATAAAAATTACGCAGCCCCCCCCCCCCTAATAACTTATGAACCGTTGGCAGGATATTCTTGAAAACTGACAGGACCATCGAATTTTTGTATGTAAAATTTTTTTCGTGTGGGTTCCCGATGAGAAATTAGCGCGTGATTCATTAATCCGCTAAGTGAGCTTTGGCCTGATTAGAATTAATCCGATTTAAGCAAATTAAGTAAATTACGCAGATATAATTAACTTCAGGGTATGGAAAAATTTGTACTTTTTATATTCAGACTTTCGTACGGATATATTTCTATTGTTATTATTATTATTATTATGGACGTGGCTTCATATGTACTATTATGTTAAAGCTAATAGAAGTAATAAAATGCTTTAAGCATGTTATATTGTTTCGTAGAATAACTTCAGTACTAATAAGTAATCGTATATTTATATATTTAAATTATCTATACTCAATTATTTGTTTTTGTTTGTATTTTATACAATATTGTAGACTTGTAAGTTAAATATTTTCAAATGTTGTAAGAAAAAAAGAAATGTATGTAATTATCAGAACCCGTTGATAGGAATACTTCCCTAACGAGACTGTACTGAGTTTACCTATCTATGTTAATAAAAAAAAAATATGTATGCATATAAACAGTATATTATTATTATAATATTGAGATAACTCAATACTAAAATCTACAAAATGAATCTTTGCTGCTAAAATGAAGATGATGTAATCCAGCATATTGATTCCAAATGGCGAAGAGAAATGTCGAATTTTTTTTTTTGGTTGCGTGAGGGGGCGGTCGACAGTTTTTTTTGTGCTGGTTAAGATTTCATAACTAAGAACTTTCTTTTTTTTCTTTTTCTTAATCGCAAGTTCTATTAAAATAACTAGTGAATATCAAAAATTTTCGCACTCTACCAAATTTCTTTTAAAGAATTTACGCAGTAACTAACAATAAAATAATTAAAAAATAAAATACTAAGTAATTAAAATAGATAACTCACTTGCAACTTACTTATATTCCAATAGAGATTTCAAAACGAAAATTTAATTATAGTAAAGCATTGATAAAATAAATTATCCAACCAAAAAGCAAAAACGAATTACAAAGCGTTCCTTGGAATGGTCACTTCCGGTTATTTAAATTAAATGAAAATGCCTTATACTTTAACTATTGAGAAATCCTTAACTATTTCCCCCGCAGCTGTTGCTTATTTTTCTTCTCTCTCTTTCTTTTTTTGTTTTTTTCTACAGAGGGGGTTGGCGAAAGAGGGAAGGAAAAAAAAAACTATTGGAGGTTGAAAAATGAAGGGTTAATAGTTATTTACTGCGGTTTTTAACTCATCCTCAGTGAAAAGAGAGAAGCACAACAGGATGGAAGGTCAAAACTAGCTACAGGGGCTCCTCTCAAATAACCCTCTTCATCATTTAGAACACAACTGTTCCTAGAATCCTCGGGAGAAATTCATGCGGTCAAAATAGAATTTAAAAAAACATCGTTTAAAGAAAGAAAACAAAGAAACGGAAAAATGCTGAGGGTTTTGAACTTTTCCTTTTCAGGCAGCCTCAATTCTTTCGTAGTTTATGCCAGTGGTTTCTAATCTGGGGTGCGAATTGCTCTCTCTGCGAGATATGCCTGATTTATATATTGATATATATTCATCGAATACAGTGAATTAAGCATAAAAAGAAAACGATTAAAATAACGTAAATCTATATATATTTTTTAATTGACAAGTATCACCATTTATTTTTCATTATTAAATAAAATATACTTAAAACAAATTTAACGTGAGTTCTTCACTTTAAACTTTATAATAGACATTAACAAAATTTTTAAAAAAAATCGTTAATATGTGAGGACTTGCTTACGCTAGCCTTTCTAAATTTTTAATGTCTATTATAAAGTTTTAAGCGTGTTTTCTTTTGATGTGAAGAACTATTAAATAAAATGAATTTGTTCACTTTTAGGGCGAAATTAATATAAAATCTAAATTCTCTGTTTATGAACATTATGTTTATGTCTCGACCATTATGTAAATTTCAACGTTGGGAATAATAATTGGAGAGCTATCGGAGACTGCTTTAGCTCGTAAATGGGAGCCTAGAAAAACAAAAATCAAAATATCAAGCATCTGTCACGTGCTTGATGAATAATGACTGATAAGCCACATGTCTTTCATCAAAAGAATCAACTTAATTTTTTCTGTTATTCTAGTAGTTGTTCTATGATAACTTTTTTAATGAAGATAATGAGAACGTTTAAAAAAAGGGGAAAAATGAAATTGATCATATCCCTGAGGAACAATTCGTAAGATCTGCATTCCGATATCGTTCCGCTTCAATTTGCCAGTAACATGGTGGATCTTAGTAATACATGATAAACTTCAAAAACTTCATTTTACGCTATTTTTCTTAAGGATCTGAGAATAAATTTTTGACACTTGAAAAATTAGTGTAAGCCAGTAGTTCTTAATTTTTAAGATATTAAAATTTATTCTCAGATCCTTTATGCAAAAATAGCGTTTAACGTAGTTCTAACTGCCGAGTAAACTCGAGCCATATGCTTTCAATTGAGCTTTCATTGTATTTTCTTTTATTTGATTCGTATAATTTACGTTTGTACATAGTTTAAACCCAAACAACTAATAAGAAATGACAATAAGAATATACATTGCGAGAAACTGCTTTTTACAGCTTTGGGCTACTCTAAGAAAGAGCACTAAAATTTTTCGTAATTTTTCACATTAAAAAAAAAAATACTTATAAATACAAATTTTTCCAAATTATGCTTTTACCACTATATACGGAAGACTGGATTATAATACAAGAGCAAATAAAAATTAAATTGTAAATACAATATACACGATGTCTATCAGTTTTAAAATATATAAATTTAAAATGATTTTTATTGAAGAACTAAGTTACAGCCAACACACAAATTAAGTTAAAAAATATAACATATTATAATTAAAATTTAAAACCATACATACATGCTCTGGAGCTTTGGAGCTGCCTTTGTGGAGCTCATTTTCAATCCTTTTCAACCCATTTTAAGGTTGAAAATGAGTTCCGCAAAGGCAGCTCGAAAGCTCTAGAGCATGTATGAATGGCTTTAAATTTTAATCGTAATATGTTATATTTTTTTAACTTTATTTGTGTGTTGCTATAACTTATTTCTTTACTATAGATTGCTGAACACACATTAAAATGATTTTTTTTGTATTAAATTGCTAACAAATAACACTAATTAATAAATAAAAA
>JAFIDM010000004.1:47915960-47940906 GCA_023159025.1 Thereuonema tuberculata
TGTATTAAATTGCTAACAAATAACACTAATTAATAAATAAAAAATTAATTAGTAGGTAAATAATACTAACTTTCCCATTAGAAAAATAAGCCGATTGATTTTTATTTTATATTTATTTATTTATTTATTTATTTATTTATTTATTTATTTATTTATTTATTTATATTAATTGATACTTTGTATCAATTGTAACGTTGAAGACCTATTTCTTCAAGAGTCTAAAAACAGCGAAATCAGAAACACCCGTCTCCGTAACAAGGATGTTATAAGTTTGGTAAAAAATGTCCCTTAATATGTTACAAGAAATGTTTGTAGCACAATTTTGAGTCGAAATACTATCAGTCTGTTAGTTAGTTCTAGTAAGATATGACGTCATAACTGTCGTCATTGTAGGTTTTCTTTATACCGAATCCTTGTGTTAGTTGCATGACAGGCTTAAAACTGGCCAGATTCGTTAGACCGAATAAAAATAAAAAAAAGAAAACTTCATTTTTTTGTTTTTTTAAATCTAGGTTTTGGGCTGTTAGCCAATTGCATTTACGTAATTTTAGAAGAAAACTCATATATTTGTATCGGGAAATCATGTAGAAATGCTATAATCATCTGGAATAATAAACTGCTTGTATTATTAAGTAGGAGGGAATATATCGACAGGCGCGGCTCAACGAAGGGTTCCTCCTCCTTTGTATATTCAAAGGAAGATACGCAGAAAGATTTCACACGTGCTCCCAAAACTACTAAACTTATTATATGAGAAACTTGCCGTTACGTTACATCATCTTTAGTCATAACTTCCGTTAATTCTTTGCGAGATGCTTTGAATTCCTGTTTGTAGACTTAGGCCTAAAAAAAATTTTTGTTTTCTTTCAACTTATTCCTTTTTATAAATATGAATTTTCTGAAGAACTTTAAGCTTATTTTCATTAAAGCATTGGGTTGGGGGAGGGGAAGGTTATTTATCTTTGTTTAAAAAAATTGTGAAAAATTAGCGACCCATTTGGGAGCTACAGTATTGTGATATTGATCAAAATCGGTAACTATTGCGTTTGTCCTGTCCATCCGTGTGTATCCCCCGAACGTAAGATCGGATCGACAAACGGACTTCACCATCATGTTTAGAGGCCCAAACATCATAGAAATAGGATATTTTCAGAGATATTTGCCATTGTTTTCATCGGGTTTCCACTAAAATATTAGAAATGCAACCTCCCATCTCAGTTATCAGGTATAGCTTGATAGTAAGGCCTCGGACTCATAGGCTGGAGGTTGTCGGTTCGAATCTATATACCTAATGTTTTTGTTTTTCTCTCAATGTCCGCGTGTGTTTCTTTTTTGCTTTCCTTATTTTCCTAACTTTTTTATTTTATTTTTCCTTACGTTAATGAAAAAACTTCCTTTTTTAATTATTATTTTTAATTTTTATTATTATTATTTTTTATTAAAGAAAAAGAGATTTTGCGTGCCTGATGATGCAATGAAAAGAGCAAAAACGAAGGCACAACGCAGACAGGAAAGAATTCACGCCCTGAGTCTGTCATCGGGAAGAGACTGGGACTTCGGGAAAGTTTGGCTGGCTGATGAGTCCTAAAGAGGACGAAACGGCCCGTTCCAGTCTCTTCCCGATGACAGACTCAGGGTGCGAATCCTTTCATCTCTTACTTGCGTTGTGCCTCGGTCAGAGCCTTCAAAAAAAAATTTCAAAGTTAAATCGTCTCTTGTTCATAAAATTGCATGCTAAGTTTCAAGAATATCTGTCAGCGGTTCACAAGTTATTAGAGCACACACTGACTGACTTGATGTGCCTCATGAAAAAGGGTGAAAATAAAAGTTTTAAAATGAGTTTTTCAAAACAAATTAAGCGCATTCATCTAACTGAGGTTAATCACAACTAAAACACTGTTTTTCTTAGCAAGCTTGAACTTTAAAAGATAGATTTAGGCTCCGTTTAATTTGGATGCAACCACTGGCAAAGAGACTGCGATTAAAAGCAATTACCGTGTTTACTCGCGTATTTCGCTTTTTTTTTCTCCCTTGAAATTTCAAGGAAAAAACATGAGAGGGGGAAAATAAGCTAAATACCAACTCGCAGGGAAATGAATTACCAGAAAGCGTAGACAAACATTTGTAAAAATAACAACTTGAAGGTAATTTTTATATGTTTACATGGCTTCCATTTTCCATTGTATAATTAAATAGTATTATTACGTATATTACTGTATTATATTATTTATTTTCAAAGTATGGTTGTTTTCCTGTACTAAAATTTACTGTTGCTATTGTGCTCATTCGGAGCATTTCTTAGTAATCTATTTTTTTATGGGTTTAATAGGGTTTATTCAGATGGTTAACAATTCAAAACTTCGTTTTCCACAACCGTCGTTCTACGTCACATTAACCATGAGATAACCTTAGCTTCTTGACTCTCCATCACCATAATAATTCACCTCCCCTTGCCTTCATACGTTTTGCTAACCCAACACAAACAATTGCAACCTGAAACTTGCGAAATAATTATTATTCCATTTCTCATTTCCAGAGAATAAAGCCAAAATATTTTTTTTTTTTAAATTCCTAACAAGGAATTGATTAATGAATTAAGATTATTGTAATACGGATAATCAGAATCTGCAAGGACTGAAAATTAGTTGAATAAAAAAAAATACAAAAAAAAAAAAAAAAAAAAAAATTGTAATAATTTCTCTTTTAGGATGAAGAGGAAAATTATGCGAGAAAATTTTCTAAAATCCAAAATTTTACGATTCGAATGATCTAAGATTATGCAAGCGTGGTAAATACGTAAATGAACACCATAGCTTAGGTGAAAGGCTTTCAATAGAATATTTAATATTACAATGGGCTGTTTAAGCCACCATGCATTTATCAAAGGTTAAAAATAAAGTTATACATGTAATAAAATTCACTGCCGGTTTCCCGAGCTCTTTAAATTGTTCCCGCTTCATCAGGTGGCACATACACACGTATCATCTGTTACTTGCACAATAATTTAACATGTGTTCTTCGTATTACAAAGGGTTGTTTAAGCCACCGTGCATTTCTAAAAGGATAAAATAAGGTTTTATTGTATGTAACTTTAATTTTGAGGGCACATATACATAATACATGGTGATAATATATTATCATGTACGTGTGTATATACCACCTGACGAAGTAGGCAAAGTTAATGAGCTCGGGAAACCGGTAGTGATTTTATTACATATAACTTTATTTTTAACCTTTGATAAATGTGTGGTAACCCTTTGTAATATGAAGAGCGCACGTTAAATTATTGTGCAAATAATATTTAAAAGTTGGCACGCCAACTAAAGTAACTTCGTGTACTCTGATTCTATTATTTCTAAAACAAAGACAGAAAAAAAAAAAAAAAACTAAAAAAAAATTAAGATACTTAAAAATATGTAAATATATAAAATTTATAATTTATGATTACCAAATAAATATAAGGTTATTTTTTTTTTAAATATTTATTTTATTAATGTAATATTTTTTCCTCACGATTCCTAATCTATATTTAAAAAAACAGGTTATGTGCGTACGTCTCCAACAATTGAATTGCGCAACAATTAAATTTCGCACGCGCATTGCCAAGCAAGGAGTATTGTTGTATGGATATATCAACTGCACAAATTTCTATTCTTCAGAATTTAAACTTTAATTTCGTTTTAGTTTTTTTTTTTTTTTTTAATAAATAAAATGTTGTTTTTTGATATATAAACGAAGCTTCCGAAACGAGACGACGGGCAGCCGTCTAGTAATTATTTAAAATAAAAAATACTGTTGTTAATCAATTACTACTTAATTAAGATACGATTGAAATACCTGTACTCACGATATAATGTGTGTGCTTGCGCCCCCTCAAATAAGTTGAAAACCGCTCGGTGGATAATCCTGAAACTCGGCTGGTGTATTTAAGAACAAAATAAGCTAAGTATTATATCTGAAATTCTTTTCTATACGGGTCCTTGTCGAGAATTTAGAACGTGAAAATAACAAAAATTCCGATTTAGAAAAGCATTTACAATTTTAAAAATAATGTTCAATAACAGGTTTGAATCCTTTTATCTAATCCACTAATGCCGCGTGCTTTGCTATAATTAAAATTAACTGGTTTTAAACAACTTAAATAAATAATGCCAATTTTTTTTTTTTTTTTTCATTTTGATTTCTGAATATCATTATTAAGAACGCGTTCGGATTGAATACAGTTCCTTTTTGTTGTCAAACATCCTCCTACAACCTGTTGGCAACAGGGACGGAAGCCATTACAATGTTCATGGCGCCACATCCGAACCACTTTAACAAAGCCTGCTCATTAAGATGTCGCCTCTCAGGCGCAAACAGAAAAAAGCTGCACAATGACGCTATAAGAAAAGATTGCAAAACACACAACTATGGCAAACCAAAACAACCATATAGCAGGAATATTAGAAAGAAAACAATTTCAAAAATTAAAATATTCCCTTCAAACTGAGCATTTAGCAGCTAGCTCAATTTGTTTTTATCTACGCATTAGATAAGCAGAAAAATCAGTTTATGATTTAGGTGTAGCAAACTGGGAAATGCATTACAATCGGCTTAAATTAATAAAATAAGTTAATTACCTTCAACAGCTCTATTATAACGACAGAAACTGCATCGTAGCACGAAAATTAAAACCACCGTAATATTAAATTGTGATTGCAACTATACAGAAGGATATGTGATACGCTAATGATAAGATAATAAGCAAAACGATAAGGTTTTAATAAAATTTTGCGTCAACATCATTAAATATTGATTAAATAATAATAATAAAAAAACACACACAATATTATTTTCTGTATATGTTGTTGCTACTTGAAATTAGTAGAGCCGGGTTTGGGAAGGGGAGGGAAGAGGCTAAGCCAAAAATAATAATCCCTGATAGTAACTTTACATAACTTTTTATTTTAAATTCAATATTAAAATAGATAGAACAATATAAATTAAAATATAATGTCAGATTTTTATTTTAATCTGTATTATTAAAAAAAAATGTGTGTGTATGTGTGTGTGTGTGTGCTTGCGTACGTAAGCACAACAATTGAATTTCGCAACAATTCGCGCAAGCGTTGCCAGTAGGCAACAGAATACTGTTCCATGGTCGACTCTGTCCGCAACAATATAATGTCTAACGCGCGTTACCAGGCAACAGAGTATTGTTGCATGATCAACTCAACTGCGCAAAGTTCCGGCTATTACAAATGGATTTCAAAATTGTATTGCACATTTTTTTTTTTTTCAAATGTAAACTTTAATTTATTTTAAGTTTTAGTTTTCAGTTTCCTTGATGCAATTTGTTATTTTTTTTAATTTTTTTTTTTACGAATAAATACTTTTTTTACCTTTTCATATGCGAGGCGTCCGGAGCGCAGCCACGAGCAGCCGTCTAGTATATTATCAAAAATATGTAATCCTTATTTAAATATCACTTTTCTGAACAAAGAGAATTAATGACAGAAACAAGTCATAGTTGGTAGGAACAGTTCCCGAAACACTGGGAAGAGATTGTGAAAATACCATATTTAGTTCAGAATTAATATTTGGACTGAAACATAATATTATTGTAGAAATAATTGATTCACGTATCAATCACATCATTATAATGTTTACACAAATGCAGTATTTCTCGCCTTATTTTCCCTAAAGGGCGATTTTTTTTAACCGAATTTTTAAAGGAAAGATGGACCTTTGAAATTATTTCGCATGTGCATAGGAATTTCCTCCCACCTTAATAACTTTTGAACTAGTAGACGAATCCTCCACAAACTCAGCATAATACACCGCTTAAAATTATTTAGTTTTTGATTTAAAAAATAGTTTTAAATTAAGCATTTCTTCCCAAATTTAAAACAAAAAAAAAAGGCCATACGAATGTCACTATTTTATATGATTGTAATGTATAAGTTACTGTTTTGCTACTGTACATTATGAACAGGCCCCCCCCCCCCATTAAATTCCGGGCCCAGGTTCCAAATGCAATACCGGGCCTTTCCCCACCCTTCCCCCATGTTCTGAACAAAATCATTAATTCTTAGCGAAAAATATCGCGAAAATACCACACGATTTCATACTTCTACAGCAGGAGTGGGCAGACTTTTGTAAGGTAAGGACTACCTCAAGTAGATCTATACTAGAAGTGCCGCGGCCACCTTAAGACTAAAAAAAATCGAATCTCCAAATCGACGACCAAAAAACAAAAAAAAAGGACTTTCACATGCGGTCACCCCAAAATCCGCAATCGACGCCTTGCCCACCCCTAAACATACTGTACATCTCAGCCCGGGCCCCGGTGCTGAGGGACCAACTGACCCCCCCCCCCCGTTATGGGGGCCCCGATTGTGAAAAAGTTTCTCATGTTTACCTCACTTTCGCTGGGTCTGAGATATTTAAGGAAATTTGATTTGAATTAATTTTACTGGTTCTATTGCAATCTGGAAATATTCCTATCAAATATAACTTCGGTTTGACTCACTGGTTCATTCCACAGATGGCTGTCAATAGGTTCCAGGACATCTACAACTTGTCTAAAACAAGATGTCCCGTATCTTTAGTTTCAAAATCTGGCCACCCTAATTACCTTGTATAAAAACCTAACACCTCTACATCGATCCCCATTTTTGTTTTTAAATTTCTCTCATCTGTGATATCTAGATTAGACAACAGCCCTGAGATCCCTTCGGGAATTAAAAGATTAAAGATTCACTATTTTTAAGCACGATAAATTTTTCAAAAACAATGAAATGTGGTAATTTTTTTAATTGGAATTTTAAGCACAATTCACTCTAGCCATTAATTAAATAAAAACTGAAAGTAGGGAAATACAAAATTATGCCTAAAACTTTTGTAGTAAGCAGAAATGCACCAAAAGCAAAAACATAAAAAAAAAGTTGATATCAGTTATTCTGAAGTGTTGGACATTGACTTGATATTCGTTTATCTTGAAGTGACTTTTTGAACATTATCACAAATCCTGAATTTTATAAGAATTTCTTGAATTAATATTTAGAAAAGTGAGGAAGTATAGACACAGACATCGACTGTTATCAAAGCGATGGTACGATCAACTTTCAAATAGAAAAGCAAGGCTTATGAAATCTCTGTCTGTGTGTCTGTGCGTTCTCATTATTTCTGAAATGCTGGATGGATCTTCTTGGTATGCAGAGTGGGAATCAATGTGGAGCCTCCAAAAATAAAATAAACAAAAATAAATTCCCAAGTAAAATACAGTCTTCTTCTCTTTGGGGCATGGCTCCATGGGTTACGTTATAACACGAATTGCCCATGGTATGCCGTAGCCGCGTCCAAAATGATGTGTTTCCACCCAGTCCTAACTTGTGCATGTAGTGTAGCTGTTGGAATGTCATAGTCGATATAACGGAGATCTTCTAAAATATTGTCTATCCATTTTTTTCGTGGTCGTCCTCGTGATCTGAATCCACTGCCTTGAGGACAACCACGAAAAAAAAGTAAAATACAGTATATATTTAAAAATAATCATGTGCCAGCGTATTCGAGGACCAGGGACGATCTTGCTATTATATTTAATATTTTTTTCGAAATGCGTTCTAGTAGAGAAATTAGTGCGAGAAGACGAGAAAAAATCCTCCTTCTGCTACTATCACATTATAGCAAACAATGAATATTAAGTCCTTAATCCATCCCATATGATATATTCTGTCTCCCTCTTTTATTATTATTATTCTTATAAAGATGTTTCTATACTAGAGTTCCCCAGCAAAGACAACATGGCGGGTCAAGGACCAAAGCACATGTTGCCAAGTATAAAAAAATTGCAAGGAGGGTTAGGAATGTGTGGTTACATCCATAAATTTTCTAACTATGCGTATTGTGTTGAGTATCACAGCCTTCTGGAGTTGTGCATGACTGCTTTTATGAAGTCCTAGTGTACTGAGGCTGTGTGCAATGAGTGAGGCACCAGATCAGTGGCAGACAGGACGATAGGTACAACACATACTCGGTCCTGCCTCCACTGCTTCTGGAGCTCGTGTGCTAGATCAGTGTACTTATTAATCTTGTCTGCGTGAGTTTTCTGCGTGTTCTTGCTGATAGGCACTGCAATATCAATGAGAAAGGTCTGTTTGTTGGCCTTATCAACAAGTGTGGTGTCAAGTCTGTTGTGATGTATGGTTTTGTCTATGTGAATGGGACGGTCCCGTAACTCTAATACGCTTTGTGGTGTGTACTTGTAGTACGGGACCGTGTTCTTAATAAGTGAGTGTTTGTATGCTAGCTGTTGATGAACAATCGACGCTACCTGATTGTGTTCGTGGAGGTAGTCTGTTTGGGAGAGATGGGGACATCCTGATATTATGTGGTCGATCGTCTGATGCGTAATGTGGCATTTCCTGCATGTATCGTCATGCGTGTTTGCGTCGTGTAGGATAAGTTTGTTGTTATTCTTCTTCTTATGATGATAATAATAATAATGACTTAGCGTAACACCATGACCATTGCTTAGAAAAATGAAGAAAACTGAAATGAGCTACTTACATCAACGAAAATAAACAGTACTGGTATAATAATAATATACTCGAAATTTCTTACTAAAAAAATTATTACAGTTTTTTAACAAGAAAAAAATTAAAATTGAAAAAAAAAAAATCATTACATTTGTTTAGTATAATTTCGAGGTTATTTTAGATAATATTTATTTTACTTAAACTTGATTTATAGTTTAAAGAAATCATTATATTTCTTTTTGCTGAAAGTTAAATAAAAAAATCTTCAGTTACGATCATGTATCATTATAGAAATATCTCTTGTATCAACTAATCAGTTGAGCAACTTCCAATAGAACTGAAATACTGACCTTAGTGAATTGCTAAGACATTCAAGGCTTCCTTATGAATCATTTTAAAGAAATTTAACTTTTGTGATTCTCATCACCTCTATCGTAAGTTTCAGGAAATAAGTCTTGCATGAGCAATCAAAAACGTGCATTATTTTTAAATGAATTTCAAAGAGAAAAAAAAAAAATTAATACAATCTTTGCTATTTTAGTTCGAGATTCTTTGAATTAGATTTTTAAATTTTACTTTGAATAAACGTGTTTTTCATCATACAGGAATATTTACTACGATTTGCTGATGCGGTTCAGAAAATAATCCTTAAATAATATTTACTGTAAGCAATGTACAGTCATATATATATAGTGACTTTGGATATAAAATTAATACTTACAACAGTAAATTAATATCAGATAATGGCTGCGATACACATTTGTAATGTCCCTTTAATATACATAGGGGAGCGGGAAAAATGAGAGTTAGAACAAAAAAAAGAAAATTATTAAAATAAAAATACCTGAGTGTTTATAACAGGTTGAACCAATGACAATTAAAATATCTTTTTAAGTGAAATTGAAAGCCAGTAATGTAAAAGAAGAAAGGACAAATGGTATCAATTCACAAAAACCAAACACAAAAAATTTCAGAAAGCTCAAATTTTAGAGGTAGATGTTTCGTATTAAGAAGGACCCCTAAGGATTTTGGTACATAGAGGACCAACAGGTAAGGAGGCAGAGGCAGAAAAAAATGCCTTCTCAGTAAAGTGTAATAATTGAGTAATTTAGAAACTACGCTGAAATTTTAAAACATAAGATTATTTTGTTGTATGTGTAGAAATTGCCGTATGAAGTTTTACATTTTAAAAATGGTGGCTTTTTTTGTTGCATAGTGGAAAAGTATTGCTATTTATTTAAGTTTTAGGCCCAGGTCTGTCGTACTGCACCAAACGTAACATTGTGTTGAAACGCTGTGACTACGTACCAAGTCACAAATGCTATAAGACTCAGGAAGTACATTAGAGCAGAGCTTCTCAAGCAGTGTTCCGCGAGAGTGAATCTGTAATCAGATGCTTCACACAGAGTTAAATATTCGTATCTAAAATAAAATCTAGACATCAAATAATCTCGGCAAACAGTAATATGAACTGCATTTCCTAACAATGGAGATTAATAAAATAATAAATCACATTAAAAAATATTTCAGGGCATCTTAAAAAGTGTAAAAATAAGACTGTTATATTCGTTTATAAATCGTAGGTGTTTTATAAAAGATTCTATTGTAATAATAAAAGCAATGAAAAAGCTCGGTGTGCCTCTGGGATTTTAGGAACATGATTTGCTGTGTCTTTTTTCTGATATTTATTTATTTTACTGATTTTTTTTAATTTCTCAGTAACTGAGATTTTTAAGTATTTATTAACTGAATATGAGAAATCGTATTTATTTCAAATGAACATTTTTATTCTTAGTTTTTCTGTGAACGACTGGATTACAAATTTCCATAATTTTCTTTTTTCATTAACTTTGCTTGTTTGTGGTCGAATTCAAAACATGGGCTTTTTTGTCTTCATTCTTTAAGTTTCGTAGATTTTTTATGTGATGAAATTTGGAGAATTATGTATTTTATTTTATTACAGTAAGTCCTGTAATAAATTCCTTTTTGAATCACATAAAAGCTACCTTTTCCAATGCTAAAAGCACAACTGATAAGGCTTTAGATTATCCCTACTTCCTCATATCAAAAATGCCATCAATGGGCGTGGCCTATTAAAAAAAAAAACGCATATTGATAAGCATTTCGGTTACTAAAAACCTTTTCAATTCAGTTCGATTCCTGCGTTAGGCTTGGTATTTTTCTTTTTTCACTTTACCAGTGAAGGTGAAGTAATGGAGTACCTTCACGTTCGCTCGCTAATCTCGGCTGCTCAGAGGCATTTCTGAAGAAGCCACGAAGCCTGGGAATTAGCTGAAATCCACAATGAAAATGAGGAGCTGTGACCTGCAGGGATGTAACAGATCACTACAATTAATGAAATATTTATGGAGGAGGGTGTACTGAATGGTCGGATTACGAAAAGGTGAAAAGGGCTAGTGTTTCATTGATATAAAAAAACTACACGAAATAAACCTAAAGAAAATAAAAATCTATGGCCAGAACTGTACTCAATAAAGTGTCATGTAGTTAAGGATTAATTGCATAAGATTCTCCTTATGGTTTAGAAATTCACACAAATCAACAATGACGTTCAATACACCACTGGCAACTTCTGATAACTGAAGTGCAAGAATGAGTACAAGAAAATTATTGTATTTTTATTTGAAATTTATAAATATATATTTTTTTTTTTTGCTTTAATTATTTCTTTTAAACTTTTGCTTTAAAATTTTAGGTAAAATAATTTTCTATCACTTTTATGGTATTTCACAATTTCGCAGAAGAGTAATTAATGACAAAGTGTCAATAATTCTGTCAAATTATTCGTTACACCCACAAATGAAGTATCAAAAGGATAAATAGGTCAATGGCTGATTTATGATTTTGCTCAAAGGCCCTAAGCAGTGCCACCCAAATGAAAAAAAATACTTATTAGCCAGTAAATATACTAGGAAGATATTAACGAGGTTTTTATGATGTATCATTGCTGCTATTAGGTCGTATGTACATCTGTAGGATTGTAAACGATATTGTTTAAATTGTACTGTCAATCTATGTATTGTTTTACTCGTTGTACTAATATACGATAAAAAAAGTTCTGTAAGCATAAACAAATTAAGGTTCTGCCACCTAAGGCCTCACGTTTTTGGAATCTCTGCATTTCTATATAAATCTGATCGTTTATCTTTTCTTTTTGGTTGGACGATTTTTTTTTTATTGACCAAAAACTTTGGGAACCAGTGACAAATGGGACTTCACTGTTTTATGTAAACTTATTTTAAATAGTAAGAAGGTTTAACGTATACTAAATATACCATGAAAATCGAAAAAACGATAAAAAAGCACAAAATGGCAATATGGGACAGCTGTTTCGTCCTTATTAGGACTCATCAGCCAGATTTACTCTCGATGATAAAGCTCAGAACGCGCGAAAGCATACCTTAGGCTATGTAACATACCTAAGGTATGCAAGTCCACGTTTGCCTAGGGCCCCTCCCCCTCCCTCTTTTCCCTTCCTAAAACCCGGTCTAGAAAGGCCTTAAGGTCTTGGTTTTGATCAGAAATTTCAATGGGTTCAATCATCCAAGAGAAATCAAGGAAAATAAAAAAAGATGCTGGATTGATAGCTCAAGCTCACATATGGGCTTCCTACTAACAAAATGGAAACTTTACATAAGAAGCGCTATTAATACAATAACGATAAAAAAGAAAGAGAATTTGTTTGGTTACTAAACTTTCTTTAACGTGCGGAGTGAACAATATACAAACACAATGGACACGCACAAACTACGCAAAGGATTCGCACCCTGAGCTGTCATCGTGAAGAGACTGGGACGGACCGTTTCGCACTTATTAGTGCTCATCAGCCAGCCAAACTCCACCGATAACATGCTCAGGAGGTGCGAAACTTTAGCTATCCCGGCTCTTGCTCCCAAGAGCGGGACCACTCACCAAAGAAATACAAAATTAAAAATTAATAAAGTGAGAAAATACAATACTTCCTTGGCCTGCAACTCGCAAAGCACAAAATGAATTTAATAGCAGCATTAAATAAGAACTATGCTGTAAATAGAAATTATTAAACTTTCTTTAACGTGCGGAGTGAACAATCTAGCAACACAATGGAGACGCACAAACTACGCAAAGTTTCTAGAATTTGTTTGGTTTAGTGCTAAATTATCATGAAAACAAAGTGATTCAGAATGAAACTTTAATGCAACCTAACTCGTGTCATAACTTTAATGCAGCATTCTGGAAGCCATTATAAGTCAGAAAGGCTATCTGAGCGTATGTCCGAATCGTGGAGCTTTTGGAGTTAAAGCATATAAAAATACTATTAAAAACACAATAAAAGACTTTTATTAAGCAATTACATGAGAAAACAAGAAGTGTCGTTCAGTTGTGGAACATTTGAAATTCGTGGTATATTTGGAATCTAAAGTCTCTCTACTGGAACTTGAGAGCAAAGATAACTTGCTGCCACCATCAAATGAAGATTATCGAGCTACAAATGATTTTCCAATTGTAAAAGTGGAAGATAGGCGCTTACATTGACATTAAAAAACTGAACACTATTTATCATGACACTTCTTGATTTCTTGTAAAATCAAGGTGTAGTTTGTTTTGTTTTTTTTACTTAAAAAAGTCTTTAACTTTCTCCTTTAACGATATGAACTTTCTGATTTAACGACCTCCAGATTACTATGTTGAAGTTATGACACTATGGTATTTGGGTGTGCATATAACAATGGTTTAAGTCCATTTTTGCACTGAGCATTCGTACTTCTTTCTCAAACTGCTGGAGTAAAATGAGAATAAAAGTTCATATCTACTTTCAAAATCGAAATAAAACCATCCTTATTTCCACTGATTATTGTCTTCAGGAGCGACGACAATACGATAGCCACAGAACCTTTCTCAGCCTTTGGACAGAAACTTCTACACACAGACAAGTTGATCTAATGCCTCCCTTATTGCATAGAAGAAATTAAAAACTTCTCCAAGTAAATTCTGAGCAAGTTTTGTTTTTTAATTGTGGTTCAGTAAAAAAAAAAAAAAAGCCTTATTCTCTTTTTATAACTTTTTTTTCTTATATTGGTTTTTCTAATCAAACAAAATATAGATAATTGTAGATCATAAACAAATTATGTAGATAATTCATTTGTGACTGAATAGGCCTATAAAGATAGTTCCTGGATATTTTAAATATCAACTTTCGAGTCTAATCTTTCTTTTATATTTTATTCATTTTTTTTTTTAATATCTTATTGTGCCAATTTTACGATAAAACTATTGTAGTGATGAAACATAGCTGAAATCTAATATACATCCTCAGGTTACTTGGATAGTTTAGAAGGAACTGTCTTAGGAAGGTTTGTGAATATTCTCAAAAACGACGTAATCCAGGAATGGTGTGAAAATGACTATTTTTAATAAGCAAATTTGAATGAAACATTTCCAACTATTAACTTTTTTTATTTCTTAGAAAGATTAGACCATGAAAAATGCATATACTGTAATTTGAAATATTCTACAAGAAGTGGTAAAAGATATTTAAAAAAATATCACTGCACTAAAACAGCAATGCAATAAGGGATATGTGAAGAAAGAAAGGCTACAGAAACTGATCCATTATAATAACTATTACTGGCAAAGTAGAAAATCCGGCATTGAGAAGAATGCTTAGGTATTGTATAAAAACCTTAAAATTTCTAGACAATTATGTTACCTATTTTGCCTAGGTATTGTTCACAATTAATTGTAGAGAAGCCTATAGATAATGTATACAATGCCTAGGCAAAGTAGATACAGCATATTCATTTCCAACTTTGCCTAACAATGTCGAGCATTGTGTACATTTCCTATGCAGTCTCTACAATGCTTGAATTTTCTACTTTACTGGTAACAATAACTACAGAGATCTGAAATCTAACGTAATCCTTAGGTTACTTGGATAGTTTAGAAGTAGTTTAGAAGGCAGGAAGACAGAATGCACCCTACAGTTGCACGGTGCAAAATCCCAAAACGAGGTAATGGTGTGAAAATGACTTTTTTAACATGCGAATTTGAGTTTGAGTTTGAAACATTACAAACTATTAACATATCATAAAAAAAGACAAAAAAGACTGTTATTTAAAGTTTTAATAAACTTTAAATTTCTTTCAAGTAGGCCTAATTTATAATGCCAAGCAGAACTGCTACATAAATATTAATGAGGTCTCAATAACTGCTTCGTCATCTCCTGGACAATTTTTTTATTATATTCTAAATTAATATTCAAAAAGTATAAAATAACATAAAAATGTATATTATTATTCATTTAATTGAGAATTAAATATAGAAATATAAATTACTGGCAAATGTTAAAGCAGCATTACATTTTATTTAGCATTTAGCCAAAGAAAAAAAAAATAGAAAGAAAAAAAAAAACATTTACAACAATCTAACCAAAAAAAAACCGACTCGCAATACAAAAATAAAGATAACTTATCAAAACATAAAATGGAAAAAGCTCACTAAAATCCATTCAGAAATTGAAAGTATAGGTGTAATGATCATGTTAAAATATCCAAAATTAAAAAATGGCTTTGTAAAATATCACCAATAATAATGTAAATTTCTCAAGTTTAATAATAATAATAACAACAACAACAATTTTTAAAAGTTTAATAATGCTCCAGGGAATAAAGACGTCGTACCAACAGATTCGCGTATTATTTATACACAGAAAAGCAAATCTTTAAATTATGTTTTTTAATGTCTTTAAAATAAATATTTGTATAAATAAATAATTATTTTAGAGATTTTCTTTTCAACAGAATAGTTTTTTAATGTAGAAAGAGTGAAAAAAAAAAAAAACCCTTGTCAACAACTAAGTTATCCAAGTTTAATGTCAAAAGGTAAAAAAAACTTCCTACAATTCCATACATATTTCTAAAGTTGTACTTTTTATTTAAAAAAATAAAAAATTATAAAAAATGATTGATGAAAGTCTTATTGTGTTCGAAAATTTATCTTTCGGCGATCAAAAGATTATATAAGGGAAGCAAATATCAAAAGCTGTCAAAACATGCGTGAGGTAATATGCATATTCATTGTACGACATACAAACAACCATGACAGTTTAAATTTGAGGACTGTAGATGTGTAATTTACTTCAAAAAGATACAATTTGTGCCTTTCTTTTTAAGTGTTTTTCATGCTACATACTAAAACCTATTTACTAAAGTTTAAAAATCGTAGATTTAAATAAGTTTCACAGCTTGTAGGATATTCGCAATCTGAACATCTACAATCAAAATTAGGCCTAAATTAGAGGTTACTCGAGATTATGTAAATAAAATATTTGTAACATTTGAAAGATCTAGATCATTATCATTTTATGATTCACATATCTGTTTAACAAAGATAAAATAACCACCGATAAAAATAAATAAATATAGAAAATAAGTATATAAGTAAAAATAAATAAATCAAGTAAACATATAATATAATACCAATCAGAATGTTATTAATTTTAAATCATAATATTGCAGCTAAGTAAGATAACATATTAAAATATGGGGCTAATAAGATATTTTAATTTATCAGTTTTATAATAAGAAATAATTTAAACCTTGATATGATAAACATGAGGTAAAATCTACTTTTGTTATAAACAATGAAATTAATAATGTTTCCTTAATTTATAATCTAAAATAATATTAAAATTCATCTGAAGATTATGACTTCTAAAAACATATAGTATTTTTTTGTAATAATTACGTATTAGAAATATTTATTCAAAAATAGTCTAACTCAAATCTTTTTAAAATAATCCTCCATCTTTTTTTTTTATTATTATTATTTACTTCATTTTCAACTTGTTTATAAGGTGGGAAAAAAATCTACGAGTTGACAATAACTACTTAAGAAATGAAAGTTAAAAAGACTATTTCAACAGTTAGTAAGTACTTTTATATACAACTTAAAGTTAACAAAAACTAATTAAAACTTAATTTTGAACTAACCTAGGTCTGTTGACTTCTTGCTGTCACAGGAAAGGGAATATCGTGATTTCCTGTCATTTTGGCGAATGGAAAGAAAACCACACCTCCGCAAGGAATATCAAACACTGGCTTCGGTTAATGAGACTACAATTTCCAGGAACTTCTAGGATTATTACGAAATCTTAATAAACCATCACCACGAGGTTCAGCTAAAACCCGCGATGAAATGTTCCAAATCCCGAAGCAGCTGAGTAAAGAGATGTGATGGACAAGAGTAGGGTATTTGATTAGGAAAAAATAACCCTAATCACACGTTTGCGAAGTTTGTTTCAAAACAGTACAGCTGTTTAAACAAAACGGATATCGATGGCGGAGATCATAGGTGTAAATTTTTCCGCTTTTCGCTAGAAGTTTCGAATCGTAACTTTCAACGAGCCGACGGGACCGAAGCGGTGTACGCTGTTGAGACGCTGCGCGCTGGCGAAAAATGACTTTGACTCGACCGTGTTCTTCTTCCACGTCTGAAGATCTGCTCAGAACCTGACGGCGTGGGACGAAGATTGCCCGAGGGTCCAGGACCTCGCGATTAGTCAGAACTCGAGGTGCCTCATAGTACGAGGAAATTTTCTCTCTCTCCCAGCGTTTCGTCATCGTTTGAAACACAACCACATTTTATCAATGGAACGCCTCCCGTTGCGTAACTTAAACGCATTTATTTGGTTATGGTTTATTCTTAACTGACAAATGTCAGCATTTATTACATACCTAGACTTCTTCTACTTATGGAGATTTAATAATTATTAATCTGTCAAAGATTTTTTTTATACAATCATAAAAAAATAAAATGACTTTTCAAGAGAAGAAAAAGTTTTTTTATTTTCTTATTAACTTGTTAGACTTTTTATTATTTTTTTAAATAAAAAAATTAAGAAAAATTTAATAAATTAATAAAAAAAAAACAATTTTTCTTCTTTTGAAAAGTCATGTTTTTTCATTAATTAAAAAATTTATTAGAATTTTTTTATTATGATTAATGAAAATTTTTTTAGTAATTTATTAGATTTTTGCTAATTTTCATTTCAGTTTTTTATTAATATAATAGTTTTAGTAAATTATTCAATTTTTTATTAGTTTATTTGTTTTATAAATAAATTATACATTTTATTCTTAATCATTTATTCATTTTTTATTAGTTTATTTAATAGTTTTGTAAATACTACTTATCTTTAATTTTCAAAACATTTAGGCCTACTTATATAAGAATTTATTCATTATAAATATTGAAGTAATAAAAGAAAAATATATGCGTTTAACACACCATTAAGTTATTAATAAATTAATTTCAGTAATTAATTTTAATCAAAGAATTTTCCAACAACATTTTACCTCTATAATCATAATAATAATAATAATATTTTACATATTTATTACTTTATGTTCAATTGAAATCTCGTTAAGAACAATGAGCTCCAATCAACAAGTCATTAGAAATGACAAGCAAATGAAACAAAATATTAAATCGAATGAAAATAATAGCATAATTGTTTTTAAGTAATATGTTTATTTTTGTATATTCAAGCAGTAATGTAAACAATGTTATATTTAAGAAATTATAATTGCTATTAATTTATCGAAGGCTGTCTCTGCATTTCTTAACCCCGGACAATCAGAATTTGCGGGACCATATTAGTTATATTGTCCTTAATATTAATAGAAAGATATCTCATCGCGTGCATATTGTGATTCCATTTATTTATTTTTTTAAGATTATTTTTTAATTTGATTAAGTAAAAGAAAGCGTGATGCGCATACGTTTTAGCGTGGTGCGCATGAAAATCTACAAATAGAGAACCTCAAGAGTAATAATAAGACTTCCCATGCGCAGTCATTAAGGTTCCCATGAAGCAATTCTGTAATTGATATCGCTGATACTAGATGGTGCTACAAGCAATGAAGTCACACCTCCTTTTTTAAGAGTATACTCCCTTCACGCTCGAATGCTGTTGTAATCACTTAACAACTGTGCTCACCCCTCGTGCATCACTTTCTTCATTTTTGGTTAAGTGCCTTGATCTTAAGACAACACAACTTTATGGAGCTTTATAGAAACCTTAATGACTGCGCATGAGGAGTCTTACTATTCCTCTTGAGGGTTTAGTTCTGTATTTACCGATTTGCATGGGTATCACGCTAAAACAACTAGACGGATTTCCATAAAATTTGGTACTTTTTGATTTACGGTCCAACTTAAAATACTAGCGTTATTATTTTGTCCTCCACTTTCTCCTCCAATCTCAAAATTAGCCCCCAGCGCTGCCTGCTCTGTTACCACTACGTCACGGAAAGTTGAATATATATCTATCTCGAGAATATATATATATATATCGGCGAAAAAAAATTTTTTTTCTTTCAATTCTCAAGAAGTATCCTAGGTCTGGTAGCCAAGTGATAAGGCGCTTGTCTGCGGTCTGGATGCTTCTCCATACTGAATTCTGCTCCAGATGGGTCCTAGGGTCTACCCAACCTTTTGAATAATGGATACGGGTTTTTCTTTCCTGGGTATTAAAGGCGGCCGGTCATCAGGCTAACCACCCTACCTCAACGAAACACTGGGGGCCTTACTTCCGTGTTTTATCTCCGTGATCTCAAAGGCATGCAGTAGGAACAATTTAATGTTTCACTAAATTACTAAATCTAATACCCCTAAGAATTTTAATACAATCATTCAAGGAACAGATATACTGGGACCTAAAATCTTGGATGCATGGTACGACCTAAAATTAAAAACAAAATGAAAATAAGACCTAAGAAACTGGCCTATCCAACCAAAAATAAAAAAACCAGTCTTGATTCGTAAGGAAATATGCAAAATTAAAAACCATAGTATTTGAATCAGAATTTGAAATATCTAATTGATATTTCAATTGAAATTGAAACTCGAGGAAAATAAATATAAAAATATGTTTATTTTTACACTAGGAAATATACCCGTGCTTCGCGCTGATTACAAAAAAAGAGTTGTTCTGATGTGGATGACGAAGAAATAGTAATTGTGTGATCACTTTGAAACTTTTCCAATTGGTATAAACATCACGTGATAGTAACAAATTATTGTCATATTCCTATTTTGTAACTCGATAAGCCCTAGATATCAAATTAATATCGAGATAGGAGAATATAAGACTTCCCACCCCTTTCTACCCCTCTCTATACCCCTATCACTTCAAACCTTCCCCAGTTGCTACAAAATCACGTGATGATTACAAAGTAATGCTATATTCTTATGTTGTAACCTCAAAAACCCCTTAAAGTACCCTTTAACAAAGTTTGCCCCTATCCCCCCTTTCCCCCTGTTTACACCGTTTAGGATCCGAAGAGCGCAAATTTGTCGAATACGTATCTTTTCGATTTTAACAAAGATCACTGAAGTGAAATTTCGTGTTTCCAACTAAAGCGGTTTCAGAGATATGCAAAACCTTCAAGAAAGTTTTCCCCCTATTTACATCCCTTAGTCCAGATCCGGATTATCGTTGTTCATGCATTATTCTGGGATACATTTGAAATTCTGTGGCAAATTTGGTAAAGATCCGTTAGAAATGGCGACGTTGTTTCAAGACCAACACAACCAGAAAATGTAGAGTTTGAGGTTTCTTGATTGAATGAATTCATATACTGAGCAAATTTAAGAATGAATTTGTAATCTAAATAATAATAAAGAAAAAGAACATTCATTATCATAAATAAAGAAGGAAAGTGAAAAAACAGAAAAAAAAAAAGAAAAAAAGATAAAAAAAGAAATAGAAACAGGAGAAAAAGAAAACCTTATTGCCTCCAAGCAGATTTGAACCTGACAACCGTATCTTCAAGGGTCAGCGTTTAACCGCAGCGCCACACCAACACTTACATTATAGAGATAGAAGTGAGTTAATAAGCCAATACTTGAAAATTATACAAAAGTGTCAAGAGGATTAAATCATGGGATGGAGGAGATGTGTCCAGGTTTCATTGTAGCATGTTTTTCCGTAAGGTCCTAAAGAGGGCCAAACAAACCCTAAGGTTTACGCAGCCCTCTGTCAAATCGTTACCGTTTTCTTACTCGGGGGTTAAATGCGGATGGGCGACCTCAACTACTCTCGTTGGTCGAGAATCGCTGGAGCCTAAACTCTCGTGCAACGCATGGCCTGTTGAGGTAAGATTTTTAATTTTTAATTCTGTTTGCCACCTTTTCTCCTTTACATTTAGATTATGGTAATTTTAGGAGGGTATTTTTTCCGCTTCATGACCCAAGAGTCATGACTTTGATATCTTCTAAGCATCCCAGAATGCTACTTATCACTTCTTATCAGCTTTCCCTAAGCTAACGAAAGATGATACTTCGAAAGTTGTCAACACTTCTAACTGTAAGAAGCGGGAAAGTTTGGTCCAGATCGGTGAAAGGGCCTAGGAGTGTATAGCGAACAAACAAACAAACTTCCTCTTTTTTATATACAGCTTATAAAAATAGGGTCCTAGTTAATATCAAGCTAACACTCTACGTCTAGCGTCCGGTAATCCAATGGTTTAGGCAATGAACTGCGGACTGGAGAAGCCCGGATTCAATTCCAGAATTTTTCTACGGTTATTTCTGCTCCAAACAGACCCTAAGGTTTCCGTAGCCCTCTGTGAAATCGGTACCGTTTTCTTACTCGGGGGTTAAATGCGGGCGGGCTGACCATCCGACCTCAGTTGGTCGTGAATCGCTGGAGCCTAAACTCTCGTGCAACGCATGGCCTGTTGCAGTAAGATTTTTTTAATTTTTAATTCTGTTTGCCACATTTTCTCCTTTACAATTGCATTAGGGTAATTTTAGGAGTTTTTTTTTTTTTTTTCCGCTTCATGACCCAAGAGTGCTTTATGACTTTGATATCTTCTAAGCATCCCAGGACGTATTTTAGAAGTGTTTCGACGTATCACCGCTTTTCTTAAACTAACGAAAGATGATACTTCGAAAGTTGTTAACACTTCTAACTGTAAGAAGCGGGAAAGTAATTTACCACAATGTGATTCGCTAAAAGAATAGAGGCGAGAAAGTCATTAATAGATACTAGCTTATTGCTAATCTATTAAGATTATTCAACTTACTATATGAACTTCTTCAACACTACAGAAGCAAGTAAACATTAAGAACAGGGATCATTTGAATAGAACAAGTTTAAGATAAATTAACTGATATTTTCACCCACCTTCTCTCAGCCGTTCTCAAGGTAAAAAAAAAAATTAAAATAATTAATTAGGCAGATATTGAATAAACAAAAAAACTGTTTCAATTTCAGTTCATGTCCTGTTTTCTTTATTTGGCAGCAAAGAACAAGTAGCTGGTTACAAAATCATATGCTAATCAAGTGGTTCTGTTTTTTAAAACCTCATTAATAAGGAAAGACAGCAAAGGACAAGATTGAACATCACAGAATACCTTGAGGTTAAATTGTATGCGAAGGTTAAGGAATAATTCTTCAAAATGTTGATACACCTAAGAAATCTACCTAAATAACAGACAGTGGCTTTCAAAGTATTTATAAGTTAGTTTTAATAGTATTAAGTATTAGTAATCTTCAAGAAGTAGTTAAACCAAGTATTCATCCTATTCCTCACAGTAAAGTTGAAAGATAGTGAAAAGAAGATGAAATTAAACGATTTTCTCTTTCAAAACGAAGAAACAAAAAGCATTTTTTTTTTTTGTATTTACTACGGCATAACTCATGTTTTTTATTTAGAATTTATCGGAATAGGATGGTTTCCGGTGGTCTGGTGGTATTGTCTGGGGTCTAGGGAACAGGGCTCAATTATCGGCGGAGATCCAGGATTATTCTCCAGATGGGTCCAAGGATTCACCCAGTCATCTGTAAAATAGGGGACCGGAATTCTTTCTTGGGATTAAAAGATGTGAGCGGGTCCGGTTTACCTATCAACTCCCAACTTCTTCCCAATACATTGCGAATCAGTAGATTTGGGAGCGTTTACTTTTAGTTCTCCGATGGACCTGCATGGGCTGCTACTGATTCAAGCAATGAAGCAGTTTGTTGAGAGGGGCTTAATAAGGTGCTCGCGAACACCTTGCACTCTATTATTTTAATTGAGAATGGCTGAGAGGCTGTGAATCAATGAGCATTTAAAAATTTTTGAGACAAAAGTCTTCCCAATCTGCCACTAGAAACATGACAATGATACAGGTCTTATTCCCGATTCTATTAACACCTCCATCATTTCATATCATCATTCTAACTTTGATGTAATACTAGCTGAAGCAATAGCCATTTTTACGTACATTACCATAGGAGCCGTTCTGAGAATTACCAACATAGATGCATTTCGTTTTTCTTTTTTCTCATTTCCACAATGACTTTCTTTATTCATAAACAATCTTTTTCAATGTTCTTTTTTTCATGGTGTCTACATATACTAATTTACGTATACATTTTATAATTTGTCTAGGCTGTATATATTTCTGTATTTATGTACACTTTTTTTTCCCTGACACCTCTGATTTTCAATATACTTGACCCCTTCTCATCATCCTTTTCAATTCGCCTATTTGCTTTATATCAGAGCTTCTCAACTTTTGTGCCGTGAGGATGTCTTTGGTCTACCGCGAGGAAATTCGGAGAGTACATCTGTAATCAATATTTAGCTTCACAGTAGTCAATTGCTCATATATAGAATAAATACCAATATATCAAATAACCTAAGCAAAAGGAAATATGAACTACATTCTGATTAATTCTAACAATTAAAATTTACATTTACATTCATCTTAACTTATTTCTTTTTTTTTTTTTTTCATCGTGGGGAACACTGTAATAACCCAAAATGTTAGGAAATATTTGGGTTTTTTTTTCCTCACATGTGCCGCTAACACCTCGATCACGCATCAATTTTCTTTAGGAAATTGCTCCTGAATTACTTCTAGAGATACTTATTCCTCTTGACAATAACAAATTAACAAACTATTAAAAAAAAAAAAAATATACTTCGTATAAATTCACAAGAAACAATGAAATGTATTAGCTCTCGTAAAGCATAACAATATACTTTCCTGTCTTTGATCAACCAAATGGCATTTGCTTTTTCGCCACCAGATGTCGTACTCGAGCTCTGCGCTTTCCTAAATGTTTTGTCCTAAATGTTTTGTATTCTTAATTTACCTTGAAAATGATCACTTGGAAGTGATTTTATAAAAAAAAAAAATAATTAAATCCGCAAATACTTTTACTTAAATACAAGCGAAGATATTAAGAGGATTATAAAAGCTGATTAATATCCTTTAGGGTATTTTTTTTTCTTAGGGATTTTTTGGCAATCTTTTTGAGCTAATTTCTCGAAAAAAAGTAAAATCAATTTCTGGACTTGAAATGCGAGTTTCAGGAAAATTGATCCAACAGTTCAAACAGTTTAAGGGGCACACATTCACACACACACATACACACAGACTGATTGATTTCATGTAGTCTCTTTTTTCCTAGGAAAGCAGGCTAGGAATCCTAAAAGTAGATGTCTAAACCAAACACTTACTATGTAACTTAGAATAGTTCGGTAAAGTTTTTAAGTCACTTTTGGTTAAGCTAGAACGCTTTGTCAAAGTGGAGGATGTTTTCGCATAAAAATTTGAACATCTAGAAGGAAAAAAAAAGTAAAAAACACTAGAAGCAGCAATATTTATTATTCAATAAGAATATTAGTCAATAAGTCTAATTTTTTTATAACATCAATTAATTGTGACTAAAATATTGAAAAATTCACAAGACAGATATCAAATGATTTCTTTTTAATCTCTGAAATTTTTAATTGAAAATATATTATCTAAATGGATTGATGAAAAAAAAAATATCTTTATTTACAAAAATACAATTTTTGACAGAAAAATATTTTGCCACAAAAAGACAAGCAAATGAAACAAGCATTTTAATGTTTAAGAATAATTTCTTGTTTTATATACAATAATTATTATTTTGTATTGTAATGCTGAATCAATGAATAGGCCTAAATAATAGAACATAACGCTTTTATATTTGAAACAACTATATTTTATATTTTTAACTGTAAGGTTACAAAATAAGTAGTTCTAGTCGTTTGGATGACTAAGAAATTGTGATACTGTATGTACTTAACACAATGGTTGTGAAGTAATCTAAGTACACAAACTTATCCAAATAGAAGGTTCATTTCAATTTATGCTTTAGTAGAATTGCAGATGAAAATGGAATATCTTATGACGTCATATATCCTTCGTCCTTCAAACTCCCACTGTTGAACAAATATCCTGTCCTAAGATTAGCTGAAAACAATTCGAAATTTGAAAACAGAAAATAGTTTGGTTTTCAATAAACTTTTAAGTACTATATATACTTCACAGGCTTTCAATTCCAAGCTTAATGAATGAAAAAACATTCGTTCAAACTCTATATCTAAACTTATTAATTA
>JAFIDM010000004.1:47945128-48016228 GCA_023159025.1 Thereuonema tuberculata
TTATTGATCTATTTGTCTAAATTAGATTAATTTTAATTAATTGCACATTAAAGCATGTGTAAATCAATGGATTACTAAAAATGGATGAGGAGCGATGTTAAATCAGGCAGTCTGTTGTGATCATTTTTCCAAGTATCATTTTCCAAGTAATAATGAAGGGTTTCACCTTGTCTTGTTGCTCTCCTATAAAATTTGTTTTTCCATGGCAAAGGTCTTGACCAGAGATGGGGAACTTGTGGCCTTTTGTGATACTCAGTGCAGTCTTTTGCACACAATTTCAAATTATTATATAGTTTCAGGAAGAAACTTACAAAAAAAAAAACAATAAAGGATTAAATCATAAATAAATTGAAAAAACTCACAATGCGGTAATAGTCAAGAACTGAAAAATTTAAAAACTTAATTACCAAACATCAATTGAAATAAAGTCACCGAAATATTTCTATGCCCGTACAGTCATACATCGCTTAAAGATTTCCTTGGAAACATGTCTTGAAACTTATTTTTCACTAAATAAACAGCAAAATATCCCTATGTTCTAAATTCTGCATAGGTTCTTAGAAAATTGATGTTTACTAATTTATAACTAAATGTATGCCTTTCATGATAGTCTATGAGGAATATTTTAATAGCATACATATATACAATGCTCAACTGATTGCCAGCTGATGAAGTTCCTGTTGGGTAAGATTTGGCCTCCTAATGACAAATAGTTCCACACCCTTGGTCTCGACCATTCCAACACTTTAAAATTCAATAATTCAATACCAATGGAAAATAAAGAGAATACCTTTATTCAACAAACTGTTTCAACAATAACTTTTATGGCAGTGATATTGTTAAAATAAAAAGGAAAAATACATAATACTCTTATTCTGTGACAACTTTCATACATTTCATTTAATACAAGTAGCTGATATTTAAATGTCCAGTCTTTAAACAGTGAGCAATTGGATAAAAAAAAAAAGAAAAAAAAAATACAAATGCATCTTTCCAGAAACAAATAACTTCATTGGAATGCTTTTTTTTTCCCTTTCCTATTTTTTAAAACTACGTTACTATTGAGGCACTGCAAAGGATTTTTTATTCATTTATTTAAAAGATTTTTGTTTGTAATCAATACAAAAATTTAAAAAAAAATTATATATATAACAAAAATAAATGAAAATAAGCAACAAGAAAATAACTATTTTTTAGGAGTTTTCTACTTTAGGTTTCAGTCCCCCTGTTAGACATATCTTCAGCCTTTGGCACAAAAGTTAAAAGAATTATCTGGCACTATTAACAATTATTGGCTTTGAAGTAGCTATATATGTAACTGTAGGAAGCTATTTAGGTTTGTTAATTAAAAAATGAAAGAAGGGCTAAACAAACAGCGAGACTAATGTCATACCTTTTGTTGCAGGAAAATTATAACAAAACATAAAATTGTTGTGACAAAAAAAAGATGTTTTCAAAATGAAAATATAAATTTAAAGAGAGAAACATTAATATTAATTAAAAGTACACATTATGCTACACATAAAAAGCTATTTTTTTTTAAGGCTTGGGAAAAAATTTTGGCTTTTTTTTCGTTACAAAAAATAAAACATTATAAAAATAAAAGAAAAAATCTTGAATCATCTTGTTTTGCATAAAGTTCAGTTAAATAAAGTATAAAGAGAAATAATAATAAAAAGTAATTTCCAAGAACAAAATTCTAATTTGCTGCATCTGTAATGCCAAAATCTACAAACAAAATGTTTGAAAAAGGCCTTCAAGTTTATAGTTGTTACAGTAAATGATAATTTTAATTAATTATAATTAATGGATTCTGATTTTTATGATCAGAAAATCTAAATTATCAGAAATTATTTTATGAAACAATAGAAGCAGAAATGAAAATACCAAAAAAGTAAAAAAAGAAACTGCTGTAATTTATATACACAATTTGACTGCCTCAAATATCTATCTTACAATTTTAAAATACTACTTAAGCAAATGGCATTTCACAAAACTCAGAACAAATGCTGGAAGATAATGATAGATCAAAATGTTCATTTATTTATTTAGTTATTCGTTGTTCTTCATTTTAAACCATTCCGTGCCACTTTTTCTGCAAAAAAATACAAAGACTGGCGCACAATGGTTTAAAATTAAGAACAACGAATAAACAAAGAAAAGAAAAATATTGAGCTAGAAACGGTAATGTATGGATTCAAGCAAAAATTTCTTACAAAGCATTAGAAGTAGTCAACCACCAAATGGTTTCATTAAATCTTCACTTTGAATTAAGAATATTAAATAAAAAAGAAACAAAATGTTACAAAAACATTAGTTTTCATCCATGTAAATGTATTCATCCTACTTTAATGTAGCTAATACCTTAAACAGAACAATTAACACTAAAACAATTTAAAATACAGTCGCATTTTGATTATCCTCAGTTTCCACATTAATTTTTACACCATATTGGTAAATTAACTACATTTTTATTATTATTAGGAAATATTAATCTTAATATTATTTACTCTATAATAATGTCTAACTACGTCTGCTCAAGAGATCTTCGCATTGTTAGCAGAATCATTTAACTAAAAGTTTTCTGAATTCTATCATTTCAAAATTTTCATCGATAAAATAGTTGATACAATATATTAATTTATTAATCCATTAACAAGACTGAAATGAAAATAATAAAAAATTAAGAAATGGTTATTAGAGCACGTTTAATTTTCAAGTTATTATTATCGTTTTGATATTGCAAATATTTGAGTTACTAAGGATAATCAAATTCCAACTGTGTTATTTCTACCCTAATTAAAAAAAAAAAATGGCAAATGATAAAAGATATATAGTTTTATAAGTATTTATGAAAGAAAGTCAATTAGTTAACTTTTCTAAAGATTAGGAATTAAAATGTATGAATTCTATCATTATATTGTAAATAATGTACACATTTCATTGAGAGATCACAGGAATAAAATTGCACAAAAGGATAAATTAATACTGTACAGATGGCAGTTACTTTACAAATTCATTTAAAAATTGCTTAAAAAGAATCAATGCTTCTTAAATAAAAAAAAATAAAAAAAGAGGCAAAAAAATTAATTCAGAATCCTATTTAATATAATTACAAATTTGTTTTAATGAAGTTCGATAATTTAAAATTCGATAAAACATAAAAAGGAAAATTACAAGAACATGTTATATCTTTTTTCATTTTGGAGTCTTATTTCATTTTAAACAAATAACCCTCTACTGGCAAGAACTAAAAAAAAAAAAAATTTTTTTCTAAATACTAAAGCTTTAAAAAAAAAAAACCCTCTGAAACAAAATTCATTGTCTAACCCGAAGCTAATCACCCAAACAAGAATAAAAAAAAATTAACAAATTATTAAATTTAATGAAATTATGAAATACACACTTGTATTCAGAATTTAACCTATCAAATTTCAATAAAACAAATAACTGGGGGTGTTCCCTCACTGTTGTGAGATTTTTACTTCATTAAGCATTTTAATTGAGACATATTTTAGAAGTTCAATTAAAGCTCCTAAAATTATGAAACTATTAAAAAGTAATTATCATGAATGGTTTCTTTCACCCAAAACAATCATTGTTCTGTCCACAAATGTATCTTTTCGTTTCTTCTTTTGTTCCTTTTCGTTTCTAGGAAAAATATTCTCTTGGGCAAACTGCTGTCTCGATCGTTTATGGCACAGACTGGAAGAGGACGACTTATTGCTTGAAGGGAAACTGCTACTATTTTTGACCAAGTTTTCCTTGTTATGGGAATCCCTAGAATTGTAAGTATCACAGCTATCTTGGCTACTAGAGCAGGACGCTTTATCATTATTTATATCAAAAGTAACTGACTTGCTGGCATGAAAAGAATGACTATTTCCACTAGGAATACTGCAGTGATTAGATTGATTTGCAAAAGGAGTAAAACATTGAGCTTCAGATTTGTAATCCTGACTTACTTTGGCACTTGAAATGCTTTCAAAATTCAAACAGTCATTCCACGATAACTCGATGGGATCGTCACCTGCATAAGAAACAAACGAGCAATCTGATTTGGAATGTAAAGATTTGGGCCTATCTTGAACGTACTTCAACTGTCCAAATGAAGGACTGCTCTGTGATGTACTAAACAGTTCGGAAGAATAACGGCTTTCAAAATTTAAATTAATTGTTGGCGACACATCGTTTGCAAAGTCTAACCCACTGTCGGGGCTTGACGAAACTCCATACACTGTTGCAGGGAGTGTCGATTCATTCTTTTTTATAGTAGTTACCTCTGTAATGGGAGTTGAACAAACTAAACCTTGAGGAAAGGTATTTCCTTCTGCAGTTTCTTTTGATTTCGACTTGTGACTGCCTACAGAACTGCAGAAGTGCTGGAGATTGAGCAAAGAAATGGAACTATTACTAGGAATTTGTTCGATATCACAGTTATCAAAAACAGATAAACGTATAAATCTTTTCTCTATGGTGCTCCTAGAATTCTGAAATTCAAAACCATTAGTCCTATCAGATGTTTCCTCAAAGGGCATCACTGCACCATCACAGTAAATTTTATTTGCCAAAGAATTGCAAGATGACAAATTACTGTTGGAATCAACCTCTGGAAGATTTTCTTCCTAAAAAAAAATGTAATAAACTAATTATTATTAATACTTAATTTTATATGCTGTTTTTGTAATAACTACAGTAGCCTCAAAGAAAGATGAACTAGGGGCGGAGTTAATTGGCATCGATTACAACTTCGAAGAATTCTCAGCGACATCTATTGCAAAGCATCTTAACTACTTTCCACATTCTACAAATTAAAGTTGAAAATAAGAAGATCTTTGATTTATTTTTTAGCGGCCCCTAGGTTACAGCTTGCCTGTAAAACATAAGGGACCGCTCTTGCTTTTATGTTTGCTGGATGTCACACTCTGTAGTGGCCAAACGGTTAGAGATATTAGAATGAAACCTTCACCATTGTGTTCAGCATCAAAAAGTAAGTGACCACGTCCAAAAAATCAGACCTCTAGGACCACTCCCTGACTGGATGTGGAGGGGGGGGGGTCAAAAGTCGGTGCTTCAATACATTTTTCGTTTATCATATCTCGGCAACCGTTTGTCTGGCAAAAACGTGACCACCACCAATGTGTTCAGAAGGGTCGATATTGGGTGGAAGTCTATCGCCGTTTTCCTCTTTATCGGAAGCAACTACTTTTGACCCCCACCCCAACTTCCGGTTTGCTACAAGTATCCATTAGGTTCATTGTAAACGCTGGTTAGGTTCACTCTACTTTTGTTTATACAATTGTGCATATTATGGGGCCGCTTTGCTTTTGACACTGTCTAAAAGCATTAATTATCTTGTTTTTAATCTTTTCATCGTAAAAATGTTTTAGTCATCTTTTTAGTGTTATTGTTAATATAATATTCATATTTTTTATTTTTTCTTATATTATTGTCAATGAGAGAAAGGAACAAAAGCCTGTCATCAGTTTCTACTTTCCACGTTGCCACTGGCCGCCGCATTTGTCACTGTGCCATGTTTTTCTTTGCCTGTGTGAGCATTTCTTCAAGTCTCAGAGATAATCGAGCATGTTCCTTTCCCAACGTTGTCAATTTGCCTTAAAGTATCGGTATGGATGGGCTACAATGTCAGACCTTTCAATGTCAAATTTTCTCATTTGCATGCCGCCATATTATTCTGTAGTAATAAGTTCCGGAATCAAAGAAGTGATAAGAATTTTACCATATTTGAAAGTTCTTTTTTTTTTTTTGAGGTTACTGTATATATTAAATTTGTATATTAAAAATTTGTAAATGTAATTAATATATGTAGTTTTTTGAGAAACAAAATACAACAATTTTATATAACATCTTACTGATAACAAGCCAACTACAAATTATAGACAAATCTTATAAACTTCATTTAGACATTTTAAAACTGTCTTAGGAAAAATAATAAAAGTTTTTGTGAATCAATTGTGTATGTTCATTATATTTAATATTTAAATGTCCTAATTTAAGTTATGGTAGTTGTTAAAAAAGGTTAAAATGTTGTTAAAAATAATGATTAGTAAACCAATCACAATGCTTCACAACGTGTTCTGATACGTATAAGACAATATATTTGCTATTGCTTTAATTTCCTTATTATTATAAATGTGTTTGTTGCGAATGCAAAAGGCGCAATTGTTACGATTGTTGTGCTTAATGATAATTTAATGATACTTGTCCATAGACGGACGACAAAGCGGGATTAGAAGTCTTCTGATCCTTATCAGAAGACTAAAACTGTTTGAAGTGAGGATGATCAACGATATGTTACATTCTGTAAGTTGCCAGCTGTTTGCCAGTTGTTTTTTTCTATATTTTTTTTTTTTTTTTTTTAATACATTGATTGTATGATCCATTATTTTCAGAATGATTTCACCCTGCCTGTAAGGTTTTAAGAAAGGACAAAAATAGTTTCTTTTATCTACATATATTTCTTTTATCTATCTATATTATACTATTATAAGAATCTTAACATTGTTTCTCACAATACAAGCAATCTTCATAATTATCGTCACATACTGTTTCACAGTTGATAACGATTTAAGCTGCCACTGTAGCACATCTTTACTTTTTTTTTTTTCCACTTCTTAGAAATGTAGCAAAGTCATTTCACTAAAGCCATGATCAGAGTGAGATTTCACAAAACTTTATCAAAGAATTTCATGACATTTCATGAGCAGCAAAAAAATTAATTTCTTCAAAACAAAGAGGATTTTTTTCATACTCAATTTGTTTGATTAGTTTTTGCTTCAAGAATACAAAAGCAAGAATATACTAGGTTACCGTAACTATAATATTCTATTGAAGGGCAATTTTCATCACAATGATTCGAAGTGTGCTGAGCCATTAAATCTGTATTTTTATACTCCACTTTTATCATTATTTCAGAAATCTCTGTAAAAAGATTTTATTCTATTTGTATTGTAAATCTTTCAAAACACAATTCCATGCATTCCGGTGAAATTTCATTCATACTGTTTACATTTGTACATTCTGCAGAAAATGTTGGCTGTATATTAAATTTTAGATATCTGTTTTGCAAATAAATATTTTAAATTGCCATTCTTACCTTTGCGATACTATTTGTACTATCTAATTCACTTCCCCACAAACTTATTAGACCAGGACCTTCAAAATCTATTGAACAAAATACAAAAAAAAAAAACAGCAACAACAAAGATAAGTTTTATATTAGGGAAGAATTGATATTTACTTTTTTTAATGCATTAAAAGAAAAACTCAGAAAAAAAAAAATCTGCAAGTATAATTTAATCAAAAATTTGTCAAATTGTGATATGTTTATCATTTTTTACAATTAATAAATTTTATAATAACAGAAAGCAACCATTTTCATGACAGAATCTTAAGACAAGCTTCTGAAAATTAGTTGCAATTCTCCCCGAAGGCATTTTGGTCTAATACATTAACCAATGTCTGCAAGAGGTTTCTGATGACATAACAAAACTACGTCAAAATTACTGAATAAATTCATTATTGAGTAGTATTTCCTAATTTGAGTTTTGAACAATAAGATGGAATAGAAGAAATTATACAAGAAAGAGAATTTAAGTGGGACATCAAAATAACACCTAAAGGGGTAACAGGTGTTATATTGTACAGAATGCATTAGATACATAGTGAATAGATAGAAGTAACCGATCAAGAAAGAACTGAAGATTTGACAAAAAAAAAAAAAAAAAAAAAAAAACCTGTCACAAAGCTTTAGAAGAAAATGTTGCAAGGCTGGTAGAAAAAAATAAAATAAAAATAAATGACGGTGGTAAGATACAGTTAGTCATACAAGACAGCCTGAGGTAACTAGTGAGCTTTGAATGAAAGGTTTAGGGGTTGGCCTGTAGAAGCAGAGACCCTCTCAAAGAAACCAATGAGAAAACTAATGAGTATCAAGAGTGTTTTCAGTGTTGCAAGGAAACTCTCCTTTCATTTCTCGCTTGCTATCTGCAAATGATAAATATGCATGGTCGGATACAGTCATTGGAAAAATGGTAGCGAAAAAGGCTGTGATTTGCTGTTAGCTGAATACTTTACCTTCTGTGATAAAAATACAGTAAACTCCCAATTATCTGCGGGCGGTTTATCCGCTTTGCGGATTATCTGCGGACCTCTCCTGTTTTCATTTTTTTTACAGAATAACAAATTACGGAATTAAAAAAATCTAAAATAAGGTCAATAATAAAAGAGGATAACAAAGTACGTGAAGACAATTATAGACAAACAATTTAAAGAACGATCTTGTGGGCGGAGCAGGTTACACTAAATACGGGAGAGCCTTCCCATAATAATAAATTTAAAAATAAATAATTTAAAATAAAATAATTGTTTATAATCTATGTACTGTAACTGTATGTATTAACATGTTTTATTTATATTAAAATGGCAAAAGCATTTTTATGTTTATTTTCGTCCTATTTCGGCTTAACCGCAGAATTCGCTTATCCGTGGTTGCCGCGCCACTCAATCCCGCAGATAATTGAGAGTTTACTGTAATAGCAAAAATGAACCTCTTTATTGAAAACTTGAGAGAAGTTAGTTAGTCTTCGTGGTAGCTAGCCGCCTGCAGTTGACCTCCAACGGGGAAGAAGAGAGAGCACTTCGTCCAGTGGAAGCCAGCCACACAAGTGGGTATCCAGCTGGAGAACTGAGAAGAAAGAGCAGCATGACTTAGGCGCAGCCAGCCGCAAGTTAGTCACCAATGATGACGAGAGAGCAGTGAAGATTCCGTCAGCAGCAAAGGCCACTTTCCAAAGTAAGATTGGTTTCAAGCCGAAGCCAAGAGGAAGAAGAGCAGCCGACGCAGAAGAAAGAGTGGTTTCAAGTCGAAGCCAAGAAGAAGGGAAACAACTGAAGCAGAAGCAAGCATCTTAATAAATAAAAAAAAATAAAGAATCGCTAGTTCGAACCCCTTTTTGTTAACTAGCTCATTTGGCGACCAACAATATCTTCACTAGCAAATTAAATATAAAAGTAAAACTTAAAAGTTAATACATCTTCATAGACTTTCAACAATAATGTTATAGCTTTTTAACAAATATTCAGGCAGTTTATGTTAACTACAAATAAATTACAAATTCTCCTTTTAGAGAAAACTGATAATTAGAAATTTCTGTAAAAATTTTATTTCTCAAAAATACTTGTGACCAATTTTTTTTTAGAAGGATTCTAAACAAAACAAACAGTTCAAAACAAAAACAAAAAATTGGCAAATAGAGATTTCCAGGTGTGTCTGGTTTCTCACTTAATATTTAAGATGGAAAATAATAATAACTCTAATAAGACTGTAATTTTTTTTTATTATACAATATATTAAATCTCTCTTTTCAGTTTCTAATTCTAAGGATCTAAAGCATGAAACAAAGCAAAGTCATAAATAAAATATGAGCAAATTACCTGAGTTATCATAAGAATCACTCAATATATCCGATTCTTCATCTCCTTCATACCCTGAATATAGTGATACATTGCAATTGACTGCATCTTCAATAGAAATGTCCTTATTATCAGCTGTATTTCTGAAAAAAAATTTTGTTGAAGAACAGAGTTAGTAACAAATAATTAAATAATGATCCAGAAATTATTAGTTTTATAGCAATTTTCCTGATTTACAGTAAATAAATTCTAATTATAGTTAAAAATCTATTAATACTTAGGATCTGATAATTTTAGTAAACTAAGTCTTATTCAGGGCCGAGGAGACTGTTGGTAGCCCCGGGGCAACATTTGGAATTGTGGCCCCCCCCAATCCCAAAAATCTACAACCCAAAAAAAAAAAAAATCTAATATGGCGGGGCCTCTTGGGCCTGATGTGGCCCCTCTTTTTGTGGAGTCCCGGGGCAATCTGCCCCCCCCCCCTCTGGGCTGCCCTGGTCTTATTAATACTTAGGATCTGATACTTTTGAAGAAGACTTAGTTTAGTAAAATTAAGACATAATAAAATCGTATTAATGCTTTCGTACAACAGGAAAATTTTAACTGTCCAATGTAATTACAAAAATGCCAAAAAAGTATATATATCACATCTCCTAATATATAAGATTTGTAATATATATAGTTTCAATTAGTTTATAGGCTTGGTAGAAGGAAAAGTTAAATAATATCTATATATTAATCAATTTAATATGTCAATAAAACACTACATTTCTAAGGGGAAAAAAAAAGGCCACTGAACTTTTATACCTTCATTTTGAAAATAAAAAAAATTATTTACTGCAGTCATATAAAGAACACCGATATATTATACCTTTCACCAATTTTCTAATTACGACATTTACACACTTGAACAAATCACAGAATTAAGCATAATTTAGCAATTCCCTTTTGAAAGAAATGAAAGAAAAGAAATAATGAAACTTAATTTCAACTTTTTTTATTACAAATAAAATATCATCTTCAAACATTTGAAGTGACAAGAGATTTTGTTTAAAAGCAAATCTGTCAATAAATTGTGTTTACAGGCTTTTGCCAAGACATCCAAGCTGCCATTGGGTGGTCTCTAGTTTCTTGCTTGCGACACGGCAACTCATTACATTATAGAAAATAAAATTGAAATCCAAAACAAAGTATGGAGATACATTTTTGTATGTCCAGTCTACCATAAGCTGGGAAATGGTCTTGAGAAGCCATTATCCTTTCTATGATACGAATCAATAATAACTTGTTCCTACATAGCAAAGCCTCTAACTCCATGTTTCCCAACGTGGGGCCCACGCCCCACAGGGGGGCAATTCGAAAATGGACCAATTTTTTGTTTTTTTTGGTTGTGAAAGTTAAAAAAAGTTGGTTTTGTTATTTAAGGTTTTTTTTTTTTTTTGAAAGTTACACCTAATTTGGTGGGGCATAGCAGACTTTAGATACTTTAGGTGGGGCGTAGCACAAAAAAGGTTGGGAAACACTGACTCTAACCATTAAACCATTAGAAATCACAGTGCAAGACTTTAAACAATAATGTACCAAAAATTGTAAGTAAAAACACACTTATAGAAATATTTCAAAGCCAAACACTACTAATTCTCAACTATTCTTATGTATATGAATAGGTTCATTTTAATAATCTTCGATATAGCTGAATGGGTAGGTAAGCTAGATAATTGCATTAATCACTTTAAAATATATCAATTTTAACTGTTACAGTAAGAAAAATAAAATTTCTTATACATACCCATTTAATGTATTGATTACTTTATGTGGCTTCAATAAATCTTCAAATGCTGCCTCACTTATACTTAAAACCTGCTGTAAAACTAAGGATGGCACAATCTAAAGGTAATAAAAGAAAATAATGTGGTTCAATTTATTGAAATGGGAAAAAAAAAAATCACAATACAAAGTGAGATATTTTTTGTAAATAATTAAGATATAAATTGTCTTATTGTAGGATTTTACATTTACATATTATAATCATAATGTTTTTCAGTTATTAAAACAAAACAAAAATAATACTGTTTGTATAAGCAAATGGATTTAAATATATAACTCATTTAATAATGCGATTGGAAAAAAAAAAAATCTTTTTACCTATCTGCATTCTTATGATTAATTTTTTTTAAGAAACTTATACTCCAAATTTTTTTTTTTTGTAAACAATTTATTTTTATGAATTAATTTGAAACTTCTTTGCTTTTATTTTTTTTTCAAAGCCATAAAACATTATTTACAATAGTGCAAAATGAGCAACTCCTATTCAGGAACTCCACGGCAGATGTTAGCTGAATTTGAAACTAATTTTAAGCCATTAAATTTATTAGCTTTTATTTTTCTTACAAGCCTTGGGATTCTTGTAAATACAAACAAAAATAATGGTGGTCTCGCTTGTTTTGCATCTTTGGTTGCTGCTGATAGTGACGTAATCCCATTGTTTGGAGCTAATCTATATAATCCCCATCATCTGTTATTTTATTTTTAATGGCCCATTGGTTCGGGCCGAAACATAGTTAATTTAGTTTTTAATTATATATTTTTTTAAATTATTTTATGTGTTGGCCTTTTAATTTTTTAAAAACCAATATGTACACACGTAAAAGTGCTTCAAGAAACAAAAATGCTATCTACAATTTTTTATTTGTGGATTTTCAATTTCCAATGTCCTCATCTCCGTGCATTTATATTAAGTGTTAATATTTGGAGCTCCATTCCAATACCTTAAGTTCTTAAAACTTTTTAGCCCTTCTGAATCTGAAAAAAACATATTCCTCATCCGAAACTTTGAATTTTCCATTCCTCCCAATCATAACGGTTTTAGATGAGAAAGATAAAATTATAATTTTAGCAACTATTATGGACTAACTAATCTCTGAATATGAAAAGCTAGGCAAAATGAACATTTATAATAACTTAACACAGGGAAAGAAAAAAAAAAGTTAATTACCTGTATTTCACTAACTGAGCAGAATTTTTCATCTTTATATTTTTGACAGATTGCAACCAGATTTTGAGATCTTAAGTCAACCAAATCTTCCATTGTGGTACTAAATAAAGAAAAGAAAATAATAATGTAAGTTTACTTGGAAACTGGAATGTAACAGTTTTGTAACGTAATAATAAGTACACTCTTTGACAAAAAACACAACTGACATATTCTAATAAGACAATTATTGAACTACGAAAATTATTCTTCAAAATACTTCTTGGCCAGGCATGCAAACGAGTTTCACTGCCAATGGACATTCTAAGATCACACTTAAATGTTACGCTGCTTGGCCAATATAGTGGCGATGAGACACTCGCTGTGAACATACTGGCTGCTTATCTGTTATATTCAATTCAGCTCCCATTAATAATGCCATTAATAATAATGACAGAGGCTGGCCATGCTGACAAATTGTCACCCTCCCCACAGGGCCGGATTACTTACTATGGAGCCCTAAACATTTTCTTCTTACTGGGCCCCCTCCCTCTCCCACAAGAAATAGAGCACACACAAAATATAAAACAATAAATAAAACAAAATAATGTGAAAAACTAAAACAAATCTTAAATTTTTATTAATAAAAAATATTATTAATATTAATAAACAATAAATTTTAGTTTTTCTAGAAAAGTTTGAACAGTTTGTTTATAAATTTAAAAAAATTGAAACTTATTTTATTAAATGTCTAACAAAAGTAAGTGTATACCAAATATGAATCAACAAATTTACAAATTTTATTATTATTTACAAATCTTTTCAAAATAGACAGTTTGGCCGAGCCCTTCAAAAAACCAGGCCCTAGACATTTGTCTCATTTGTCTATGCGATGATCTGGCCGTGCTCCCCATTAGCCATAGAAATGCTGCAGTGGATAAGTGAGGATACTCATACAATCTGAGAAGTCTCTGCCATGCAAATAAATAATAAAAGAGGATCACTGATAATCAGACAAGTCCAAACAGCTGAATTGTTTCTCTCTCCACCATTCAAAGAGATGTAGTGTCCTCAACGAATTATCATACATAATTGCATATCACTGCGAGATTACATTTGAAAGCAGACTGCCAAAACTCTTATCAACACTGTAGGATGAAAACTTCTATTAAAATGAGACTCTCTTATTTTGAAATACATTAGGTTTTTATGCTTTTGCTTTTTGTTAAAATGTTTATTTTACAACATTTCATCTAAAGTTATTTGTAAAATAAATTAGAACAAAATCATCTTACAAATATTTTGCTAATAAAACAATTTAAAGAAAACCTTGTAGCATTGTTATCAATGAAGATATTATTAATATATCAAGTTCACTAAAAGAATCTTATAAGAAGAATGTTTGTCACTTTTTCGATCAAAATGTTATTTATTTATTTAATTTTTTGTTGTTGTTGTCTGTTAACTATCTTGAGGAAAAGTTACCTTCAAGATATGTAATTACCATACAGCACTTAAATTTGACAAGAACTGTTTGATTTCATAACGTATTTCAGTGTGGATTTTTTTTTTTTTTTTATCAACAACTAGTCACATTTTGAAAGAAAGAAGAACATCCAAGCCCACTCTGCAATTTCGAATCCAAGTTTTGGGCGTATTGGTCACATGGGAGGCCGTTGCCTCCTAACTGCTTAGCTGTGTCCGAACGGCTTACATGAAATGCTTTACACATTACACAGATAAGATGCTATGGAAGAATTAAAAATTATGGCCTACCATTTATAATGAAGCAAGGCTAAGCATTCTTTACAGTCTTCTAAAGTAAATCCAGTAAATTGCACCAGTGAATTAGTCCAAGGAACAGCTAAATAAAAAAGAAAAACAATAAAGTTAATTTATTTTATAATTTAAAGTAATTACCAATGATTTTTTTTTCTTTTTTAATTTCTATTACTTATTTTTGACCAACTTGAAAATATTCTTCCAATGCTCAGAATTTAGGAAGTTGCCATCTAAACATTAATTCTCAACTTTTTCACCAATTATGAAATTTAAATGATATGATCGACAGCAGTTTATAATGGTTAAAAAAAATAACCCACTCACAACAGTTAAATTCTATCTTGAGACGGATAAAGTTAGTTTCTCACTATAAGCCTGTAGGCCCTTGGAGTCATGGGAGGTAAGGCTCCTCGAGTTTCGTAACCAACGGAACTAAGTTGAGGTCGGATGGTCAGTCTGACACCCACTCACCTGTAACCCCTGGGAAAGAAACCCAGTATCTATTCTTTAGAGGGCTAGGTGGACCCTAGGACAAGTCTGGAGGAGAATTCGGCGTGGAAAAATCCTGACCGGGGTCGTGGATCAAACCCAGATCTTCCAGGTCCCAGTCAAGTGCCTTACCACTTGGCGAACAGGCCCACCTTGGAGATGGATAAAATTGGTTTGTTTTCATTCAATGCCCAGATACTTGGTAATTTTTCTTCAGTCTAATCAAGAGGTTTTTTTAAAGCAAAAAATGAGTATACCATATGTGGCAATCAACACTAGCCCCATAAAAATGACTTAAATTTTATACTTTGATGTAAATAATAGATTTTACTTCAAATAGAGACATGTTTAAGAAAAAATGTAGAAATTTAGTCAAAAATCCTTATTTCTATACATTAAATCTTCAGAAACATTCTCTAACACACAATTGTTGGCAGGGAGGCGTAGGCCTTATTCAGTGTAGTTTATTAAGATAAATGGCCTTATAACCAAACTTAAAGAAAAACTTAGCTCTCAAATTTACATTTCCCAAACATTTGATTTCTAAATGCAAATAAAAATCAAATTGAAATCTCTTAACATAACATCTACCCATCTTTGTACAAACAACATAATTCAGATGAAAGGATGATAAAAAGATCCTCTTTTGATCTGAGAGGATAAAAGGGGGAATTTTATTCTTTAAAGAGATTTGTTTTTACATTGCATTCAACATGGAGAATGAGACAGTCTTTCAAGTCCAGAATTACAATTTCTACAAATAATAAATGGAGTCCATTTATGGTGAAACAAAAAAGACTGTCAGTTGTTACCTTTTAGTAAGATAAAATGAAGGTTAAAAGAAAAATAGTTAGGGCAGTTTAACGTGCAATAAAATTGAAACACAAAAAACAGGAGTTTGACGATAACTCAAAGGCATGAATTGATATGCCCATTTTCTTTACTCCTGTTTTTCAAAAATAGTATACTTTCTAAACTTCATTTTTTGTGCAAATTTGTCAAGCCAAAACAATGTTGAAACTGAAGTATATTTTAATTTAAATCTTGTAAGAAAACCATTTCGATAATTGTATGAAATAGTTAATTCATTGGTTTTAAAATGTAATTAAAGTTTTAATAACTTTTACTAAAAAAAAAATTCCGTAAGATCTCTTAAATAGAAAATAAAATCATTATATTAGTACATTTTTAAATTTCTTCTTTTTTTGTAATTTTAAAGTTAATTTAAATACAGAAATTGATATATAAATACTTATTATGTAAATAATCTAGTATTAAGCTTAATATCACAGCTGTACAGTTTTCTTCATAAAAGAAGCTACATTTAATGCTAATTATCGCTTGTTCTCTTCTGGTGCGAGGTTCGCCTTGCAGCGACTTGCTTGGTCCGACAAGAGTTGACTGCACGGCAGCCACAAACCATTGTTTAAAACAATCCCCATCTCGAAATGACTGCTCGGAGTTCAAGTTGATGACAACATGACTGGTAAAGTTTATTCCAGACAAAATCGATCACTACGTAATGACCATATATGGCAAATCCCTTTTCTTTTTTTTTTGGGGGGGGGGGAGGGAATTACTATAGTTTCTTAGAAAACAATATTTGTTTTTATATATTTAATAGCTGAAACCATGTACAACATATCAACAAAACTTGTTAGTAAATCAGTAAAATTTTAATTATGTAGAGTTTATTTAGATTTATATAGATATATATACATATATTATACAGATTAACTATTTCACAGAAGAGTATTTTCTAAACAACGTATAAGGCTACTGTGATCAGAAAAGCAATTTCAAATAAAACTTAAAGCTACAACTTCAATAAAGGAAATATCAACTTAAACATTACTTAAGGAATAAAAAAGAACTTACTTTCTTTAAAATTAATCCTAGCTAGAAGTAAACAGGAGGCAGCAACCAAAGCTTGGGGAAAAGCCCCAAATTCTGGATGAAGAAGACTCAATTCACTTATATAATGTGAAAAGTAAATCACTGACAGTTCTGCCGACGTTAACTTCAATAGTATTTCTAAGTAGTCAAGAACTGTTATAACCTAAACAAAAATAACATTCGTTACTTATAAGTACATTCAAGAGAAAATCTGACTTAAATGAAAATTAAAAAAGTTTCATTATTTTAAATAAGTAAAAATCTGAAATGGAAAATAGATTTTTAGTAGCAGGTTCCAAAAACGACAGGTAAAACTTATCCAGTCAATGAAAAAACAAAATGCTTTGGTGGGTAACTGAATCAATTTGTAAAATAGCTCAGTATGTACATTTATGACTCACTATGTACATTTTAGTGAGCTACCAATTAAAAAAAACAAAGCATTCCAGTGATTTTCATCTTCCAGCCAAAAACAAATCTATCTTTAGAGGTTCTCATTTTTTAATTCAAAACAAATTCAAACATGCAGCATATATACCCAGTTCTCAAGTAAGGTCCAGACTTCCAAGTACTCGAGTTCATCACTATTTTTAATTAATAAATTTTAAAATTATTTATTTGCTTTATATAAAAATGGTATCATGTAACAACCATTTCAAGTATCAACAAAACTTCTTAAAAGAGAAACAAAAAACATTTAAAAAAAAAAGTGCCTTAACCTGAATAATAATTTATTGAGAAATGCATAGAATTTCTGAACTAAGTGTAGGACTTACTTGCAATTAACTTAAATATTACTTTTTTTATGTTAACTTTTGCGTACATAATTCTCAAATAACACTACTATTAATAATAAAATTATTATTAATGCATTATTTTAATGGAAATATTTTTAAAGAAATAAAGAGATTTAAAAGAAATATTTTAAGTTTTCAGAATTCCTACCCTTAAGTTTCCTTTCAGTGTGGCCACTATTTGTCCCATCATTCTCACAACATCTTCATATTTGTAGGTGTTATCAGTAAGCCAAGCTGCTTCTCTAACTGTTAGGATGTCCTGTCCTAAATATCTAATTTAAATGATTGGGAAAAAATATTAAAATAAATAGTAAAGAATTCATTAATTTCAATAATAATATAATTAATTTTTTACTTAAAAAAATTTCTTTAAAATTAAAAAGAATCCTTTTTAAAATTAATGAAACAGTTATCAAGCATTTAAAGCTATTAGCGACTCTGCAAATACATTTCATACATTTAATCTGTCCATCTGTCACCACCTCGTAGCCAAAACTACAAGTCGGACAGACATGCATCTTATCTTACTGGAACCCTTAAGACTTTGTAGAGATAGAGAAAAGTACGAGTACTGATCTGACGTCGCTTACTTTCTCACAGAAAGTGGCAATAAATGAAGCATTGTAGGGTCATTGTAGGTACACTATGAAACCAGCTTTTTGCCTTGCTTTTGAAAGAAAAGTTTAAGTTTCGCTATCGAATGCACATATATTTTTTTTCCCCAAATAAAACGTGACTTAAAAAGTTAGCAACAATAAAAAAGATGGAGACAGTCCTTAAATATTGTTTACTTTCAAAGAAAGGGCACAAAATAATCAAAATTTTACTTCAAAATTTGTTGTATATCTCTTGTTGGAACTTTCAAATCTACAGGCTAAAGCATAAGACTAAAAAAACAGATGATGATTTACATTCAAATTATTCCCATACTAATGGATTTAAAAATGTCCTTAATTGTTACTTTCATCCAAAAGATTATGGATTATTTTTATTTAATGATAAACAGGAGATCACTATGTACATCATGCATGGAAATTACATTATATCATCTGCACATACAATTTCAGTGATTCACGACTTTTTCTTAAAATTTAATTCACAAGTCGTTAGTTGTGTTCTGACAACCAACACCTTTGAGTTGACGAAATGTTTTTTATTTATTTATTTATTTTTTGTTTATGCGGAAGAAGTTGCTAGCAATTGTATGAACATGATACTTCGTCACATTAAGTTTATTGTTGTATTAAAATATCTGTACATTTTGTTTACACTAGAAGATCATTTTAAAATTTAGTAGTTTCTGTAATGGCATTACATAAAATCCAATTTCCAATATTTACTTATAGTTCCTTCAACTCATAGTAACTATATTTGCAATATACCAGTTTATACTATTGTTTATGATAAATGATGATGTTGTTATTTTCTTTTAAGTTTTAATTTATTTTTAACATTCAAATGTATTTTGCTAAAAATTCATCTTCATATTATTTTACTATATTAATAAAAACATAATTTGAGTAAAACTGAAATATTTTTTAATACCATTAACATTCTATTCCATTTTTTTTTTAAAAAAGTCCACCATTTTATAATAAGTAAATAAAATTTTAAGTACATGGATTGATACAAAAGTGCTTAATAATATTTTGTAAAAACCATAAAAATTGTTCATAAGATTTCAAATACAAGTTTAAGACTTGTACATTCTGTATGCAAGAATACAGCATTTTTTTAAAAAAAAGCATGGCTCCACTGGATGTTACTTTATGTATGAAATTAAACAAAGCGTTGAAGTAAATAAAGACTAAAGAAATAACCATGTTCTACCATAATTTTTAAAAATACTTTACCTTGTGCAAAGAACTAATGCAGTTATTCCTAACAACTGCAACTGTGATTTGTAACTCCTAACAGCCATTAAAAATCTGTCGACAGCCTGCATGGTAATGTGGAAAGTTAAATTATGAAAATCCTTCATTCCAGTTACTTCCACAAGCCAATCCATTAGAATGTGCCTGTAAAAATATGGAAAAGTTTGTTCAAGTATGATAAATATTACTAAGAGAATCCAAGTAATCAAATACATTTAAGCAATTTTAAACAACACCAGGATGATTCAGGGATTCAGGTATAAACTTACACTTTTAATCGAACATTATTCAATATAAAATTTCCAGTAATCAGCAAATTTCAGAGTTGATTTCTTGAAAGCACTCATACTAAACTAGAAATTTGCTGATTACTGTGAAACTAACTTATAAAATTGTATTCTTTAATAGATAATGTACTAACTGCACATTTTAGCAAAGTTCTACTCAAATATCAGTTATCAATTTCCAAACATGAAGCCTTCAATTAAAAACATTTAAAAATTGATAAAAAGAAAGAAAGTAACTTATTCAGTAAGTTCAATAGTGACTGAGAAAAGTTATTCATATAGTCAAGGCTCAAATTTATTGAGCAAAATAAATAAGAAAATTAGGAATTAAAAGCATTTCCAATTTTTTACTTTATATTACATTCAAAAATATAAAATTGTTTCAGTCAATGATTTTGAACAATAGTTTTCAAAGCAATTCTAGGATAGGTAGTTCTGGAAGTTATTAGAAGGTACTAGACCAGAACTTACACTATTAGTTCAAGCTTATTGGGATTTCTCACTGAATGTCAATGTAAAACAAAGTTGCAATATACGATGTGGTATTCAAAAACTTGCTAGAATTCAGCTTCTTAAACTTATCAAGCTTCAGAAGCTCGGAGATAGCGGAAAGGAACTTAATTAAAACAAATTCTCTTACCTCATACGAGGGGTGAAGTCAGTGTTTACTTTGAAAATGTTGCCTATTTTTGTTGCTTGGGATGATTGAAATAAATCACGTACAAACGAAGCAGCGCTCACCAGTGAAAGGCCTCCTCTTTTGCCCGAAACATATATTTCACAGAGAGATAACTGTGCTTCCAAACATTCAGGATGACTAGTTGCCAAATCTCTTAAAGCTCGAATACTTTCCAATTCTGATCCTTTATCAATAACCTATAAGAGTAAAATATTAGTAATAAATAAGAAAATAAAAAGTTGGGATTTTAAAGAATGTAGAAAAAGAAGCATGTTTCATTGCAATTTCTATTATAAAAATTTATCTGTTTTATTTGTTTTGCTGTAATAATTATAAGAAATATGAAATTCATGAAGAATTTTAATTTCTAACCAAACAATGTAATAAAATACCAACAAATTTTTAATCTGCTAAACTAAAAAAAACTGCTTTCTAAAAAACATCAACTTACAGAAAACTGATACTTGTTGTTCCACAGTGCAAAAGCAGAGTGAGAACAACCAATTTCAGCTGCACGCTGATACCATTTGAGAGAGTCGGCTTTCTGCTTCTCATCATCAAAGAAAGACAAAGTACGACCAATACAGTAGTACACTGATTTATCACACTGAAATGAAATACAAGAAAGATTTTTTTAGTTTATCAATTAAAGCTTGATCCATATAAAGTAAGAAAATTAATGGGAACGTGTCAATTGTAAGAAATGTTGAGTCTTTTTCAAAATAAAATACATAAAATTAAAATTTAAGCACAGAATGGGAAAATGAAACCTTCAGTATCACAGAAAACCCTTTTTCTTTCCACAATATTGAAATGTCATTTACATTCTATACTTCCTTCAAATAAGCTTTTACATATATTCCATTTTCTTTCTAATATATGAATTACTTAAATGACGCCACATATCCTTCTATTTGCTAACTTTGATTCATTTTAAAATTTCCTGCCCTACGATTGACGGAAAACAAATTCAAAATTTCGTTATGTAATTGACAATAGACTGCATATGTTCATTGATAAAAACCCAATTAAAATATTGAGGACACTAATAATCACGGATAATATCAATTCACATATTAAAAAATCATACAAACTTTGGATAAGTAAGAAATTCATTTAAAATATAATATGTTTCGGCAATTATAGTTCCAATTGCCATTTTCAAGTTACCAAATAAGAGACAGAATGGAAATAAATAAACAATCTGAGATTCAAATCTCAATCGACCTTCTTTTTAAATCTCATGTTGTTTATTTATTTCTGTTGTCTGTTATTTGGTAACTTGAAAATGGTATTTGGAACTATACCTGCAGAAACGTGGTACTATATTTTAAATATATTGCTTACTTTATCCAAAGTTTGTGATTTTTTTATTATCTCAATGGTTTTTTACCTCTCACACGTTAAATTTATTAAGTCTATTAATCACGGATAACAGTTCTATGATTTGAATAAAGACTGTTTTGTTTGCTGTGCTACCCAAAGCAGTACATTTCTGATAGTACTTTATGAAACAAAATATAGATATCTGTGTTTTCCAGATAAATGCACTTTCCTATCACTGAAATCCGATGATTGTGCTAGGCAAAGCAAGTATGAAATTCTTCTTTAATCCTTTGTAGCCTGATCCGCTCATAAATGATCCAATTTGAAGCAAAATAAATAGGGATTTCATATTTAAAATGCTATTTATATAACATTGATATCTTTCCGATATCAACAGTTTTTAAGCTAGTCTGGCATAAAGGCTGGTTTTCACTTTTGGGGCTAGCTTACTGCCGGGTATCTATGGTGTCGTCTAGCTGAAATTCAAAACTCTCTCTTCCATAGAATTAACAAAGAACAACTGGGTTCCCATATACACCAAGTGATCAAATGCTTGATGAAGCTTGTGAAGGGTTCTCATTGATCATTTGGGAAGTGATTAGTCAAGATCATGGCCCTTGGTGCTCAGCAGAACCCCCACACTTTTGAATAGAAGGCGATTTTTTGTTGCTTTTGGCTGCTCCGCCTCTAACTCAAGATGCCCGAATTTAGGCATTGTTCATTATTGGAGGTAAAAATCTATAGGGATCATCATTGACCAGTCCTTCTAGTAAAAATGAACATAACAAAGTGGTTCGTTCACTAGCGTAGCTGGGGGGGGGGGATCTACCCCGGGCAGCACTTTTGGTCTACAGTAGTAGTCAGGAAACATTTGGACTTTTTGTCTAGGTTTGATGCGCATTGAGACGGACCACAAACTCATGGACCGCCCCGGGCAGCACAAACTATGCCACTGGGTACACTAAGGAATAACAAGCAGCAACAACACTGCCTGTTTAGTGAAATCAGTCTTTAAAGGATAATAGTGCAGTAGTTTATTGAAGACCAAGCCCTTTTGATTTGTCACAATCTCTGTTATTCCATTGAGCTCTATGCAAGATACGTCGACAATCTCATTTTTTATTCTGATAATTTAATTCAAAATGACGTCTTATAGGTCTTTGGCAATGTTCACCCTGATATCAAATTCAAGAAAGAAGAGGGGGATCCTTTTTCTAACAGCATTCCATTTCTTGATGTTTTAATCCAACGAAAGGATCAAACCATACTTACTTCAGTGTATCGTAAACCCACGGCTCTTCCCATCACCACCAATTTTAACTCTTTCTGTCCAATGTCTTACAAACTGAACAACATTAATATGGCAATCAGAAGAGCTTTCGAGATATCCAGCCATTACAATCTTTTCCAACAGGAAGTTATAAAAATAAAACATCTTTCAAGCCAATGGGTACCCCGAATGATTATTAACCAATCAAATCATCCGTTTTACGCGGAATCTTTATCAGAACGATAAAACAGGAGCACTCTTTAACAATAATACCATAAAGTAGTGTCCATACTCTTCCACCCAGTTTTATTTCCAGTTTTATCTATGATGCTTCAACCCTACAATATTGCATTAGCTTCACCAAGAAAACACACCCTGCAAAAACTGTGCGGTAAAATAAAAGCAACGAGCTCCCAACCTGACCCATTAGAGCAGAAAGGGGTTATCTACTCTATTCCGTGCTCCAATAATAACCAGTGCCTTTATATTGGGGAAACGATGCAGAAACTGAAACAGCGAATTTATCAACATGAATATGCCATCAGACATGATGATTTTAATTATAATACGGCTTGCCATGCCAAAAATACGGGCCACACGATTGATCTTTCACGAGCCTCTATCCTTGACCTTGAGATGAACGATTTCCAGCGACAATGCAAAGAAACTTTTTATATTCTTTCTGATCCTAGTGCCTACAATGACTGTCTCTCAGTTTACAACATCCAAGACAATGGATTACATCGAAAAACAAAACAAAAAAACAATAACATTAAAAAAAAAAAATCTATCCTTAGAAATTTACAATCTCTCCACCCCCTCTAGTTTATAATATAACCTTCCCAATTACCCGGCATGCTCTTGTTCCCACCCTAGGCATTATGGGAATTGTTGTTGTTTTTAAGCTCTCTTTGTTTAGCTTCTCCGCAACCAGATGAAGTCTCCAGTTCCCGGAGACGAAACTAGTAGTTTTTATACTTTAATATTTTTAATGTTTTAATTTTTAACTTGTGCGCGGCAGTCTCTTAACCTTTTTAATCTTTTCTTAAAGAAAAAACCCAAGATAAACATCCGCTTGGTTGTAACTAATTTTAATGCTAAAATCCTAGCAACCAGCTGTTTGAACTGTGACGACATCATTTAAACGGTCCATTACTTTGGTTTCTACTCTCCCCATCTTCGTAATGATCCCTCACTCCAATCAGTGAGTGCTCAGTCGTTTTGTCATGGATAGCTGAACATCTACTGAATAATATAAAAATATTTATTACATAATTTTATTAAACTTAAATTCTTATACATTTAATACTTACATTTGTTTTATTGGTATATCCTGTAAGAGACTGAAAGACTTTGGCTTTACAACAGGATCCAACAGGTGACCAAGGAGGTCTGTAAAACAACCACGTGAAGGCAGGAATTGCAGGTGTGAGTTTCTCCGCTTCTAGGAACAATTTTGCTGTGTATTCACCGTTGCAATCTGTCATTACTGTAAACCATAAAATTAAATAATTAAAATATGTGTTAAATGTATTTCATCTCCTCTTCAGGAATGACAGTATAAAACAACAAAAACAGATTTTATTCCTTCATCTATTCAAAAATTTCATCAATGCATTAGTAAGTTATTACCGATATTACTTTTATTGGTTAATGTTTAAAGTAAATATTGGCTATTTTTAGATACATACAAGCTTTCAAGAATTCTAGAATTACACATATATGAAGATTTTATAGCTTATCAGCCAAAATAGAAAACAGAATGTGAAACAAACACACACAATATAGATTCTAAATTTAGTTTTTATTTTAATCATCAGCATTTTTTTTTTTTTTCATTTCACATGTCTATTTTCTGTTTTGCCAACACACTATCTAATCTTATATCAAGTCTAATTAATCTTTACGAGCCTCTGATCACATTAGGCATTAAAAAAAAAAAAACTTTAATTAATATAAAAATTTTATCTTGTAATTACCCTGGCCTACAAAATCAAAATTATGAATTCATTCAACTTGCTTAACCTGCAGAAACACAGACATAAAGACTACATACGAGTCCTTCAAAATTTGCAAACAAAAATTTAGTAATGTCGAATGAGAATTATTAATAAATTCAGTGAATTTAGTCTGGAAGTAAAGAAGTACTGAAATAAATATATATATATATATAAATATATAAAATCTTAAAACACAAAAAAAGATACTCTAACAAATCTTAATGATTGTTAAAGTACCTTTTCTTTTAACAGAGTTTATAATCTACAAAGTAGGTTAATAACTACAAAAAATAAAGAAATTAAAATTATGTAATACATAATTAATAAAAATCCTTACATCCTTCACTGTATAAATAGGCAACTCCAAGTTTTATAAGTGCTTCTATGTTGCCATGGGAAGCAGCTCTGAAAAAAAAAAATGTATATTTATAAAATCAGTTTGTTTACTAAACACTTAAAATGTTAGTCGAATGAATAATAAAATACATATATACGCACACACACACACATATATATATATATATATTGGGTCAGGGAAAAAGTTCATGGCGTTTTTCCCGATAAATGGCATCAATTGCAAATAATGCCAGAAACACAGATCGCAACGACACCACTAAATGCTCGTTGGAAAGGTGACACTTCTAGCATTATTTTGAGTGTATAAACATTGAAATTGGTGCAGTGGTTGGAAAGTTGTTTGCGTTAAAAATGGAGAAAAATAAGGAAAAATTTCACTATATTTTGCAATTTTACTACGACAAAGGGAAGAACGCAAAGGGAAGAACGCTGCGCAGGCTTGTGAAAAAATTTGTGCTATGTATGGTAAAGGTACTTTATCAAAATCTGCTGCTTGGAAATCGCTTGCTCGCTTTCATTCTGGTAATTTTGATGTGAAAGATGCGGCACGGTCTGGTCGTCCACTCACTGAAAAAGCTGATGAAATTCTTGAAAGAATAAGCAAGATAAGCATATCAGCAGTGTCGATATTGGTATGGAGCTAGACATCGACCACAAAACTGTTTTGAACCATTTACACAAAGCTGGCTACAAAAAGAAGCTCGATGTCTGGGTTCCTCATGAGTTGAGCGAGAAAAACATGATAGACCGAATTAACATCTGCGATGCACTGCTGAAACGCAATGAAATCGAGCCGTTTCTGAAACGTGTCATAACTGGTGATTAAAAATGGATCACATATGACAATTGGAAGCGTCAAAAATCGTGGACAAGGGATGGTGAGCCATCACAAGCGTTCGCGAAGGATTGACGCCAAAAAAGTGATGCTGTGTGTGTGTGGTGGGATTGGAAGGGAATCATCCACCATGAGCTACTTCTGGTTGGTCAGACGATTGATTCTCAACTCTACTGTGCACAACTAGAGATTACGCCAGGCAATTGAAAGAAAACAGCCCGAATTGAATAACAGGAAAGATGTTATCGTCCATCATGACAATGCCCGACCACACAATTCTTTGATGACCCGTCAAAAATTACGAGAGCTTGGTTGGGAAGTTTTGATGCATCCACCGTATAGTCCAGACATAGCACCCTCTGACTATCACTTGTTCTGATCTCTGCAAAACTCTCTCAATGGAAAAAAAACTGCTTTCAAAAGAAGCCTGTGAAAACCACTTGAATCAGTTTTTCAACTGGAAAACACAGAAGTTCTTCACTGATGGCATCATGGTTCTACCCGAAAAATTGCGAAACATTGTCAATAATAATGGAGCATATTTGGTTTAAATAAATTCATTTTCATACTATAAGAAAACTAGTTGAATTTCACTAAAAAAAAAGCCATCTCCAAATCCGTTATTCTATTTCAGTTCATTTCAACCTGAACGTTTCAAATTCTCATCTATGGAGAGACATTCACTAACATTGCCCAAGAAATAACAGATCTTTATCATTACGATCTGTGTAATTTTCTGTTCTGCTTAGCACAGTGAACATGGCTTCAAAACAAAATATGCCTGTATGCTATTGTCTATTTTCTTTTATTTTTCAATGCACATTAAGTCTTCTTCTTCATTGTACTACTTTTGCTGCCCTCTGTATTCTCTACCTGAAACACGTATAGCTACATGTACATTTCTTTCTCCTACTACATGTTTTGCACAACTCTTTCTAAAATTCAATTCCTTATTTTACAAGAAAATTTGGCATCTTTCTAAACCCCCTCAAGAAAAGATACCAAACTGTTAATCCACCCCAGTAGAATATCCCACAGACTACTTGCTGCATCTTATCATATAATCTGGCTTAAAATTTATTATCCAGTAACCAGTGGACAAACCGCCCTCCATTATTGTTAGCTGTTCCTGTACTATCACCAGTATTATTTGTCATATATTGTCCTATATGTTTGTGCCGTCCCATGATGATGGAGCACAAGTAGTGTATCAAAACAGTCGAGTTAACCTCCATCACATAATTTTAATCAAGTAAATGCATTTCACTGCTGGTTCTTTTTTTTTATTTCATCAACAGACAAAATGTTCTGATTAATGAATTCTTTCCTGGTAAATTTTTACAATGTTTGAAAATCACATTAGAAATCATATCTCGATAATTTCCAGTTAGATAATGTTTTATAATACATGAAATGTTTAACATGCAAGTTTAATATATTAGTCTTCTGATAAGATCAGCAGACTTATATTCACGTTTTGTCTATCATCATAGGCAAGTATCATTAAAATCTCATTAAATTATCATTAAGCACAACAATCGCAACAACTGCATCTTTTACATTCGCAACAATCACATTTATAATGCGGCTCTACAACAATCGCAACAATCACAGTAAACTTCTTTTTTTTCCTGGTATTTTCTTATCAGAAGATGTTGCGAAGCATTGTGATTGATTTTCTAATCGCTTTCTCTCCCTTGTTTTTTTTTTTTTTTTTTATATGTTTGAGGTTTCAAAAGTTCTAAACAGAGAAAAACGTTCTGAATCTCCAATAATTATGAGTATTTTATAAGTCAAACATTGGAGACAGTCCTTAGAAAGACAATGCCTCAGAATACAAGATAATGAATGGGTCTCAACCAATGAATTTTTAATCCAGCAAACAACAACATTAATTTAAAAAATAATTAAAAACTTAATTCATCTATTACATTATTATAATTGATACACTTTTCAATCATAAACTATACACAAAATAAGCAATAAATTTCTTATATAAAAAAAAAGCTTCCTAGCATGAAATTTAGTAATAAGCAACCAACTAACATATGAAACATCATTATAAAAGGAAGATAGAAAACTGTCCACTATTTTATTAAAAGCACTACTTATTGAAAACAACTCTTGAACCGTAATCACTCTCTTTGGTCATATCAACGATCTTAATTGAGGTCACAATGTGGTCTTTAGCACACTTCATAAATGCAATCTGCCTAACCATCACTAACTGGAACAGCATCTAAAAATTCCAACCACATTCGCAGTTCCTATAACTAGGTTGTCTGGTCATAATCCATTGTGAAAGATAGGTTGGGAAGGTTTAAAGACGTCATTCAAAATTCATGAATGGCCTGACAGTGATGTTTAGCTGTAATAATACAAAATTCACTTAAATAGAGATTTTACAAGGACTGAAGTTACTTTTATTAATTTTGTTTAGAATTGAAATAATTCTGCTTCATGGCCACATTCACTTAAAAATTAAAAAAAAAAAAAAAAAAAAAAACGTGGTTCTTGAAATGATCAAGAATGGATGATTCTTGTTATTAAATCATTTAACCACAAGATTCCAATAGCCATGGCTATGGCCAGTATCAATTTTTAGTATCACCTTCAGTATTACTTTAAGTCAATACTTTGAATGAGCAAACATTTTTTGATTGTTTTTTTGTTCAATACTATTTTTTTTAATTCATAAGCAAATCAAAGATAATAAAGATTGAGAGTTAAGGTCCAAGTTACCTGGATAACAAAAGACAAAATGAAAGGTCTAATTTAAGGCTTAACAATTAAATAGAGATTAATGTCTTACTTGTTAATACAATGTAGATTTTTCTGAGACGGCCATATGGAATGTAAACTGGCTGATGCCCACAAAGAAGAATTACTATTGATTAAATCATGAAAGTATCGGCAAACCTGTCATTAAAACAAATAATTAAAGCACCTTCAAAATAAATAAATAATAAAAAAGTTGAGTAAATAATAAAAATTTTTGCTTTTCTCTATATAAAATTAACTTCTATAAGACTTATCATCCGGCTTTATATAGTTTAGTAATATAAGTTAATTTTATTTTTATATTCTTTACTTTTCTAAATTTGCAAAAGATTAATTGAAATCTTTGCTTTGAGAAACTCGAAAAGTATGCTTTGAGTTTTGCCTGTTCGATTAAATATATATTTAAATATACACACACACAAACAGAGAGAGTGGGCAAAGTAATATGAACATCTGTGAAATGACACAAAATCTGTATTAGTAGGGTGTTGGCCTGAATTACAGCTTTTATCCGACATGGGAGAGACAAATGACGGGTTCAGAAGCCAATCAGTGTAAGTCAATAAACCAATAAATGAAATAGGTTTTTTTTTTAAATTACGTACCAAAAAATAACAACATTTGTAAATTTGAAGAATAAATTTTTTATTGAAATATAACATAACTATACACTTGGAGGAGTGATTTGGGCACTTTGTCAACCGAAAGTATAAACATTAGAGTATGACTTACAGAAAAAATTTCAATTTAAAAAAAAAATGACTTACACTGATTGGCTTTTGAACCCTCCAAACATACAGGTCATGCACAATGTTCAAGGGAATGCGCAGCCATTCCTCATGCAGAGCGGTCTCTAGTTTAGAAGGTGTGGAGGGAGGTGGAAACCTAGCATGCTCCAAAATACTACACAAAAGGTTCTATGCTAAGATCAGGAAACTGAGTAGGCCAGATGAGATGTTCCACTTCATATTCATGCTCATCGAACCATGCTTGGACACACTAAGCAGTGTGGATGGGGATGTTGTCGTCTTGGAACAGAGGTCATTCACCAGGGAACCACAGTCTGAAATGAGGATGGAGATGATCTTCCAGAATACTGAGATAATGCTGTCCGTGACCTTCCCATGCAGGAATACAAGTGGTCCCAGACCAAGCAAGATTTTGAACCCAACACCATGCTTAACAATAGGAAGGAGACAGTCAACATGAAAGGCTTCTGTGGGCATTCTCCACACTTAAACATGTCCTGTGGTCTGATATCACGTAAAGGAAGATTCATCTGACTAAATGATGTGTCCCCACTGCTGTTGTGTCCAGTGTCTGTGCTCACGGCACCATTCCTGTCGCTTCACTGCATTACACGGTGTCCCCAGAGGTTTTAAAATAGACTCTCTACCATGCAGATCCAATTGGATAGTTTTGGTTGATACGAGATCCTGGAGATGAGTGTTCATCTCGGAAGTTATCTGGGACACTGTTGTCTTATGCTGTCAGGTCAGTATCAGCTTCAACACCCATCTATCCCTGTCATTGAGCTTTGACTTTTCCTCAATGTTCTGCTTCGCAGATGACATCTTACCATGTTTTGTGTAGGCTGTCACAACAGTTGTCACAGTGCTTCTTCCAACATTCACAAGGTTGGCTGTTTTCGTCACTGAAGCTCCAGCGAGGCATGTTCCAATGATCATGCCTCTTTCGAAGTCTAAGAGGTTGGACATAATAGCGTTTCACTGCTAGCACAAGTTTCACATGCAACCCATTTGACTGCTGCTGGTCAACTGATACCTCAGCCTTCATGGCCACTAGGTGGCAGACGTCTATTCTAGATGGCATGGCTCTGCTAAGCAAATGAAGTAAGGCCCATTTTCATATAGGTGTTCATATTATTGTGTCCACCCCCTGCATATAATACTTTAATTTATTATACATATATAAAAAATATTTAGGTAGATAATATATTTTAATTTATTAATTATATACCTAAATATTTTTTTAAATATTATTTCTTACTAATTTCATTTGTCAATAACAAAAACAATGAATATTGACTTTCAAATTCTAATAAAATATGTCAAAATATCTTTTTATACAATCTTTATTTTTGTCCTTTATTTTAATAGCAAACTAAAAAAAAAATCATGTAAGTTTTATAAGCCAGAAAAATAAAGAATTAATAAATTTTTGTTATTGGATCCATTTTAATGGGCCGATATTGTTTCTGATGTAAACAGAATTTCTTACAAACAACTCACTAATAAAAAAAAAAAAAAAGCCATAACAATTATATAAAGTACATGCATTCCACCTCATTTTATGCTACCTCGCTTTATTTTCTTTTTAACTTACCGATCTCATTTTCATTAAGTCTAATAAAGGAAGGCCTTTCAATATAATAAGAATTAATTCTTCTGGAAGGTCTGTCAGACATAGCTGATTGCTCAGTGGAATGCTTTTGGAAAGCAACAACGGTTCTTTGGGAATTCTTTGGTGTCGGCCAATGTACAAACAGGCATGGGAAGGTGCTGTTAAAAAAGATAAAAAGAAAAGTATGTAAAGAATCTCAGCACAGCAATAAATTCAGAGAAACAGGGGATACAAAGTCAATAAAATAAGTAAACTTAAAGCGGAGTAATTTTCTGAAAGTAAATTCATGAACAGGTAACTGTATCAGCAGCGATATCAACTGACTATGAATTGGATCCCTGACTATCTATCATGCTTTGCTGGTACTATAATCCTTCTGTTATTCCATCAAAACAGCTAATCTCCAATATAATTGATAACTAGAGGATTGTTTTCTTAGTTGTAGTTTTTCCAAGATTAAGACATATTTTATTATTGTGCCATTCAGATGAGAGATCTTAAAAAACTAGCTCAATATAGTTTTACATCTTTTAAAATACAGTGAAAACTCTATTAACTGTCACCATCAGGACCAGGACTGTGACGGTTAACCGAATAGACGGATAACAGAAATTTCACAATAAACATGCGCAGAAATGAAATTCAATGCTGATTGGGGATGAAAAGCAAACAATAAATTAATACAAAGAAAAATCTATCGGTGACAAATAGATATCGTCAACACCAAACAAATAATAATAATAGAAATACAAAACAATACTAGATAATAAGGTTTATATGCCAAAGCTGTAATCAGTCATCATCTTCTGTTCTTTGAGGCTCGAGCTTTTTTTCATGGCAATGTCCCGTATTTTACGGAGAAGTAGGTTTTGCGAACGATGATGGATAACAGAGAGTGACTGTTAATCGAGTTTTCACTGTATTTATATTTATGCCAAAAAAACTGGAGTGAAATACATTTAATACTTTATCTCCATTGAAAAAAAAATGCATTTATACAATATAAAGTTTTAAGGGCTAAATCATTACAAAGTTTCACGAGATTAACCTTCTTATCCAATTTTTTATAATTTTTAAGAATAGCCTACAATAAAAATAGTAAGAAAGCAGAAATGATAATCACCATCACATTTAAATGACTAGAACCTGACAATTACTTTGCTGTTTCTTTTACAGGGATTCTTTTGTATCTTTTCACTGCAGTAATAATATGACAAGCAGTAGACGTAACTTAAGGAATCTTATGGAAATTATCTACTTATTTATTTTTCTCTACTGCAACATCAATTCTAGAATAATTTCAAATACTTATTTGTAACCCCCCCCCCTTCCCCTATGGGAATTTATACAACTTTTCTTTTCTCCTTTTTATCCTATTATCAAAAGAATGGTTATTTAAACAACAACTGAAACGGTGATTTTCGAAAACCAGGTAAAAAAAAATCTGCTGTTCTGCCAAGGATGCATATGGGGGTGGGGGATGCCGAGGAGTTCTGCCCCCTCTCCCTTTTCCGGAATTTTAAATTTGACTTGTTTTTTTAGTTCTTTATTTCGCTAACTTGTCCCTACCCCACCCCGAAATATAAATCCTATATATTTTTGTTCATATTCAGCATCTTTTATTCAATATATTCTAAGGCTTTTCTGAATTGTCAGAACCTTCTCTTAAAGTTAAGAAGCCCTTATTGAAAGGTTTAACGATACATTTTCATCTTTCTGACCTTCGTAACTTATGAACAAATAAAAACTTACAATTTACAGTGGTCTAAATTTCAGAATTTCTTTTATATTCTTGCTGGGTTCATTCAGTACGAGATACGTCTGTTTGAAGATCTTAATATCAACATTAATTCTGGCTACGTGGGTTGTTTTAAATATGGTTATGTTTTAAATATAGTATCATAATCTACATTAAGAGAATCACATTTTTTTAATAAGTTTGACTTAAAATAAATATTAAAAATATCATTTTTCATCGATCTCATACCACTTATAAAAAATACAACATTCAAATTTCTCAATTAATTATCTGTAAATTAATATTATCACTGTAAATAAAAGAAACGTATTTTGTTTAGATTGATCGTAAAGGCTTCGATTTTTTCCCCCCACCTGTTATCACTTCTTTTCCCTACGTCAAATTCATTCTGTCACAACTAGTGTATCATTCGTTAATCTACTAATACAAGATAATGTAGACTTTTAATAACAAACTTGCTTAAAAGTAAATATTGTGGAATAAAATCGTAAGTTATATTTACTATTAATAAACATAATATTTTTACTGATCCTTACAAAATTAAATGTTATGCCTTGCTTCATATTCTTGCATTGTTTTATTGTGTTTTTCAGTCATATTTAAATGATTAAGATCATAAAAAGTTAATAATAAAACGAATTAAACACAAAAATTTCACATAAAAAATGGCTGTTTATTTTAAATGTGAATTCCGTAACAGGTGTAAAATAATTTTTACTTATTTCTGTTTTGAAGTGTAACTCTCAGATTTAATTTTCTATTTCGAATGTAAATTATATTGTTGAATGTAAAGCACGTAAAAAAAATATATTTCAGTAATTTTAAATCAACTTGTCATTTTTCAAAAAATTATTAAAAAGTTTTATTTTTAATAGCATTTAAAAATAATAATAAAAATAATTAAATAATAACAATTTATCTGTTTAGTAAAGTTCTATCAACAATATAAATTTAAATTTAAAAAATATATTTTAAATAAATAATACTGTTGGTGAAAAAGTTGCGGGAGGGAGGTTTAAAGAATTTCTAACCCCCCTCCTTCCCCTAACGCAAGCAAACAGAACTGAATATTCAATTACTATTTATTCATAATAAGCATATAAATAATAACTGTTATTTATTTAAAATACTTTGCTTAAAGCATTAATTATAAAATAAAACAATATTTTAAAAATATTCGTTTTCAAAGTAAGATTTCAATCTTATTAGATAGGAATACCATGGTCAGTATTTTTTCAAATATCGTAACAGAACTCATATGAAAACCCGATCCATAGTAAATTTCAAATTCAATAAAAGTTAGGAATTCAAAATATTAGATTCCGAGTGTATCTTACCTTTCATTGTGATTAAATCCCTGAGTTTTGTCTTGTTGTGGTGGCCCGCCACAATTTCATACTTTTTTTTAGTTTCGCAAACTGTCTAATGCAAGGAATGTCCGTCAGAGGGAGGCAGCATCGCCACCGCTGATTGGTTCATTTTTGAAAACCAGCAGCGCGCCTAACGGGTGAATAATTTAAATGCCTGGATTTTTGCCGGGAGTTTTAACGGGGGGATGAACTTGGGAAGTATCCGTTAATACCGTTAGCTTCTACAACTGCTAGTTTATTTCATCACATTTTTGGAGGCAATGAAATGAACTTTCCGATAGCTTATCACTTTCTCTTTTCAGAACAGAGATTTCAGTCAATGGCTTTTTTTCCCCTTGAAATCTGTTACAATAAATAAAATAATATTTGAAAACAATAAAAAAATGAAGCAATATTTTTTTAATGTATCGGATGATTTTAATGCAAAAAATTTGTAACTTTTTTTTTTTTTTTTTTTTTTTGATTTTTGTTTTAGTCTTTTGAAACAAAGTTTAAATAAACACATAAGAAAGCTTAAAACTAAGTGTTGTAGGTATTAATAATTACAAAATTTCATAAATTAATAATAAAAACAAAGATTTTTAAAAATATACTTTTTATTCAAAATAAAATTGAGGGGGTAAAATGAATTTTTGAAATATATAATAAACAAAACATCACAATTCGATCAGGATTATTACATATTAGTATTTGCGTTGAATTATAATACGAAAAATTGTTTGTTTTCGCTTGTCTAACAAAATAATTTATTGTTCATTATTTTTTTTAAAGATTAAAAAAAATTGACTAATTCTAATAATGAAAATTTTAATAAAAGTAAAAAAATTAAAAGTTTACACTTTTTAATTGAGAAGGGAAAGTGTTTTCTTTTCTTGTGTTTTTCGTTATTTATCCTTTTCACTTTCGAATGTACTTATTTTGTGATGTCTAAATTGTTATCTTAAGAGGATTCGTTTAATTTACAGTAAACGTTAATTGTGAATTTCGAGGCTTCACTCCTCTGCCACGATGTTCGTTAAAGCCCGTTACAAATTGCTTCTTGAATGACATAGGCAAGGGGTCGTTCGGGAGTCATAACCCCTTTGAAATCCACGCAATTATTAAAAGAAAAAATGAGTAAGCCTTGCAAATGTTATTATGCAAAGACAAGAATGTACAAAATGAATTCGCTGCTAATGGTTTATTAAGAACATTATATAAAATGAATAGTTTACATATGACGAGAAGGGGCTATATAGGAATATAGTCTGTAATTAAGCAAAATTGTGGGGAATATGCGAAACAAAATTATATTGATATATAATGTACAGTGGCACACTCAGGATTTAGGCTTGGGGGAAGGGGTGCTAAGGATATTGTAAATTTACATTTGAGTCCAATCAATGTAGACCTATTTAAAAATACATTCTTTCAAAGATCACTTTCCAAAATAATAAGATACGGATACAAAAGTGCTTTAATAAATGTTTTCTTCTCGTTCTTTCTTGCCTTTGCTTTCTTTCTTGTTTTTATTCTTTCATAATTTTTTTTTTGGGGGGGGGGGGGGCTTTAGCCCCCTTAGCCCCCTCCGTTGGTGCGGCCTTATATGTAAATAACATAATAATTTAATTTTAACAGCATAAATTTAATGTTATATTTAAACGGATAGAAACGTGGATTTTATAAGTTTCTAATTCAAAATCCAGGATTCCATTTATAACGACATTCTAGACCAGAGCTTCTCAATCGATGTGTTATAAGACAATTCTGAGAGTGTATCTATAATAAGCACATCGCCAATTCTCTAATCTAGACTAAACTCTAGGCACGAAACAAATTTGAGCAAATAGAAATTTAAACAATATTCTATTTCGTTCTAGAATACAGGCGGCCCTCGGCTTTCGCACAATTCGCTATTTCGAACATTTTTAGAAATTCGATTTTGTAAAGATTTTTGTCGATAATATAGAAATTGTTCGCCTCCACGGAGCACGGTAGCTCGCGGGCACTCACATTGCCGCATAGAGTAGCGGACTCGTTTTGACGTCACTAGGGTTCCGATTTTTTGTTTATGTTTAAATATTTCGCTCTTATAAATTTATAAATATGAGTGAGAAACGGAGAAACTAGAGTGTTGATGCGAACAAAAAAGAAATTAAGGACTCATACACTTCATACGATTGAGACAAAGATGGAAATAATTAGACGTTCTGAAAGCGGTGAATCTTTTGCTTCAATCGGCCGTTCGTACGACATAAACAGGTCTACGATATGTTCAATTTTGAAAAACAAGAATAAAATTAAGGAATATCTTCAAAATTGAGGAAATATATCTTCAAAGATTGTTCCAAAAGACACGGCATAGTGATGGATGAAATGGAAAGATCTTTGTCATCGTGGATTGATGATCAACATCAAAACGATGTCCCTCTGAGTTAATCAATTATTCAAACTAAGGCTCTAAGTTTGCATGAAGATTGGAAGACAAGATTAAAAGAAGATTCTAACACGGTGTTTCAAGGAAATAATGGCTGGTTCGACAAATTTCAAATGAGGTATTCTTAGTCATTATATTAAATTCACTGGAGAATCGGCTGATGCAGATAAAGAAGCTGCAAAAGAATTTATTTCCTCATTGTCCACAATTATTGTAGATGGAGAATATTCTCCTAGCCAAATATTCAATGTAGGCCTAGATGACTATCATGGAAGAATGTGATCCCAATGGAGAACGTATATCTCAAGTACGTAGGGCGATTGAGAAAGACACAGCATTTTATAGAACTCGTTATCAAGAAAAGAAAAAAAAAGGTGGTAATCAACTAACTCTTGACAATATCACGATTATTTAAATTAATTCTTAGTATTCTTAGTTAATTTAAATAAAGAAATCGTGATATTGTATGAAGATCTCAGATGTTGATTAACTCTTGACAAGTTTGTAAAGAAAATACCTGAAAGCACTTAAACACGCCTTGTTAACTTAATTATATTGTATTTTAAAATACAATTTTTGATGTTTGTTTTTTTACATCCCTCTACTTTCGAACATTCAACTTTAGAACATATTTTCAGGAACCAATTATGTGCGAAAGTCGAGGGCCGCCTGTACTCATTCACACTCAAAACAGCTTTTAAAAAAAATCACATAGTGTTGAATGGTTAAAAAAGACTTTTTCATAAATCATGCTAGGCTTAATTTCAACTGATTCTTTTATACGTAGGAAAAGCAATGAAAAAGTTTGGTGTGCCGTGGAATTGAAGGACATCATTTATTTTGTATTTGGATTTTAGCAAATGTGTAAGTGTCCCCTGCGGTTACAATGTTTGGGAAGTACTGTTCTAGGCCAGTCTATCACAGCGTTATTAGCGACAACTGGTGTTAAATTCTGTAATAAGTTTAGATAATTAATTTAGATTAATGTTTTAAGAACTTTGCTCTTTTAAATTTGTAAAAATCATACGTACAGTTCCCTTTCAAAAATTCATTCAAACAAACTTTCAGGAATAGGTCTATATATATATATATTTATTTTTTTTTACAAGTTTAAAAGGAGCGTTTAAATCTAAATTCTTTATCTAAATTAAATATAAGAATTATATTTAATTATAATTAGATAGTCAACGCTGGTGACAGTATGATAGATTGACCTACAATTTCTTTGCAGAAATAAAATTCTAGATGTTGAATTAGAACCTTATAAAATTCCATATTTATATCAGGCTAATAATAGTTTAAGTTATATAAGTTAATTTATTCTTTGTTATTTTCTAAAAAACAGTGGACAAAATTAATTTAATGCAACTTGAAATTCATTATTGTGGAAAAGGAAAAATAGTAAAGAAATTCATTATATAATATAAGTTTAATTATTTTTTTTTTACTTCTATTACTTTAATTTTCACTCAAGATATTTGCTAAATAATAAATTCCTCTTGGTTCAAAGAGAGAAATTGAAACTCCCTGATTTTCTTACTTAAAGAGAAGATAGAAATATTAGATAGATTGAAATTTGAGACACCGTTTGTTCGTCAGACGTTATTTATCAGATACTTTGACATCTCATTGTTGCAGTGGTTACACGATAACAGATAGATATTTCATTTACAACACTGACACCTGGTGGATATTTGATGTTATGACATCAACCAAAAGTGTTATGAATTAATTTTTGTACCAATTACTTCGGTTTATTTTGCGATTTTTGAGCAGCCTTGTATTTCTTCACTTTATTAAATACGTAAGTTCCTCAATATTTCTAAACACAATTTTCATCTACGTATTGAATAGTAACGTAGAGGTATTAACTCGATGTTAAATGTGTGATAAGAGATACTGTACTTGTGTGAGAGTAACATGAGACTGTGAAGTGCTGCAAGTAACCCTTCTTGTTGTATTCAAGCACTAACTTTGCGGAAACAGTTCGAATATTTTGCAACAGTTAAGAGATTTTCCATGATTGAATGGTCATTGCAGCCATTTTTTTTGATAACACATTTTTTGATAATATAGGGAAAAATGAGGTTGACTAGATGAACATAATTAGTGAGTTATAATGATTACTGCATTATTAGCATAATATGAATAATACTTAAATAATAGTTTTCTTGTGTATTTGTAGGCTTACAATACTGTTTCATATTATTAAACCTGCTTTTTTAATGTCATATATTAATGTTAATTGAAAAACAAAAAAATTAAAAATTGAATTTCATATATTAATTATCTCAACTATTATAAGCACCAGTCATAAGAATTAAAAATTAAAAATTGAATTTCATATAGTTCATAATTTACGTTTATGTAGTAGATTGCACATAAAATTCTTTGACTAAAAACTTTTCGTTTGTGTTTTGACAAAGTCTGGCTATGATAAAAATAAATGGGTATCTCATATTGCAAAGCTTCTTCTTCGTACATGAATCCATAAAACAATAGTAAAAGCAAGTACATTTTACAGTATATTAATACAATAAGCCGTTTCCTTAGCTTTGATAACTCAAAGGTGAAAGGTTTTGGATAAAACATATTTACAAAAGTTGCCCGAGTTGGCAGAGCAACTGCAATTTGTATATTTAGATCAATGGAAATTTTTTCAATGCAAATCTAATACTTGAACTTCTGGTGAATTTATAAACAATCGAGTTTTTATCTTGTTTTTAGCAGAAATACAGTGGTACCTCGGGTTACGAACTTAATTCGTTCCAGAACTCGGTTCGTAGCTTGAAACCGAAACAATGAAATCAATGAAATAGAGACGATCCGTTTCAAGATGAAAGAATCGTTCCTTTTTATTAACATCCGGTCGTTTACCTGACAAAACGCAAAGAGTACGTATACTTCACGTATTAAATAAAGAGAAAGAAAACAACCAAATAAATTAAATGTAAAATAATTACATTTAATAAATACAAATAAATGTCTTGTTTACATCGGAAAAAGAATCATGTGGGCGCGGAGAGATACTTTCAGATGCTAGATGAGACGCCTTTGGTGTGATTTGGCCCCGTAACTTGTAACTTTGTACTGTACGCGATCGTTTGTCTCCAACGTTAAACCTTGCTCTCTCCATCACATTCGTTCGTAACCCGAGGCATTGTTCGTTACCCGGGACAAAAAATTATCGAAGTTGTTGTTCGTGGCCTGAGTCGTTCGTAACCCGAGGTTTCACTGTAATAAGTTTTTATTTACAACCTGTCGCTGACTTCAATATATTTTGAGTTCAAATTATTCAAATTAAAGTTATCATTGTGTTTATGCAAAATCATGAACTTTGGAAACGGATAACACAACTTCAACAACGCACATCTTATTTACTACGAAAGAACCATACATTTTAGAAGAACTTCAGAGTGAATTTAATGAATTACAATGATATCAAGTATATTTTACGTTTGATTCAGAGAATCGAGAACAGGATCTCTGAAAGTATTTAAAGATCCATGTTTTTTTTTTAGTTTATATTCACTTTTATTTTAAAGTAATGTTTGAATCTTTTTTGTCAGATTGTGAATGTATATCAGGTTTATTAAAAGTGAAACTGATTGCTATATTTGTTATTAGTATGTATTGTCCTCCAAATGAGAGATGGCCGGCGGAAGTTTGAACTGCGCAGCCCTTCCGGTAGCTGATCAATTATGTTTTCCTGTCACAATGGACGATGGCGTCTGTTTTCACTGAGAAAGACTTGTTGATAACGCCAAACTATTTAGCGTTATTTCAATACCAGTTGCTAACAATAAGTATTTATATAAATAAATAAATATATATTATTTATAAATACAATGCTCTTTTGCAAAGTAACAAGCGATTACCGTAATGGCGGCGTCCTGTCATAAAATCAGACGGAAGTGCCTGACCAGACTAATCGATCATACATGCGCAGATCGCACAAAAACAGGGCGGCCATCTCTCATTTGGAGGACAATAGTATGATGTTTATATTTTTCATTTCAAACATTGTTTCTAGTCATTACTTTAGCATTGGCTCTCTAACTAGACAATCAAGAAATTACGGCACTCATAGAGAATATATTGTGAGAACTGAATGATGATAATATGTGCCACTACTTATTTCGGCCTGAAAAACCACATTCATGCTTTTGTAGTTTTTACTCACTTTTCATTGAATTGAAACCTGCAATGTCGCCAAATGTGAAGCAATTTGATGACTGAAGCTACAGAAACAGGTAGGCTTCCTTAAAAGCGTGTCTTTTATCTGTGCATTGATATCTCTTAGCAATCATTGACTATCAGATGTCTCAACACAATAAGGCTTCATTTTTTTCCCGCTAATCACACTATCACGATAACGTAATGCCTCCGGCATCCGAATTATATGCGTGACCTTATGAACTCCGCGTGCCGTAACGATTTCTTTCCTCTTGAGCATAGGCTTCACAGACGAAGTTGAACAGGAGAGCTGGTCGTGTGTTTTCCCGCCTTTATCGCTTTTAAGATTCTGGTCCATTTCTTTCGATATTGATAAAGGTGTACCATCACAGGCCAAGCAGGCCCTTGGGTGACCGAGAGGTTTAGGATCACAGCTATTCTCGACCAACGGGACTGTAGTTCGGATGGTCAGGCCGCCTTTAACTAGTAAGAAACCCAGTAACCATTTGACAGAGGGCTGAATTAACCCTAGGATTCATCTGGAGAAAAAATAAGAGTAGAAAAAAAAATCCCAGATCACCGACTGGGATTGATCCTGGGCTCCTCCAGAACCACTTGAAGGTTTTTACTTTAACTTGATACTCTTATAAACAGTATGAGGAAAAACTAGGAAGAAAATGTTTCCTTACATACCGAATTTGCGTTTTTTTCTGTCATTTTGATCACTTACCCTGACTATCAAAAAACCTTTTTATACCAGAGATTAAGCACATATCTCTCAATGTCACTTATATGAATTGTAATTCGAATCAATTTTACTTCAACTTTAGCGCTAATGTCGAAATTTTAGTTTTACAATTTACCAGATTTGTTTTCAAATTCTTGATATTTTACAAATTTGTAGATTCTCTTAAGAATCTTGCGAATACTCCAAATATAAAAACGAATTATTTGTAAATTAGTAAATGTGTTATTGTAGAACTGACCTACATTTGAAGATATATTCAATGCAGTTATGAATATAAAGTACGCTACTTGTGGCCCCGCGGGCTTCAACGAGCTCCGTAGCAGTTTTTTTGTTTTTATTCACGCACTTCAAAAAATTGTAGTGTGCTAGACCCCACAGAGCTATCACTATAGTCTTTGTAAGTGTTAGTAATATTTTATTTGCTGTTTAGAATTAATGATATACGAAATACTTTCTAATCAGTGATAAAGAAAAGGATAGAGTTTCTATCCTTTCTAAAATATTTCATTATTTTTTCATAATAGTAATAATAATAATCATCCAGGAATTTTAATTGGAAGGGGCTATAGAAATCCCCACCATAGTCATATCCGGTCAAAGAAAGTTTTTCGCGGGAGATGGATGGGAAATATATTGGTAATGTAAAAAAAAAGAAAATCAATAAATTTGTAAAAAAAAATTAGTATAATAAACTGATAATTTAAATAAAATTTATAATTTCTAATATCTGTTAATCCTTCTGAGAGGAAAAAAAATTACAAAAATTGTATTAAAATTGAAAAGTAGCGTTGGGGGACAGGGAAAGAGTATGTCAACCCCCCCCCCCCCCCCACACACACACACACTTGCTCGTTTGGGCACGAGTTGATGCAAGTGATATGACGTGTCCCCTCAATAATTGGGGGGACACTTGATAAGATGTCCTAATCAGGAAGGGGATTTGAAACGTACGTTGTGAATTCTTTTGAAACTTTTAAATTGTTATTGTACATGGTGCTTTTATGGTTGGCGGTTTTATTATGATAATGTATAATTCATGGATACCATATATTCATTATAAATATATTTTGAAGAATACTTTTATTCAATGTTTCGAAAATCAGTTATTTAATCAACCTGATTAAATAATTCTAATATTCTTGATAAATTTACAGTTAACTATGCAATCTAATTTAAGAAGCTAAATTTGAAATAGAAAAGTGTAAAAAATCCAATAGCGCTTAAGAACAAAATTATAAAGTTAGAAAACTTATAGATTTTGTTTTTTGAAATTTCGCATCCTCTTTTTGCTGCATTGAAAATTTAAAACATCTTTATACAATAGATTCTTTATTTAAGTTGTTCTAAGATATATGCTATGATGAACTTATAACAAAATAAGACTATTATTATAAATATTCCTTTCCTCCAACTGACCGAACAGTCAAGATGGAAATTTCCTGTCTACCCCTCTTTCATCACAACCCCTTCACGTTTGCGAAACCCACCAACCGTTAAATTTCCACATTGTTCCCGGGTTGCTTCAGTTCAACGGAGATTTTCCAATTAAAAAAAAAAATTGAAAATTTAACAGATAAAGAACGTTTAAAATTCCATTTAAATTAAATTTATATTTATTTAGGAATTTCTAAAATTATTTAGGACTTTCTAAAATTCCTTAGAACCAAAGCGCCGTATAAAAAGTCCGCCATAATAGTTTTGGAGATGTGACGTCATACTTTCTTAAACTTACACAACGTGGTCGTTCTCAACTTGCAAAGTGATTCCCTTTTTAGTGTAGTTTTTGTATCTTTAATGTTCTAGTAAAATGAATTGTAAGAAATTGTATTATAAATATTGTTTAGTACCACACTGTCCTAATACAACAGCAAATAATCCTCAAAAGATTTACTTCACTCTTCCTACCAAGAATCCAAGGAGAGAGAAATGGTTGAAGGCCATGAGAAGGAAGCAATTATCTCAGTACACAATTAAGTTTGTTTGTGAGGACCACTTTAACGTAAGTATTTTTGTTATAAGTTTAATAAATTATGTGGAGAGATGACATCGTAAAATGTTAACAATTTCTTAATTGAAAAATATAGATTTAGAAATATATACTTTATCAAAATAAATCGATAGTTTTTATTCAATGTAGGATATTTTACACATGAATTAATTTTTTTTTTAATTTTACAATGTCACGTTTTTAAGTTGTTTAGAAATAATGAAAAAAGCTTCATGTTACATATGAGTACAGATTAAAACAAAAAAAAGTGTCAAGTTGAATCAGCTAATAAACTGTTTCCAATCTAACCACAATATTATCAATAATTGTATTAATATCAGTACAATGATGAAATATTGATTACTATTATTCTGAAGTAGGAAAATCCTTCATTTACTCTGTATAGTTGATGAACATTGTTTACTTCTTCCGATCCAATTTACACAGTAGTTTGTCTTACCTTTTATTTGAGTAATTAATCACTCCCTTATGATATTTTAAATATAATACTTTCTTAATTCAAAAGTAAGATTTGATGATGTTGTTTTTTTTTTGTTTTAATTTTTCGAATTAAAAAAAAAATAAGGAAAATATTAATAATAAAAATTACCAACATGGACGAATAAAAGTTCATAAAGAGAGACAATGCTTAATTATTTATAATAAGAGTATTTCATCGGTATTTCATTTAAGTCGAATGGAGTTCTGATATACTGTCAATACGTTATCAGAAAACTGAAAGATGATAATTAGTAAAAAAAAAAATAGATTGATAGATGTTAAAAAAGAAATTACTAATTGAAAACATCACAGATAATTCGTATTAATATTTTAACTTTTTATATATAGTTTTATCTGGAAATCTTAAGCAAGCAATTACTCAAGGAATGCAAACTAAATTTGTTATAGACAAGTTTAGTTATTATTATTTTTATTAATAATAATAAAAAGAAAAGTTGTGATTAAAAAAAAAATAGATTTCATTGAACTTTGATATCAGATTTATTTTGATTTCTTAAATATAAATTGTGAATAAATCATTAAGCTGCCTTATCTATTTATAATTATACATGATATTAATTATTTACTTTTCTTTATTATTTATAGTTGGAAGAGGATTTGGAGAACTACATAAAGTTCAAGTATTATGGAGGACAGTACAAGTTAAAACCTGAAGTTGTGCCTCATGTTTTTCATTGCCAGTCTAAACGCAACACTGTCCAGTCTTCAGTTCGATGCTCAACCAGTTCAAAACAATCCAGAAAAGCCCTAGTCCAGGTAATCTGTGATGAAAATGCACCAGAACAAGATGAATTAGAAGGTTCACATGACAAAGGCAGAGTAACACCAACACCTGTAACTCCTCAGAAGCTGGAAGCAGCTGTTAGTTTGTGTTTGCTATCTGGGGTTCCAGAGATACAAAATACAATGCAAAAATGCTGTGAAATCGGCATTTCGGAAAACATTAAATCACAGAGAACAGTATCAAACATTGCCAGTGCCCTGAAATTATAACGCCACCCTTGCAACCTGATGTGGTTTGCTTGCTCTTAAAGACATGAAATAAGCAAATTTTGATTCTGTTCGTGCTCTGTTCCTGAAAGAATCATGTGTGATATAGAAATAACTTTTCCATATAAACATTTGAGGATATTAATTGCTTTTAAAACTTCATAGTGAAACAATGTTTAAAAAGATGTCTACAACTAACTATGACCCTTTAATCTTCAACTGTGCCTTGAGGAAATAACAAATTGAGACCAATTTTTACTAGAGGGACATCTCAGAACGTCCATTTCATGCTTTGTTGGCACTCATCAGCTGAGAGTAGTCACTAGTAAACAGCAAGGTCTCAATACAGAGGTCAATAGAATTAATCATGAAAAAGAATGTGGCACCTACAGAAATATAAATAAAACAATACATACACATTAAAAATAAACCAGGAAAATTCATGTGCTGGCCTCTGCTAGCCTGAAAAATGGATTTCCTTATGCATAAAAAGAATACATAAGCCTAAAATTGTATAAACAATAATAGTTAAGACCATGTGTGATCGCTTCTCGGCCTTTTGGCTTTGATCGAGTATGTACATCTCAGAATAGCCGTTTCACTCTTTGTTGGCAGGTTTGTGTATTTCTTTTTATGCACAAGGGAATTCACTTGAAGCTGGCGGAGGCCAGCACATTCTTTTTCACGATTATGCCTTGAGGATTTCTTACTCAGTTAAAGGTTTATCTAAACTTGTAATAAATCATCATTCATTCTACAGAAAATTAGAAAAATAAATATTAAAAGATCTGATTAAATTAGTAACCTGTACAACATGAAGTAAAGATTATTATTTGGTCAAAATATTTATTTTATGTCTGTATTTTAGTCATTCCTTTAAAATATTCCATTATTCTAAAAACTATTTCTTATATATACTTAAGGCAATGCAATAATTTAGGAATTTTATATTTAATACATTAGCCTATTATTCTAACAGATGCTTCATGTGTTGTTGAAAATTGAATATTGTGTATTTCATATGAACTGAAGCTTAAAGTAGTATAATGTAAAACAATGCAAAATATTGCACAAAATATTTAGATATGTAGTAGATTATCCAGAGCCTTTGCCACTGGGCAGATACTTGTGATAGCAGATCAATAAATGGCCCACAGATATGTAGGTTAGCTAAATTTACAAAAAAATCTGAAGATCTTGATTCAATATTTGAAAATTACCATGTGGACATTACCATATTCAGCAATATAGAGAGTATGATGGAATAGGTGGTGTACCGTATATGCTCCAATAAACGCCGAGGCTCTTATTGTCGCCGAGCTCTAATAAGCGCCGTGCTGCAGAGGGTACACGTCCAAATAGTAGCCGGTCTCTAACAGAGCTGGGTCTTTGATATTTGCCTACCGGTACTAGTGTAAGCGTCCATATCTTTATAGTCATGCGTAATACCTTATGGTACACTGCCTACAAAATGCCGCCAAAACGGTCATTTGGCATTGCCTTTAAGATTCGCGCGGTGGAATACGCGGAAGAAACTTCCGGTGAGGCAGCCGCCCATCATTGTGGATTCGGACGATGAATAGCAACGAAAGATACAGAAAGACATTGCCATTTACGATCATTAACAGTCTTATGTAGCATGTGAAATTCAAATAAAGTAGCTGTTCGTAATATTAGCCAGTATTTATGTGTAAAAGTATTGCATTCTGAAGGTTTTTGTTAATAATGGCTGGTCTCTATTATGCGCCGGGAGCCGAGGCTCATTTTGCAAATAAACACCGGGGGCCTCTATTGGAGCATATACAGTATTAGAATCAAGAAGGAACAGCTTCCATGAGAAAAGAACATATTTGAAGGCCAGTTTTTAGTAAATTGGCTGAAAAATCTTGATTTTAAATCCATAAATATGAGACTGTGCAAACAAAATGAAATTTCAGAATTGTCTGATTTGTGTACATGCATCAACTAAATTACAGGATGAAAATGAAAAAAAAAAGTCAATTTTATCATCAATTAGAATAAGCATATGATGAATGATTGGGTAATAATGTTGCAGTTGTCATGGAGGATCTTGAATGCAAAGGAAATCTGAGTGGCAAAGAAAGATACATGGTGGGGAAAAGACGACTTTGTTGAATGCTTCTTTACATAAAGAATGTAATGATAATGGCCACACACATTTTGAATTTCCAGTATTGAACTGCATGGTCATAGGCAGAACTCTATTTCTACATATAAATATGCATAAATACGTATGGTAATCACCTGATGGCATTACATGAAATCAGGTTGACCCCAATTGATGATAGACATGAGGATAATTTACTTCACATAACAGGTCTGCTAAAGTGCAAACATTGAATTATACCATTACATAGTTACTGCAAAAATATGCAGTAGAATCAATAATAAAGTGCATTATTTTGAAAAATTTAGAAGTAACCATACAGAAAACGTGAGTGAATTTAAAGAAGAATTGGAACATGCATTACAACTAGGGATAAAGAATAAGTGGAATAATATTATGAAACTTTATAGGAGAAGATGATACGTTTTATATAACAATAGCCACTGTTTTGATGATAAATGCAATGAGACGGAAAAAAAAAAGATCAAATCTGCAAAGTTCTGATTACTTAAATATATTGAATATAAGACTAGGCCATCCCCCGTGTACAGATTGATCAATATATATCCATTTCAACTCATCCTTCGCCTTTGATGATGAATTTGATGTTAACTGCTTCATTTGTTTGAATCGATTCGATACATACATACATACATATCCTTTCCTGTTCCACCAACTGTGGGTCTAGGAATTAACTAAGCCTCTCCACCTCTCCCTGTTCTTCCAAGCCTCTTCTCTACATATTCTTTCCCATGGGATGCCTCTCTCTTCCAGGCTGTGCTTCACATCATCCAGCCATCGCTTATGCGGTCTCCCTCGTGGTCTCTTCCCTCCTTCTTTTAACTCATGCCAGACCTTAGGAGTCCTACCATCTTCCATTCTTTTCACGTGCCCGAACCACCTCAGCCTTCCCTCTTCCACCTTTTTCCTCAAACTTTTTACCCCTAACTCCTCCCGGATATCCTCATTTCTCATTCTGTCTAATCGAGTCTTCCCTACTATACCTCTAAGAAATTTCATCTCCCCAGCTTGAAGTCTACTCCAGTCTCTAGCGTTCATCACCCATGTCTCCGCTGCATAGGTGACTATAGGCACGTAATACATTTTATAGATTATTTCTTTTGCCTTCCTTGGGACTTTCTTATCCCATATCAGGTGTCTCACTCCCTGGTATAGCTTTCCCCCTTTCTCCAACCGTCTTGTGATTTCATGCTCCACTTTACCATCACTTGTTATTTCGGCCCCTAGGTAAGTAAAACTATCTGTGATCTTCAATGCCTTGTTGTTCATGCAGATATCCCTTTCCAGGTTTTCGTCCCGTCCCAACACCATCACTTCACTTCGATTCAATAGCACTTTTGAAATTGGCGATGTAGGGGTTGACTTGCTGTAATATTTGTGTCAGTCTTTCGATGAGACGTCGATTTCGGTTCTGCATTTCCCTCATTCTATTGTTGGTTTCGGGGTCAGCATCATAGAAGTAGATTTGGAGAAACTTTGGTTCATTTGTAGTCGGCAACAGTGGGCCCATTCAGTGATACATCTCTCTGTGTATTCAATAAGTGAAGACTCCGTTTCTGTATGTCATCAAATTCTCATCAATCTGAGCACCGCATGATGTAAATGATAGCAGTATATTGTAGGTTGTAATATGCTTTCTGCTTTGGCTGTCATTTCCTTCAAAGAGTGTTTCATTTCACTGAGTGACGCCAGTTGAATGTTCCCATAGCTGCAACATTTCACGTTGTTTTGGCTTCTTCTTGTCTTCTTCAGCAGCCAAAACTTCGCTCTGCAATACTGGCATTCCTGTTCCATTCGACCGATGTCATGCCTTGGAGGCATCTCCCATCGTCTCATAGTTTTAGGAATGAAGCATGTCAGGGTTGTAGAAATATACTGTCAATGTTGCTGAAAACTACTTTCAACAATCAAAAGACACTTTCATTTCTGTTTTCTTTGAATCCTGGTTTGAAACCATAAATCGTATGATTTTTATAAATAATTTTCTCACTGTAGTTGATGTGCAGCCAAGAATAGAAATGCAGTAATGTATAGTGGAACATGAATAATGAGGTTTGTAATCATAACTTATAAAAAGAAATGAAAGTAGTAATGACTTAATAAATTAGCCAAGCAATTTACTTTGTATAAATCACATATAGTGGATGTGAGCATATAAGCACTATAAATATTTAATAAAAATAAATTATTGATATATCGAACATGCAAAATTCAAATTTGTCTTCGAGTTTCGCAAAGCAAAGATGTCAGTCAATCTTTTGCAATTTAGAAAAAGTATAGAATATAAGAATAAAATTAACTTACATTACTAAACTTATAAAACCAGATTTTGTATTATTGGCATTTTTCAAATTCCAGATCACCGCCCAGATAGATATAGATATGATTTATTTCCGCACATTAAAATGATTTAATGAATCTTATGTAATGAAAACAAAAACTTGCACCGAGTTAAGAAAAGTAAAAGTATAAAAAACATTTACTGGATTATAAAATACAAGATTAATTTCGGCTGCTCCTTGCAGCCTTTGTCAAATTTAGATTACAATGAAACTTCTCACAGTAAGAAAGTATCAAATCAAGAGCATCTGCGGGGTCGATGCCCACCAACTAGGCCATTTGACGTCACCCCCGCAGAAGCTCTTGATTGGTCCCTCCTTGTTGTCCCTCCACCTGTTTTCGATTTGTCCTCATTTGATAACTTTTTTACTGTGAGAAGTTTCATTATAATCCACATTCGACAATGGCGAAATTAATCATGTATTTTATATTTTTAATCCAGCAAATGTTTTTTATACTTTTAACTTTTCTTAATTCAGTGTGTTTTTTCGTTTTCATTACATAACATTTATGATTCATCTTTAATTCTGAATTATACATTTTATGAAGTTTTAGTTGCTTTTGTTTTTAGTCCTTGAGTTTATTTTATTATTCTTTAAGATATTATTTAAGATATTCTTTAAAATAATTTGTAAGTTTATAAAGCAACAATTTGCTTGCATTTATCTGGTATTTTCTTTGTTTGCTTTGTATTTTCCAGAATACTTTTTTAAAAAAATTCCTACTTTTAACTCCATAAATATACAGTCAGACCCATAACGTACTCCCATAGGAAGAAATTGCACGGTGTTAGGTTCGGAGTCATGGCCACTGCAGAAGGTGATTATTCGCATCTTCAGCACTTCCAATCCAGCACCTTAGAAGAACACGATTGAGGAGGCATTGCACATCATAAAAGAAATGAGGGTGAGTGAGAAGCGTCATTTTTTTGGAAACAGTAATCACACCAGACATGCTTCATTGAGTGGCAGGAATTAGACTTCCTCTTGGATATGTGTCGGCTGACAAAAGATGCACACATACTGAACAGAGACTTTGACTGATGCACATTCAACTTGAACAATTGCACTTCCAATTGAAAGATGTATTGAATACATCCATAAAACAACACAGAAAATACATAGTCTTTGAAACCCCACCATTCTTTTTTGTCAACCCTGTATTTGCATTAATACATTAATTATTTGTAAATTTAATCTTAAGCCAAATCATTCATTCATTCATTCATTCATAGTTCTCTGCCAAGGGCAGGTCCTTCACTGCAAACCCAGCATTCTCCAATCTTTCCTATTTTCTACCTTCCTCTTCGTCTCCACATAAGATCCATTTACCATAATGTTGTCGATCATCTTAAATCTTCTTCTGCCTCGAACTTTTTTACCGTTCACCATTCCTTCCAGTGCATCCTTCATTAGGGAGTTTCTTCTCAGCCAGTGACCCAACCAGTTTCTTTTTCTCTTCCTGATCAGTTTCAGCATTATTCTTTCTTCACCCACTCTTTCTAGCACAGCTTCATTTCTTATTTTGTCTGTCCATTTCACATGCTCCATTCTTCTCCATATCCACATTTCAAATGCTTCTAGTCGTTTCTCTTCACTGTGTCGTAATGTCCATGTTTCTGCCCCATACAATGCCACACTCCACACAAAGCACTTCACTAGTCTCTTCCTTAGTTCTTTTTCCAGAGGTCCGCAGAAGATGCTCCTTTTCCTATTAAAAGCCTCCTTTGCTATTGCTATCCTCCTCTTGACTTCTTGGCAGCATCTCATATCTTCACTTATAGTACATCCTAAGTATTTAAAGTTGTTCACTTGTTCCAATGTCTCATTCCGAATACTTATGTTTATCTTCTTTGTCTTTCTTCCGATAACCATAGTCTTTGTCTTGTTTACATTTATCTTCATTCCATATTGTTCACAGCTGTCATTCAGCTGCAGTAGCATACCCCTTAGTATCATCTCCTCTTCTGCTAACAATGCCATATCATCAGCAAATCTTATGCACTTTATTCTTCTTCCTCTTACTATCACCCCTCCCATGTTCTGGAAACAATTCTTCACTAACTCCTCCAAGTAGATGTTGAACAGCGTAGGTGATAGAGGGCATCCTTGTCGCACCCCTCTCCCTATTTCACTTCCCTCTGACAATTTTTCTCCTATTCTGACTTTGACTCGTTGTTTCATATAAAGATTAGTTATTAGCCTTCTCTCTTTCCAATCCACACCAATTTTCTTCAAGATTTCCATAAGTTTATTCCAATCCACTCTGTCAAAAGCCTTTTCCAGGTCCACAAATACTGCATATACGTGTTTATTTTTTTCTAGATATCTTTCGCCGATTGTTCGCAGCAGTCCAATTGCATCTCTTGTACCTTTTCCTTTCCTAAAACCAAATTGCTCTTCTTCCAACTCTCCTTCCACCTTAGAATATAAACGTCTGTTCAGTATTCGCAGAAGAATCTTCGCTGAGTGCGATATAAGGCTGATAGTCCTGAACTCATTGCACTTCTTTGCATTATTTTTCTTCGGTATTGACAGCAATACTGTTTCCATGAAATCATCAGGCCATTCACCTTTCTCATATATTTCATTGCATAATGATAGTATTTGCTTCTTGTCTTCACCCAAGCATTTTCCTAACTCAATGTGTATTCCATCAACTCCTGTTGCTTTCCCATTCTTCATTTCCCTAATTGCTAGCTCAACTTCTTCCCTTAGAATACAACATCCTTTTTCGTCTTCTGATACAGCTGTTTCATCTTCTATAGCTAAGTAATCTGGACGATTCCCTGTCTCATATAATTCTTCTACATACTTCTTCCATCTGTTCAAAATTCCTTGTTTGTCGGTTATTTCATTGCCGATTTCGTCTTCTATCAACCACATGGACTTCTTATTCTTATTTGTGAAATCCAAACATTTTACTTCGCAGTACATTAAATCATATCATCCTTTTCTCTCTAGATCCTCTACTTCTTCACATTTCTGTTTCATACAGTCTTCCTTCGCCTTATCAGTTACTCTTCTTAGTTCGTTGTTAGTTTCAAATCATTCAGTAAGTCATTTTGTTGTTAGTCTGTTATCTTCTGTACATATAAAATTTGTCCTTTTCTCAGGACTTTTGCTTGTCCATGTTTATGTTGAACTAAATACATGTACTTCCTCCATGTAAAAAAGACATCAAAACAGATTCTTAAATTAAAATACTTTGCTTCAGTGAAGAAATTGGCAGAATGATTTGTATGGAACATCAGAGGATGTGCATGATATTTGAATTAAGTCGTATTTCAGTTTATTTTGAAGAAATCATAAATTCAGAGTAAAAATTAATCATAAGGACTGCTATAATTTTCTGAAGACATTCCTATCAAATAAGCCTATTTGTCTTTTTTTACCAAAAGCAGGAAGTAGTTACTATTTCATTGTTTTCTATGATTTGTTCTCGTCCAGTATCCTCTCTATGGGAATTTTTATACTATTATATGCAGATTATTTACAAGCATAAACTATCTGACCATACGTGAATCCAGACACATGATTGCCAATAATTTTACTCTTATATGGGAGGCATTATTATAGTTAACTAACCGATGAACATTAGTGGTGAATTTAGAATCAATTCTAGCAATTAAAGTGTCTAAAATTAGGATGAAATTATTAGTTTCATGGTCTATTTTGAAATTAATATTGGGGTGAAGATCTCAATAAAACCCAATAATCCAAGTTGTAGGGAGGAATCAATATAAAAAAAGAATGTATAGAGGAATGTGTAGTTGAGCGTGATCGAAAATTTGGAAAGTGGCGTCTTCTACAAAGATCAAAGATCATACAGAATTAAGCCAAAATGGCAGAGGCTGAAAGGCCTATGAATAAGCCACTGGACTGTTTATAAAAGATATCATTAAACTTAAAAAATTGCAACTGAAATAAGGCTTGGATCAGGGAAAGTAATTAATCATTTTAGTTTGGATTGATAAAGTAATTAAAGTATTTACATTGAAAATACTGAAAGGTTTTTATAATGAGACAAAGGCTGATGGAAGTGAATAGAGCATCCAAGTCCAAAGAGAAAAATGAATAAGAATCAACATAAGATAAATTTTGAATCTTATAAATCATGCTCAGTGCTATTGCTAACTGCAAAACTGGAAGTAATTCGTAATTGAATTAGCTTATTGTAGATAAGGGTAGATAACAGGGCATTATGTTGACTTGCTGTTTTATACTGATTCCTCCCTACAACTTGGATTATTGGATATTACGGGAGATATTCACCCCAATATCAACTTCAAAGTAGAACATCAAACTAACAATTCCATCCAATTTCTGGATACTTTAATAATTAGAATTGATTCTAAATTTACTACTAAGGTTTATCGCAAGCCCATGTCTACTGATATCGTGAATCAATTTCTTTTCATCTTATCCTTTTTCTTTTAAAATCAATATCATCAACATGTTAGTGGGCAGGGCCTTTCGTTTATCAAGTAATTTCATTATTTTTTAAAATGAAATTCATGATATTTATAGGATTCTCTATTCTAACAATTACCCCACTGATCTCCATAATATTCATAGTCCCTGAGCTATCCACAACATATATAATCCACTGACTAATACAAAAAAGTTAAACAATATTTGTTTCAATCCCCTTCAATCAGTCTTTATTTTCATCACTTACTAAACTGTTATTGCCCTATAACATCACATTTACTACTCCTATATTTTTGTACCCTTTCCTCTTTTATTAATCCTTGATTCTGTTCCTCCGGAAAACCTCAAAGGTGTCATTTACGCTTTACAGTGTCTGGGTACTAACTGTCTATAACTGTAGAAGAGACCGGACAGCCTATCAAAACCTGAACAGGGCAGCACCCACAGCTATCCATACTAAGGATTTTAATTACCTCCCAGCATTACATGTCAGAGACACTGGTCATACAACAGATACTGCCCATCCTCTAATCTTTGCAAATGAAACCTAGGCTTTGTAAATACAAAGAATCTTTTATTATACTAACCAACCCATTCTGTTGTAATGATTGCATTTCTGTAACTATCATGTATCACTATGGTTTCCCCCCAAAAGAAAAAAAAAATTATTTTCTAACACATTCACTTGTTTTCTTGTCCCCTCCCCCTTTTTTTTTTTCTATAGATTTGGTCAGCTCCTCATTTGCAGTTGATGACGGTTCTTTTGATGTCATAACCACATGTTCCATCTCACCTCTGATCCGACGGTCTTCTCCAAGTTGAAGTTGTCGCCTTCCCTTCCAGACAGCACAGCAGTTCCGATCACCTGACAAACTTCACTCTATTGGCTTCCAAAAAAAATTCCGTGTATTTAATCATCAACCAACCTTGAGATTAGTTATTTGTAAAAGTTGAGCTTACACTGAATGAAACATGTCATTTTAATGTGTTAAATATTTTTTATCCTATTATTTGTGTGTTAGCTTTTTATTTAAATTCTAGTGCTATATCTTGTTTCGAAAAGAATAAATGAAGTTTAATTTGACTTTTATTCAAATGCTGAGATTTCTTTGTTCGTGAGTTACAGCTTTCCAAAGTCAATGTGATTTTTGTTTTGTTTTTTGGTTTTCTAAACAAATCAGATGCCGATACATTGCGTTCAGCATCTATCTACACATTGTTAGATGATTCAAAATTCCCTGCACAAACTTTAAAGGTAGATCAGGAAAACAAAAACAAACCATATTCATAGTGGAATGTATGTCTGCAAATGCCACTCGAATGTGCTATATGGCAATGTGAGTTATCGTCATTTGAGACATTGACTTTGTACAAGGAGGATGTATCACTTCACTAATGCTGAAAAGGCAGATATGCACCTAGCCTATGGGACAGAGAACGGAAACGGACGAGTCGCTGTACAATTGTATCATGAACGGTTCCCCAACAGACGTGTGCCCAATCGTCAAACGTTTCAGCATTTGCACCAGAGATTATATGAAACTTTGAGCACTTACTGTGAACCTGTAAGTGTACACCTTACTGTCATTTTAAACGTAGGGCTAATAAACATGTTGCCTACTTGTTGTCTTCTATTTCTGAACCTTAATGTATTTCTAGCACATTCAGGTGGTGTTTGTGGACATACGTTCCACTATGAATACAGTTTGTTTTTGAATTCCTGACTTTCCTTTAAAATTTGTACAGGGAATTTTAAATCGCCCTGTATAGATGTAATTAGATTTAATTGTCCAACGGACACTGCTGGTAAATCTGTTCGACTGCAACAATTTAAATTTCACTAGATTACTATGTTAGAAATAATATAAATCTTTTAGAACGTAAGAATATAATTACTTACATCACTAAAGAAATCTTGAATTGCCCGCTGCTTCCTGAAAGTAGCAGAGTTGTAGTCTGAAAGCAGTTTCGAAATCTTTTGAGGCTTATTGTTAGTTTTTAATTTTTAGGCAATTCCTCGTCAGTGGCATTATTTATATATATATATATATATATATATATATATAATGTATTTTTCAGATTTTAGAAATAAATGCCACTATGCTGTTCCGTCGCATACCGTCACACACACAAACACAAAAGATAAACAGAATGAGGGATGTAGGTGGGTGCTCAGACCTCGCTCCCACTCTAAAATATCGAAATAGAACTTATTTTCTTTTTCATTTTTTTTTTTTTTGAATTTTTTTTTTGGCTTCTTTCCCCCCCCCCCCCCGAAATTTTGAAGAAATCCTTCGTTTTTATTGTTGGTTAGAGATCTAACTCCAAACCAACCCCCCCACCACCACAATCCTGCCTATCCTCACAGATAGATAAATTGTAACATTGACAAATTATTATTTCCTACGAAAATTCAAGATTATAATTTGTTGAAAAGAAAGAGTACCAATGAAGTAGGTTTGTACATAGTAGCTTTTTTTTTTTATTCTTACTTTCTGTAATTTATAGGTTTGCAGAAATTCTACTAATCTAAATTAAGAAAATATGCAAATTACTATAGTAAGTTACAAGCGAAATTAATTATTCTTGAGTTTCTAATATGACAAATGAGTAAGCTTTGAGTAAACATAACCATTATTCTGGAATACAAATGGGGTAATTTGAATCCATAGTCCGGATATTATGTAAATTAACCAGTTTATTTCCTCAAAGCAAGTTCTCATTTCTTTTGAACAGCTTTCTCAAAAGAAACAACAATTTCCTTATCTTGCTGTCAACTAGTTATTTTTTTTGATGAATTTAGCAAATTAAAAAAAAAGCAGACATAAATCATACGCAACTACAGCATCTGACTTCATTGTAAAAATAATTACAATGATGCGGTACTTTGGGTGGCCACATCAAGGCCTGAACCCACTTATGACGGATAGTTTGACTCAAGTGATCAAGTCATTAGTACCGTACTCAATTGATTTATGTACAGGGTGTCAAAAAATGTAGATCGCTTGAATAAATTTTATTGCCAAGTAAATATTGAAGGGATTTCTCACCTTTTAAGGTTAATTTTATTATTAATCTGTGATTGTAACTTTAATTGTTTTTTTTATTTTTTTCATTTTTAGTCAGAGCTGTAACATTTCGAGAAGCAAGAGAAGCCGGAGCAACTTTCTTAACTCGGCAATTCTTAAGATCTCAGTGTTTCCGAATATGTTAGTTCAGTAATGGAGGATCGAGTACAGTCCCCTAATGCTCAAAGAACCGATTCGGCATCATTACTCACTGGAAATTATGACTGCAGTTAGGACACAACTCTTTTTCAAAACCTTCTACGATCGTACTCGATTAATGGGCATCAACGGTGCGAGTGGCGGTAATACTAGATATTAAAATACGCGTTAATAATTAAAAAAAAAACGCTCTTTTTTCATGAATTTATCAGTTATTATTCAATCCTTTTATGTTTCCTTTGTATGGGAGGGGGGGGGGTCAATTATTGTTTGACTCCCTATATTAGTGCAGTACTTAATGATCAATGCTTTACAGCCGGTTTCTCCAAAGTGGCCTAACCTACTATCTGGATTAAGTCCAACAGAATTAAGTTGCGATGTGAGCTAATACTAATATTATTTGGAGAAACCAGCCGTGCAATATCTTAGTGCAATACTCAATTGATCAATACGTGAATGATCAGGTGTAGAATCCACTGATAAATTGAAGTGCGCAGCAGTAGATTACATTACAGATGAGAAACTATTATCACTCAATAAATAAGCAGTGCATTACAGGCTGACGAGTACCTTCATATCAACATTTTTAAGATATGCTATTAAAAATGGGTTGTATTGAACTACAGATTCCAAGATTCGAGGTGCAATGTTACAATATTTCATCTGATTTCTGAAAGGCAGTTATATTCAGCTAATATTTGAATAATAATATATTGCAACATATTAACAGATTTCATACTTTCCAATTTTTCTTTTTAAGAAACAAAAAGAAAAGGTTGAAATAAAACGTAAACCAATTCCTAAAATTCTCGTAAGCGAAATAGTAGTAGACATTAGGAAGATGTCACTCAATAGATGTAGTAAGTTATAAAAACGGGAAGAGGAAAAAAAGGGAGGAGTGTAGGGAACTTCTGTTTTTCTCCTTGACTAATTAGACGATAAAAATTTCGTTTTTGATATCTCTTCTTTACTGATGCCTGAGCAGATGCTTAATGCGCCTATTGGGTAACAATGTGTCCTTGAGATATTATGTGACTTCAAAGCTAAACTTCGCGGAAGGAATGCAGTAACATATTTTTAAATTAAATGTGACATTACAGCATTTCAGTAAAATAAAGCTGAAATTTAAAAGTATTTCAGGTGAATAAGATTAAGCAATATTAAGACTTTAAATACAGTAATAAATAATATGAAATTTAAATAAAAAAGATGAAGGATTTGCTAATAATTAAGATTACAAAATTCCAGAGAAAAATTTATTAAAAATCGTATTGAGTAAAAAGAAAAGTTTATAAATTCAGAAGTGTTAAAGCGTAACGAAATAAAAATTTAAATTTTCAGAATTTTAAGAAATTTATAAATCAGATTCAACAAAGTCATTTTAAATAAAAGTATATTAATAAAACTATATTATCCAAAAGAATGAAAAAATACAAATTGAATACAATCAGTACTGTAAATAAATAGAATACTGAAAATAAATATTCGTTTTCAAAAGCTAGAACCACAACTGGCGGACGATTTTACTCCGCAGAGGGGTGATACGCTGAGATGGGCACTTTCCTAAGAAATTCTTTTGGACATTTTCGCTTTTACGAAAAAAATAACGGAGGAGCAGTTTTTTCAATAAAATTTATTCTTTCCATAATTCTTTCCCGAAAAGCGCAAATAGAACGCAGCTACTAGTAAACTAACACTATAAAAAGTAAATATCCCCTCTTTGTTTCTCCTCACCCCTATTTTGCTGAAATCGAAGGAGACCTGACGCATGCGCAAAAGCGTTGAAGGCTCTCGTAAACAAAACCGAACAGTATATAACATTCTGTGTTTGAAAAATCCCCTAATAAAAGACACCGGAGGTGAGTGATCAAATATAAGCCCAAAACTAACCAAAAAAGAAGTAATAATAAAACCTGCAGGTCATACTTTCCAATAAAAAAAAAAACTTAAGAAAACTAATAACAATTGTTATTTTTACATTTTTAATTATGGTTAAATGACGGGTCTTCATTAATATACGCCGTTACTCCATGAATCAATATACGCCTTGAGCTACAATGTTATTGTAATTCAAGAATAGCTCATAGTTGTATCCCGATCCATCTTGGATCATGGAGAATCACACTCCATGATGGGAAAGAAATGCTGCTGCTGTTTAAATATCAATCCAGGAGGCACTATTAGATGACAGTCAGACTTCTGCCATCCTCTAATGAAGAGAAACAAATACCCAAGCCCCGCGCCGGGATTCGAACCCAGCTTCATCAGCCGCATGGAAGGCCTTGACAATAAGACAATGCCAGAACGACGAAAAGCTCATTTTATAAGTGATAAAAATGTTATGTATGTTTATCTAATCATGGTTTTGAAATAAATTTTGCACATCGATTGTTTTTGTAACTTTAAACTGCTCAATACGTTTTTTTTTTTTAATTGTGGGTGGCAGTTTTAAAGTTGAGTTATTTCCGGCAAAAAATATTGGCTTACAAAATTATTCGTTTGAAGGATTCAGTTTTTGAATGAATATCAAGATATTAGATGATTACTTACATTTTGAATACAAGCTTTAACTGCTCTCATTACGAAATACTCCCATAATGAAATGATTTCCAAAGAGAAAGAATGCTGTATTTTTATTATTTTGTGATTTGTTGAAATGAGTTCTGAAAAAATTGTACCCTAGGAAAAAAAGGAAAAAAAAAATCAATACCGGTACGTTTATATTCCCTGTTTAAAACTTATTATATCATATAAGTCAATTTCATTGAATTTAAAGTAATAGTTTGTATTTATTTATGTCTTTTATGGATGAGTAGTCATTACTTAATGTGCTACAATACAAGAGTTACAAATCCATAGAATCAGTGACTGTAGTCAACAATCTTTATATACAGGGTATTGCAAAATTCGGGTGTAATATTCAAACCACGTGTAGGGATCAATATAATTGATCTGGGGGTGCTAATTTTGTTTGTTTCAATTGAAACAAACAAAAATAGCACCCCGAGATCAATGTGTGGGCTCGCCTGCAAAATATTTCTTATGGTGTAGCAAAGGATATGTTCTCCCGAAAAGGCTCACTTTAGGTCCACCTAGCGCCTTAATGGGGCATTTCCGGACATGGGTTCATTAGGAATATATTGATCCTTAGCCATGCCCCTACACGTGGTTTGAATATTATACATGAGTTTTGAAACACACTATATAAAAGGCAGACTGACTATACAGCGGAACCGCTGAACTTAAAAACTTGAAATTTTAGGGTTTTTTTTTTTTCTCTTACTACATAGGCGCCCACTAAGATCGGATTTTCGTAATTTCAACCCATAAAGGGACTTCTGAAAGTTTTCAAAATTCAGTTCTGTATCTATTGGAACCATCGAACACAGAAGCTTGAAATGTAAAAGGAAGATTCGTTTCTAGAATTGGGTTAAACGTTTTTTGAGGGTTTGTGAAATTTCCCTAGGGTGGAGTGGAGAAGAGCAGAAACGGATGGGAAGTTTTATGATTCCGGATCTCGATGAAATTTTCTATCCACTGATTTTCGGGTTACAAAATACGAATGTAACGGTAATTTATAATGATCACATGATTTTTTTTTTAATCAACTGGAAAAATTCGAAGTCATCTCACAATTACAATTTCTTTCTTCTCCACATTACAACTCTTTGTTTTTCTTAACCTGAGCACAGGTATTTTCCTAGACTTTATAATGGTATTTTTCCACGCTCCATTCTCCTCCAAACTGGTCCTATGGTCTAACCAGCCCTATGTAAAAATACCTCAACCCAGTCCCGTTGTTGTGAAGTACCTCAACACTTATCTCCCGCGACCCGGAGGGCCACATAGGCCCGTAGTGGGACACTTTAACTCAACTTAATATATCGTAAGTGTGAATGTATGTAGCATGTATGTTACATTATCGATTAGAAGAAAAAAATTCCGAATATCTTAATTTTAAATAACAATGAGTCAATTCCTAGTTTAATAGTAAATACAAAACAAAGCGTATAGTTTGCAGTCTATCAAAAGCTCGCGGCACTCCTATTGGTTGACGCGCAAAACTCATTTATTCCAGTCATTGTAATTCAAAGGTCAAGAACAATTTCTTGCAATGTCTGTATTCAATACAGACTGTGGATCGAAGGTCTTGTATTCTTTCTTTCTTAGCATGGATGATTTAGTATGGATAGACCTCCATTTTGATAAAATTATTTCATTTATTTTTATCAACTCATTCATTCAACCCGACTCTTTGGTCACGAAGCGCCGGGAGTCTTACCTCCCGCGACCGCAAGTGCCACATAGGCCTGTAGGGGGACACTCAACTTTGAAGTTTTTAAGTTATCGCTTCGAGTACAACAAACAATCCTTTGCTTTAATTTGTATGATAAAGACAAGTCAGAAATTGTTATAGTTTTAATTGCTGAATTGTTGAAAATTATCATTTCAAATAACTTATTTCAACCATTAAAAGAAGGACATTGAAAGAAAACGAAATGGAATAGAAATGAGTAGAAATTGTATTTATTTGCATTAACTTATTCATATTCTTTTTAATGCAATTCTTCTACCAGGAATTGGAGGAAAATTTGGGAGTAAAAAAAATACCTTAACGTGATTGGTTGCTGTGGTCAGATGTTTTCACCTGTCTCTCCAACAATTTCCTCCTGCGCGTTCATTACATCAACGGGAGTAGCTTTCACTTTCCTTAAAAGATCTTGGAATCGACTTCCGGGGTTTCCACTTTAGGGGAAGGTGAAAGGACACTTGGTAACAAGTTATCCATGAGAGAAGGTGAAGGACAACGAACCAACACTACGCTATCACGGGCTTTGATAAAATAGCATTCATAAGAGAAACAGATTAAAGGGGGCGAGGATTTGGTGATAATTGGGTTTTAATCGCCGTGTATACATTGGAGTAAATATTAGTGCCAATTCCTTTTTGATAATTGGTCATGTGACAAAATTATCTAAATTATAAAAGGGAAATTTGCGGATATGTTTGTGTATCTGCTCAAAATGTTTAGCATGCTTCCCAACATGCTACAAACTGGAAATTTGGCATGTGGGTAGGTTCCACAGTATAGACAATGTAAAAAGTATAAAAATAATCGTTTGTATTTTTTTTTTGGGGGGGGGGTAAATTGCGACGAAGAATGTGGCTGTCCCTGGAAAGTGTCGGCAAACCCGCAGTACACTTGAGTTATGAGGTCTCCGGTGGTTTCCCCTGCGTGGCGGCAGATGTTAGGTGCCATTGGCTTCTCGGAATTTCAATAGTTTATGTGAATTTAACTAATTAATGTAACTAATGTAAATTAATTTACAACTATCATTTAGAATATAGCATTAATTGATAATGATCACGTAATGTTTTACCAACTGGGAAGGTTTCAAGTGATAGAGGTGTGGAGAAGGCCACAAAGGACTGGGAAGTAATATAATCTCAGTTCTCTTAATTAAATTTCTTTAAGTTTAATTATAAAAATAGTGTTCAAAAAAACATATTTTTATAATTAGTTTTTTAAAAAATAGCATATCAAAGAGTTTTTTTTTTTTTGGAAGAAAAGATATCCTCTCTCCCCTCTTGATATGCTATGATCTTTTCTATGTTATGGTTCTACATAATGACAATTATTGGTCGTAATCTCCTACGGTCCATTTGTTCCAAATTCAATGGCAAGTTATAATAATAATATTGAATAATGCCGTGCTGGCGTGGCCAATGCGCCAGTACCTGGGTTCGAATCCCGGTAGTGGCATGGATGTTTCTTTCTTTCTTCTGTGTTTCGTCCGTTTCCCCCTGGGACTTACTCTCTCAGGTGTATCCTCGACGAGAAAGTGCATTCTTTCTCGTCTCTGATTTCCTAGCCTTGTTCTGACGTTTTCAGGAGGGGCTAGCGCGTGGTCCGTTGGGGCCCATTCGCGAACAAAAAAAAAAAAATATATTGAATAATATTTCCTTGAATTAAAGAAAGGTAATGCGATAATGGTGCCTTCATGACAACTTATAATTATTTGATCGACAATAGAAATCTATTTTTCGCTAAGAAGATCTTCAAGTAGAAATCCACTCTTCATTGGATTCAATGGAATCCAATGGGAATCTTGGATACAATGTCCTAACTTACAACTAAAAACTAACTTAAATGTCCTAACTTAAAACTATCAAAATCGGAGCTCCGTGAATCATATCTCGTTGATTTACCTATGGCCTGGAGTTTTGTGGAAACTTCTACTTCTGGTCCTATCCAGGTAACTTTCGCTTTTAGGCGGTCATTCGCCCGGTCAAGAAAATAGTGGAAAATGGAAATAAAATTATGGGTCTATCTATACGAACCGCCTATGCTGAGAACAATATATCCTCGACCCACTTCCGGTTCATATGTTGCCACTCCCTACACAACCGCCCGAATGGTGCAAAGTAGGAGTCTAGACATAGAATACCAGATGAACTCAATGGGGACATCATTTGAAATTGTAATTGACTTTTGAATTACAACGGTTGAAAAAAATGAGTTTCTGTATCAATCAACAGCCCGAAAGCAGAATGTTTTTTATCTTTCTGCGACGATTGATGCTAAGACGAAAAACTTTCTGCAGAAAAAAAAAAAACAAACCTTCAAATCGACAACCAAAAAAAAAAAACAATATCTCCGAATCGACAACAAAAAAAACAAAACAAAAAAAAAAATCCCTTTCTATACGATATTTTTCTGCAGGCCTCACTTTAGTTCTGCGTCGCTCGATATTCTGCTTTGGGGATCAACAGTAGTGTCAAATTTAACAATGCAAGTCTTTGATAGATTTGTCGCTTGGTTTTGCGTTTCTAGAAAGCTGTGAATTGACTTATTTTTATTTTTTTTTTTTTTATTTTGTTTATTACTTTTTTTTTTCAATAAATCAGCACGCCTGTGTCTCTCTAAACACTTTTGAACCATTGAATGAATTTTCTTGACACTAGTCTAAAGTCCGCCAAACCAAAGAACGACCGTGGCCACCAGATGTCGCAATAGTAGAATTTGAATCGATTGTATATGTCAGTGTTTATGGCGGGAAAGTTTATGGCTTCTGATTGGCGACTCTCAAGCGAGGCAAACCTTTGTCAATAGTTTCTTTAAGTCCTGGAATGATTAAGGGATCATAGGTGCATTTCAAGGTCAAGTCGTTGTTTCGTTTGGCCGATAGTAGCACTTTTACTGACGAAGGAAGAAGCTAATAATAATTTTTCCATGTGTATCCCATGTGTATCCCTATGTGAAGATGACAATCATTTCGATAGAGAACCAATAGAAACGAATTAAGTGCTTCTATTGAAATCCAATATTACATAATACTTTATTTATTAACCGTAGTAAATTTAGTCATCCATTCTTTTGATTATTATTTGGATTTCAGAAATAATGCAAATATTTGTGAAATGTATCAATTTCCAGCGAACGAAGAATTTAAAGTAAGATGTAATTAAGGCCACCACATATTGATGATTAAAAAAAACTTTATGTACAAATTTAAAATTACAAATTTGTACATAAAGTGTTATTTTAATCATCAATGTGTCATGGTCTCAATTACATCCTTATTATTAATATTATGTACACACGTTAAACCTGCAAGAATAATTTAAAGCTAGATTGCTTATATTTAAACAATATTTAAAATTGAAAAATCTGAGAATTTTGTTTTTGTTTTTTATTAATGAGCCTTGTACTTCCTTTACTACACATCAAATTAAACTAGATACTAATTAACTTCTTAATAAGGGACTAATATCTTCAAATAATGGGATATATATATATATTGAGGGGTCTTATTAAGTGGAGAAACAGATTTCTCTTTAAAAGGCACTTCCGAGAATTCTCCGTAGGGATGTTGTTGATCAGGGTTCAGATTGCTTCAAGATAGAAAGCTAATTAAAATGGGACTCAGTGAAGGCGGATCTGGACAAGTCTTGTTGTCAGTTAGGTCTCAAAGCAGGAAACAAGTTTTGATATTAAAGCTGAAAGGATTAATCGAAAGGCTTATTGTAACGACACGAAAGCTTACATGTTTTCAAATTACATTTATTGAATGCAAACAGCACAAATTTCCTATTTTCTATAAAGTAAAAAAAAAAAAAAAGACTCCCTTTACTGATTAAAATTTATCCGGATTACTAAGCCGATTACTTTTAATCCTATGCTCAAATTAATGGATTACTGGTTCCTAAAGTTTTTCAATGAGAATTTCTGTCGCTTCTCGCGCTAATTTCTTGATAAGGAACCATTTGGAAAAGATTTCAGATGTAGACCGTCTGTAGTCCTTAAATATGCTGACCAAAATTCAAGAAGATCCATCAGGCGGATCAAAGTTACAGATGTGACATGGTACAGGGAAGGTACAATTATGACTGAATGACAGCACTGTAATTTATTCTTTATTTATTAACAAAAAAAAATCACAGCTAGGAAACTGTGGGTTAAGAAAAATGTTAGGTTTGTTAACCGTATGGATGCCTAATTGGGAAATATAATGTCAAGGATACAAGGACGAATATAGGTGGGGGGGCAACGGGGCCCGGGCCCCTCCCGAAATAATGAATATAAAGAAAAAAATAAGTATCGTAATCTGAATTATTTTGATGAATCATGCATTTATGCAATGAATTCAGCATTCAGCGCAAATTACCCTCTGAATATGAGCAGCAAAACTGATATGAAGTATCATGGGGTGTCTACTTAAAATTACTAAGCCTAACCTTACACCCCCCCCCCCCCCCCCTCAAAAAAAAATATATATTCTATATTCGCCACTGCAAGGATATGCTATCTGTCACACAAATAGCACGCTTTATTCTCCTTATACTTTATTAAAAAATTTGAGTTATGAGGAAAATATTTAAAATTCTATGTGCATTCATAACACTCCTGTCATGGCTATTTTTAATTTTCCGGTAAACAACAGTTTTTTTTTTCCCTTCCAGTTGTTCTAAATTGGGTATTATTAAGCCCCGCGAACATCATGCAATTTTTCAGCAACTTAGTCGTCCGATTTTGACGTCACGAGTTGATATAGACAGTTTTGACTCCGTTTATATGCAACTTGACTGCAACTTTTGTCATCCGACTCGAGTTGTTTCTACACCTGCAACTCGAAAAATTGCATCGAAGTCGCTGGGAATTACCCAATCACAGGGCAGCGTTGGAACACGTCATTCGAGACGTCACGCCCATGGAAGAAATGGCGTCCAAAATGATTCGATTCGATTCGATTCGAAGACATGCTCGTACTCAAAGAATATCAAGAGTATTGCGAGTTTCTTTCATGCATAAATAAAGTTTGTACTGAAATGCAGAAATTGTATTCGGCAGAATTTATCAGAGAGGTTTCAAAACCTCGATTTTTTCGGATTTTCCACATCGGGTTTGGGAAACGCATTGCATTATGGGATTCCTTCTATCACTGCCGACTTCATGTCGAGTTGCATGGTGTTCGGGGTTTGACAAAAGTTTATATCAACTCGTGACGACAAAATCGAACGACTAAGTTGCTGAAAAGTTGCATGGTGTTCGCGTAGCTTTAGATCTGTACATTTACAAAACAAAATGTGCAGTTAACAGGAAATGTTATACATTAGAACGTCGATTATCCGAACCACGGCCTCCCCTTAAAAAAAAAAAAAAAAAAAAAACCTCTTCAAAAGTGTACACTTTAATACACTGGTCTTTATGCTGAAAAATTATTACTTCTGGTAAAACCATTCGTTTCCGATTATTTAGGTCTTATGCCGATTAGACCGACTCGAAGATATTTATGTAATATAGCGTAGAATTAATCATTATGTGATACAGCATATAAATAATTAATTACTCATTAATTTTCTTAAAAAAAATATGATATGATAACAAATCTAAATTTATTTTTAATTGCGCATAGAAAATTCATTGAAGCTGGTGGAGGGCAGCGCATGAATTTCTTTATTTTATTTTTAGTGTGTGTATTTTTTTTTTGATAACTTTAGATTTGAGATTTAGCATAATTTTTCTTACGGATATTTCCATTCACCTCCGTTTGACCTTGCTGTTTGACTACTCCAAGCTGATGATTGCCAATAAGCGAGAAACAGCTGTTCTGGGATGTCATCTAGTAACCGCTTGATCTCAACCTTTAATGTGTTTAGTCTTAATTAATTTTTTTGAAGTACTTCAAATTTTAAAATTCAGTAGTTATAATCTAGTTCTTATTTGTTTCGTATAAACTGTGCTTTCACATGTGTTTGATTATTTCAAGAATTGGATAACTAAGCTAACATTGATCGCAGTTAGTTCTGATAACAGATATTCTACTGTAACTGGCAAATTTTGCATTAAAATTATTAAATGTTCTTTTAGATCCATTAAAATTTCTGTAGGAATGTGGTATAATATTGTACGCAATTATCGAGGAAGAGATAATATGCCTATTTTTTTTTTTAGGCTTTACAATTCAAAGCTAAAAAGAATTAAGTGTCATTAAGGAAGATAAATTTCTTAGAAATAGTAAGAAATAGGACTGATGATTCCAAAAAGCGTCGATTTAATTGGTGGAGGCAGCTATGTTGTAGTTACTAGTTAGGCAGAAAGTCTGTTGCTAACGGTTTCCTTCAATTTTGGAGTTTCATGGTCGTTCCTTAAGGTGAGGGCAATGGTGTTACTTTCAAATTTTTTATCTAATAAATACAATAATAAACACAATGTGAATAATAAATACAACAAATACAGTTATAATCTGTAATATATTTCTTCATGGTTGTTTTATGTAAAAGTATTTTCTTTCCTTCTCTGCTGTTAGGTCGTTCTTTTTTTTAAAAATCTGGTTAATTTTGATTAACCTGACAATTACAGCTTAAATACAACACTTTATTATAACTTTAAGCAGTTATTTCTTTTGTAATAATTATTTTTATCTTTAATTTCTATCACAATATAAAATTTTAGATATTAATACATTTTCTATTAAACAAAATTTGACGATTTTGCTTAGATGTCCATCTCTTTGATCTTTCTTCTGCCAAACTAAAGATGGCGGCAGAGCTGAATTAAATCGGCTCATCTGAAGCAGGTCATTCAATTCTTTTAGAGATTTGAGTATCGTCTAGATTTAGCGAGCGTTTTATCACAAAGATGGCAGCACTGATTTTCTTCCCATTCCCGCTACTTTCCCATGTTCAAAATACTATTAAAATCCGATAGGAGTTTGATCTATTTTAATCTATCGGTAATCTATCAGAAATTTTCCCATCTAGGTCGATGAGAAATGTTCGCCTGGACAAAATAAAGAAATTGAATAGTACCCATTTATTACTCATTTGTTATTCAGATGTCTGCTATAACGGAAGATGCTGTCACAAGTAATTTAACTTCTAAAGCGACAAATTGGCATTAATCCAGTCAAGCAAAACAGTCAAGTTCAAGATTTTTATAAAAAAAAAAAAAAATGACAGGATGATAAATAGTATGGTATTAATTAAGGATGAATACAATGTCTTCCTTTCAAGGAGCTACTACACTTATGAATCACTGACAAGACTGATTGAATTTTTTGTTGAGAAGTTCTTTACATCTGTTTTAAATCTTAAAGAAGACTTCCGGTGATAGTGTTATATTGATTCACTTCTTTACGCTTATTTTGAATAAGCCTAAAGCGTTAATTTTTTTTTAAGAAACTGTCATGTAATGGATTTTCATGAAACTTGATATAGGAATATACTAAGATTCCTCCATGGATTATAAACTTCCATGTAGGAATCTTGGTTTATTCCTATACCAAGTTTCATAAAAATCAATTACATGACAGTTTCTTAATTTTTTTTTAAATTTTCATTGAAATTGGTAGAAAATTAATAGCCCTTCCGCCTTTTCTGAAAAAATTACTTTTTTTAATTCAGCCAAGGAAATGAATTTAGTTCAGTAAACATTAAAAGAAGAAAAGAAATTGTAGAGAACAGGGCCGGATCTAAAAATTATTGGTCCCCCAGCAAAAATCCTTCACGGGCCTTATCGAGCTATTTCGAGCCACACCCAAGCCACGGCGCAGGCCCCTCCCCCCTTTTCAGCGGGTCCCCCGCAATGCGGGGACTGGCGATACCTAGATCCGGCCCTGGTAGAGAAGGAGATGAGGCCGAAAACTATTGATTAAAGGCCTGATTTAAGCAGGGCTTTGGAGCGGAGCCCTGAGCTGGAGCACGGAGCAGTGGAGCAATGGTTTTTGCCCGGAGCTGGTGAGGAGCCGGAGCGCACAAGTTTTTCACTGCTCCAGATCTTTTTATTAGTGTAAATTCAAAAGTTTAATTTTTTTTAAATATTTACATCAAATTTGATTGTGTATGTTGACAATGCAGTGAACATGACGCTTGTTGCTGAAAAATAATTCAGCAACAGAGAAACCGTTTCTAATTCTGATAATATAAATAATATGATAATCAATTTAACGTGCATTAAAGATAATGTAATAAGAAAAGAAGGCATAAAAAACGCACACAAATTAAAGGTTCACTTGAGCTATTTTTTGGGAATCCCAAGACGGATCGTTTCGAGATTCCTATCTCTCATCGGCTGGGTTCGCCCAGTACTCAATAGCTCAGTGGGACCAAAAGAAACATAAACAAAGGACAAGTAGACAAAACAATGACCCTTAAGTTAAAAAAAAATCAAAATATAAATTTAAAATAAAAAGGATAATAAATTAATCTTCGCTAGCTCAACGCTTAGTATATAAAGGATTAATTTGCTTTAGCAAATCCCTTGTGACTACACAAGTCACTGTCGAGTGACTATTTTCTGCCTTAATCGATTCCAATGTATTCTAATATAAATTCTCTGTCCTGACAAAAATTCGCTTAGATGAACGGAGAGTTGAACCAAAAGCCACACCCGCAAAAAAAATAGTTCTGTTGATGTACCCCTTAAAATTGATATTAAATGAAGACGACTTTTGTATGATGATTAATAAAGTTTATTTAAAAAAAAAGGTTTTTTTAATATTTGATCTTTGGTAATACGAATTAAAAAATTTATTTGGAGCATGGAGCGGAGCAATTACAAATTTCGTCTGCTGTAAAGCCCTAGATTTAAGTGTTTCACAAATTAATCAACGATATACATTTTGATTAAATTGTTCTTTATTATTCTATTTTTAATGAAACAATTTCCATATTAACTATTAAAACTTTTATATAAATTGAAGATTTTCTTTTTTTTTTTAAATTTAATACAAAACAATAGCATAATACTAAATAATAATTATTGATGATTTTATTTTATTGTTTTTCAGAAATATTTCAATTCATCAAAACATTGTTGAAAATGGTTTTAAAATTAGCTTACATCCACACACTGGATCTCCATTGCGAACGGGCCTCAATTAGGTACAGTGTGAATTATCGATTGTGAAAGTTTTATATCTTATTTACTTGTAATGTCAATCGTTAGAAAATACTTTTTAGAAAGTAATAGACAGCTTATATATATATATATATGCCGCGCTGGTGTGGTCGAGCGGTCTCAGGCGTCGGGTCTGTCGTGAGATCAATGTGCCAGCGCCCGGGTTCAAATCCCGGTAGCGAGCATGGATGTTTCAAAAATTTCCTTTCCTGTGTTGTAGCCTCTTCTTCACTTTCTCTTCGGTCTGACGTCATTCCTTAATGGCGTCCTGGGGAAGGCCACGGGAAACCACCCCAGTATCTTTCCCTTGTAATTCTAGGGAGTCTGCTAGGGGTTCGCCGTCTTGGGAACACTAGCGCTCCCTGGAGCACGGATGCTTCGGCAACGAAGCTCGCACTTCGGTGCCAACCGACCACACACACATATATATATATATAT